>CM019074.1:37157481-37845777 GCA_009667805.1 Leptobrachium leishanense | reverse complement strand
CCAGGGACCAGACCCAGAGACCAGGTCCCAGACCCAGGGCCCAGGCCAGACCCCAGGGACCAGGCCCCAGGGACCAGACCCCAGGCCAGACTCAGGGCCCAGACCCCAGGCCTAGACCCAGGGCCCAGACCTCAGGAACAAGACCCCAAGGCCCAGACCCAGGGACCAGAGCCCAGACCCCAGGGTCAGGACCAAGTCCAGACCCTGGGCCCAGACCCCAAAGCCCAAACCCAGGGCCCAGACCCCAGGTCCCAGACCCCAGGGCCCAGACCCAGGGCACAGACACCAAGGCCCAGACCCCAAGGCACAGACCCAGGGCCCAGACCCCAAGGCCCAAACCCAGGGCACAGACCCCTAGGCCCAAACCCAGGGCCCAGACCCCAGGGCCCAGACCAAGGCCCAGACTCCAGGGCCCAGACCCCAAGGCCCAGACCCTAAGGCCCAGACCCCAAGGCCCAGACCCTAAGGCCCAAACCCAGGGCCCAGACCCCAAGGCCCAGACCCAAAGGCCCAGACCCAAGGCCCAGACCCCAAGGCCCAGACTCCAATGCCCAAACCCAGGGCCCAGACCCCAGGGTCCAGGGCCCAGACCCCAGGCCCAGACCCCAAGGGCCAAGGCCCAAACTCCAGGCCCAGACCCCAAGGACCAGGGCCCAGGACCCCAGACCCAGGCCAGACCCCAGGGACCAGGCCCCAGGGACCAGACCCAAGGCCAGACTCTGGGCCCAGACCCCAGGCCTAGACCCAGGGCCCAGACCTCAGGGACCAGACCCCAAGGCCCAGACCTCAGGGACCAGAACCCAGACCCAGAGACCAGACCCAAGGACCAGACCCCAAGTCCCAAACCCAGGGCCAAGACCCCAAGTCCCAAACCACTAGGCCCAAACCCAGGGCCCAGACCCCAAGGCCCAGACCCTAAGGCCCAGACCCCTAGGCCCAGACCCCAGGGCCCAGACTCAAGGGCCCAGACCCTAAGGTCCAGACCCCTATACCCAAACCCAGGGCCCAGATCCCAGACCCTTAGGCCCAGACCCTGAGGCCCAAACCCAGACCCCAGGGCCCAGACCCCAAGGCCCAGACCCCAAGGCCCAGACCCCAAGGCCCAGACTCCAAGGCCCAGACCCCAGGGCCCAGACCCCAAGGCCCAGACCCTGGGCCCAGACCCCGGGCCCAGACCCCAGGGCCCAGACCCTGGGCCCAGACCCCAAGGCCCAAACCCCAGGGCCCAGACCCTAAGGCCCAAACCCAGGGCCCAGACCCAAAGGCCCAGACCCAGGGCTCAGATCCCAGGGCCCAGACCCCAAGGCCCAGGCCCAGGGCCTAGACCCCAGGGCCCAGACCCTGGGCCCAGACCTCAAGCCCCAAACCCAGGGCCCAGGCCCAGGGCCTAGACCCCAAGGCCCAAACCCAGGGCCCAGACCCCAAGCCCCAAACCCAGGGCCCAGACCCCAGGGCCCAGACCCCAAGGCCCAGACCCAGGGCCCAGACCCCAGGGCCCAGACCCAAAGGCCCAGACCCCGGGCCCAGATCCCAGGGCCCTGACCCCAAGGCCCAGGCCCAGGGCCCAGACCTCAGACCCTGGGCCCAGACCCCAGGGTCCAGACCCCAAGGCCCAGACCCCAAGGCCCAGACCCCAAGGCCCAGACCCAGGGCCCAGACCCAGGGCCCAGACCCCAAGGCCCAGACCCCAGACCCCAAGGCCCAAACCCAGGGCCCAGACCCCAAGGCCTAGACCCAGGGCCCAGACCCCAAGGCCCAGACCCCAGGGCCCAGACCCAGGGCCCAGACCCCAAGGCCCAGACCCCAGGGCCCAGACCCCAAGGCCCAGACCCCAGGGCCAAGACCCCAAGGCCCAGACCCAGAGACCAGGGCCCAGGCCAGACCCCAGACCCCAAGGCCCAGACCCAGGGACCAGAGCCCAGACCCAGGGACCAGACCCCAGGCCAGACTCAGGCCCAGACCCCAGGCCAGACTCAGGGCCCAGACCCCAGGGACCAGGCCCAGCCTAGACCCAGGGCCCAGAAATCAGGGACCAGACCCCAAGGCCCAGTCCCAGGGACCAGACCAGGGCCCAGACCCCAGGGCCCATACCCCAAGGCCCAGACCCCAGTCCCAAACCCCAAGGCCCAGACCCAGGGCCCAGACCCCAGGGCCCAGACCCTAATGCCCAAACCCAGGGCCCAGACCCCAGGGCCCAAAACCAGGGCCCAGACCCCAAAGCCCAGACCCAAGGCCCAGACCCCAAGGCCCAAACCCAGGGCCCAGGGTCCAGACCAAATCCCAGACCCCAAGGCCCAGGGCCCAGACCCCAGGCCCAGACCCCAAGGGCCAAGGCCCAAACCCCAGACCCCAGGCCCAGACCCAAAGGCCCAGACCCAGGGCTCAGATCCCAGGGCCCAGACCCCAAGGCCCAGGGCCCAGACCCCAAGGCCCAAACCCAGGGCCCAGACCCCAGACCCAAAGGCCTAGACCCAAGGCCCAGATCCCAGGGCCCTGACCCCAAGGCCCAGGCCCAGGGCCCATACCCCAGGGCCCATACCCCAGGGCCCAGACCCTGGGTCCAGACCCCAAGGCCCAAACCCAGGGCCCAGACCCCAGGGTCCAGACCCCAAGGCCCAGACCCCGGGCCCAGACCCAGACCCCAAGGCCCAGGGCCCAGACCCCTAGGCCCAAACCCATGGCCCAGACATCCAGGGCCCAGTCCAAGGCCCAGACCCCAGGGCCCAGACCCAAAGGCCCAGACCCCAGGGCCCAGACCCCAAGGCCCAGACCCCAAGGCCCAGACCCAAGGGCCCAGACCCCAAGGCCCAGACCCAGGGACCAGAGCCCAGACCCAGGGACCAGACCCCAGGCCAGACTCAGGGCCCTGACCCCAGGGACCAGGCCCAGCCTAGACCCAGGTCCCAGAAATCAGGGACCAGACCCCAAGGCCCAGTCCCAGGGACCAGACCCAGGGCCCAGACCAGACCCCAAGGCCCAGACCCAGGACCCAGACCCCTAGGCCCAAACCCAGGGCCCAGACTCCTAGGCCCAAACCCAGAACCCAGACCCCAAGGCCCAGACCCCAGACCAAGGCCCAGACCACAAGGCCCAGACCCCAGGGCCCAGACCCCAAGGCCAGACCCAGGGACCAGAGCCCAGACCCAGGGACCAGAGCCCAGGCCAGACTCAGGGCCCAGACCCCAGGGACCAGGCCCAGCCTAGACCCAGGGCACAGACCTCAGGGACCAGACCCCAAGGCCCAGTCCCACGGACCAGACCCAGGGCCCAGACCAGACCCCAAGGCCCAGGGACCAGGCCCAGCCCAGACCCCAAGGCCCAGAGCACAGAACCCAGGGCCCAGACCCCAAGGCCCAGTCCCAGGGACCAGACCCAGGGCCCAGACCAGACCCCAAAGCCCAGGGACCAGGCCCAGACCCAAAGGCCATCATACACAGTTAGTTTCTGTGAGATTTATTGCTGTGGATTCTGTGATACGTTCATACTTACCGCTTATTACTCTGAGATTTATTGCTGTGGATTCTGTGATACGTTCATACACACTGCACATTACTGGGAGTTTTATTGCTGTAGATACTGTAATACGCTAATACACACTGCACATTACTGGGAGTTTT
Source organism: Leptobrachium leishanense (assembly GCA_009667805.1). Taxonomy (NCBI): domain Eukaryota; kingdom Metazoa; phylum Chordata; class Amphibia; order Anura; family Megophryidae; genus Leptobrachium; species Leptobrachium leishanense. The sequence goes on along the minus strand of CM019074.1, from coordinate 37,842,160 downwards.
ATTGCTGTGGTGCTATGTTATGTTCTTTTTTTTGAAGGGGAAGAAAAGCTGTTAGAGGTTGAGGGAGTGCCGGGGGGGGCCCCGGGGGGCCCCATCGTGAGGTTTAGTAAGGGGCTCCATCATTTCTGATGGCTGCCCTGTACCCATGTGAGCTGGGGCAAATATACCCATTTGAGCTGGGGCGATTATACCCATGTGCGCTGGGGGCAAATATACCCATGTGAGCTGGGGCAATTATACCCATGTGAGCTGGGGCAATTATACCCATGTGAGCATGGGGCAATTATACCCATGTGAGCTGGGGCAAATATACCCATGTGCGCTGGGGACAATTATACCCATGTGAGCTGGGGCAAATATACCCATGTGAGCTGGGGGAAATTATACCAATGTGAGTTGGGGGCAAATATACCCATGTGAGCGGGGCAAATATACCCATGTGAGCTGGGGGCAAATATACCCATGTGAGCTAGGCATTATATATATCCATGTGAGCTGCTTCACTTAACAATAGACTCTGGGCAGGATTTCCACCTAATAATATATAAATGAACAAAACAAGGGTGTATGAGATTGCTGAGCACAGTTCTGGTCGCCCTTTTTGGGTGATAGCAGACTGATTTGCATATGGTTCAGTCTCCTCTGGAATGGGACCATAGGGCTAAAACCATGTGAGACCTGAGAGGGGACCCACCGAAGGGCCGGCCACTTATGCTGTTGCTCGTTCTCAGGACCTTCACAAACCTTGTGATGTTGCCCTTCTCAGGGCATTCACATACTTTCCTCACTAATAAACCAAATGATTTAACAAGGAAATAAGAATTTTTTTTATTTATCCCCATAAGGACAAATTACGTACAGGGTGCGTCCTGAGAAAAAGACCACTTAAGGACCGAGGATGTAACCTCGATGTCATGGTCCTCTAAACCCACTCCCTCCCTATACTTGCCTCTCTGGCAGGGTCCTGCAGTAATCTGACTTCCTTGAAGTCAGCCCGCGGTTTAAGGACCTTGGCTGTCACACTAATGTCGAACGGGATGGCCTAAAAGGAGGGGGTCCCTTTGGACCCCTCTCCGCCCGATCAGCCGGGAGTTTAAAAAAAGGAGAAGCATCACTGGAAAGGGAACAATCTGCCTTTTCCAATGATGCCCCTTAGGAGCTGGATTGCGGTCCTCTCCCGGAGGTGGCTGACATCTTGGCTGAGATAGTGGAGATAGGGTGGTCATTTGGACCCCTGTATCTCCCGATTAGCTAGAGGATGGCCTTTCCAAAGATACCAAACATGACCAGGTTTGGTGTAACAAAAAAATAACAAATAATAAAAAATGTGTTCTTTTCTATTTTTTTGTCTGAGTCGCATAATAAAACAGGACTTCAAATCGCATTTAAACATGATGAGCACAAAACAGTCAAAATGAGCTCAGCATACAGAGGTGAAATGGCTCAGCAGTGAAGGGGTTAAAAAGAAAAAACATGTAAAAATTGGTTATTTCTAATTTCAGAACAAAATTTAGAAACTATTTAGCCAGGGTCATTTTTGGAGGTTGTAGATTTTGGGGGTCAAAGTTCAAAAAAGTGTGTTTTTTTTTTCTTCATTTTTTCTTTTTTTTTATTGTAAATTATACGTTATGATGGAAATAATGGTATCTATAGAAAGTCGATTTAATGGTGAGAAAAATGGCATATAATATATGTGGGTTCCATAAACAAGTAAGAGGAAAATTAGAGCTGAACACAAACAGTGCAGAAATGTAAAAACCCCAGTTGGTACTTTCGAACAATGGTAAAACTGCCTGGTCACTATGGGGTTAATTAGCCATGAAAGTGTGGAAAGGGTGAGATTAGGCTGGAAGTGAACTCCCTAGAGATGCCTCAGTAGAATATTGGTTTCTGGGTATATTCTACTATCTTACAATTCTTGCGTTAAAACACACCTCAGTGGTTCCATGAACTGGAATAATCACATTATAGCTTTTATATCTACATATTTTACAACAACGTCAACGACTTCCAAACTGTATGAATAATAACAAGAGAGGAATCTTTTATTACAGGTGATGAAATGCTGTCAGGGTAATTCAAAGAGATCCGAATTGCTTGAGAAAGGTAACCGAACGCTGAAAATCAGCGTTCGGTTACCTTTCTTGGCCATTTGGCTATCCAGAAAGCAGGCAATTAGCCAAATCCTGGCGAATTGCCTGAACATACGGTGCCTGTTTGAGGGCAGTGAAAACCCCATGAAAAAGCATTGCTTCAGCTATTCAGAGAACACAAACCAGCAGTGAAAGGTTCCCGAAATGCCCTGCCATTCAGTGGTTTAATTCAGCAAGTTTATTCAGGAGAATCCCATAGGCTTCAATGTTAAAAATATTCCGGTTATTATTCAATATCTAATAAACCGTTAATTATAAAATGCTGCAGTAAAGAGTCTCTTTATTTATCGATTTTTTAGGATACTTTAAGCATTTTTCTGGATTTTTTTAACAGCCCTTTTTATTATCATTCATTGGATTTTATATGTAAATTTCAGACATTTTCGCTCAGTAGTTTCTTTGCAAACAGCGTTTCACTTTTCAATCATTCATGCAAACTGTTATCCTAATTTATTCACTGCCTCTTCTGTGGTCTCGGCTTTTTCCGGCGGCTTCGCTGCGTGTGATTAGGGATGAGCCGAACACTCCCCGAGTTCGGTTCGAGCCTGAACCCGAACTTCCATTTGTTCGGGACCGAACCCGAACCCGACCCCCATGCGAGTCAATGGGGCTTGAAAATTCGGTTTTTTAGAGTGCCCTCCAAGAGGGCATATATGCTACATATTTGTCATAAAAGGTGTATGGGGTCCGGGTAGTGCCCTGGGGAACAGGAAACTAGGACAAAAAGTTTTAAAAAAAAATGTTTTTAAAGTGTGACAGTGAGTTTTCCATGAAATAAGGGTTAAAAAATAAAAATGAAACATTCCTTCAAATATCGTGCCTAGGAGGTCCCCATAACCTGCCCGTGAAGTGGCTGATTTCTAGGATGTATAGAAACACTTAAAAACAAATAAATGACGTTTCATACGACGGTAAATGCTTTTCCTTTAACCCCTTAAGGGCCGCTGACGTACCCTGTATGTCTTGTCCTCGGGTCTCCCTTAGACCCGCAGACGTACAGGGTACGTCAGCGGCGCTTAATCCCCATCCCGCCCGATACTCACCTCCCTCGCCGGATCCCATGGCGATCTGGCAGGGAGGAAGCCTGCCCATGTGATTTACATGGGCAGGCGAGGCTGATGACGTCGCCACGCTGCGTGGTGACGTCATCAGCAGGCGTCCCCATGCATTTCAATGGAGGGGAGGTGGGGCTCCTTCGGAGCCCTCTATCTCCCCAACCATTGAAGCTAGGGAGATGCCGTTTGCACCGCTGGAGAGGGGAGAGCCTCACCTTTCCAGCGGTGTATGGCATTAACCGTTTCGCCGCCGGATCACGTTGCGGCGCCAATTGGCGCCAAAACGCGATTCAAACCTGGAGGGGGCTGACATCTTGGATGTCAGCCAAGCCTCCAGGTCTCCCCCACCCACTGACAACCTCACCATATGTATGAGGATGTCAGTGGGCCAGTTAACCATCTAGCTGCCATGTAGAGATAAGGGGATTCTAAGGATCCCTTTATCTCCCGATCCATGGCAGCTAGATGGTCATATTTGCCACCATTTGAAAGGCCTGATTATGGTCTTTCAAATGATACCAAACATGACCAGGTTTGGTTTAAAAAAGAAAAAAAAGAAAAATTAAAAAAAAAAAAAAAAATTAAATAAAAAAAAAATGTTTCTTTTTTTAAAGTTTTTTTTTTGTCTGGGGGGGTTAATTAAATAGGACCTAGGCTGTCATCTAAAAATAATTAGCACAAAATGGTCAGAATGAGCGCAGCGCACATATTATTATTATTATTATTATTATTTATTTATAAAGCGCCAGCATATTCCGCAGCGCTGTACAATAAGCACAGTACAGACAGGGTTACAATACATTGAACAACATTTGACAAACAGTACAGGAGGAGATGAGGGCCCTATTCCGTAGGAACTCACAATCTAGGAGGGTTGGGGTTGGAAACAGGAGGAGAGGACTGTAAGGTGAGAGTGATTGATGGTTGCGTCAGTGAGTTGGGTGGTAGGCTTCCCTAAATAGGAATGTTTTAAGGGAGCGTTTGAAGGAAGAGAAGTTAGGGGAAAGTCTGACAGACGAGGGAGAGCGTTCCAGAGAGTGGGGGCTGCGCGTGAGAAATCCTGCAGTCTATCATGGGAAGAGGTGATGCGGGGAGAAGCTAGGCGCAGGTCACTGTTTGACCTTAGGGAGCGGGCTGGGGTGTATTTGGTGATTAGTGAGGACAGGTAGTGGGGCGCTGAGTTAGTGAGGGTTTTGTAGGTAAGGATAAGGATTTTGAACTTAATTCTGCAGTGGATGGGGAGCCAGTGAAGGGACTCGCAGAGGGGAGCGGCAGAGACAGAGCGGCGGGTGAGGTGAATTAGCCTGGCGGAGGCGTTCAGGATGGATTGTAGGGGGGAGAGGTGGGACAGAGGGAGGCCAGATAAGAGATTATTGCAATAATCGAGTCGGGAGATTACCAGGGCGTGTATGAGTTGTTTTGTGGTGACAGCGGTAAGAAATGGCCGAATTCTGGAAATATTACGCAGTTGGTATCGGCAGGAGGAGGAAAGAGACTTGATGTGGGGGATGAAGGAAAGAGCAGAGTCCAGTGTAACTCCAAGACAGCGAACTTGGTTTGATGGGGAGATGGTGATACCCTCCACCGTGATAGAGAAGTCAGGAGGTGGGGAGGCATTAGAGGGAGGAATAAGTAGGAGCTCAGTCTTTGACATGTTGATCTTTAGGTGGTGGGAGGCCATCCAGGAGGAGATGCCAGATAAACAGTCACTGACTTTTGAAAGGACAGGGAGAGAGATCAGGGGTAGAGAGGTAGATCTGAGTGTCATCAGCGTAGAGGTGGTAATTAAAGCCAAAGCTGTTGATGATTTTGCCCAGGGAGGAGGTGTAGATGGAAAAGAGCAGAGGACCAAGGACAGAGCCTTGAGGTACACCAACAGATAGAGGCAATGAGGAGGAGGAGTTACCAGCAAAGGACACACAGAAGGACCTGTTGGATAAATAGGAGTCAACCCAAGCAAGTGCAGTGTCACGGAGACCCCAGAGAGTTGAGGGTCTGTAGAAGGAGGGGGTGGTCAACAGTGTCAAAAGCAGCCGAGAGGTCAAGCAGGATGAGAATAGAATAGTGGCCGTGTTTTTTAGCAGTTAGGAGGTCGTTGGTGACTTTGGTGAGGGCAGTTTCAGTTGAGTGTAGGGGACGGAAGCCAGATTGCAGGGGGTCAAGTAGGGAATTGGAGGACAGGAAGAGGGAGAGGCGGTTGAAGACTAGTTTTTCTAAGAGCTTTGATGTGAAGGGAAGCAGGGATACAGGGCGGTAGTTGGATGGAGAGTTGGTGTCTAGGGATGGTTTCTTTAGTAAGGGGTAACTAGTGCGTGTTTGAAGGCGGATGGAAAGGAGCCAGTGGAGAGAGATAGGTTGAAGATGTGTGTGAGAGCAGGGGTGAGGGAGGAGGAGAGGGGAGGAATTAGATGTGAGGGAATGGGGTCAAGCGGGCACGTGGTGAGATGTGAGGAGGACAATAAGGAATTGACTTCCTCCTCAGTGGTTGGGAGGAAGCGGCAGAGGGTGGCAGAGGGGACCTGTGGGAGTGGAGGTGGCAGATAACTATCTTGTGTTGGGATGTTGCTTCTGATAGTTAGAGTTTTACTGAGGAAGTAGTCTGCCAGGTTCTTGAGCGCTGAAGGCAGCTGAGGGGGGAGGTGCAGGTGGGTGGAGGAGGGTGTTGAAGGTGGACCAGAGCCGTTTAGGGTTGGAGGACAGCGTAGATATAAGAGATGAGAAGAAGGATTGTTTGGCCAAGTGGAGGGCAGAGGTGTATGACCGGAGAATAAACTTGAAGTGAACAAAATCAGCTTCAGAGCGGGATTTCCTCCAGGCACGCTCTGCAGTGCGGGAGCATCTTTGCAGGTAGCGAGTTTGGAGGGTGTGCCAGGGCTGAAGCTGGCGGTGAACTGTCTCAGCAGTGAAGGGTTAAAAACAAACGCATGTAAAAATTGGGTATTTCTAGTCTCGGGACAAAATTTTGAACCTATTTGCCGGGGGTCGTTTGGGGTGGTTGTAGATTTTGGGGATTAAATTACAAAAAAGTGTGTTTTTTACCATTTTTTTTTCCTCATATTTCAGATTTTTTTTTTTTATAGTAAATTATCGATATGATGGAAATAATGGTATTTCTAGAAAGTCCATTTAATGGCGGGAAAAAAGGTATATAATATGTGTGGGTTGAATAAACGAGTGAGAGAAAATTTGACCTAAACACTAACAGCGCAATAACGTAAAAACAGCAGCGGTCACTAAAAGACAGATTTGTGTAAAACCGCCCGGTCACTAAGGGGTTAATCTATCCATAAACAACTGCTTGGGGCGGCAGCCTGTATGAAAAGACATTTTAGGACGCGCAGAAAAAGTTTAGTGTTTTTTTGGGCTAAATTATTGTGAAACTTATGCAGGCTTTGGATGAAAGTAACAATAGGTGCTTTAAAATTGGGCTTTTAACATCGGCAACAGTGCCGTCACACCGTCACCCCTCTGAGGATATGAATCTGATACAGGCGTCAATGGCAGTGCACCCAGATATTGTGCCTTTAGTGCCAGGCATGCAAGTACTATCATACAGTAACCCATCTGTGGAATTGTGGAAGAGTGCAGGGGTGGACTATGTGGTCCTATATTGAAAAGTGTTTTTTTTTTATCTGTTAATGGGCGTCAGTGCACCCAGATATTGTGCCTTTAATGCCAGGCCATCATGTATCATCATACAGTAACCCCTCTGTGGTATTGTGGAAGAGTGCAGGGGTGGACCATGTGGTCCTTTATTGAAAAGTTTTTGATCTGGTAATGGGCGTCAGTGCACCCAGATATTGTGCCTTTGGTGCCAGGCCAGCAAGTATCATCATACAGTAACCCCTCTGTGGTATTGTGGAAGAGTGCAGGGGTGGACCATGTGGTCCTATATTGAAAAGATATGCATCTGGTTAAGGCGTCAGTGCACCCAGATATTGTGCCTTTGGTGCCAGGCCAACAAGTATCATCATACAGTAACCCCTCTGTAGTATTGTGGAAGAGTGCAGGGGTGGACCATGCGGTCCTATTTTGAAAAGTGTTTTTTTTATCTGTTAATGGGCGTCAGTGCACCCCGATATTGTGTCTTTAATGCCAGGCCATCAAGTATCATCATACAGTAACCCCTCTGTGGTATTGTGGAAGAGTGCAGGGGTGGACCATGTGGTCCTATATTGAAAAGTTTTTTTGGTTTTTTTAATGGGAGTCAGTGCAGCCAGATATTGTGCCTTTCATGACAGCAAGTGCCTTCACACCGTAACCCTTTTGTGGTATTGTGGAAGAGTTCAGTGCTGGAGGTTTTTTGAATGCAGAAGAGGACATCCCGATCTATTCCATTACTTCAGCATCAGGTGATTGATAGCTGCTGATCCAGGACTGATTAATTTTTATAAATGTCAGCCGGTCTACAGAGTCGGTGGACAGATGCACTCTTTTGTCTGTGACAAAACCTCCAGCGGCACTGAACGTCCTTTTGGAAAGCACGCTAGATGAAGGGCAACCTAGTAGCTGCATAGCATATTGGCTAAGTTCTGGCCAGTGATCCAATATCAACACCCAGTAAGCCAGTGGATCATCTGCTGGAAAGGTATCCAGGTCTCCCCTTGCCCCTAGGTAGTCCTGCACCATATGGTGAAGACGCTGGCAATGGGTGCCTACATTTGACGTCCCTGGGCGTCGAGGACTAAAAATTTAAAAAATGCATCAGTCAAGCGGCCCTGGCCTTCACCGCTATTCCTCTGATCATCACTGCAGCCTCAGAAGGACGTGTGTCAGCACTTGGTAATCTAACAGTGCCTGGAAAGGAGTTACACAAGTTTCGCTTTAGAGCGTCCTCAAGTTTTGTCATCCTGTGCTCCTCTGTGTGGGGAGGATGAGCTCTGCAACTTTCCACTTGTATCGTGGATCAAGAAGGGTTGCCAACCAGTAATGATCCCTCTCTTGATAGCACGAATCCTGGTGTCCTTTAGCAGGCTTTGCATCATTAGGGAGCCCATGCAGCGTAGGTTGGAGGTGGCATTAGCTGCCGAGTCTTCCTGGTCAATGAGGATGACCGTATCGTGCACTTCCTCCTCCCAGCCACGCACAAGCCCTTCTGTTTCTGGGCACACAAAACCCTGCCTTGAGGAATCCCCACCTTCAATGCCCCACTACTTAAATAGTCCTCCTCCTCCTCATCCTCCTCCTGTCTGATCTGAGTAGGACCCGCTGGAATGCTGTCTGCGGAAAGACTAGGGCCTTGAGAGCTATGGAAGGCCTCCTCTTCCTCCCGCTGCTCTGCCTCTAGAGCCACATCTATAATTCCCTGCAGAGTGTGCTCCAGCAGGAACACTAAAGGAATTGTGTCACTGATGCATGCACTGTCCCTGATCACCATCCTCATTGCCTCCTCAAATGGTGACAATACAGTGCATGCATCCTTGATCATCAGCCACTGCGGGGGAGAAGAAAAACCAAGTTGACCTGAACCTGTCCTTGTGCCATACTCACACAGGTACTTGTTGATGGCCCTCTGCTGCTTGTGCAGATGCTGCAGCATTGCTAATGTCGAGTTTCACCTGGTGGGCATGTCACAGATCAGACGGTTTGTGGGAAGGTGGAATTCTCTTTGAATTTCTGCCAGGCGAATGCTTGCTGGGAATGACCGTCTGAAGTGGCTGCAGACTTTTCTGGCCTGGATGAGAAGCTCTGGCAGCCCTGGGTACTTCGCTAGAAAACGCTGTACCGCCAGATTTAGGACGTGTGCTAGGCATGGTACATGCGTCAATTTACCCTTGCGTAGGGCGGAGAGAAGGTTGCTGCCATTATCGCAGACGATCATTCCCAGCTCAAGCTGGCGTGGTGTAAACCATCTCTGCACCTGCCCCTGCAGAGCTGACAACATTTCTTACCCGGTGTGGCTCCTGTCCCCTAAACAAACCAGCTCAAGCACAGTATGGCATCTTTTTGTTTGAGCCATTGCGTAGACCCTGTCAGGTGTGGGTTTAACTGCCACTTCACCAGAGACAGAGAAGGAGGAGGAGGAGGAGGAAGAGGTGGTGGTGGTGGAGCAGACAGACCTCATACAAGCAGCTTTCTGGAGGCGTGGTGTATGAACAAGCTCCAGCACAGAGCCCCGTCTTGGATCCCTCCCAGCTGCAATCAGAGTTACCCAGTGTGCCGTGAAGGAAATGTAACGACCCTGTCCATGCATGCTGGACCACGTGTCTAAAGTGACATGCACCTTGCTGCTGACTGCCTTTCCCAATGACTGGATAACATTGCTCTTCCACGTGCTGGTATATGCGGAATGGCCTTGCGTGAAATGTAATGGCGTTTTGGAACCTGCCACTGTGGTACAGCACATTCAGCAAATTCACGGAAGGGAGCAGAGTCCACAGCTGGAAAGGCAGCAGCTGCAATTCGAGTAATTTTGCTAAGCTGGCAGTTTATGACACTGTGCTTGGGGATGGTTGGACTATATTTTTTCTTTCGCTGCAGCAGCTGCGGCAACAGTAATCTAAAAGGATAAACGAGACCATACGGCGCATAAAACAATGAACAGATAATTATATGAACTGCTGATTAATAGGAGTAAAAGTGAAGGTGTCCTCCAAGATATAAAAGGTGTCCTTAAAAATGCAAAAAATGTCCTTTAAAATACCAAATAGAGGAGGTAAAAGAGTACAAGAAAATTGTAAAAAGATTAATAAGTCAATTTGTGCAAAATAGGTCAGTGGTTTATACTCAAGGGGTGTTGTTGATTGAAGACAAATACATTAATCTTCACTGTGGTGTGGATGTCAAATCTTTCTCTGCAAAGGTGTCACTTTATTAAAGCCTAAGGAAAATCCAGGCTCAAGGAAAATAGCTTGTGGCCAAGTATAGGGTGGCACGTCCCTCCTTTCATCTGTGGTGATTACTAGATAAAGCAGAGCACTCCCATAGCGTAACTCTGTGCAATACAGGTGGAGAATTAAATTAAAATTGGTCACACTCACCAGTTATAGAGCCTCTCAATTCCAGGCTCAAGGAGTATCGCCTTGGGTCCTCTTAAGGTGGGGGCCCAAACCTCTTTGATGTAGCAGCAGTTGGTCCAGATGTCCAAAAGGAGGAAAAAGTGGCGAATGCAAAATATAGATAATGAATTTATTGGAATAAATAAAATCCTGGACAAATTGTACCGAGACGCGTTTCGGCTAAAAGCCTTCCTCAGTCGGTATGTTTAGTGTCCATAAAGTGCAAGTAAAGTAAAAGTGAAAATGAAAGTGTCCTCTTATATAGTATCATTTCCTGCCACATTCAATTTGTTAACTCCCTATTTCCTGTTGGTCGATTTCCGTTCGTTCGGATTTACCCAGAAGTGCTTTGCGGTCGTTTCGGATAAAAACGAAAATGAATACAATACATTGAACGATCGCGGGAAATCCGAATATTTTGAACAATCGCAGCAGTTACGAATCTTTAAAACAATAATCTTATATTGAAAATTTAAAACAAGGCTTAAACCAAGTTGTAGCCTATATAAAATACGGAGAAACGGGCAGCATTTCGCATCGAAAGTAAACAAAAAAAGTCGACCAATAGAATTCTACGAAAAGTCGTAAAGGTTATTATCATGATCGAAATGCACACATAGTCCCGGCATACTAAGATCAAGTGAAATACAGGTCAGGTATATACATACGATACGAAAAAGAAAAGAAAAGCGAAAGAAAATTTCTTTCTTTAATTTCACCATACGTGACTGGACAAACCCTTTTTACCCAGAAGTGCTTTGCGAAAATTTTCTTAGTTTCGTTTTCGTTCGTATCCATAGTCTGGGATTTACCCAGAGAGGCCTTGCGAATACTTATTAGTCTCGTTTTCGTTCGTATAATGAACCTGACTTTTTACCCAAGGTTTACTCGATTTTTTAGTATATAGTAATTAATGATAATTCATCTTTTCGTATATAAGAAACGAAAGGGACGGAAAAGAAGGGCGAAAAGTATATGAATTTTCTTTTCGTATCTAGTAGAAATAAAAATAAATATAAAAATAAAAATAAAAATAAAAGGTATATATGCTGAAAGCAAGGATGTTGTCAAATAGATATATTCAGATAAAGATAGGGTAGAGAAGTTTTAGTAATGTCTCATCATGGTCGTTCTATATAAAATAGATTGGGAAGTTGATCATAAGAAAGTTATTAAAATCTCATAAAAATGGGCTCAAATTATAGAATATATACATGGTGGTAAAAATATTAATATTATTGATATTAAAAATATTAATAAAAATGGAGAGCTGGGTATCATAAAAATGGGTATAAAAATGTATCGAGGGGGTCATCTAAAAGGAAGAAGGGGGGAGGAGTATTATATCATTTAAAGGAATAATTAATTAGCTGTTAAGAAAATGGCACAGTTCAAAATCTGCATTTAATCCATGTGGCTGAAGTGTGTTCATTAAAAAAATCCACCTCATTTCTTCTTTGCCTAGTCGTGTTTCTAGGCTTCCTCCTCTCCAAAGGGGTTCAAGTTTTTGGACTGCCATGAATGAGAGGCCTTCTGGGTTTTGCCCATGTTTTAATTTAAAATGTAATGATACACTATGCTTATCAAAACCTTTCTTAATATTTCTTATATGCTCCTGTATACGTATATTGAGTGGCCGTGTAGTACGTCCCACATATCTGAGTCCACAAGGACAAGTTAAGACGTATATAACATTTTTTGAAAAGCATGTCATCATTCCTTTGATTCTAATTTTTTGGCCATTTCTTTCAATCTCCGAACTTATTTGTTTCTTGCCTTTGGTATTTCTGCAGTTTAAACAGTTTCCACATTGGTGGAAACCTTCTCTTATTCCAAAGTGGTTAGGTACTTTCTTATTTCTTACCCTATGTGAGAGTTCCATCTTTAGATTCTTCACCCCTCTGCATATAATACGTGGTATCGTTGGGAGGATGCCATTCAATATAGGGTCTCTCTGTAGTATTGGCCAATGCTTCTTAATACTCTTCCTTATTTCTTTATTGAGAGGATTATAAGAAAATATAAATGGCACTCCTTCCATATACCTCTGCGTGGGATCCTCTTTCTTTTTCTTCAGAAGTTCCAGTCTTTCCATTCTTCTAACTTCTGTTCTTGTGTCCTCCAAGGTCTGTGGGTTGTACCCTTTCTCAACGAAATCCAAATGTAATTTCGCGGACTGGGTGTCAAAGTCCGAAATGTTGGTACAGTTTCTTTTCATTCGTAAAAACTGTCCTTTCGGGACGGCATTAAGCCACTGAGGTAGGTGGCAACTCCGGCGTTCTATAAAACTATTACAATCCACGTCTTTAAAGTGCGTCTTAGTCTTGATCTTATTATCCTCAACAAAGATTTTTAAATCTAAAAAGACAACTTCACTAGTACTCCAATTTGAGGTTAAGATAATGCCTCTATCATTGGTGGCTAAAAGATTAAGAAAAGACTGTAAAACTTCAACTCCCCCTCTCCATATAAAAAATATGTCGTCGATATACCGGCGATATAAAACCAAGTTTGTTTTCCAATCAGATAAAAATGAATTTTCCCAATGTGCCATAAAAAGATTCGCAAAACTAGGGGCAAATCTTGTTCCCATTGCTGTACCAGACACTTGTAAGTAGAACTCCTCTGAAAACCAAAAATAGTTGTGTTCAAGTATAAGTTGTATGCCCTTAAGGATAAATTCGATCTGTTCCGGCTGTAATTTTTGACCTTTCTCTAAAAAGAATTTAGCTGCCTCTATCCCTTTATTATGCGGGATGATTGTGTATAATGACTGGACATCGCTGGTGACTAGTATGTCACCGTCTTTCCAGTCTACGTCCGTCAAAACATTGATCATCTCTATAGTATCTCTCAGGTAAGTCTCAGTAGTCGTAACATATGGCTGTAGTTGTCTATCAAGATATTCTGAGAGTCGGCTGGAAATTGACCCTATACCTGAGATAATTGGCCTGCCTGGTGGTTTTTCTAAGTTCTTATGGATCTTAGGTAAAAAATAAAAAATAGGGATTTTCGGATGGTCGATTTTTAAATACTTGAGTTCATTATTGTTCAGGATGCCAAGTAAATGGCCCTGATCTAGATATTCATGAAATAAATGCTTAAAATTCATCGAGGGATCATTCTTTAAATGTCTGTACGTTGTTTCATCTCCTAGTATTCGCATGGCTTCATTCTTATAATATTCGGCCGTCATAATTACTACTCCTCCACCCTTATCTGCGGGCTTGATTACGATATCATCATCCTGTGTTAATTCACGTAATGCTTTCCGTTCTTGCTGTGTCAAATTATCCTTACTTTTCTTATGTTCCATCTTTTCCAAATCAGATAAAACCATTTGTTCAAAAGTAGTGATCTCCGAAGAGATCATAGATTTTGGAAAAAAGGTGGATTTTTCTTTTAGATTGGTATGTGTATATAAATGCATTGTTGCATTCCTTTCAATCGGGTTTTTGGAAAAGTATTTTTTCAGGCATAGGTTTTTCTTAAATTTTTGTATATCAATATACATATTGAATTTATCTAGTTTGTTTGTGGGAGCAAACTTCATGCCCTTTTGAAGGATTCGGTGTTGGTGGGCAGAGAGGACTTTATTGGTTAGGTTGTATATTCCTCCGTTCGTCCATACTTTCTCCTTCCGTTTAGTTCTCCGTCTTCCAGCTCTACATCCTCTTCTTCCAAGAAGTCTTCCACACCTGGTGACCATCCTCTTTTTAGAGAGAGGTTCTTCCTTTTCAGTCGATAATTGGCCGACTGAAAAACCTCTTCTTTATTATTGTCCTGAGCTAGAGGTTGGAACCGATTGTAGGTATAGGTATCCTGATTATTAGGATGATATACAGGATCTCTCCTTTTTGTATATCTATTGTCGTTATTCTGAGGCCTCCTGTAAGGAACTGTAGTGTACCCATAGGAAGAGTGGTGATCTCTTCGTTGGACTGTCTGTTCTCTTGTTGGGGTCTAAAGCTTCTAGTATTATCGAAGGGGCCCCTTCTTGGTTCAGGATATCTGGGTTGGCCGGCCGGTATCTACCTGGGTTTCTCCAAGTGGGGTTGGTGAATGAGCTATTTCTGGTGCTGCTCTTTGAGGGGTCAATGGAGTGCCTCCTCCTGATTTATCAGATCTAGGTCTCCTTCGAGAGTCATTCCTCAATTGCATAAATCTGGTGGTGGTTTTATATTGGGACATTGAGTCTCGAGTATCAAAATACACCGAAGGTGGGTCTTGTTGCCCTATTTGCCAAACATTCCCACGTTGATAATCTGTTAAATCTCTCTGATATTTTTTCTTTTTACGTTCTTTTATTTCACTGTCTAACAGACTCAGATCCACCTCTAATTTTTCAAAAAAAGGTTTCATTTCTTGTTCGGTTAGGGTGGTGTTCAGTTCGGCATGGGTGTTTTCAATATTCTGATTCAATTTTTTCAAATTTTCATTCTCCTATCTACAATTAATCTCATGCTATGCAGTGAGAAGCCTTCAAGCATAGTAGACCATCTTTCAAGGAAGACTACATCGTCTTTATCACAGGCTGGATTCTTATTGAATCTTAAACCTCTAGGGACCATCTTATCTTTTAAATATTTCTCTAGGGAAATTACTTCCCATTTGTCCCTAATCTCTTTCCTCAAATCTTTCTCTAATTGTCGCATCATTTGGACTTTATCTATTGGTATATTGCTATTGGCAGAATTGCTGCCCTCAAAAGTGTTGCCATCATCTATGCAAAATTTTTTGCGGAAATCCATCCTAAATGTGCTGCCCAATGACACTGAAGGTTTATTTTAATAGAAGAGTTGATTAAAAAGTGTGTATACGGGTATACACTGTACAGTGTGGGCGCTTGTTAATTTTAGTTAAAGTGCTATGTGAATAAATATTCAATTGCTGCCTAAGTATGGTAAAAAGCACATAAAAAACAACCAAAATACGTGCCAAAATTAAGATAAAAGGATAAACGAGACCATACGGCGCATAAAACAATGAACAGATAATTATATGAACTGCTGATTAATAGGAGTAAAAGTGAAGGTGTCCTCCAAGATATAAAAGGTGTCCTTAAAAATGCAAAAAATGTCCTTTAAAATACCAAATAGAGGAGGTAAAAGAGTACAAGAAAATTGTAAAAAGATTAATAAGTCAATTTGTGCAAAATAGGTCAGTGGTTTATACTCAAGGGGTGTTGTTGATTGAAGACAAATACATTAATCTTCACTGTGGTGTGGATGTCAAATCTTCTCTTCAAAGGTGTCATTTATTAGAGCCTAAGGGAAATCCAGGCTCAAGGAAAATAGCTTGTGGCCAAGTATAGGGTGGCACGTCCCTCCTTTCATCTGTGGTGATTACTAGATAAAGCAGAGCACTCCCATAGCGTAACTCTGTGCAATACAGGTGGAGAATTAAATTAAAATTGGTCACACTCACCAGTTATAGAGCCTCTCAATTCCAGGCTCAAGGAGTATCGCCTTGGGTCCTCTTAAGGTGGGGGCCCAAACCTCTTTGATGTAGCAGCAGTTGGTCCAGATGTCCAAAAGGAGGAAAAAGTGGCGAATGCAAAATATAGATAATGAATTTATTGGAATAAATAAAATCCTGGACAAATTGTACCGAGACGCGTTTCGGCTAAAAGCCTTCCTCAGTCGGTATGTTTAGTGTCCATAAAGTGCAAGTAAAGTAAAAGTGAAAATGAAAGTGTCCTCTTATATAGTATCATTTCCTGCCACATTCAATTTGTTAACTCCCTATTTCCTGTTGGTCGATTTCCGTTCGTTCGGATTTACCCAGAAGTGCTTTGCGGTCGTTTCGGAATAAAAACGAAAATGAATACAATACATTGAACGATCGCGGGAAATCCGAATATTTTGAACAATCGCAGCAGTTACGAATCTTTAAAACAATAATCTTATATTGAAAATTTAAAACAAGGCTTAAACCAAGTTGTAGCCTATATAAAATACGGAGAAACGGGCAGCATTTCGCATCGGAAGTAAACAAAAAAAGTCGACCAATAGAATTCTACGAAAAGTCGTAAAGGTTATTATCATGATCGAAATGCACACATAGTCCCGGCATACTAAGATCAAGTGAAATACAGGTCAGGTATATACATACGATACGAAAAAGAAAAGAAAAGCGAAAGAAAATTTCTTTCTTTAATTTCACCATACGTGGACTGGACAAACCCTTTTTACCCAGAAGTGCTTTGCGAAAATTTTCTTAGTTTCGTTTTCGTTCGTATCCATAGTCTGGGATTTACCCAGAGAGGCCTTGCGAATACTTATTAGTCTCGTTTTCGTTCGTATAATGAACCTGACTTTTTACCCAAGGTTTACTCGATTTTTTAGGGTATAGGCAACATAATCTGACTGCGTAAATCTTCAGCTACTGGGATGATGTCACATTGTGAGGAAGGACCTGCTGGTACATCCATTACTGTAGCATCATACCTGTCGGTGGAGGTTGTAGGCAATTGCATGGCAGGACATACAGTGTTGGTAGAGACAGATGAGGAGGAGGAGGACCTACGCAAAGTTTTGCCCCAACGGGATGTGTGGCACTTGTTCATATGTCGCCTCAAGCACATGGTACCCAAGCGTCCGGTGTTTATCCCACGCTTCAGCCTCCCCTGACATAGATTACAACGGTGAGGGTGAGCAACGGTGGGGTCTGCTGCACATTTCTTAAAGTACTCCCAGACAGCAGAGTTCCTGCATGTGTTCTTTGAGACAACAGCGCTCTGCACCGGAGCAGCTCTGACATGTGATGCCTTGGACTGGCTAGTGCTATGGTTGGTCACAGAGGATGTTGTGCATTGTGTTTATTGTGCCTCCTCCTCCTCCCCCTCCTCCTCACTTGATTCCTCAGTTCGATCTGGCACCCAGGTGGAGTCAGTGACCTCATCATCATCAATGTCATCTTCACCCCCTATCTCCTCGTCACTGGAGCCAACTTGGCAGTATGCTGCAGCTGCTGGGGTAACATGAGTGCCAGTTATTTGTGTGTCATCAATGGCACCCCTTTCCTGTAGGTTGATTATACTCCCTTGCTCAACCTCAGAGATTGAATCAGAGCACTGTACTTGCTGCGCATCCTCAAGCAGCATGTCACTCTCATTGTAGTCAAACAATTCAGCTGACTCCTCCGTGTGTAATAGCGAGGCTACGGCAGGAGTAGCTGTGGACATGGAGGCTGCATTAGATGCTTTGGCAGCTGAGGTGGACTGTAAAGCACTAGAAGCCTGGCTGGCAGAGGACTCGGAGGATGAGGATGGCCTGGTTAGCCAATCCACCAAGTCCTCTGTATGTTGCTGCTGCTGCTTAAGACGGACAGCACCAGTTCGAAAGGACAAGCGTGCCCCTGCAGAGGATGCACCACGTCCACCACGACCAGAAACACAGCCTCCCGACACATGGGGCTGCTTGCCCTCTTATCTGTGGCTGGGAGCGTCTGCCTGTCCTTTTTGTTCTTTCAGACATGGTGAGTGATATATAGATTAATATATACAGAACTCTGATTCAGCTCTGGTATAAAGATTTAAATAACTCTGGTATAACTGAGTGAGACACACTGATAGCTGGCAGCCAGTGACAAGAGACAGATCACCTTAATTCACAAATGTTTTAAAGAAATTAGTGAGCCCCAAAATACAGCGTGGTACTGTTTGTATGGCGAGACACAGATCACCTTATTTCCCAAGTGTTTTAAAGAAATTAGTGGCCCAAAAATAAATTGCTGGCTGTGTGACGAGACACAGAAGATCACCTTAATTCCCAAGTTTTTAAAGAAATTAGTGAGCCCCAAAATACAGCGTCGTACTGTTTGTATAACGAGACACAGGTCACCATAATTCCCAAGTGTTTTAAAGAAATTAGTGAGCCCCAAAATAAATTGCTGGCTGTGTGACGAGACACAGAAGATCACCTAATTCCCAAGTGCTTTAAAGAAATTAGTGAGCCCCAAAATACAACGTGGTACTGTTTTTGTATGACGAGACACAGATCACCTTAATTCCGAAGGTTTTAAAGAAAAGTGAGCCCCAAAATACAGCGTGGTTCTTTTGTATGACGAGAACAGATCACCTTAATTCCCAATGTGTTTTAAAGAAAATTAGTGAGCCCCAATAAGCGTGGTACTGTTTGTATGACAAGACACAGATCACCTTAATTCACAAGTGTTTTAAAAGAATTAGTGAGCCCCAAAAATCAGCGTGGTCTGTTTGTATGACGAGACACAATCACCTTAATTCCAAGTGTTTTAAAGAAATTAGTGAGCCCCAAAAATAATTGATGGCTGTGTGACGAGCCCAGAAGATTCACCTCAATCACAAATGTTTTAAAGAAAGTTGTAAACCCCAAAAAATTGCTGGCACAGTGACAAGACCACATCACTAAATTCCCTGAATATTTGGTAAAAATGACACCCAAAAAGACATTGTCACGGTTCCCAGATCCCACCACGCAGTACTTAACGCCCCACACTCCACAGAACCCAGAAGCTACCAACAGAGTAGCCGTGAAAGATCTAACTGTCTGGTCCTTAGAATTGGCCAGGTAAACTAGCTAGACAGATAGGGTTAACAACACGGGGAGTAGTCAGCCGAGCCAGAATCAGGAATACAGAGTTCAGAATGGTTAAATGGAATAGCCGGGTCGATATCAGAGCAGTAGCGTAGTACAAGAAAATGGTCTAGGGCAACAGAAGGCAGAATAGTCAGAAACAAGCAGAGGTCAATAACGGGTTAATTCAATATAGCAGTCAGGTACAAGGAGCTCAGGTATGGATAACCACGATCTGGCAACTGCTGAGAATACACTGAGGGTTTTTAAAGACCTTCACCAGGCCACGCCCCCCACTCAAGCCGCGCCTCTTGCAACCACCTCCCTGCCTGTCTCCATTTAAACCGGGCTTTGGTCAGCGAGCAGCATCAGACATGCTGCCCTCAAGCACACAGGTAGGGCTGGAAGCTCCAACGTTACAGTACCCCCCTCTCCACGGGAGGCCACCGGACGACCATCAGGACGAGCGGCAGGACGACCACCAGGGCGATCGGGGTGCGAGGCATGGAACGCCCTGACCAACCTAGAGGCAGACATGTCGGAAGCTGGAATCCAGGACCGGTCCTCTGGACCATAACCCACCCATCGACCAAGTACTGCAGAGTGCCCCTGCACAGCCTAGAATCCAAAACCCTCCTAACCTTATACTCAGATTAACCATCAATCTGAATAAGTGGAGGAGGAGGAACGCCCCGCGTGTACCTGTTACACAACAATGGCTTCAGTAGGGAGGTGTGGAAGACGTTGTGCATGCGAAGATGTTTAGGAAGGGCAAGAGCATAAGCCACAGGATTAATGCGGCGAATGATCTTATATGGACCTATAAACCGAGGTGCCATTTTCATAGAAGGCACCCGCAACTTCACGTTCCTAGTGGACAACCAAACTCGATCCCCCACGTTATAGGAGGGAGCTTGTAACCTATGCCTGTCAGCCTTGCGTTTCTGGACAGCAACATTGCGCTCCATATTTTCTCGAATCTGTCTCCAAATCTCTTGCAGTTGAGTGAGATGGTCATCGAGAGCCGGATGGCCTGTTCAGTAAACTGAAGCGGTAGAGCCGGAGGGAAAAAAACATAGATGGCAGAAAAAGGAGAGTGGCCAGTGGTCTCGTTAACGGCGTTATTACGTGCATACTCAGCCCAGGGCAACAACTCCGACCAATTGTCTTGTTGTTGTGTGGTAAAGCAACGTATGTACTGCTCGAGACCCTGATTTGCCCTCTCTGCTGCCCCATTGGTTTGTGGATGATATGCTGAAGAGAAGGCCAATCGCACCCCCATCTCTGCACAGAAAACCCTCCAGAAACGAGAGACGAACTGAGCTCCTCTGTCAGAGACTATTTCAGACGGAACCCCATGTATTCGTACAATCTCTCTAGCAAATACAACCGCCAGTTCTTTGGCTGTAGGAAGCTTAGATAGAGGGACAAAATGAGCCATTTTGGAGAAGCGGTCTACAACTGTCAGAACCACAGTATGACCCTTGGACTTCGGCAAGTCCACAATAAAATCCATAGATAGATGAGACCAAGGCCTCTTAGGCATGGGTAAAGGCTGCAATAGACCGACAGGCAAGGATTTACTGGTTTTGCTTCTGGCACAGACTTGACAAGCCAAAACAAACAGACGTACGTCCTGTCGCATGGTGGGCCACCAGAACTGTCTGGAGATACTGGTAAGAGTCTTAGTAATACCAGGATGACCTGCTGGTTTAGAATCATGAAACATTATGAGTAATTCTTGTCTTTCCTTTTCAGGTACAAACAACATATCTGGAGGCTTGTCAGGTGGAGCCCTACTTGAACTGCCTGGAGGCGTTCCAGGAAAGGCGAGGAGACAGACAAGACTGTGGAAGCCACAATACGTTCAGGAGGAACTATAGGATTGTGGTCTTGTGTATTAGATTCATACGGGTCATATTGACGAGATAAGGCATCAGCCTTTACATTGCGGTCACCTGGTCTGTAAGTCAATACAAAATTAAACCGAGACAGTAGCAATGACCACCTGGCCTGTCTCGCGTTCAAACGTTTGTCATCCCCGATGTACGTAAGGTTCTTATGATCAGTAATTATCAATAAAGGGTCAAGAGTACCTTCCAACAAATGTCTCCACTCTGAGAGGGCAGACACAATAGCAAGCAATTCTCTGTTACCGATATCATAATTGCGTTCTGCTGGTGATAATTTTCTTGAAAAGAACCCACAAGGATGTAGAGGTTTTCCTGGAGACTCTCTTTGAGACAGGACAGCCCCAATGCCTATCTCGGAAGCATCAACCTCAAGAACAAACGGAATCCTGGGATCAGGATGCCGTAACACGGGAGCGGAAGTGAAAGCTTGTTTGAGGGCTTCGAATGCTTGTTTGGATTGAGAAGACCAGATCTGGTTCTTCAGACCTTTACGTGTCATATTAATGATAGGGGAGGCTACAGCGGAATAATTCTTGATAAATCTCCTATAATAGTTGGAAAACCCCAGAAACCTCTGTATGGCCTTGAGACCTTGAGGGAGAGGCCATTCTGAGATGGCCGTGAGTTTAGAAGGATCCATCTCAAAACCTTCTGGAGTGATAATATACCCAAGGAATTTCACAGTAGTTATGTCGAATAAACACTTCTCTAGTTTGCAATAAAGACCATTGTCCAGTAATTTTGCTAATACCTGTCTGACATGTGCATGCTGGGTTTTCAGATCGGGAGAGTAAATCAATATATCGTCTAGGTATACTATAACAAAGGTTTGTAAGAAATCTCTGAGCACATCATTAATAAAATCCTGGAATACCGCTGGAGCATTACAAAGACCGAAAGGCATGACCAAGTATTCATAATGCCCACTCCTGGTGTTAAATGCTGTTTTCCACTCATGCCTCTCTTTTATACGTATCAGGTTGTAAGCTCCTCTTAAATCAAGTTTTGTGTATACTGCTGACCCCCTTAACCTGTCGAACAGTTCTGATATGAGAGGGATAGGTACACGTTCTTAATGGTGATCTTGTTAAGCCCCCTATAATCGATACACGGGCGTAAATCTCCCTCTTTTTTAGACACATAAAGAACCCAGCCCCTGCTGGAGAAGAGGAACGTCGGATAAAACCTCTCTCCAAATTCTCCTTTATGTACTCTTCCATAATTTGGTTCTCCTTTATGGAAAGAGGATATACTTTGCCTCGAGGAGGCATGGTACCAGGATGAATATCAATGGCACAATCATATGGTCTATGTGGAGGCAGTTTCTCTGCCTCTCTTTTATCAAATACAGCCCTGAGGTCGGCGTATTGGTCAGGAACCTCTGTAGACAATGGAGGAGCTGTGGGTGTGTTCAGGGCACCGACATGCTGAATGGGTATTAAACAAGTCCCAAAACAAGCAGGACTCCAAGACAGTATCTCTCCCTTAGCCCAATGAATAACAGGATTGTGTTTCACCAACCAAGGGAAACCAAGTACAACAGGATTGGAAGGTGAATGGATAACTTGAAATATGATTTCTTCTTTATGCAAGAGACCAGTGGTAAGAACCACTGTAACCGTATCGTGAGTAATCCTAGGGCAGGATAACGGTCTGCCGTCTATGGCTTCGACGGCTAAGGGTGTCTCTCTTACAACCAGAGGTAGAGAAATGGAAGAAGCGTAGTTAACATCGATAAAGTTGCCAGCAGCCCCAGAATCCAAAAAAGCGGTAGTCTGTGTGGTCTTGGTCTCCCAAGCCAAGGATACTGGTAACATAAGTTTAGTGTCATTGACAGGAGACATGCACGTCACACCCAAGGCCTGTCTCCTCAGCTGCCTTAGGTGCGGTAGTTTTCCGGCTTATCATGCATTTTAGGACGATTAGGACATTGAAATCGTACATGTCCCTCCAAACCACAATACAGGCACAATCCCTCACGAAAACGCCTTGTTCTCTCTTCCTCTGTAAGCCTAGTACGGCCTAGTTGCATAGGCTCGGAGGGAGGAGATAACTCTCTTGGTGTCCTTCTGTCCCTTATCTGATTATCCAGATCTATACAATAATCAATGAGTTCACACAATACCTCAGGTAGTTTACGTGGAGCCAATTCATGCATCAATGACTCTGATAACCCCTCCATAAAAGCCAGAACCAGTGTCTCATTTGTCCAGTTCACATCAGAGATCAAGGTTTTAAATTCTATGGCATAATCAGAAACAGTCCTGTTCCCTTGACGTATGCGGAACAGGGATTTGCCAGCTACCGTGGCCTTTCTGGTAGGATTAAATGTACGTTGTAACTCGGCTATGAATTCTTTATAATCCCGTATGATAGGCCTCTCTGCCTCCCATAACGGAGTCGCCCATGTCAATGCTCTGCCAGACAGGTGATTAATAATGAACCCCACTTTGGCAATGTCAGAGAAAAACATCTGTGGATTTAATTTAAAATGAATATCCACATGGACCAAAAATCCCCGGCACTCTGAGGGAGTACAGTCAAACCTCATAGGAGCGGTCATGTGTACCTGGGATGTCTGAACGACAGGGGACACAGGTATATCAAGCGGGGGTGCAACCCCAGCTGGTTCCAGGTGAGCCGTACGAGTCAGGATAGTTTGTAAGGCAATAGCAAACTGATCCATCCTATGATCCTGCTCATCCTGTCTGGATACAAAGTTAGCCAAGTGCTGTGTTAAGTCTGCAGGATCCATAGTGGCCAGATCATAATGTCACGGTTCCCAGATCCCACCACGCAGTACTTAACGCCCCACACTCCACAGAACCCAGAAGCTACCAACAGAGTAGCCGTGAAAGATCTAACTGTCTGGTCCTTAGAATTGGCCAGGTAAACTAGCTAGACAGATAGGGTTAACAACACGGGGAGTAGTCAGCCGAGCCAGAATCAGGAATACAGAGTTCAGAATGGTTAAATGGAATAGCCGGGTCGATATCAGAGCAGTAGCGTAGTACAAGAAAATGGTCTAGGGCAACAGAAGGCAGAATAGTCAGAAACAAGCAGAGGTCAATAACGGGTTAATTCAATATAGCAGTCAGGTACAAGGAGCTCAGGTATGGATAACCACGATCTGGCAACTGCTGAGAATACACTGAGGGTTTTTAAAGACCTTCACCAGGCCACGCCCCCCACTCAAGCCGCGCCTCTTGCAACCACCTCCCTGCCTGTCTTCATTTAAACCGGGCTTTGGTCAGCGAGCAGCATCAGACATGCTGCCCTCAAGCACACAGGTAGGGCTGGAAGCTCCCAACGTTACAGACATGCTGGCACAGTGGTGAGTGGTGACAAGACCCAGAAGATCACCTTAATTCACAAATGTTTTAAATAAAGTTGTAAACCCCAAAAAAACTTGCTGGCACAGTGACAAGACACACATCACCTAAATTCCCTGATATTTGGTCGAAATGAGACCCCCCCAGTAGCGTGGCAGACCGGCAGTAACAACACACACAAATATCTTCTTTGAAATCTCCTCTGAAATGCGTGCAGAAAGCGCTGCGTTGAAACCTTATATAGTGTGCTGTGGGACTTAGCTCTGTGAGCCCATGATTGGGCAAAATTTGCCCAATCAGGACTCTGAGCGGTGATTGGCATAGTGTTCAACCAGTCTTGCACCAGACCTGTGGTCAGGTGCAAGGCTGTAGCCAATTACGAGCTTCAGGCAGTGGGAACATGCATTGTGGTCCATTGTGGTCGAATATGCGGCGAACACCCGGAAATGTTCGGGGTTCGCGATCTGCTCGAACAGGCTAAGTTCGGGTCAAACCCCGAACCGTCCGAACCCGAACAGCTCATCCCTATGTGTGATTGGCTCCTGCTCGGGTTTTTCCGGCGTCTTTGACGGGTTAATCCAGATGTTTTTGCGGGTTTTCGGCGTGCATTCGGCGGGTTTTGCGGTTAGTTTTCGTCGGGTTTGCGGCAGCCTTTCCCTGCAATTCGGGGCCCTGTGGTGCTTGCTGAATACACCGCAGGGTCACCGAAATGGGAACGGCAAAAGGAACCGAATTGAAGAGAACGAAAAGTCACCGAACGTGAGATGACTTTTCGAATCTCTTTGAATAACCCTGTGTGAATGCTGAAATACTTACGTTGTGCCAGCAGGTAATTTCATGTTACGTTTTCCCCTGCCACCCCTTTGTGAACCCAAATATGTAAACCCAGTTTCAACATCATGTTTCATATTCATATGCATTGGCATGTAGCCTGAGATTACACCTGCACTATCAAGCCAGGAGCCCATCCTATGGAGACAAGCAGAGAGAGATCAAGCAAGCATTATCAAATTACAAGAGACTTTAGAAACAGCAGCACAAATTGTGTCCTCACCTTAATTTACTATTCTGAGACTAAATTACTAAAACTAGAGAAACCGCGTCAATTATTCACACGTGTTAAAGATGAGACTTTTTCCCGCTCTCTGGTATTGCTGAGATCAATGCTTCTATCGTTTCATAAAGGGGCTTATTCAGAGAGCACCAAAATGTAACAGACTTCAGGGAATTAATGTTCCCCACTCTGCGGGGAATTCAGCATTCACCGCAGGGTCGCCAGAGTGCAGGGAAAACCCACCGTCCACTCGCCAAAATTCCACAGAACTGAAGCAAAAGAACACGCTGAACATGTCAGAAAAAGCCAACGATCACAGCGCAGACCAGCCGCTGGAAAAAGCTGACGAACGTGGCATAAAAACCCCCCAGAAAAAAACAATATGATTGAAAGTGTCAAAATTGAAACGCTGTTTGTAAAAAAACAACTGAACGAAAATGCCTGGAACTTAAATATAAGATCCTATGAATGATAATAAAAAGGGCTGTTACAGAAAGAAAGAAAAAATGATTTTTTGAAAAAAAAAGGAGGAAATTTATTTTACTGAAAAAATCCAGAAAATTGCTGAAAAGATCCTAAAAAAATCTATAAATAAAGAGACTTTTTACTGCAGAATAAAATAATAAACGGTTTATTAGATATTGCATAAAAACGGGAATATTTTTAACATGGAAGCCTATGGGATTCGCCTGAATACAGTGACAAGAAAAAGTATTTGATTACTTTGGGATTACTTGGAGTTTTGCATGAACGTTTGAGGTTGTCTCACTCCTGGCTCCAATTAGCTCTTGGAGAAGTCATTAGGCTAGGGTTTCACATACTTTTTTCACCCTGCACTGTGAATGTTTACATGTTCTGTTCAATAAACACATGAAAACATATAATGTTTGTGTTATATTATTTTAAGCAGACTGTGTTTTTCAAATTGTTGTGACTTAGATGAAGATCAGAGCACATTTTATGACCAATTCATGCAAAACTCCACATAATCCCAAAGGGTTCACATACTTTTTCTTGCCACTGTAGATCAACGAAACAGCAAGGCACTTTTCGCTGCTGTTCAGTGTCTAGATTAACCATTGCTTCTCTATGGGGATTTCACTGCCGTCGAACAGCAGCGTACGTGCAGGCAATTTGCCATAATTTAGCTAACTGCCTGCTCTCTGAATAGCCGAATGTCCCCGAAATGTCCCCGTACAAGGAAACTCCCTGTTTGGTGACATTTCGGGGCCGGATCGACTCTCTCTGAACAACCCCTATAGGAAAACCCTTAATAAGGGGGGGGGGCGGTAACATAAACTGCAGTGATTTCAGCCAGCGATACCAGAAGCGATGCTATATAGCAGTGTTTCCCGAACCTGTCCTCAGGACCCTCCGCCTCGCCAGGTTTGACAACTATCTGAAGCACAGCACAGGTGATATGATTTGCTTCTCAGTGATTACAGGATTCAGTCTGCATTTCCCCCAAGGTGATCTGAAAAATCTGGCCTGGTTGAGGGTCTCGAGGACAGGATTGGGAAACACTGCTATATAGGAATCGTAAAACAAACTGTTTAGGTGACATCTCACTCTTCATTCTTCATCCAACACACCCTGGAATCCCTAAAAACGTATACTTTATGAATGGATTTGATTCTATAGGTGAAGGCGGCCATTTTGGCAGGATTTCAGGACATGACACAATATCCATGCATAAAGGGCCAAACTAAACCTTTGTGGGGATTCTGCTGGGCAAGAACTGCTCCCCACCCTGCCTTCCTCTCTGGTGGTTCAGTTTGAAGGCGAGGTGAATGTTTTGGTACATACACTTCATGTGAAAGGTGTTTGCTACGTTGAAATCACTTCACACATATTGAAGCAGGTGTGGGCAACTTCGGCCCTCCAGATGTTTTGAAACTACATTTCCCTTGATGCTCGGCTGCTCGTTAGGTTTGCCGAGCCTCAAGGGAAATGTAGTTCCAAAACATTTGGAGGGCCGGGGTTGCTGAGCCCTGATTTATAGGAATATTTAATATTACAATATGTCATTTTGCTGCCCCGTCCTGGGATATTTGTAATTAATAGATATTTATAAAATGTTTATAACAAATGCCTGGCATGAGGAGATTTTAAAATAATATGGAATAAACGTCACGTCATAATTATCCATAAGTACTGTAGATTGATTTTTTTTCAAATATTCAAATGGTAAAAATGAAAGGGTTAATAAGAGGCTGCCATTTGTTGGAGTAATACAGTCTTCCTTCATACAAGCACTAATTCACTCCGTGCAAACCATAGGACACATGGATCCAGAATAGAAACTCAACTAGACGCCGGGTAAACCATGGGTTTAGACAGATTGGATTAATATCCCAGTCATGGAAAAAACTATTGTTTTTTTTCTTTCTTCCCCTTTTTTTTTGTTGAAAAAACATATAACCTCATAGCAAATAATCATTTTTGGTGGGAAAAGTGTTTGGGGGATGGGGTCGGCTCCATTATACTCACAACATATCGAAAACGGTATTCAGGCTCACTCCTATTATATCAGTTGTGTGATCTTTTGTTGTAAGAGCTACATCAGTTCTCTCTACAGTCCAATTGTTTATTTTCACACTTTGAATGTAAGAAAGACAGCGATTAGATGCATTGACAATATTGAATGAGTGATGGTAAATGTACAAACAAAATAACAGTAAATAACAGCGCAAACAAATACACGATTTGTAGCAAAGTAATTATACCATTTAATGGAGAATAATGCACCATGGGCGCCACCTAGTAGTTTATAAGTATGGTGGTATGCTTAATAAAACCAATACAAAAATAACGTGCATATAATACGTGAAATAGCAACTGTCCTCTTCCACTTTGTTACAGTATATATCCCAAATAACCAGATTAAAGTTTATAAATAAATATGGTAGGGTCTGCGCTTCCTTCAATATTTTGCCAGGCATACGAGGAGGTGAAATCCCTTTCTTCTTTCGATGAAGATAACCTCAAATAAAATAAATTGACAATCAGGGTTATTCAAAGAGAATCGAAAAGTCACCGCACGTTCGGTGACTTTTCGTTATCTTCACTTCGGTTCGTTTTGCCGATCCCATTTCCACGACCCTGCGGTGTATTCAGCAAGCACCACAGGGTCCCCGAATTGCAGGGAAAGGCCGCCGCAAACCCGACGAAAACTAACCGCAAAACCCGGCGAATGCATGCTGAAAAGCCGCAAAAACATCTGGATTAACCCGCCGAAAATGCTGGAAAAACCCGAGCAGGAGCCAGTCACATGCAGCGAAGCCGCCGGAAAAAGCCGACACCGCAGACGAAGGCAGTGAATAAATTAGAAAAACAGTTTGCTTGAATGTTTGAAAGTCAAAAGCTGTTTGCAAAGAAACTACTGAGCGAAAATGTCTGAAATTTACATATTAGGTTCAAGAAATGATAATAAAAGGGGCTGTTACAGAAAAAAATAAGTAAACTTAAAAAAAAAATCCAGAAAAATAATTAAAATATCCTAAAAAATCTAGAAATAAAGAGACTCTTTGCTGCAGAATTTTATAGTGAATGGTTTATTAGATATTGAATTAAAACAGGAATATTTTTAACATTGAAGCCTATGGGATTCGCCTGAATAAAAGTGCCAAATTAAACCAGCAAATGGCAGGGCATTTTGGGAACCTTTCACTGCTGGTTTGTGTTCTCTGAATAGCCGAAGCAGTGCTTTTTATGGAGATTTCACTGCCCTCGAACAGGCACCGAACAGGCACCGTATGTGCAGTCAATTCACCAGGATTTGGCGAATTGCCTGCTCTCTGGATAGCCGAATGGCCAAGAAAGGTAACCGAACGCTGATTTGCAGCGTTCGGTTACCTTTCTCCAGCCATTCGGATCTCTTTGGATAACCCTGATCGTACAGCCTGTAGAATTTTGTAGTATAATAGAAGTTGGAGTATTACTCACATTTTAGAGTGCCAACAACTCGGGCACTCAATGTATAAGCAGCCAGCGATTCTAAGTGGGAGCGCTGGATCACCCCTCCAGGAATTAGATGTCTCTTTAAATCTCCCGTGTTCAGCGGACAGCAAAAAGCAGAATTAAAAGGATATAATTTTAAATTGAGTAATTTATTAGATAAAATTGCATAAAAACACAGCCAGTATGCGTTTCGCGAGGGTTCGCTTCATCAGCTGGTGTATCTCAATGTTCCTGCTCGGTAGTGTCTATAAATAGTTATGTCCATCATAGGTAATTGAAACTGAAAGTGCATCAAACAACGATTAATACGGCACGTGTGAATGGTGTCCTCCGCGTGTCATTGTAAGCAAATATATGTTCCACTGTGAGTCCTGCCGGATTCGCCAGTAGTTCATTCACTCTGGTGTTCCGCTGTGAATCCTTACT
The DNA here is from genome assembly GCA_009667805.1 of Leptobrachium leishanense. Taxonomy (NCBI): domain Eukaryota; kingdom Metazoa; phylum Chordata; class Amphibia; order Anura; family Megophryidae; genus Leptobrachium; species Leptobrachium leishanense. The sequence continues at coordinate 37,812,711 of CM019074.1, read as the reverse complement.
GATTTGCCAGTTGCTCTTTCACTCTCGTTGTGGGTTAAACAGTGAGGGCAGTCCGTGGAATCGATAGTGCAAAAAATGACAATATACATTACTAAAAGCCAACAATTAAAAATATTTGATTAAAAAATTAAACAGCGATATCAGAATTAATACATGGTGCTTCTAAATGAAGCTTATGTTAAAATATAATAACCCTTGCTTTTCATGTCCCCTACCACCCACAAAGCAGCGGAAAAGTCAAAAGGCTGAACGGTACCCTGAAATCTAAAATGCTTAAAATGGCACATGAATCTGGCCAGAAAGTCTGCCCATGGCCCTATTCAGCGTCAGGTAGACCCCCGGGCCTACACAATCTGTCACCTTTTGAGATACTGTTCGGAATGGCCCCCAGACTATGGTGCTATGTCCCCCAGCAATAGGGATGAGCTGTTCGGTTCGGACAGTTCGGAGTTCGACCCGAACTTAGCCTGTTCGATTAGATCGCGAACACCGAACATTTCCGGGTGTTCGTCGCATGTTCGACCACAATGGACCACAATGCATTTTCCCACTGGCTTGAAGCTCGTAATTGGCTACAGCCTTGCACCTGACCACAGGTCTGGTGCAAGACAGGTTCAACAGTATGCCAATCATGGCTCAGAGTCCTGATTGGGCAAATTTTGCCCAATCATGGGCTCACAGAGCTAAGTCCCGCAGCACACTATATAACATTTCCACGCATAGCTACAGCACGCATTTTGAGAGGAGATTTCAGAGGAGATAGTTGTGTGTTGTTACTGCCAGTCTGCCACGCTACTGGGGGGGTCTGGGGGGTCTCATTTCTACTAAATATCAGGGAATTTAGGTGATGTGTGTCTTGTCACTGTGCCAGCAAGTTTTTTCGGGGTTTACAAATTTCTTTAAAACATTTGTGAATTGAGGTGATCTTCTGTGTCTTGTCACACAGCCAGCAAGTCTTCTTGGGGGTTACAAATTTCTTTAAAACATTTGTGAATTGAGGTGATCTTCAGTGTCTTGTCACTGTGCCAGCAAGTCTTTTTGGGGGTTAAAAATTTCTTTAAAACATTTGCGAAATGAGGTGATCTTCTGTGTCTTGTCACACAGCCAGCAAGTCTTTTTGGGGGTTACAAATTTCTTTAAAACATTTGTGAATTGAGGTGATCTTCTGTGTCTTGTCACACAGCCAGCAAGTCTTTTTGGGGTTACAAATTTCTTTAAAACATTTGTGAATTGAGGTGATCTGTCTCTTGTCACACAACCAGTACCACACAGTATTTTAGGACTCACTAATTTCTTTAAAACATTTGGGAATTGTTATAATCCGTGTGTTCTCACTGGCTGCCACCCATCAAGGGGTCTCACTGATTTATAGGAGGTGTCTGTGACTTGTAATCTGTGTCTTGTCACTTGCTGCCAGCTATCAGGGTGTCTCACTGAGTTATACCAGAGTTCTTTAAATCTTTATACCAGAGTTGAATCAGAGTTCTGTATATATTAATCTATATATCACTCACCATGTCTGAAAGAACAAAAAGGACAGGCAGACGCTCCCAGACACAGATAAGAGGGCAAGCAGCCCCTGTGTTGGGAGGCTGTGCCTCTGGTCGTGGTGGACGTGGTGCATCCTCTGCAGGGGCACGCTTGTCCTTTCTAACTGGTGCTGGCCGTCTTAAGCAGCAGCAACATACAGAGGACTTGGTGGATTGGCTAACCAGGCCATCCTCATCTGAGTCCTCTGCCAGCCAGGCTTCTAGTGCTTTACAGTCCACCTCAGCTGCCAAAAGCATCTAATGCAGCCTGCATGTCCACAGCTACTCCTGCCATAGCCTCGCTGTTACACACGGAGGAGTCAGCTGAATTGTTTGACTACAATGAGAGTGACATGCTGCTTGAGGATGCGCAGCAAGTACAGTGCTCTGATTCAATCTATGAGGTTGAGCAAGGGAGTATAATCAACCTAGAGGAAGGGGGTGCCAGTGATGACACACAAATAACTGGCACTCATGTTGCCCCAGCAGCTGCAGCACACTGCCAAGTTGGCTCCAGTGACGAGGAGATAGGGGGTGATGATGACAATGATGATGAGGTCACTGACTCCACCTGGGTGCCTGATCGAACTGAGGAATCAAGTGAGGAGGAGGGGGAGGAGGAGGAGGAACAGCAAACACGAGGGACAACATCCTCTGTGACCAACCGTAGCACTAGCCAGTCCAAGGCATCGCATGTCAGAGCTGCTCCGGTGCAGAGCGTTATTGTCTCAAAGAACACATGCAGGAACTCTGTTGTCTGGGAGTTCTTTAAGAAATGTGCAGTAGAGCGCAGCGTTGCTATTTGTAATCTATGTCAGCTGAGGCTTAAGCGTGGGAAAGATACCGGACACTTGGGTACCACGTGCTTGAGGCGACATATGAACAACTGCCACACATCCTGTTGGCGCAAAACTTTGCGTAGGTCCTCCTCCTCCTCATCTGTCTCTACCCCCACTGTATCTCCTGCCATGTCATTGCCTACAACCTCCACCGACAGGGATGATGCTACAGTAATGGATGTACAAGGTCCTTCCTCACAATGTGACATCATCCCAGCAGCTGAAGATTTCGCAGTCAGATTACGTTGCCGCAGCTGCTGCAGCGAAAGAAAAACTATAGTCCCAAACATCCCCAAGCACAGCGTCTAAATGCCAGCTTAGCAAAATTACTCGCATTGCAGTTGCTGCCTTTCCAGCTGGTGGACTCTGCTTCCTTTCCGTGAATTTGCTGAATGTGCTGTACCCAAGTGGCAGGTTCCAAAACGCCATTACTTTTCACGCAAGGCCATTCCAGCACTATACCAGCACGTGGAAGACAATGTTATCCAGTCATTGGGAAAGGCAGTCAGCAACAAGGTGCATGTGACTTTAGACACGTGGTCCAGCAAGCATGGACAGGGTCGTTACATTTCCTTCACGGCACACTGGGTAACTCTGATTGCAGCTGCGAGGGATCCAAGATGGGGCTCTGTGCTGGAGCTTGTTCATCCACCACGCCTCCAGAAAGCTGCTTGTATGAGGTCTGTCTGCTCCACCACCACCACCTCTCCCGCTTCTTCCTCCTCCTCCTTCTCTGTCTCTGGCGAAGTGGCAGTTAAACCGACGCCTGACAGGGTCTACGCAATGGCTCAAGCAAAAAGATGCCATACTGTGTTTGAGCTTGTTTGTTTAGGGGACAGGAGCCACACCGGGCCAGCAATTCTGTCAGCTCTGCAGGGGCAGGTGCAGAGATGGTTAACACCACGCCAGCTTGAGCTGGGAATGATCGTCTGCGATAACGGCAGCAACCTTCTCTCCGCCCTACACAAGGGTATATTGACGCATGTACCATGCCTAGCAACGTCCTAAATCTGGTGTTACAGCGTTTCCTAACCAAGTACCCAGGGCTGCCAGAGCTTCTCATCCAGGCCAGAAAAGTCTGCAGCCACTTCAGACGGTCATTCCCAGCAAGCGTTCGCCTGGCAGAAATTCAAATAGAATTCCACCTTCCCACAAACCGTCTGATCTGTGACATGCCCACCAGGTGGAACTCGACATTAGCAATTCTGCAGCGTCTGCACAAGCAGCAGAGGGCCATCAACGGGTACCTGTGTGAGTATGGCACAAGGACAGGTTCAGGTCAACTTGGGTTTTTTTCCCCCCCGCAGTGGCTGATGATCAAGGATGCATGCACTGTACTGTCACCATTTGAGGAGGCAACGAGGATGGTGTGCAGGGACAGTGCATGCATCAGTGACACAATTCCTTTAGTGTTCCTGCTGGAGCACACTCTGCAGGGAATTATAGATGTGGCTGTAGAGGCAGAGCAGCGGGAGGAAGAGGAGGCCTTCCCTAGCTCTTAAGGCCCCAGTCTTTCCGCAGACAGCATTCCAGCGGGTCCTACTCAGATCAGACAGGAGGAGGATGAGGAGGAGGAGGAGGCAGAATATTTAAGTAGTGGGGGCATTGAAGGTGGGGATTCCTCAAGGGAGGGTTTCGTGTGCCCAGAAACACAAGGGCTAGTGCATGGCTGGGAGGAGGAAGTGCACGATACGGTCATCCTCATTGACCAGGAAGACTCGGAAGCTAATGCCACCTCCAACCTACGCTGCATGGGCTCCCTAATGATGCAAAGCCTGCTAAAGGACCCCAGGATTCATGCTATCAAGGAGAGGGATCATTACTGGTTGGCAACCCTTCTTGATCCACGATACAAGGGTAAAGTTGCAGAGCTCATCCTCCCCGCACAGAGGGAGCAGAGGATGAAAAAACTTGAGGACGCTTTAAAGCGACACTTGTGTAACACCTTTCCAGGCACTGGTAGATTACCAAGTGCTGTCACACGTGCTTCTGAGGCTGCGGATGATCAGAGGAATAGTGGTGAAGGCCAGGGCCGCTTGACTGATGCATTTTTAAATTTGTTTAGTCCTCGACACCCAGGGACGTCAAATGTAGGCTCCCATTGCCAGCGTCTTCACCATATGGTGCAGGACTACCTAGGGGCAAGGGCAGACCTGGATACCTTTCCAGCAGATGATCCACTGGCTTACTGGGTGTTGAGATTGGATCACTGGCCAGAATTTAGCCAATATGCTATGCAGCTACTAGGTTGCCCTTCATCTAGCGTGCTTTCCGAAAGGACGTTCAGTGCCACTGGAGGTTTTGTCACAGACAAAAGAGTGAGTCTCTCTCTGTACTCTGTAGACCGGCCGACATTTATAAAAATGAATCAGTCCTGGATCGCTGAAGTAATGGAATAGATCGGGGATGTCCTCTTCTGCATTCACAAAACCTCCAGCACTGAACTCTTCCACAATACCACAAAAGGGTTACGGTGTGAAGGCACTTGGTGCCATGAAAGGCACAATATTTGGCTACACTGACGCCTGTGCCAGATTTATATCATTTTAATTTTTTGAACCACAGGGTCCACCCCTGCATTCTTCCACAATACCACAGAGGGGTTACTGTATGATGACACTTGCTGGCCTGGCACCAAATGCACAATATCTGGGTGCACTGACGCCTTGACCAGAATCATATTTTTTCAATATTTTTTCAATATAGGACCACATGTTCCACCCCTGCACTCTTCCAGAATACACCAGAAATGGACCAGACAGCAACCCAACCCAACCATGATCTCATTTGGGGAGTGGGGATTGAGGGGGAACTGTTGGATATCGCAGTGAATCAGGCGGCCACTGTCGTAGTGCAACAGGCCGTGGGGGAACAGGTGGGCATTGTCACAGGACAACAGGTGGGCAATGCCAATGTCATGGGACAACAGATTGCTGTTGCTGGCGAAAATAGAATAACCACTTTCTGGTATAATTCCACTAACACTGATTGGCAACCTATACCTTTAACTATTGTGATGTAACCCCCTGCCCAGGCCCCCGCTTGCAGTGTATCTGGAGAAATGGGATCCCACATGACTATGATGTATATATGTGTGTTACCAGTGACTATTGGGGACATGAGTGTGGTAGTTGGGCATCGCTGAGCGTGTCCTTAGCAGCCAAGTGGTTAAATTGTTTCTTCATTCTAAATGATTGTTCTAAATAATCTAGGTCTTCTGTACAGTTCCTTCTTAACCGGAGAAATTCACCTTTCGGAACACCTTCTAACCATGCCAAAAATGACAACTTTTCTTCTCTTTATAGCTATTAACATCTACTTTTTTAAAAAAGGTTTTGGTCTCCTCTATAAAAAATATTTAAATCTAAAAAGTTGACGTTAGTTCTACTACACTCCCAATCCAATCTAACACCCCAGTTATTGTCATTAATAAATTGGAGGAATTTGGACAGGTCTTCTTCTGAACCCTTCCAAATCAGTATGATGTCGTCGATATAACGTTTATACATCTTAATGTCGTGAATCCATTCATAATCTTTCTCAATCCAATTCTTTTCCCATTGGGACATAAAAAGGTTTGCATAACCTGGGGCTACCTTACTGCCCATAGCCATTCCAACATTCTGGAGATAAAAATGAACCATGTGGAAAAAATTATTGTTGTTTAAAATAAGTTCAATTCCCTCTGCAATATAATTGATTTGTTCCATATTCATACCTCCATGTTCTATCAGCTCTTTTTTGACCGCTTTGCAGCCTTTGTCATGAGGGATGCAAGTATATTGAGATATCATTCAGAACTATGTATTCAAACGTTAGGATTTCTTCAGAAATCAGATGTTTTGGGTAGAATTGCGATTTCTTCTTCAATTATGTGTGTCTCCATTCGTCCATTGACACTAATTGTTGTGTTTTTGGATCTTTTAACCCTTTCGCTGCTAAGGCATTTCCCGCCTCTGTGCTGAGGTCATTTTTACCGATTTTGCTCATCATGTTTAAACGTGTTTTGAAGGCTTATTTTAGTATATGACCCAGACATATTATATATCGTTCTTTCCGTCAGACTCGGCAGATTCATAATATGTCATTATTATAAGTATACGTCATGACCTGTCTGTATATTATAACAAACAATGCAATAAAATATGAATTTTCAATAGTTTACAATGTGTAAAGTGTTTTTTTTTCACATTTTAACATGTGAGCAGTTGCGGTTATATTTTGTATGGGGTGCGCTTGTTAAAAAAATTAGAGATGGGGTCTCGTTACATAATTTTTTGGGTAAAATTACGCGATTTTTAACAAACGCACTGCATACAAAAATCGTTAGTGCAGCATTATTGTTCATATTATAATTGAAATGGGAACAATATTGCTGCATTAACGAACCTAAAAAAGAAAAAAAAAATTGTTTATTTTTTTTAAATATTTCTTTATTTTTTATTTTTTTTAAAAACTTTTTTCATACTCATGTTTGGTATTGTTGGAACGGCCATGCTCTGGTCGATCCAACAATACCAAACATTAACCCCTAACTGCCACGGATCGGGAGATAGGGGGTTCATTGGAACCCCCTATCTCCACCATTGGTGGCAGTTAGGGGTTAACTCCAGGACTGGCATCATCGTGCGATGCACGATGACGCCAGTCCTCAGGGGGCATTCCCGGAAGCTTGGCCGACATCCAAGATGTCGGACAGCTCCGGGAAAGGATCACGAACCGGCGCTTTTCGGCGCCGATTCGTGATCCGGCCCCCATGGGGTTAATGCCAGGTACCATCTGGAAGGGCAGGCTGTGCCCTTCCAAACGGTGCCTGGGTTAACCCCCTGCACGCCGCCGATCGGGAGGGAAAGAGGTCCGAAGGACCTCCCCCCTCCCTTTCAGGCGCCTCCTCCGCACATGCGGGGGGGGGGGCGCCTGAATTAGGTGTCATCGCGCCCCCGCAATGACACCTAATTACTCCGGCGGCGGTTTTTTGGAGGTCGACATACATACTGAATTTGTCAATTTTTTTGGAAGGTGCAAATTTTAAACTTCTTTTAAGTACCTTGATATGTTCAACGTTTATTGATAAATTGAAAATACCTTGTGGATCTATCTTTTCACTCTTTTTCTTGATTCTTCTATGTAGGGGTCTTGTCCTCCTTTTCTTCCTCTCTTTCCGGAGCTCTTATTTTGAGTGATGATCCATAGCCTAGATGACCTTGTTCCCTTAGGTATTTTAGACGACCTCTTGAACTCCCTGTTCTCTGATATCCGTCCTCCTTCCATTCTGTGGGCTTCTGTATTTCCATTTCGGTCTGTCCTCCGTAAAAACCTCATCCGTATCAGACCGAAATGGAAGTACAGAAGCCCACAGAATGTAAGGAGGGGCGGATATCAGAGAACAGGGTGTTCAATCATGAGGGACTCACAGTAGAACGCATATTTTCTTACAATGGCACGCGGAAGACGCCATTCACACGTGACGTATTAATCATTGTTTGGCGCACTTTCAGTTTCAATTACATATGATGGACATAACTATTTATAGACACTACCAAGCAGGAACATTGAGATACACCAGCTGATGAAGCGAACCCTCGCGAAACGCATACTGGTTGTATTTTTATGCAATTTTATCTAATAAATTACTCAATTTTAAATGATATCCTTTAAATTCTGCTTTTTGCTGTCCGCTGAAAACGGGAGATTTAAAGAGACATCTAATTCCTGGAGGGATGACCCAGTGCTCCCACTTAGAATCGCTGGCTGCTTATACATTGAGTGCCCGAATTGTTGGCACTCTAAAATGTGAGTAATACTCCAAGTTTTATTATACTACAAACTTTCTACAGGCTATACTATGTCAATTTATTTTATTTGAGGTTACCTTCATCGAAAGAAGAAAGGGATTTCACCGTATACCTTTCAGAATATTGAAGGAAGCGCAGACTCTACCACATTTATTTATAATTATACCATTATACTATGCGAACTAGTAGGTTTTTATTTTTAATGAAAGAGAAAACAACTGTGTAACATTTTGTATCTGCTTTAATCATTGATCTGGCAGAAACAAAGATGATCAGGTGATGTGGACTACGTGGTTCGTCCGATTGGACTCATGAATTGCTAGGGGTGGGGGGGCAGGGAGTGATTCAACCTGATTATTAGCGAGTTTCATTTTAATCTTACATGGGAGCTTTTTATTTAATTTTATTTCATTTAATATTATTTTTGTCTTTCCCCTCTTTTCCTTTCGGTACCTCGGGGGCCTGGGCACCCACTCCCCCCTCCCTTCTCCTGTCACCCTGTCTCTTTTTTTTCCTCTTCCTAAAATGACGGAATGTGTTTTACATGTTTTTTATTCATGTTCACTATTTTTCTGTATTCCAATAAAATTACATTTACAAAAAAAAAGATGATCGGGGGTCACGCCGAGCACTAACACGTGGGAACGTAGTTCCTCCACAGTTTTTGCAGAGGGAACGGAGTTCCCATTTGGCAGACACACTGAAAGGCTTTAGATTTTTTTAGGTTGTATCTTTTAAATCACAATAAATATATGATACTTATGATACATAATTCCTTATATCTCAGCCTGGTTATAGTTTTAATATCAATAGCACATTTAAGTGTGAGCTAATATTGAGGTGAAACTGATTACTATAGGGTTATTCAGTAAGAGAAGAAACTTGCTTCTGAATTGCACCAAACAGTGAATTTCAACGTACGGTGCAATCTCAGGGCAGTTTGTCTATTCTCTGAGCTGTCAATTCGCCAAATACTGGCAAATTGAGAGCAAAATACTGTGCCGGGGGGGGTACACCCCGCGTCAGTTAAAGGCTAAAGGGATATTCTATTGAAAGCTAGAGTTCCTTTTTTGCTGCTCAAATAATCGGGTAAAGGCTGCTGACAGCTTCTGTCTAATTCTCTTTAATTCGATTTCTAGGTGAATTTACTCACCTTTTTTCTCTCGCCGTGCGCTGCGCCTCCTCTTCAGCTCAGGGACTCCCTGAACCTTTTCTGCGCAATTTGCACTCCTGTGCTGCTTGCATAGCGTAAGAACCGCAAATTGCACACCGCTGTGCACTTCACGCACACAAGTTCCATAGATCCTGCACAGGACGACGTCACTTCATCACTTCTCAATCAGTCCGTCAGCTGCCTCTCTGATCCTGTGTCTATGGATCCTATCCGGGACCTGCGGCAACCTCACTTATGTGAGGGTCACACAGCGATAGCGAAAAGACACTGGGATCTAATTGTTTCCAGTTTTCCGTTTGCTGCAGACAGAGGAAATGGAAGAACTTGCCTCCCTCTGCGCCGTGCGAAAAGGGGTGAGGTGGGGATTTGTTGATGCCTTTAAATGTAAGTGTTGAGTGATTTTGTAAAAGCAAAATGACTTTAACACCAGAGTTTAGAAGACATTATCCATTTCTTAAAGTTTTCATTAGGGGCTCCCTATTACCAACTCAGCTGGTACAGTCCTCTATGAGTTTTCACTGGCGCTGCCAAGGTCCCCTGTACCACCCGAGGCGCATTTCTGAAGTAGAAAATTAGTTTATACTTTTGTATATTTTTGATGTATTGTTTACATCCTATTATAATGTCATTGTGAAAGTGAGATTGTGTATTTGAAACACTGAAGACCAGCTGAATAGCTAATAATAGTGATACATTTTTACATCTCTATGCATCAACTATTAGTGGATAACGTAGGAGCCATGTAAGGATAGTAATATTAATGATAATATTATGACAATTACATCTACTGTCAATTACTTAACCCCTTGCCTGCATGGGGCGTTCTATGATGTCCTTGCGGCAGGAGGGACTGAACGCCGCAGGATGGCATAGCATGTCCCTTTGGCTCCCATGGCTTGCCCCCCCTCCCCTGCCAGTCGCTGTATACACACGTACAGTACATATAGACATTGATACTCACTCATCATCCAATAAAATCCGAGCGTCAATTCCTAATTCAAAATCTTTGGGATATTTTACTTGCACCAAACATTTTGTTTTTGATGAGTCGTTAAAATCTGTAATATCACAAAATCAGTCAATAATTTTTAATTATTTGTTAAGCAATCATTTTAACGGTTAGGGTGTGAGGTCTGTGTGAGTCTTGGTGTGTGTGTGTGTGGGGGGGTCTGGGTGTGTGAGGGTTCTGGGTGTGTGTAAGTCTGCACAGTGGATGGATGGTGTGTCTGGCCACACCTTTTAATACTTCCATAAATTGGACAGGTCTTCAGCAAAATGTTAATTATTTATTGGTACACTGTCACATGACATTATTCCCTTCCCTGTGGATAACATATGTGTGAGAGATGTCCTTGGCTCTGCACGTTGCGTGCGGAGGACGTCCCACAAACTTCACGGGTCTTTGCTGGGTATCTGCAGGGACAGAGGAGACCCATGACTGCTGGGGATCGAGTCCACGGGCGGGCTGACTTCCTTGAAGTCAGACCGTCCCATATGACTGGTTCCAGGTACTGACATCAACACACCGATGCTTCATGACGTGAGTTAGAGGCGCACCCCAGCCTTTGGACCCTTTCCCTCCTGATTGGGAGACATTCGGCCAAAAAGAGAGGCATCGCTGGAAAGGTCACAGTGTGACCTTTCCAGATATACCGCTCTCTAATCTCTTAGCCGCCGGTCCGTGATCCAGGTGTAGCAGGCCAAAAATAAACCCTGCCCAGATAAAAGCCGGTTATTGTTTGGCCCAGGGCAGAGTCTATCCAGGCGGGTAAAGTGTCCTAAGCTAAACTATACCCGGGGGTTTAAAATAGAATGGACCAGAATATGACCGATCTGAAAGATAACGCAGAGATCAAAACCTTTTAATTATAATTAATTGTCACAGATTTGTAAATTCACAGTTTGATAAAAAGATAATTTAAAAGGGACAATACCACCAAAAAAAAGCGTTATCTAGATATTTTTTTCACATGTCCTCCAGCAGTAAAAGTACAGCCTGCATATACATTATGGATGCCTGTGTGTGATAGTAGCTGTATTGTATCGGATATAGCCCTCACTGCAGCCTGCAAGCATCAGATACATTGCTGCTCCTATCCCTCCCAGGCATAAATTATGTATATGTAGGGATGTCTTGTTTAGACTGTAAGCTAGGCAAGGTGGCAGGGAAATGAGGGGGTGTGGTTGAGGCAAAAAGGCGCGGGGCTAAGTTTGATTGTAAATAGGGATGAGCTGTTTGGTTCGATCAGTTCGGAGTTCGATTCGAACTTTGGTCGTTCGAAAGTTTGCGAACTTTGAACTTTTTGGGTGTGTACGGTTCGAGTTCACAAAAAAGGAAATTTTGAAAAAAGCATAAAAAATGCTTAAAAAATACTAAAAAAATCTAGAAAAAAAGAGACTCTTTACTGCAGAATATTATAAGCAATGGTTCATTAGATATTGAATTAAAAACTAATGTGTAGATGCAAAGATGACCTGTGTTTTTCAAACGGCATAACAACAGGTGTTTTTAGTCTGGTGTAATGAATTTGATACATTGTATGTATGTATGTAGACTATACTGAGGGGGTGGTGTCTGCTTCTGAGTGAGAAGTGTTAATTTCCCTCCTAAAACTTCTTCTAATATGCTGCATTTCACTGCTCTGTGCTCAGCTCATTTTTACCGCTTTCGCTCATCATGTTTAAACGCAATTTTGAAGCCACATTTTATTAAAAGACCGACATGTTAGATATCGTTCTTTCCGGCAGACTCCACAGATTCATAATATATTATTTTTATATGTATATGTCCTGTCCTGGCTGTATATTATGAAAAACATGCAATAAAAATTAAATTTTTAATCATCTGCACTGTGTAAAGTGTTTTTTTTTCACATTTTAGCACATGAGCGTCTGCGGTTATGTTTTCTATAGGGTGCGCTTGTAAAAAATTTAGAAATGGGGACTTGTTACATTTTGTGGGGGAATTACGTGATTTATAGCAAACGCATCCCATAGAAAAAAATCATTAGTGTATCATCGTTCACATTATAATTGAAATGTGAACAATATTGCTGCATTAATAAAAATAACACACAAAAAAAATAAATTTTTTTTTTTTACCTTATACCTTGTCATGTTGGGTATCATTCGAAAGGCCATGTTCAGGCCTTTCGATTGACACCCTCCATGACCCACTAGATGCCTGGAGATATTGTGGTTCAAATAAACCCCCTATCTCCACCAGGGGATTGGCCTGGGCAATATACAGTATATATGCATGATGTGAGCTGGCCTGGGCAATATATATACGCATGATGGCCATAGGCACACCCTAATCCCACCCGCGGCACACTCTGGGTCCCAGCTGGCCGCATCCCACGGATAGCCGCCGGGACCCTTTGCCTCTGCAAGCCTGTACTTCCCTGGTGGTCCAGTGGCTGTGGGCTCTGCAATGCGATCTGTGCTTTGTGCATAGAACGCAGAGCACGTCCCACACAGGAACCGTGCACTAGCAATCCTCTGATGACCTGTCACCTGATCGCCGGCGCACACTGACTATGTCAGAGAGCGCTGGCAGTCAGGTGAAAGGTCATCAGAGGATCGCCGGTGCACGGGTCCAGTGTGTTCCGTGCTCTGCATTCTGTGTACGAAGCACAGATCGCATTGCAGAGCCCACAACCACCGGACCACCAGGGAAGTACAGGCTGGATGAAGCGGTCCCCTCCTCTGCCAATGGACATGTTCATCCCCCTCCCTGCAAGAAAACAGGTAAGCAGGAGAGGAGTCAACTTTTATTTACAGTATTTTTAAATATTACAATTTTATTTGAGGGCAGTGGATTCTGTGATACGCTTATATGCACCGCACATTACTGGGAGTTTCATGGCAGTGGATTCTGTAAAATGCGGTGCATATAAGCATATCACAGAATCCACTGCCATGAAACTCTCTGTAATGTGCGGTGCATATAAGCATATCACAGAATCCACTGCCATGAAACTCTCTGTGAAAAGCAGGAGAATAACTGGAGAAGTGAAAATTCTAGGTCAAAATAGCCAAACCATAAAAATTCACCCATTTATCTCACTTTCCAAATCAGCTATTTTGACCTAGAATTTTCCATTCTACAGTCATTCTCCTGAGTTTCACCTTTCTCTGAATAACCCTGTCAGGGTTATTCAGAGAGCGGTGAAGAGCAGGAGAATGACTGGAGAAGAGAAAATTCTAGGTCAAAATAGCCAAACCAGAAAAATTCTCCCATTTATCTCTTTCCAAATCGGCTATTTGGTCTAGATTGTTCTCTTCTCCTGCCAGTTCTCCTGGCTTTCACCTCTCTTTAAGGGTTGTTCAGAGAAAGGTGAAAAACAGGAGAATGGCAGGAAAAGAGAACAATCTGGACCAAATAGCCGATTTGGAAAGTGAGATAAATGGGAGAATTTTTCTTGTTTGGCTATTTTGACCTAGAATTTTCACTTCTCCAGTCATTGTCCTGAGTTTCACCTCTCTCTGAATAACCCTGATAGTCATAAAACACAATCGGCCACAATACTCAGCCACTAATTGGGTTAGTCGAGACTCATGGGAAATGTAGTTCAAAAACAACTGGATGGCCAAGGTTGCTGCACCTCTGAATTATAAACCTACAGGGTTATCCAAAGAGATCCGAATGGCTGGAGAAAGGTAACCGAACGCTGAAAATTAGCTTTCGGTTACCTTTCCTGGCCATTCAGCTATCCAGAGCGCAGGCAATTCACCAAATCCTGGCGAATTGCCTTCACATACGGTGCCTGTTCGGTGCCTGTTCAAGGGTAGTGAAATCCCCATAAAAAAGCACTGCTTCAGCTATTCAGAGAACACAAACCAGCAGTGAAAGGTTCCCGAAATGCCCTGCTGTTCGGTGGTTTAATTCGGCAAGTTTATTCAGGCGAATCCCATAGGCTTCAATGTTAAAAATATTCCCGTTTTAATTCAATATCTAATAAAACATTCATTATAAAATTCTGCAGTAGAGAGTCTCTTTATTTATAGATTTTTTTTAGGATATTTTAAGCATTTTCCTGTTTTTTTTTTTACTTATTTTTTCTGTAACAGCCCTTTTTATTATCATTCTCAATGAATTATCATTGATATGTAAATTTCAGACATTTTCGCTCACTAGTTTCTTTGCAAACAGCGTTTCACTTTTCAAACATTCAAGCAAACTGTTTTGCTAATTTATTCACTCCATTCGTCTGCGGTGTCGGCTTTTTCCGGCGGCTTCGCTGCCTGTGATCATCTCCTGCTCGGCTTTTTCCAGCGGGTTGGGTAAGGCTAGGGTCAGACTGAGGCAGTGCGAACGTGCGTTCTGGCGCACATAATCACGGCCGCACTAGCAGCAGATGCCGGGCAATGACGGCCAATATACGAAGTACGGTCGCACAAAAGTCCGGCTGTGCAACGCAAGTGGAAAATGAACGCATTTTTTCGAGAACGTGAAACCGCAGGTACTGACGTACAGAGTGCGCTGCGTCCACTAGCGGCGTGTGTGTGTGATTGGGAGACGTCAGACGCTGCTAATGTCCGGCCAACATAACGTCCAGATGCAAAAAGGGTTTTATTGATGATCCGTACAAAATCACGGACGAAAATGCGCATCGTATGACAGCTATCGCGTATTCCGTGAAAAAATACGTCCATTCGTTCGAACGCACTTTTTCACAGACAACATAAAAATGCGTTCGTCTGACCCTAGCCTTAATCTAGATGTTTTTGCGGGTTTTCGGCGTGATTTCGCCAGGTTTTACGGTTAGTTTTTGGCAGGTTTGCGGCGACCTTTCCCTGCAATTCGGGGACCCTGTGGTGCTTGCTGAATACACCGCAGGGTCGCCGAACTGGGAATCGTCAAAACAAACCGAATTGAAGAGAACGAAAAGTCACCGAACGTGCGGTGACTTTTCGATTCTCTTTGAATTACCCTGATTCTAATGATATATTTAGGCTGAATGTGTGAGTGTGTGCGTGTGTATGTATGCATAAGGGTGCCTGTGTGTATATATATATATATATAATATATATATATATATATATATATATAACATAAAAAAAATTTCATGTGTTTGAGCTTCTGGGTGCACACCCTAATGCAATAGGCTGCGCACGCCTATGATGATGGCGCATCTGTGACTGTCTGTGAGCATGATGTGAGCTGGCCTGGGCAATATATATTCGCATGATGGCGCATCTGTGACTGTCTGTGAGCATGATGTGAGCTGGCCTGAGCAATATATATATACGCATGATGTGAGCTGGCCTGGGCCTGGGCAATATATATACGCAAGATGTGAGCTGGCCTGGGCAATATATATATATACGCATGATGAAAATTTGCAAAGGATAAGGCACGCAAAGTGAAATTTTGATGTGTCTGAAATTGAAACTTACGTGACAACTCTTATTTTTTTTTCGTTAATTTATATTTGTTCAATACAGTTAATTTTAATTTGTTTAATAGAGTTAATTTAAAATGGTTTAATACAGTTTATATTTATTTTACCTTTACTATTGGTGCTTTTCAAACTTTATTCTTAAATAAAAAGAAATTTAGCAGTTTCATGTAGTGTCGTTTTTTTTTTTGGTGGGGGGTGCAAGTAGCTGGTCTTGCCTAGGGCGCAAAATAGTCTAGCACCGGCCCTGACCGCATGGTCCACCCCTGCACTCTTCCACAATACCACAGAGGGGTTACTGTATGATGGCACATGCTGGCCTGGCACCAAAGGCACAATATTTGACTGCACTGCCACTGACGCCTGTATCAGATTCATATCCCCAGAGGGGTTACTGTGTGACGGCACTGTTGCCGATGCTAAAGGCCCAATTTTAAAGCACCTATTGTTACTTTCATCCAAAGCCTGCAAAAGTTTCACAATAATTTAGCCAAAAAATCACTAAACTTTTTCTGCGTGTCCGAAAATGTCTCCTCTTTTCATACAGGCTGCCGCCCCAAGCAGTTGTTTATGGATAGATTAAAGGAAAAGCATTTACTGTCATTTGAAATGTCATTTTTGGATGTTTACATATTTCTATACATCCTAGAAATCCGCCACTTCACGGGCAGGTTATGGGGACCTCCTAGGCACAATATTTGAAGGAATTTTTCGTTTTTACTTTTAACCCTTATTTCATGGAAAACTCACTTTCCCTTTAAAAACTTTTTTTAACTTTTTGTCCTTGTTTCCTGTCCCACAGGGCACTACCCGGACCCCCATACACCTTTTATGGCAAATATCTAGCATATATGCCCTCTTGGAGGGCACTCTAAAAATTGAATTTTCAGCCCCATTGACTTGTATTGAGATTGAGTTCGAGTTCGAATTCGAACATTTGGAAAGTTCGAGTTCGAATGCGAACCGAACTCGGGGGTGTTCGGCTCATCCCTAATTGTAAACACTACTGAGAAGTATGGTACTAATCTTTCTTCTTTGTGGAAGTTTATTATTATTTTCTTTTCAAAGTTTTTCTAGTTGAAACAATCAAAGTCTATAGGGGTTATTCAGAGAGCACCAAAGCGTCCCTGACATTTCGGTGCTCTGTCGTTCCCCACACTTCCCCGCACCTCGGGGAATCAAATTTCCCCAATGGTGAATTCACCGCAGGGTGCTTGAAGTGCAGAGAATCGTCCGCCAACACACCGCAAACCCGGCGGTCACTCAAGAGATCTTTATTAACATACCTCGATACAAAATGCACCTGTAAACATGTAACACAGTGACTATATTTCCTACATATTTATTTTCTGTGTTAATCTGTATATTTGTGTTTTTTAATATCTTGCATTCTATTACTTTGTATTTCTGTAACTATTCAATGTTCTTGAACCCAGGACATACTTTGAAAACTAGAGAAATCTCAATGTATCCTTCTTGGTAAAATACTTTAAAATAAATAAATAAATGCCATATGCTGTTCGGTGCACTGGGTGTACAGTATTTCTGCCAGAACTTCTATACTGAATTCAATCCCTGCCAAAGGAAATCGATCACTTATCCGTGGCAATTCCTATTGTATCGTTTTTATAACAGGTCAATTAAAATCCTGTATAACTACAAACATACAAAATGCTGATGAGAATCAATGTTCACATACGTCTTGACAGCACATGGAATTCATAACTTTCTGAGGTAAATATGGCTGTGTCGACAATTCTCTTTACAACTGTGGAGTTTTATGACATTTATGTAGAATTACATAATCACGCTTAAATTTTACTTACACTCTGACACGGCGGTTTCGTTACAGGCTGCATCAGATGAAGGGATGAAATATACGACGATAAACGCCACACAAAGACTCTTCCACATTTTCAGTCGTGTATTCTGCTGAATAGTATGAATTCTGCACGATGGACACACATGGAATAGAAACCACTTCACATGAAATGCATTTCTATACAGGAGAACCAGAATATGTGTAATCTATCAGGGTTATTCAAAGAGATTTGAAAAGTCACCGCACGTTCTGTGACTTTTCGTTCCCCACACTTCGGGGCAATTTGGCGATCCTAGTTCGCCGACCCTGCAGTGTATTCAGCAAGCACCACAGGGCCCCCGTAGTGCAGGGAAAACTCGTCGCAAACACACCGGACACTCACCGCAAACCCACCGAACACTCACCGAAACCCGCAGAAACAGCTCGATTAACCACGCCGAACGCATCAGAGAATACCGACTAGCCGTCGATCACAGTGCAGAGCAGTCGCCGGAAAAAGCTGACACACAGACGAACAAGGTTTAAAAAAAAAAGTACGCTTGAAAGTTTGAAATTTGAAACACTGCTTGCAAAAAAACTACTGAACGAAAATGTCTGGAATTTACATATAAGATCCAATGAATGAAAATAAAAAGGTCTGTTACAGAAAGAAGAAAAATCTATGTAAAAAAAAAAAAACAGAAAAAAAAGTTTGCCAATAGAAATAAAGTGGTCAGATCTCCTGCTTATGGGGGTTTGTAGGGATCACAATGAGATTATTAGCAATGCAGTTTACAAATAATGCCAATATAATATTAATATATTATTTGTATGTGCTGCATAATGCCTGTGTATGGAAATTACAATTTCACCTCGTATCTGTACTATACAGGGGTTTTTATCCATTATAACCCCCTGAATCATATCCCTGTACAGCAGTGAGTGACCCCAGAGATCTCCCTGGCTGTAATACACCAGCAACAATTTTTGAATGTTTTGTTAGAGTGAGGTTTGAGGCTGCTATTTGCACCTTTACAATAATACTGGGTGACTAAAAAGAGAAAAAAATAATTTAGTTTCTCCATGTGGGGGGGGGGTACCCTAATATTGCTGCATTTAAGTTATACAAGTTTGATTTGCTATGCTATTTTTTTTAAAATACTGTATTACAATGCAAAATCTAGTTTACTGGATTTTTGTAGTGAAAGAGTTAAAGCACTGACATAAAGACAATATTTGAGTGCAATATTAACTGATCCTAAATTCTTTCTACTTTAGGCGACAGATTCTGCGTCTGCATTACGGAATCTGTCCCCTAAAAATTAAGAAAACGTGGAGCAGAATGTTAGGGATCAATATAAACATTTTACAAAAGTATATACATACACATTGCTGCCTGTGTAACACTTCAGACCCACAGCATACTGAACAGATCACTCCATGTTAAATGTAAATTTATCTTTCTTTTGGCAGATTTCTTAGGAATAACCATAACCCTAAATGAAATCCTAACCCTAAATGTAACCCTAACCCTAAATGAAACACTAACCCTAAATGTAACCTAACCCTTAAATGTGTTTGATTTAGTAATACTTCAATTACAACTTAGGTATTTATTTTAAGATAGCAACTTAATAAGAAAAATATTTCAGTAGAAGAGAAATAATGAAATGGAAGAGCAAGCTGTAAGAGGCTTTTCCATGATTTGGAATTCTTACCAGACTTCAGTGATGCGATGAGATGAGTTTCCTTATGCTTCTCTGATCCTGTTGGGGATGTTGATCTTATTATACATATGCGAGATTTGAGTTTGACGTCGGCATTGGATTGGTCCAACGGAAACCTGGCATAATTATTTTTAATGAAACCATACCATTAGCCTCCAGGGCAATTCATCATATGATCTTTGTTTGAGCGGCTGCTGAATAAAAGTTTCCATTTATATTTTAGTTAATTAATAAGTACCTGTTCTTTCCAGCTCAGACAAGTGCTTGAAATAGCTAGTATATTAATACTTTTTCTTAAATATCTAAGGTTTTTTATTAATTGTAATAAAATTAAACTTTAAATTTGAGCTCTGTTTGTTAGTGCAGGTTAAGATGCATTACAAATGTGTTCTCTAAACGCAATACCTTACAGATGTTAAATATCAGCTTTTAAGGTATAGCGCTCACTCCCGGATGAGCCACTGAATTTGAACCTCGGGTCAGTCTCCCCGCACTAGGGAATAAATATACTCCAGCACCGTCGTGGATTTTATAAATTATATAGTTTACTGAATAAATGGGCATATAATGAGTAACACGGTATATGTATATATTTTTATAGTACTTCGTAATACGAGAAACACGCAGCGGAAAAGGAAAAATACAGCCCTTCGTAATGCGAGAAACGCGCAGCGGAAAAGGAAAAATACAGCCCTTCGTAATGCGAGAAATGCACAGCGGAAAAGAGGAAAAAAGTATTTTTAACCCCTTAGTGGTTGAAGTGTGAGTCTCGTACAGGTTATGTCCCTAGGAATGTATGTGTATGCGTGTATTGGTACCCGGGCACAACATTCAACTGGCCAGTGAATCATTTAGGAGGTATCTTCGACTAGTCACGTTGGGGCCCTGTGGGTTTTGAAGAAACTGCAGCGTGCTTTAGTATTTTACAACGGCCTGGAAGGCCTCTCACCCATCCACCAGATACTCTGTGCTCCCCTCGACCCAGGATGTCTCTCCGCTCAATTTTGACTGGGGTTCTCTGTGTCACCGGATCCGCTGTCTTGCTTGTCTGTATCTGCCACA
The DNA here is from genome assembly GCA_009667805.1 of Leptobrachium leishanense. NCBI lineage: Eukaryota > Metazoa > Chordata > Amphibia > Anura > Megophryidae > Leptobrachium > Leptobrachium leishanense. The sequence goes on along the minus strand of CM019074.1, from coordinate 37,792,380 downwards.
AGATGTCCAGCTCACCGCCTGCACTCCCTGTTAGATCGATCTGCGGTTCTCCTAACTCAGGGTCCAGCCGGAACCAGCTTCTTGTCCTCAGACCCCACAGCTTGGTATAGACAGATCTCTGCAGGGTCACTGTCCCGATCCCCCAGCACCAGCGAGGTAGCCCCTACGCTCTGGCCTGGTCACGATCCTTAACAGCTCTGCCTGCTTCCTTCTCCTTTCAGCTCCCAGCTCACTCTGAGCATGCTTTCCACGAGGCTGCTGATGCCTTTCCTTTCCTACACACCCACTTCCTGTCCTCACGCAAAGCATCATGGAAAATGTAGTTCAGTGCCTTCTGTGTTTGTCCAGCATAATCTTATCATGGTCTCTGTCTCCCTCTGGTGGCCATTGTAAGTAAATGCAGCAGAACAGTCTTTTTAAACACAGCGCTACAAAGGCTGGAAGTGTCATGGCACGAGCCGCTGCCTCAGGAAGGCCCAAGCTGGTGCTGTTCCTCCCTGAAAGCCCTGGCAGCCACTTTCCTGCTATGCCCTGTGAGGGCCGTGTCCTGTAATCATTCTGGCTCTCCTGCAGGAGGTTCTCCCACTAATGAGCTCTGTGTTTCCCTACATAAGTGTAGGGTTCCCCAGGTACTGTGCTTCGTCTTTGGGATTATTCACTGTGGTTCTCCTGAGGGGTTAGTCAGAGAGGACCGAAATGTTGCTGAAAACTCACCAGCCACTGACCTCACCGCATGTCACTGCTTTAGACGTAGAGGAACAGACGACAGTGCTCGAGACTCGAATCTGGTTGCATCCTGCCATTGCCGAAGCGCAGCCACCAAAACTGACAAAAAATCGGCATGCTCACTAACCCCACTAGACCCCGCCTGTACCACAACCCTGTCGCCTGCCACAGCAGAGAGTAAGTCAAACTCACGGGCAGCAAGTAATAACAATAAATCCACCGGGGGCTGACTCAGGCTGGCATCCTCAAATCGACCAGCAGCCTGTGCAGGCACAGCTGAGCATTCTTAATAAGGCATTGGGACGCTGACACCACCACCGGATCCAGGAACCCCCACCGGAAGCAGTTCCCGACGAACTTCCGAAGCGTGGGCGCTGGACGTGGATGGAGTAACCAAGGAATCTACCTGGAGGGGAGCAGGCACACCAATAAACTGCCCTCTAGCAGGAGACAGTACCCAATCGCTCATCAAGCTCCCCTGCAGGAAATCACCCCGTGAACAGGGACCATGGGCAACACTGAAGCTTTGGCCGCTATCTTGGTTACTGGCAGCCCGGTGATGGGGCCGTAGCCAGAGCTATACACACCTGGAGCTGCAGACTGGGGAGCAGAGGCCAGTCAAACAGTTGCCCGCTGCCTGCCAGAGCACCCTGCCCTGCAGCCTACACATTCTAGAGGAGCAGCCGCTGTAATAGCCGGGGTGGATGAGCCAACCCAGTGGCATCCCTGGAATGAGCGAGCTGTCGGAAACGGGGGAAGAAAGTCCACCCTCCTAAGGCTGAGCGGGACCACCGCAGGCCGATAGCAGAAAGCGGGAATGTGGTTAGCCAGGGCTGAAGTGCATCAGGTGTCTAATGTCCACTCCCTCCACTATGTATGGGGCCCTGTGTCCACACTCACTGGGGAACATTCCCTCACTGGCTCTGGCGTAACCTGCAGCAAGACCTCCAAAGAAAAGCCTGACTCTGCAGCATGGGCCTGCAGATGAGACAGCAATACAGCCACATCCTCAGCAACCATGGCAGTAGTCATAGCTTCTTCCTTTCTGTATTTTCACAGATGAAGACTGAAGAGTAGTCAGACTATGATGCTGATAATCTGAGTACCAACCCCAGCTAGTCCTTACTACGTTGATAAAATTCCATGTATCCGGCTTGTCCGGACTTTGTTGCTGCCTCTACCCATGTTCTGACCCTGGCCAGTCCTGACTATGTTGTTGACTATCCATGTACCGACCACAGCTAGCCTTATGTACATTGCTGCTTATCCATGTGCTGACCTTGGCTGGCACTGTCCTTGGTGTTGCCTCTTGGCACGTCTACTCTCGTTTGTGACCATAACCTCTGGCGCTCTTATCATGGGTGTGCCTACTCTCTTTTGTCTGTCCCCCAGCCAATCATGAACTGTGTTTACTCTATACTCTGTGTGCCTATCATTATAGGGCGTTCCTGTTGCACAGTGGGAATTCACCCCAGACAGGTTATAAAGTCAGCCATACTAAGGACTGGTAATCGGGTCTGGTGTGTCTTTTCCATGCCATTATTACTCCCTTTGGGAGAATTCATGATTTGTGTCGCTTGTGGCTTAGAGGGTTTTTGCTGCTGCGTGTTGGGATCTCTCATTCGACTCTGCCACCCTCACACCATTTAAATAAACTACATACCTGTTTTTGTAGATATATTACAGCACAAATGACAATTTTTTTTGGAGGGGGGTTAAAAATTAAAATAGTTGAATGTTTAAAGCCATTTTCCATGGAATATTGTGCTTATATATTTAAATTTTCAAAATAATGAATTTTACTTCTAGTGCGTCATGTGGACTTGGAGAGCATTTGGCATTGCCATACTGTTTGTGAGTTGGTTTAAAGCTTATTTCTGTGTTGAACCAGAATAATGTAATTAGGTATGTGTAATATGGATTATGCAAATACTGCCTCACAATCTGTCTATTGTTTGTGTGCATCTGTTATCTTTTTATATTTGAATAAATTATAATCTGCTGTCTTTATTTGTCAATCACAATCGCCCATTGTCTTAATTCGTTTAGAAATGTTAAGTAATGTTTAATGTAACTGTCTACCTAATGTAATTAGATTTCACCTTCCAAGAAATAAATGTTTGTGCAATTATGTTTAAATCTAATTAGGTTGCACATGCTGTAGATGTTTAAAAAATTAAATTTTTATTGCATTTTTTGTTATAATATACAGACAGCACATGACGTATACATAAAATAATGATATATTATGAATCTGCGGAGTCTGCCGGAATGAGTCTGCCGGAAAGAACGATATATAATATGTCTGGGTTGTATAATAAAATGTTACTTCAAATCGCGTTTAAACATGATGAGCAAAAGTGGTAAAAATGAGCTCAGCACACAGACGTAAAATGGCTCAGCAGTGAAGGGGTTAATAAACCTTTTTATATATATATATCTTTCTAAGTCCTAATCATTGCATATTGGGCTCAAACCTAACAACCCGGAAATCCTCTCCTTACAGTTACATGTACTTTCTCTTAAAACTTCATAATACAAAAATCACTGCATTTGGCATCAAGCTGAAAATGTTGCACAATAGAATGTCACTGCCCCACAAAGAAAACACTGGTGGATATAAAAAATCCTGCCATTATATGACGATGTACTGCATGATTTATTGGAAGTATCATATTGATGTGATATGCATTTGGAATGAATGGAGTGAACATGCAGACCCCGCAGACCCCGCAGCCCAAAATATAGAAATTGCCATAGATTCTGTTCAAACTGTGACAATATTTGAAGAACACCACAAGGTCCCAAAAAAAAAATGACATATTTTTAATGCAGTAATTAGTAATTTAAAATTTGAGATTATTCAGCATGGAAACCCAGGTCGTTTCCCCTCGTATTCAGAATATAGCAGGTCGCTTTAAGAGCAGGCATCTGTAATGAGAAAATAAAGTATTAAAACAAAAAAAAACAGTAAACACTCCATGCCCAGTGCCATGGTTTAAACTTGCACTAAGATCCGTGCAAGAAGTTCCCCTTGTCTATTTTTCTACTAGCATACAATAGCCAAAGTGAATACAAACATGACTGTAGTTGTGAGTCTGCCCATTAATCATGTTTAAATTGTTAATTCCTGAACTGACCTTAACCCCTTTAATACCAAGGTATTTTCAAGAATCCACTGCCAGGAACCAGCGTTTTATTTTCTTTGGAAAATCACTGTTATTGAATTATGTGTTAAGAAATATGTTGAGCTTTTTCAAATGTATTCCATACAGTAATAGCATATTTCACAGGCAGATGTCACCATCTGCTGGCCAAAAGGAGTTACTGCCATAGTGAGCTCCATGCTGGACCAGCTTGAGGATATGTTTTAGACACATATTCTCAGCTGTTTAAAAAGTGTCATGCCCGCGGTGCTAAACATTTGTTTTGCAATAATCAAAGTACCTTTGCATTGCTCCAGGATTACACTATAATGACTGTATTTCGTAAAAATAATTATCTTTTAATTTACTGTATGGCTATATAAATATTGTGATTCAAATACATGCCTAAGTTAACATGCCCCATTTAGTTTGAAATGCGTGTTCTAATATAGACGGGCTAATGTATAAGTTATCCCTTTCCCCCTTCCCTTTCTAGAACACATGATTTTGGATGGTTTAGGAATGTTTCTGTTACTCCAAAAGTTAAAATGTAACCCGTATGTGGCTATGTTTACCTATTTCAGACGTGGCAAATGTCTGTGCCATTTCAGCTTTGACGTGATCTGTCTCATGATTGGCACTTGTACCACACTCTTGTGTTCTATATTAGAGCCTGATGAACAGAAATATGCTTAGATCAATTCTACTTTATATCTTGTGTGGTTGTCCTTTCCTTTGCTCTCGTGTTGGTCAATGTAACGCTGCAATAGCGCTGCGTCTTTATATGTGAAACTAATCGACAGCAGCAACAGATTTAACTTGCTTGTTTGGAAAATATGAATAGGAATACTGATTTGTTTGTTTATTTAACATACTTAATATCAGGGCATCAGGAGTTGCCTTGCAGATCGAGTATAGTTGATCTTGGTACTGAATAGGTTAAGTGAGTGTAGAATTTTTTTTAAGTATTCATTAGACGTGTATGGAGAAAGACCTGACTGTTCTGGAGATGTCTGAGACACTTCCTCTTGTGAACATGGTAATTGGTCAATTTTTGAAAGACACACCTTGCAGGTCGCCTCGACTACCTTTCTCCCAGACGTTGTATTGTCTAGTTTTTAGTTGTTTCTTTTTATTCAATATGTATCTTGGTCTAATGTACAGCCCTGATCTCAAAACTGTGATTGCTGTCCTCATTATTTCTTTCACTACCAAAATCATTTTAACTCGATTTTGCATTGTATTACATTGAAAAGCAGTCATTAGCATTCCAAAACCCATTTTCACACCTTTTTAAACGAAAGATTAGTATGCCCCCTGTGGAGGAACAAAATCCACGCTCTTATCTCTCAGTCAACATGGAATTTGCTTTGCACAGCGAGTGTATTTGTTTTCAGTGATCCAAATCAGTCCGAATTGATATGATTACTTTCGGGTGGATTCGGATACATTTAGAAAATAGATTTTTAATGCGGGTTGATTCGGCGATCGGCATTTCAATGGTTCCGAATTGTCAAAATCGACAATATTCAGATTTGTTCTCCAGAAGAAATGGGACAACTAATGATTTTTAAATATATTTGTATTATATATTACTATTCAATATTTAGTAATATAGCACCAGTTATATACGCAGAGCTGAACATGGGCACAATATAGACAGGGTTACAATGCAATGAGACTGAACAAACCAACACAGGAGGAGTTGCATGCCCTAATCCCTTGGGAATTTACAATCTAGAAAAACATATTATACCAAAAGGAGCTTTTGGACTCTTATCAGTTAAAAGAGAAGAGTGAAATAAGGTGGAATGCATAAAATATACTTTGTGCAATACCATCATTCAATAAGCTGCACTAACAACATTTATTGTATGTGATATTTACTGTGGTAGCTGTTTTGCATAGAAACCAATGGCACTAATTGCCACTGATCATTTTGATGGTGTCATTTAAAGGAGCTCTATGATATCTCAAGAGTTATAGGGGCTTGAAGTCGACACAGGAAGCTAAAAATAGGGTCTGTGACAAAAGAAATATGTCTGTTGAAAATGAGGAGTATAAATTCTAAGAGAAAATAATCCATAAAGGTCATAACTGACATCAACAATTATTATTTATTTTACCCTTGAGAGCAGGGTCTTCATTCATCTGCTTCACAAAATTTTTGAGGCGAGGTTCATACTAAGGAGACAAAGAACATTTTTGAAAGCCAGGACTGTTGCTGCAGCCAAACTGGGGAGCACAATAATTTAACCACTTGGCTGCTACGGACGCGCTCAGCGCGTCCAGCCAAGTGGTTCTCCTGTGCTATGGACGCGCTATGGGATTCCGACCGATTGCTGCGCCCCCCCCCCCCGGTGCGGGCTGACATCTTGGATATCAGCCCAGCACTCCGGGACCCCGGCGGGGCCATTAGATGTCATCGTGGTGGCGCGATGACATCTAATTCAGGCGCCCCCCGCGTGTGCAGAGGAGGTGCCTGAAAGGGAGGGGGTAGGTCCTTCGGACCTCTCTCCCCCCCGATCGCCGGGGGCACAGGGTTAAGGCTGCTGTCAGACGAGCGTAGTGTTCACGTCCGTGATTGCGCCTAAAAGTACGTCCATGATAGCATGACAGGACGCCCATCGGAGCCCGTTACACGAAGTACGTCCGCACTGAACTGCGGACGCACAACGGCCGCTGCCCACGGACGCAAGGCAGGCATGAACGTACAACCGCTAGAACGGCCGCACAGAATGCACTGCGGCCGGCTAGCGGCCTGTGTACGTGAGGTGGAGACATCAGACGCACCTGTTCTGCGGCCTACATCACGTCCAGACTCCAGAACATTCCTGGCGTGGCTGTAGTATATTCTAGGGGCCGGAGAGTTTATCCTGGACACTGGACGCTGCAGGTGACATGGACGTCGAGAGGCTGATCACCGAAGTGGGGGAGCACCCCGAATGTGGGACACTGCCAGCAACCTATACAAGGACAAGATCAGCAAGGCGAACGCATGGGCTGATGTCACGAGAGCGGTGTACCCTGCATACGACACATGGTCTGAGCATGAACAGAAAGTACAGAGTGAGTACATGATTATTTTATTCAGAATGAAATGCACATTATTAATCCAAACAAAATGTAAATGGCTAACAAATTCATGAACGTCACATGTCAAATGCTCCCCATCTGCCAGGGCACCTGTCCTGCTTCACTAGTGAAATAGTTTGCCAGTGCATCACGATGCCTGTTGCTGTGTCGATTCACAGGCATAACGTCATCATTAATAAATTCCTCCAAACCACAAACAGACAAGGAGTCATCAAAATTAAAACCATCCCGCGCACAAACAAAATTATGCAACACACAACAACATTTCACTATATCTACAGAAAAATCGATGTGCACATCTAGCGGCCTATGGAAAATCCTCCACTTGTTGCTCAGTATGCCAAAGGTACACTCGACATACCGTCTCGCACGCGACAGCCTATAATTGAACACCCGCTTTGTCACAGTCAGGTGTGTCCCAGAGTATGGTCGCAGGAGATGCGTAGAAAGTCCAAAAGCCTCATCCCCTACAAAGGCGTAGGGGACTCGCACATCTGTGCCAGGCAAAGGTGCGGGTCCGGGGATGTGCAGTGTCCCACTTAATATTGCATTCCACAGTGTGGAGTTCCTGAAGAGTGTGGAGTCTGAATCTTTCCCGTATGACCCCACATCCACACAGACAAAATTATAGTTGGCATCTGCCACTGCCAGTAGGCCAATGGAAAAATATTGTTTATAATTGTGATACAGTGAGCCACTCTGCAGTGGCTTCACTATACGGACATGTTTGCCATCCACAGCTCCCAGGCAATTCGGAAAGTTTGCTCGCTCCAAAAATGTTGCAGCAATTTGCGCCCATGCCGCATCTGTGGGTGTTGGCAAACATTCTTCCCTCATCGTGTCCCAAATTGTCTGGCACACCTTGCGGACGATCTCCCCAGCTGTAGATCTGCCAACGCGGAAATTATAATGCAGGTCCTGCAGACTGCATCCACTGGCAAGATACCTATCAAAAAAGGAGAAATAAATGTGTGTTATGATCAGATTCCATGAGTCGCACCTAATATCATTCTTCTGTTTTGCAGCACATAAAGTCATCGCCAAATGGAGGACAGTCAGGGACAACTACACAAGGGTCCTCAAAAAAGATGCGGGAGCGGCACGCTCGGGATCAGCGGCGAGGAGGGCCAGTAGTTACATTTATGCTGAGCAGCTGTCATTCCTGCAACGGACCCTGGAACCAAGATCTATGGTGGGCAGCATCGATCTCCCATCCACATCCAGGGCACAGCAACACGTGCAGCCATGTTCTACTGCCACCTGCTCACAAGAGACGGAAGAGGCCGGAGCAGACTCGCAGTTGGAGGAGGAGACCGCTGCCCAGGAGCTGCCTACTGCAAGGGCTGACGCCACCAGGCCGGGCCAGAAAAGGAGAAGGGCACCGGGTGGTGAATTTGAGCGTGCCATGGTGACATTCATGGATTGTCACCATCAACCACCACCACCGCCACCACCACCACCACCACCTCCACGCTGCAGGTTCTGGGATGACGATGACATGTCGTTCCATCATTCGTGTCTCCCCATTTTGCACCAGATGAGCCTGGCTCAGAAGATGGAGTACCGAAGAAGGACATTGGACACCATACACAGCATCTTGAGCCAGCCTCCAGTACCACCTGTGCCTCCCAGGGCACAATATGCTGGTGGTTATTACCGGCGGCCGGAGCCTCCACACCAACCCATGTCCCCTGGTGCCAGGTCACAACCACCCTATCAGCCTGCATACCAAGGTTACATGCCCGATCACTATGATGAGGATGCTCCTCATTATGAGGATTTGTAGTTATTTTCATGCTCATGCACTTGTTTTATGCTCTGCATTGTTGTTTGCCACATGTTCGTGGACTCTTTATTTTATGTCTGATTGATGTTATGTTCAGCAACATATGGTGTGTTAATGTTATTTGGTTTAGTATTATCATTTCTTGTGGATAAAAGATTTATGTTGCTGTCACTGTTGTCTGTCATTCATCATTGAATTGTGATATTATGCAATGTGTGTGGGTATGCTTGTGCAAATGGGCTGGTGGGCATATCACAACACACCGAAAATGGGCATCGAGCACATCTCTGCTGGCTGGGACCGAAAATATGAATGCTGGTGTTTGCTGTTACTTACCGCAACGTGATGACCAGCATCTCCTCGGGTGGAATAGCGTCCCTCATGATGGTGTCCCTCTTCATCAACGGCTCACGTACCGTCGACAACAGTTCGTCGAAGGAGGGGATGGACATCCGCAGGTAGTTGAAGAACTTCGTCGGGTACCTCTCTCGCAGTGGCCTGTACAGCGTGACAAAGTGGCCATGCGTGCATCTGCAGCGTTTATGGGATGGACCATGATCGCCGTTTTCGCTTGTTCTTCAGGTACAGGTACCCCGTTGCAGCAAAAACGAATACTTCGACTGCATCCATCTTTGGAAAACCCCACCTTCCCCAAAATGGCTTTTTGTACCCCTTCCCTTGGATTTTTGATCTGCAATTGATTTGGTTTCTCACATTTCACTTTTTATATTGATCCGTCACTAATCACGTACGTGATCACTGACGTGATCACGGACTGTGTGACCACTACTGCGTCATCCGTACTGACGATGTCCGTACTGCACGGACATAAAGTCCGTAGAAATCATGCTCGTCTGACCCTAGCCTAAGACAGGCACCGTTTGGAAGGGCACAGCCTGCCCTTCCAAACGGTGGCTGACATTAACCCCTGGGGAGCCGGATCACGATTCAGCGCAGAAAAGCAACGAATCGTGATCCCCTCTCGGAGCTGGCTGACATCTTGGATGTCAGCCAAGCCTCCGGGAACTCCCCCTGAGGACTGGCGTCAATGTGCATAGCACGATGACGCCAGTCCTGGAGTTAATCCCTAGCTGCCAGCAATGGTGGAGATAGGGAGTTCCAATGAACCACCTATCTCCGGATCCGTGGCAGCTAGGGGTTAATGTTTGATATCGTTGGATCGGCCAGAGCATGGCCTTTCCAACAATATCAAACTCGACCATGTAAAAAGTTATTTTTTTAAAAAGTTTTAAAATAAAAATAAAGAAATATTTTTAAAAAAATATAAAAAAAATAAACAATTTTTTTTGTTTTGTTTTGTTAATGCAGCAATATTGTTCCCATTTAAATCATAATGTGAACAATGATGCTGCACTAACGATTTTTGTATGCGGTGCGTTTGTTAAAAATAGTGAAATTTTTCCCAAAACAAAAGGGCCCATTTCTAATTTTTTTAACAAGCGCACCCCATAGAAAATATAACCGCAAATGCTCGCTTGTTGAAATGTGAAAAAAACACTTTACACATTGTAAATTATTGAAAATTCAAATTCTATTGCATTTTTTGTTATAATATACAGACAGGACATGCCATATACATATAATAATGACATATTATGGATCTGCCGAGTCTGCCGAAAAGAACGATACATACAATGTCTGGGTCATATATTAAAATAAGGCTTCAAAACACGGTTAAACATGATGAGCGAAACCAGTAAAAATGACCTCAGCACAGAGGTGTGAAATGCCTCAGCAGCGAAAGGGTTACTGCAACATATTTACATTTAAAGGATATACCAACAGTCAGCAGGTGAGGGAATGCTGTTAGTACATTGTTTGGGTGACATTCTATTTAGACATTATTTCTCATTTTATTTAATGTAAAATATTGTTCATTTCTATTCAAAGGAAAAGCACACAGGTCTATTCAAAGAAAGGTGAAACTCAGGAGAATGACTGGAGAAGTGAAAGTTCTAGGTCAAAATAGCCAAACCAGAAAAACTCTCCCATTTATCTCACTTTCCAATATGTGCATGACATTTTTTTCTCTTTTTTTTTTTTTGGGCCTTTTTTTTTTCGTTTCTGTCTGTTTTTTGGTTTAGAGCGATACGGATCAAAACGGGTGATTCGGATCAGTTCGTTTTTCGCTTTTTATGAGTTATTTATTTTTTTATTGGATATTTAATATTGGGAAGTAGATTAATAGTACCAATAGAATGAAAGTTTCTTTACTTAATTATTCTTTTAGGATTTTTTAGGCATTTTTTTGGTGACATTTTATGTTTCCTAACTTTTTTAAAAAGAAACAAGGCTTTTTAACTAATAGGTTTCAATGCAGCATATGAATCCACACACTGCTGGGAAGCGCCTCTCTGCAGTATAATTAATGCAGCATCGGAATCCACACACTGCTGGGAAGTTCCAGCAGTGTGTGTGGATTCAGATGCTGCATTAATTATAACTCATAAAAATCAAAAAACGATTGATCTGAAAAATGGATCGATCTCCAGAGAGGTGCTGCCCGGCAGTGTGTGGATTCATATGTTGCATTAATTATACTGCAGAGAGACGCTTCCCAGCAGTGTGTGGATTCATATGCTGCATTAATTTACTGCAGAGAGGCGCTTCCCAGCAGTGTGTGGATTCATATGCTGCATTAATTATACCGCAGAGAGGTGCTTCCCAGCAGTGTGTGGATTCATATGCTGCATTAATTATACTGCAGAGAGGCGCTTCCCCGCAGTGTGTGGATTCATATGCTGCATTAATTATACTGCAGAGAGGCGCTTCCCAGCAGTGTGTGGATTCATATGCTGCATTAATTATACCACAGAGAGGCACTTGTTCCCAGCAGTGTGTGTATTCATATGCTGCATTAATTATACCGCAGAGAGGCGCTTCCCAGCAGTGTGTGGATTCATATGCTGCATTAATTATACCGCAGAGAGGCGCTTCCCAGCAGTGTGTGGATTCATATGCTGCATTAATTATACCGCAGAGAGGCGCTTCCCAGCAGTGTGTGGATTCATATGCTGCATTAATTATACCGCAGAGAGGCGCTTCCCAGCAGTGTGTGGATTCATATGCTGCATTAATTATACCGCAGAGAGGTGCTTCCCAGCAGTGTGTGGATTCATATGCTACATTAATTATACTGCAGAGAGGTGCTTCCAGCAGTGTGTGGATTCATATGTTGCATTAATTATACTGCAGAGAGACGCTTCCCAGCAGTGTGTGGATTCATATGCTGCATTAATTATAACTGCAGAGAGGTGCTTCCAGCAGTGTGTGGATTCATATGCTGCATTAATTATACCACAGAGAGGCACTTGTTCCCAGCAGTGTGTGTATTCATATGCTGCATTAATTATACCGCAGAGAGGCGCTTCCCAGCAGTGTGTGGATTCATATGCTGCATTAATTATACCGCAGAGAGGCGCTTCCCAGCAGTGTGTGGATTCATATGTTGCATTAATTAGACCGCAGAGAGGCGCTTCCCAGCAGTGTGTGGATTCATATGCTGCATTAATTATACCGCAGAGAGGTGCTTCCCAGCAGTGTGTGGATTCATATGCTACATTAATTATACTGCAGAGAGGTGCTTCCCCAGTGTGTGGATTCATATGTTGCATTAATTATACTGCAGAGAGACGCTTCCCAGCAGTGTGTGGATTCATATGCTGCATTAATTATACTGCAGAGAGGTGCTTCCCAGCAGTGTGTGGATTCATATGCTGCATTAATTATACTGCAGAGAGGCGCTTCCCAGCAGTGTGTGGATTCACATGCTGCATTAATTATACCGCAGAGAGGCGCTTCCCAGCAGTGTGTGGATTCATATGCTGCATTAATTATACTGCAGAGAGGCGCTTCCCCGCAGTGTGTGGATTCATATGCTGCATTAATTATACTGCAGAGAGGCGCTTCCCAGCAGTGTGTGGATTCATATGCTGCATTAATTATACCACAGAGAGGCGCTTGTTCCCAGCAGTGTGTGGATTCATATGCTGCATTAATTATACCGCAGAGAGGCGATTCCCAGCAGTGTGTGGATTCATATGCTGCATTAATTATATTGCAGAGAGGTGCTTCCCCACAGTGTATGGATTCATATGCTGCATTAATTATGCTGCAGAGAGGCGCTTCCCAAGCAGTGTGTGGATTCATATGCTGCATTAATTATACTGCAGAGAGGCGCTTCCCCGCAGTGTATGGATTCAAATGCTGCATTAATTATGCTGCAGAGAGGCGCTTCCCAAGCAGTGTGTGGATTCATATGCTGCATTAATTATACTGCAGAGAGGTGCTTCCCCGCAGTGTGTGGATTCATATGCTGCATTAATTATATTGCAGAGAGGTGCTTCCCCGCAGTGTATGGATTCATATGCTGCATTAATTATGCTGCAGAGAGGCGCTTCCCAAGCAGTGTGTGGATTCATATGCTGCATTAATTATACTGCAGAGAGGCGCTTCCCAGCAGTGTGTGGATTAATTTGCTGCATTGAAACCTATCAGAGAATCGAAAAGTCACTGCACGTTCGGTGACTTTTTGTCCTCTTCAATTCGGTTCGTTTTTTGTCGATCCCATTTCGGCAACCCTGCGATGTATTCAGCAAGCACCACAGGGCTGTCGAAGTGCAGGGAAAAGCTGCTGAAAACCTTCCAGAAACCTGGCGAAAACCCAGCGAATGCACGCCAAAAACCCGCAAAAACATCTGGATTAACCCGTCGAAGACGCCGTAAAAACCCGAGCAGGAGCCGATCACATGCAGCGAAGCCGCCGGAAAAAGCCGACACCGCAGACGAAGGCAGTGAATAAATTAGCAAAACAGTTTGCTTGAATGTTTGAAAAGTGAAACGCTGTTTGCAAAGAAACTACTGAGCGAAAATGTCTGAAATTTACTTATGAGGTCCAATGAATGATAATAAAAAGGGCTGTTACAGAAAAAATAAGTAAACTTAAAAAACCAAAATCAGAATTTTAAAGAAAAATCCAGAAAAATGCTTAAAATATCCTAAAAAATCTATAAATAAAGAGACTCTTTACTGCAGAATTTTATAATGAATGGTTTATTAGATATTGAATTAAAATGGGAATATTTTTAACATTGAAGCCTATGGGATTCGCCTGAATAAACTTGCCGAATTAAACCCCCGAATGGCAGGGCATTTCGGGAACCTTTCACTGTTGGTTTGTGCTCTCTGAATAGCCGAAGCAGTGCTTTTTTTATGAGGATTTCACTGCCCTCGAACAGGCACCGAACAGGCACTGTATTTGCAGGGAATTCGCCAGGATTTGGCGAATTGCCTGCTCTCTGGATAGCCAAATGGCCAAGAAAGGTAACCGAACGCTGATTTTCAGCTTTCGGTTACCTTTCTCCAGCCATTTGGATCTCTTTGAATTACCCTGTATGGGTTAAAAAGTCTTGTTTTTAACCCATAAAAAAGTTAAAAAACCTCAAGTTTTCACCCCAAAAAATGCCTAAAAAAATAATTAAGTAAAGAATCTTACATTCTATTGGTAGAAATCTAGTTCCCATTCTTAAATAAGCAATAAAAAACGAAATAAGTCATAAAAAAACGAAAAAACAACTAACTGATCTGAAATCACGCGAATCGATCCGAAAATTTTGGATGGTCGATATTTCGTTTTCGGAAATGCTCCCGAAACGAATTGCATATCTCTACTTTCCAAATCGGCTATTTGGTCTAAATTGTTCTCTTCTCCTGCCAGTTTTCTTGGTTTTTACCTTTCTCTAAATAACCCTGACAGTCAAGGTTATTCAGAAAAAGGTGAAAACCAGGTGAACTGGCAGGAGAAGAGAACAATCTAGACCAAATAGCCAATTTGGAAAGTGAGATAAATGGGAGAATTTTTCTGGATTGGATATTTTGACCTAGAATTTTCACTTCTGTCTATTCTCCCGAGTTTCACCTTTCTCTGAATAACCCTGAGTGTTTTTGTTGTCTCCTTAATAACTCATTGTAGTTTATTCACTGAGGGAACAGATCAACTGGAAAGACGTGTGAAGACAGTTTAGAGGAGGAAGGCAACAGTGGAGAAGAATAAGAGAGCGATGGCATAAAAATGTAGTTGCAGTGTAGTAGAGAGCAATGAAGAGAGTTATGGGTAAAAAAGTGGATCGATTTAGTGAACAAAGAAAAATGAACGAGGGTAAAATATAAGATAAGTGGGGGAACAACGGGTATGAGACACTGGATGGTGAGAGAAGACAGAAAAGAAAGAGAAGGGTTGGATAGAAAGTAATGTGTTTGAAGAGTGAAAAGACGGCAATAGAGGAGACTTGAGGGTCTAGAGAGTAGCCCATAAGAGTTCAATGGGGAGGGAAGAGCATTTGTCTTGCAAAGGCTAAGAGTGAGAAAACTGTGGGATGTAAAGATACTCTGGCAATGGATGGTTTAGGATAGGATAATTTGGCAATGAGAGTTATTTAAATTGGGATTGAAAAGTTTACAGGTAAAGAAAAGGAACAAAGATAAGACATATGGCAGATTGCAAACCAAGGCTAGTGAGGACACGAGAACTGGCGGACTAATGGTAAAGAGTATGAAAGTACAAAAGCCCTATCTGGTTCCCCTCGCTAAAAACTGAATTTTAAGGGTAAAAATTAGCATTTGCTAATATCCCCTTTCGTCCCGGTTTCACCAGCAGACCACAGGGCAGCCGCTGTGTCCAGCAGCTTGCCCTGTAGCGGCCACTAGGCTTGTGGATGCTCGGGGCAGCACTAACGTGCCGCTCCGAGCATCCCTTCCATGGAGTCCATGGAGCTATCACCTCTATTAAACTAGCATTAAGCATGAAGGATGTGATAGAGCCTCATGGATTTAAAATTGAAGGTAATACTAAGAAATTAAACTGACAAATTAGAAGATTGAAGCTAGTGTATATCTTGATCAAGTAAAAATGATTGCAAATTGGAGCATCCTACGGCAACGTTACTCCTTAATTCCCCTCCCCTGCCAACATACTTCCAGCAGGACACTAATAAAAAAAACAAAAAACACATACCACGTCAAGAAGGTCTATTCTAATAATCCCATTCAATACGGTCTCTGCATCATCAAATATGCTGAAAAATAAAGATGTGCATGGGGTAAGCAATGGTGTAGACCTTAAAACATTAAGACCCTATTCCACCCAAGCCAGGCTAGAGACCCAACCCTTAAAGGGACAGTACGATTTACATAAACTGTATCTAGATTACTTAATTAAACTGCATATAGTAGGTACAAGAGAGAGACAGGGTTCCCTCTCGTTAACCCGATTTCCCTGCACTTCGGGGAATCAAAGTTCACCACCCTGCGGTGTATTCAGCATTCACCGCAGCATCCCTGTAGTGCAGGGAAAATTCGCCACAAACCCGCTGAACACTCACCGAACACCCGCAGAAACCGCTGCAAAAACCACGCCGAACATGACGGAAAAATCCGACGAGCAGCCGATCACAGCGTAGAGCAGCCACCGGATAAAGACGACAAGTAGACAAACGGGGTAAAAAAAACACAACAGTACGCTTGAAAGTTTGAAAATTGAAACGCCGTTTGCAAAAAAACTACTGAATCAAAATGTCTGGAATTTACACATAAGATCCAATGAATGATAATAAAAAGGTCTGTTACAGAAAAATGAAATAACGGTTTAAGGAAAAATCCCAAAAACAGACAGGGCTTGAATCCTGCGGGAATATATATATATATATGTATTTTTTAATTATTTTTTCCTCTTCAGGTAATGGAGGTTGTGGAATTCTTGGGTGAGTTACCTCACTTATTCTCCAAGGACTTGACCCCTGCTAGACCCTAGATCCTAAAAACTCTATTAATAAAGAGACTTTTTGCTGCAGAATAAAATTATAAATGGTTAATTAGATATTGAATTAAAACAGGAGTATTTTTAACATTGGAGCCTATGGGATTCGCCTGAATAAACCTGCTGAATGAAAGCACCGAACAGCAGGGCATTTCTCTGACTTTTCACTGCTGTTTAGTGTCTCTGAATAGATGAACCATTGCTTCTCTATGGGGGATTTCACTGCCCTGGAACAGCACCGTACGTGCAGCCAATTTGCCAAAATTAGGCGGACTGTCTGCTCTCTGAATAGACGAATGGCCCTGAAATGTCACCGTACATTGAATTTCAGTGTCCGGTTACATTTCGGCCACATTTCTGACCTCTCTGAATAACCCTTAGAGTTTGTCAAAGCGGTGTAACCGTTAATAGGTGGCTGAATAAAGGAAATGAGATTGCTGGTGGTAGAATATGTTGCAAGATATATGTATGTACAACATAATTCATTGTAAAAATAAAAAGTAATAATACAAGAGATCAAAGACATGGATACGTTATACTTGATCTAGGTATTCACAAAGTAATGATATACCAAAAAGAGAAAGGTAAAAAAAGTAAAGACATTCAAAAGACACAAGTCCACTATATACATTTATTTACAAATCTGTTTAGATTAGACCAAAAAGGCACATAAATAGGTGAGTAGAAGGGATGAGCCGAACTTCCCGTGTTCGGTTCGCATTCGAACTCAAACAATTTCAAAAGTTCGAGTTTGAACTTGAACACGATCCGAACTCAATGTAAGTCAATGGGACCCGAACGTTTGATTTTTAGAGTGCCCTCCAAGAGGGAATATATGCTAGATATTTGCCATAAAAGGTGTATGGGGGTCCGGGTAGTGCCCTGGGGGACAGGAAACAAGGACCAAAAGTTTTTAAAAAAAAGTTTTTACAGGAACAGTGAGATTTTCACGAAATAAAGGTTGAGAATAAAAACGAGAAAATTCCTTCAAATATCGTGCCTAGGAGGTCCCCATAACCTGCCTGTGAAGTGGCGGATTTGTAGGATGTATAGAAACATTTAAAAACAAAAAAATGACATTTTAAATGACGGTAAATGGTTTTCCTTTAATCTATTCATAAAAAACTGCTTGGGGAAGCAGCCTGTATGAAAAGAGGAGACGTTTTAGGATATGCAGAACATGTTTAGTGATTTTTTTGGCTAAATTATGGTGAAACTTATGCAGGCTTTGGATGAAAGTAACAATAGGTGCTTTAAAATTGGGCCTTTAGTGTCAGCAACAGTGCCGTCACACCGTAACCCCTCTGTGGTATTGTGGAAGAGTGCAGGGTGGGACCCTGCGGTCAAATATTAAAATGATATGAATCTGGTACAGGCTTCAGTGCACCCAAATATTTTGCCTTTGGTGGCAGCAAGTGCCTTCACACCGTAAGCCCTCTGTGGTATTGTGGAAGAGTGCAGTGGTGGACCCTGCAGTCCAATATTAAAATGATATGAATCTGGTATAGGCGTCAGTGGCAGTGCATCAAAATATTTTACCTTTGGTGGCAGCAAGTGCCTTCACACCGTAACCCCTCTGTGGTATTGTGGAAGAGTGCAGTGGTGGACCCTGCAGTCCAATATTAAAATGTTATAAATCTGGTATAGGCGTCAGTGGCAGTGCACCCAAATATTGTGCCTTTGGTGGCAGCAAGTGCCTTCACAACGTAACCCCTCTGAGGTATTGTGGAAGAGTGCAGTGGTGGAGGTTTAGGTAATGCAGAGGAGATCCCCGATCTTACATCCACAGCTATAACAAAACCGGGTCAGCAATGTTTAGGCACTTGTACTGCGCTACTGTATATGGTGAGAATCGGCACACACCAGTAGCAACAGGAAGCAAACAGAACAGGCAGGGAATACACAGAGAGAATAGTCAAATGGCAGGCAAAGTCGGCAACAGATCGGGTCCTCAGAACAAGCAGGGTCAGTAACAAGTATAGAAACTGATTTGGTAAGCTAGCGATATGGCAATAAAGGCTGAGACACACTGAGAGTGTAGCGACGCACAGCATAGCGAAGTGAAGAAAAGCAAACATTTTGCAGGCTTGACTTCACTCCGTTCCACCTCGCAGCGTGTCTACACTGCATTACATTTGCTTTTCACCGTACTGGACAGGAATCCACTAACTAAATTAAAATGTACACACAAAACCGTTTTATTTTCACAAAGCACATGTTATATAGGAAAAAAAAGGTTTCTACTGAATAAAATACATTAAAAATTACTGTTAGTTTAATAGGAATAGTATGAAATTTTTAAAAAAGTGACCCCAGATCATATATATTATAGGGACACGGAGCGCTGTGTATAGAGTAGGTATGCACTGATGCCACACACAGACATATACGTATATATCAACACGCAGACCTATATATACATATATATCAACACGCAGATATATATATACACTCACCCACAGACCTCTGACCATATATACACATACGCACATGGGGGGGGGGTGGCATGTGGACAATCTCAACTAAATGCGCCATCCCCCATTTTGCTGATCCCCCCAGAAGAAATGTTGAACCCGACAGAGCAGAGAATATATATATTATTCTCTGCTCTATCGGGTTCAACATTTCTTCTGGAGGGATCAGCCAAATGATGGGGGGGGCAATTAGTGGGGGGGGCATAATGTGTGTGTAATACAAGTTTGGATATATATATATTTATAAGACTATAGATATATATCTTAACTATATATATATCATACCTGCCCTTACCTTCCCCTATAAATTTTCTAAAAGTATACACACAAAAAATACAAACCACTGCCTGAGACCCTGCGCAGCCCACATGCCACTCCCCTCTACCTGGCTGAATGTATCTAATATATATAATTAAATACATTCAGCAAGGTAGAGAAAGAAAAACAAAGTTTCATTTTATGTTCCCGGGGACATTTAAAAATGTCCTCGGATTATTTATTTTTTTAGAAATGTGTCGTTTTACCTTAGCCTGGTGGTCAGTGGGGGCTCCCTGGATCCTGGTTGTGGGGGGGGGGTCTGACGTGGCCGCAGGTGCAGTGGCTCCCTCCCTGTGCTGCCTGTCTCTGCCACATGCGCCCGGGCGGCTAGCCTGCACAGTCGCAGCTCTGTCATCCGGCTCCTCAGGGGGATTCTTGGGAGGCCCTGGCAGGCTGCCCTCTACAGTGCCTGATTAGAGGGCTGTGTCTGCCTGATGTTTTAGTAACAAGAATGTTTAATCCCATAGGCTGAATGCTCATCTCTAGTGAATAGGGCTAAAAGGTGGCAGCAGCTGGATAGCTATATATAGGTACTTAACATAGATTACTCAGAGATAATCACTTTCACTGAAACGGATGGAAACAGACCTTACAGGGTCTGTAGGTATAATGAAGAACACACACACTCAGTGTTGTAAGGGTGCATGAGGGTCTGAGCCCAGGATGCAACAACACAGAGACAAAGGCAGGTATAGAAAGGTATAATATGGGTTTAGTAGAAAATACAGGAACAAGGCAGTAATAAACAAAGGGGATGGGGTTGGACTGAAGCTGGACTGGGGCAAAGGGAAGCAGAGACTGAGCTGGACAGAGAAGATATAAAACACAGGACGGAGACAAAAGAGACAAGACAGTAAGAGAGCTGGACACAGAAATAGCACAAAGGGCACAAGGAGACTCAGGGAACACTAGGGATGTGCACCGATTTTTTTTTGGTTCGGGTCGTTCGTATTTCGAAAATTTTCATTTCGGCCGATTTCCGTTTGGGCTCGTTTCGTTTCGGCTCGTTTTTTTGTATCGACTTTTTTTCGTGCTATCGGACATTTTCGTATTTTCGGATCAGCACGTTTTTCGTATCGACTTAAACTAATGGTATTTCAAATGATCCGATATTTCTGTCGATACGGTAATTCTGCCATTCTATCGTTTTTATCAAATAAAGATCCTTTTTTTCTTATGAATATACATTGCATAACTTTATTTAATCATATTAAAATGGTGTGAAAGGAACAAAAATGAACAAAACGAATTAAAAAATGCAAAACTGACCCAAATGGTCTGACTTTAAAAATAAAACCAGAACAAAACGTTTTAAAACGAAAAAAAGTTCATCAAAATTATCTGAAACGAAAAAAAAACCCCAGAACAAATAAAATGATTTAAAACGGAAAAAAAAAAATAATTAACCCTTTCGCTGCTGAGGCATTACATGCCTGTGTGCTGAGCTCATTTTTACCGGTTTCACTGATCATGTTTAAAAGCGTTTTGAAGCCTTATTTTATTATATGACCCAGTCATATTATACAGTATATCGTTCTTTCATGCAGACTCGGCAGACTCATAATATATCATTATTATACGTATACGTTATAATATACATACAGGCAGGACATAACAAAAAATTCAATAAAATTAGAATTTTCAATAATTTAGAACGTGTAAAGTGTTTTCTTCACATTTTAACATGCGAGCATTTGCAGTTATATTTTATATGAGTTGCGCTTGTTAAAAAAATTAGAAATGGGGGACTTGTTACAATTTTTTAGTGGAAAATTACACGATTTTTAACGAATGCACCCCATAGAAAAATCCTTAGTGCAGCATCATTGTTCACATTATAATTGAAATGGGAACAATATTGCTGCATTAACAAAACAAAACAACAAAAAAAAACTGTTTATTTATTTTTTTTAAATATTTTTTTATTTATTTTCATTTTTTATAATTTTTTGCTCTGGCCGATCCAACTATACCAAACATTAACCTCTAGCTGTCACGGATCGTGAGATAGGGGGTTCATTGGACCCTCCTATCTCCACCATTGGTGGCAGTTAGGGGTTATCTCCAGAACTGACGTCATCACGCTATGCACGATGACGCCAGTCGTCAGGGGGAGATCCCGGAAGCTTTGCCGACATCCAAGATGTCGGCCAGCTCCGGGAGAGGATCGTGACCTGGCGCCTTTCAGCGTCGAATCACGATCCGGCCCCCAAGGGGTTAAAGCCAGCCACTGTTTGGAAGGGCAGGCTGTGCCCTTCCAAACGGTGCCTGCCTTTCACCGCTGCCCCCAGCCAATCGGTGATCAATGAGGCTGCACTAATGATTTTTGTATGGGGTGCGTTTGTTAAAAATCGTGTAATTTTCCCTAAAAAAATGTATGTAACAAGTCCCCCATGTCTAATTTTTGTAACAAGGGCAACTCATAGAAAATATAACCGTAAACGATCGCATGTTAAAATGTGAAAAAAAACCACTTTACACCTTGTAAATTATTGAAAATTCAAATTTTATTGCATTTTAAGTTATAATATACAGACAGGATACATATACATATAACACAGACGTGTACATTAATTATACCGCAGAGAGGTGCTTCCCAGCAGTGTGTGGATTCATATGCTGCATTAATTATACCGCAGAGAGGCGCTTCCCCACAGTGTGTGGATTCATATGCTGCATTAATTATACTGCAGAGAGGCGCTTCCCCGCAGTGTGTGGATTCTTATGCTGCATTAATTATACCACAGAGAGGCGCTTCCCCGCAGTGTGTGGATTCTTATGCTGCATTAATTATACTGCAGAGAGGCGCTTCCCCGCAGTGTGTGGATTCTTATGCTGCATTGATTATACCGCAGAGAGGCGCTTTACCGCAGTGTGTGGATTCTTATGCTGCATTAATTATGCCGCAGAGAGGCGCTTCCCCGCAGTTTGCGAATTCATATGCTGCATTAATTATATCGCAGAGAGCCGCTTGTTCCCAGCAGTGTGTGGATTCATATGCTGCATTATTTATACCACAGAGAGGTGCTTCCCCGCAGTGTGTGGATTCATATGCTGCATTAATTATCCCAGCAGTGTGTGGATTCATATGCTGCATTATTTATACCACAGAGAGGTGCTTCCCCGCAGTGTGTGGATTCATATGCTGCATTAATTATACCGCAGAGAGGCACTTCCCTGCAGTGTGTGGATTCATATGCTGCATTAATTATACCGCAGAGAGGCGCTTTCCCGCAGTGTGTGGATTCTTATGCTGCATTAATTATGCCGCAGAGAGGCGCTTCCCCGCAGTTTGCGAATTCATATGCTGCATTAATTATATCGCAGAGTGCCGCTTGTTCCCAGCAGTGTGTGGATTCATATGCTGCATTAATTATACCGCAGAGAGGCGCTTGTTCCCAGCAGTGTGTGGATTCATATGCTGCATTAATTATACCGCAGAGAGGCACTTCCCAGCAGTTTGTGGATTCATATGCTGCATTAATTATACCGCAGAGAGGTGCTTCCCCATAGTGTTCGTATTCCTATGCTGCATTAATTATACCGCAGAGAGGCGCTTCCCCGCAGTGTGCGGATTCATATGCTGCATTTTTTTTTTATTCGTTTTAAATCATTTCTTTTGTTCTGTTTTTTTTTTCATTTCAGATAATTTTGTTCAGCTTTGTTTCCATTTTAAAACCTTTTGTTCTGGTTTTTATTTTTAAAGTCAGACCATTTGGGTCAGTTTTGCATTTTTTTAAATCGTTTTGTTCATTTTTGTTCCTTTCATACCATTTTAATATGATTAAATAAAGTTGTGCAATGCATATTCATAAGAAAATACGGAATCAGCAATGGAACCGAAAAATACGATGTCCGAAATTACCGAAATGGAACCGAAATCACGAATGGAGCGAAAATGACATGCGATTTTGCAAACTTCACGTCCATACGAAATAACAAAATTATTTCGTTTCGGATCAGAAATCGTTTCGTTTCAGCCGTTTTCAGATCCGATCTGATTCGGAAAATTGGCCGAATTCGAGGCACCTAATCGACCCGATTCGTGAAAAAAATGAATCAGTCCGAAACGAAAAGCACATCCCTAGGGAACACAGGACCAAGGTAGAGGTGAGGGTGAACAAGGGCAAGACATAGTGCTGGATGCTGGCTGAAGACAAATGAATAAGGAGACCAAGAGGGTACGCTGTATATAAAAATGGCTGAGAACATGGTGTGTGGTAAGGTATAGTTCAAGGTGGGTTGCAAACTGGAGGCTTAGGGGACACAGCAGAAGACTCGTGGGGCTGAAGTACAATGCACACAGATTACAGGGCTGGAATATACAGTAAACAGATTGTAGGGCTGGAGTACACTGGGGACTGCAGGCAGGGCTATAGGAATATGGAGACTGGAGATGCAGGATAATGGAGGATGGAGACTAGAGATGGAGGCTGGAAGCACGACGACGGAACAGGATAGAAGATGCAGACTTACATGGTGTTCTTCCTTTAGTGAAAGATCACACTATGCAGAAGCCTCTAGCAACGGGTGTGACTTCCTTTTCTGCACATGTAATCTGCCAGGATAAGGTGCACCTGGCTCCTCAGTGAACAGTAAAATACCTGCTTAGGAATCATGCAAGCTTGGGATGGAAGTGCAGGTAAGTTTGAAAACCGGGCTTTAAAGTCCACATAAGGACATGCTGGTGTTCAGGTGCCTGCAGCACTGGCTTGGGCTTTCGTTTGGCGTCTCCGTGTCCTTATGCTGGATTCCTTCCAAACGTATGCTAAAAAACGGTATTAAGTGGCCCGTCTGTGAGTGCTCCTGACACACAGGTTAGACCAAAAGAAAATACAGACTGTACTTAAAAGGATGCTATCAGGAACAATTTGTATCAATGATTCCCAGCTGCATTGTCAGGAGTATAGATTTGTGTTGTAGAAAAAAAAAACTGAGTGAACAGAGGTATCGATCTCCTGTTTATATATATTGTGGCATGCAAATGCTCATAGGACTTGTAGGGAGGGACTAAGCCATATGGACCACTGCCAGAGCCGAGTCTCTGAAACATTGGTGCCTCCTTCCTGCTCAGCACTGGTGGTGTCATGCTGTGATCCCAGTCCCCGAATCCTTCCCCAGGGGCCGAGCTTCTCGTCTTTGGCGTGGCCCTGTCCGGAGGAGAGGGGTGGAGTCAAGATGGCATCAGGGCAGCTTACACCCCCTGGGGATTTTCTGGGGCTAGATGAGGTGGAGTATTTCCTCCCTTCAGGTAGCAGCCAATAGAGAGCGGGGGGGGGGTGTCTGGCCGCAAGTGTGGTTGGCTCACCTGCCTATAAATATATGCACAAGTTCACTACACGTTTGTTACAGATTTGTTAATTGTTACCACTCCTTGCAGTGCGTCCCCATTTTAGCGTTAGGAATGTAATCTACCCCTTGGTGTTTTATGCCTATCACTCGAACAACAGAGAACACTTACTTAGAGTCATCGAATGAAGGCCTCACACTTGATCTTCTGGAAATAGGAACAGCCCTGTAGAGAAAGAGTTACATATCTAGTCAGTTACATTAAAATGTTATAAAACAAAGTAATAACTCCATGTAAGAATATAACCATATTTTTAATCACAGGCCATTACACACATCAACAACACAGCTATCACACACACACAACACATACTAAACACTTTATTAATGTGGAGCTCTACTGTCAGGGATCAGTACCTGAGGGCGCACAGAAACCATGTCTGCAGGTGTGCAGCCAGGAAAAGTGCTGCCTCAGTCCTATCCAGCACTGATATGGGTTAATCCCAAGTGAAACACCAAACACATACACCACACCGCCTGCCTGTCTAATAATGGGAAGTCAATGAGCATAGGTGGGAGTGACTCTTTTAAGAGTCAATCCTCTGTACAGTGCTGACCCATTCTGATAACCTCCTGATACCGTGTACCAAACCTTGCTTTATCCACCGACCTTGCCTCCTTGCTGCCAGCCTATTGACCCATGGACCGTCCAGACCACTCTATCTTGCTATCCCCTTTGTACTGCGCTATGGACTGCTAACAGTATCAGCCAGAATATCCTAAGGTACAATCTGAATATTCCTGTCTAAAGGGCTCTAACCCCTCGAACTTGGGTCCCACCACTGCATATGCCAGGTGCCACCCTGACCTCTATGTAATTAATATTACTATAGGGCAGAGGTGGGCAGACTTTTGAAAGGCAAGCGCTACCCCTAATATATTCCAAGTGACGAGGTCACCTAACAACTTAAAACTAAAACAAAAACGCCAGTCTTGATGATAATTAGTACAATAATGTGAAAACATGAAAGTTCATTATTAGGTTGTCAAGGAAGACTTTCACTGCATACTGTCTTGTGTATCTCAGTATATAATTGCTAACTGCTACTCTTGCCCAGGATTTTCTTTTCTTTGCAGTTGTTTCTGACATTATCTACTTCTGAAAGAGTGCTTCCGGTTCTGCCAAGGTGCTACTGCTGTTGGTTCTGACGAGTGCTGCTGCTGGTTCTGACGAGTGCTGCTGCTGCTGGGTCTGATGACCAAAAATGTTATGGACTTCCAGAACAAAGTTAAGTTTGAAATTGAGTCCTTCTTCAATTGTAATTCAGCAGGTTTGGTCTACCTTATTGTATGTAGCTGTGGAAAGAAATATGTGGGCAAGACCCTGCGTCCCCTAAAGAGAAGAATCATGGAGCATGTCCACTCAGTTAAACGAGCTCAAGAGACCCCAATATCACGTCACTTGTCACAATATCATGACAATAACGCCAGATCGCTCAGGTTTTGTGGATTGGAGTTGGTGACCCATTCTCCGAGAAAGGGGGACGTTGATTTGAAATTATGCCGCAGAGAGTGCTGGTGGATTCATCAGATACGATCTTTGGCCCCACGTGGTCTTAATGAGGGCTTTTCATTCACACCCTTTATTTGACATTACTCCTTTAAGTCTGTGCCCCCATGATCCATCTATATGGGTGATTTTGAAGGATTACGCCTATCCACCTAACGGTGTTAACATTACGAAGCATCGTTTATGGCAGACTAAGCTCTGTTAGGGGTCATCGCAATCCTCTAACCTGATAGCCATTGAGTCTTGCGGGTCCGGTTGTTGTTATTATTTCAGCAGTTGTATCTGATTGGCCGCAATAGAGTGTTCTAAGTTGATTTGTCTTAGATAGTCAGATGACCTTCCATTCAGCTGATAGATCATTTTCGAGTCCTGTAGCGTCATGCCCGATGACTTCCTTTGCTTCCTGATAGACAGTGATTGGCCAATTTCAGTCATGTGACTAGGATCTTTTACAATATATACAGGGAGAGCGAACAACGCTGTTAGATTTACTTTGACTCCCGATGAAGCCGATGTTGTGATCGGCAAAACACGCGTTTGTGTTGAGTGGTGGTTTTAAAATGTATTGGAGCTGGAAGTAGGAGACAAGAATTGTGGATTTTTGTTATCAGCAGATGTCGGTTGCTGGCCATTGGCATTAATCCCAGTTATGGGACCAATTGTTCACCGTATCGAGCAAGCCTAAGGATAACTTTGATTGCACTACTATCAATAGTTAGCACTCTGTAATTGCGCTTTGCTGCACCTTTATTTAGATTGTTGGTTGAGTGCTATATGTATTTTCAATTATCGGCGGCCAATGAATGTATCAATGTGTAAACAATTATGGCCATAAATACCAATATGTATAGTTGGGTTATAGTGGATGTCTAAGCCACTTGAATTGTGTGTGTCCAGCATTGACTCTGCTGCTATATCAGTGAATTTGAATACACCCTACTATAGCTCTGTTTTGTGTATATGTTTTTTATGTGTTTGTTTGTTCCTTTTTATCGTAATTAATTAAAGTTATGTCTTAAAATTCAGCATCCTGATGTCCGTCTGAGGAAGCTTTACTTTCTCTTTCCTTTGCCATACACCTAACAACTTAAAACTAAAAAAAAACGCCAGTCTTGATGATAATAAGTACAATAATGTGAAAACATGAAAGTTCATTATTAGGTTGTCAAGGAAGACTTTTGCTGCATACTGTCCGCAAATTTTGTGTATCTCAGTATATAATTGCTAACTGCTACTCTTGCCCAGGATTTTCTTTTCTTTGCAGTTGTTTCTGACATTATCTACTTCTGAAAGAGTGCTTCCGGTTCTGCCAAGGTGCTACTGCTGTTGGTTCTGACGAGTGCTGCTGCTGGATCTGACAAGGTGCTGCTGCTGCTGGGTCTGATGAGGTGCTGCTGGATCTGACAAGGAGTACTGCTGCGCGGCGTGCTCTCTCCTGTCTCCACTACCAGCCCCTATTAATGCTGGCAGCTGCTGAAAGGCAAAGGCGGGGCTTAATGTGATGATGAATTAAGCCCTTGTCAACATCAGCGCCGGTCAGGGCCGCTGGCCTGCCGGTACCTGGTGTGGCCGCCTCTCTGCCCTCCCAGCATTTCTGCCCGGGTGCCCGGCTGTACGTTGCGGCCAATGGTTGTCGGCTCACCTCCTTGACGTGTCCTCAGTGTCATGGGAACCATGCAAGGATTGTAGGTGTGAGCCTAATGTGCAGTGAGCCATGAAGTATGCAGGTTAAGGGGTTCAAACAAGATATTTATTATAAACAAAACAGCAGAAAATACTGAACTGAAATGATAAAGTCCAGAGCAAGGTATCAGATATAGGGTGAGCCAGTCTCGTAGTCAGGTATCAAGCAGTAATCATGGGGTACAGAGAACAGAATATCCAAAGTCCATAGCCAGAGGTCATACACGTGAATTCAATATGGGAGCTGAGTAGCAAAACAAATGGGTTACCAGTAGAGTAGTGGTAGTCCAAAAGGATCATAAATCGGGTACAGATGAAGGTCCAGAGGGTAACAGATAGGGGGTACAGCGGATCCAGGAGTATTTCCAAAAAACAGGTCAGCGTGGTGCAAGGTTCAGACTTCAATGGGGAAGTGAAGCACATGGGGTGTGACCTCCTTAAATACAGGAAAAACTGGGCAGGATGATTTGCAGGTGATGGTCTGATTTGAATATACGAAATCAAAGTCCAGAACTGAACGTGGGAAAAAAAAGAAAAACCAAAACAAAGTCCCGGCATCTGCATAAATCATGCAAGAGATGGCAAAAAAGGCAACAGCTGGAGGCGTCAGAGGATCAGGGGGTCCAGACCATGACAGCACCCAGGTGGGCCATGACACTCAGGCCCCGGGGAGGTCGAGTGCCGGCTCCCCCATCGCCAGCTCCTCTGCCGCTGGCTGGCAGCCTTCACCGCAGCTTCAGGCCTTGTGTAGGCCTCTGACCAGGCCCGCGCATGCAACTGGTCTCCAGCAAAATGGCATCCAGGGCGCGATGCATGACGATGACATCACAGGTCTCCTATTGGAGGTAGAGAGGTGGCAGAGTTTTAAAGGTCAGATTGCCAGTCCATCGTTGCTACAGTATTGAAGCAGTTCTAGACATGTGCACAGCACAAAATTTCGTTTTGAACTAATGGATTAGTCCTAAAACTCAATTTATTTAGTTGCTAAAGAAATTCGTTTTCAGTTCTTTAGTATGAAAACTAATTTCATTCATGCTAAAACCAGCGGATACAATTACTATTGTAGTGGCTCTTCAGAGGGCTGAGATCGCTGCTTGTTACAGTATCTCTCACTCTCAGCACAATGTGTCAGGCAAAGCTGTTACAGTAACTGACTGCTGCTCATCACAGTGCTCAGAGTTTCAGTAAAACTAATAAATAATATTTTTATATATAAGAGGTTATAACAATATTATTTCCTTGTTTTACTGAAACTCTGAGCGCTGTGATGAGCAGCAGTCAGTTACTGTAACAGCTGAGCCTAATACATTGTACTGAGAGATAATAGAACAAGCAGCCAACCTCAGCGCTCACAGTCACTGGATTTAAGGGGCTCAAAAAAATGCTCCTCACTGTATAATGTATAGAACATCCTCCTGCATTAATTAATACCCCTCTCTGTATAATGTATAGAACATCCTCCTGAATTAATTAATGTCCCTCTCTGTATAGAACATCCTCCTCAATTTATACCTTTCTTTGTATAATGTATAGAACATCCTCCTGCATTAATACCCCTCTCTGTATAATGTATAGAACAACCTCCTGCATTAATTAATGCCCCTCTCTGTGTAGAACATCCGACTGCATTGGCATGTGGAGGGTGCAGAACTTCGGAATGCAATGCTTATCCAGCACAGGAGAGGGAACTTTTACTTAAACTTTGTATCTCTGTGTGGGAGACAGAAAGGATTATAAAAGCAGGGGAGAGGGAAAATATTAACATAAATCGGTCTGAAAGCTCAGAAGAGATGACTGGTGCAAACATTTTTTTTATAATAAAATAAAGCACTTTAAATCCAGGGAAAACATTCAAATAAAAACTGAAGGCTCACAATGACAGAGTATTTGTGAGAGCTGGATACTATATATATCAGACATAAAAAAAATCCTTTATAACAAGCAGCACTGGGAGAGGAGAGGGAGTTTATATAAAACATGTATTATAGATGAGGATAGTGGGATAGTGCTCCTGGATAATATAAAAAGTATCAGACCTAAGCCCCTATTATGCAGAGCTGGAGGGGAGATAACACACGTTTTATAAAGTCCCTCTCTTCTCCCAGCGCTGCTTGTTATAAAGGGGTTTTTACTATCCAGCCCTCCCCTGGCATTAGCTTTCAGTGTGATTTATTTGAATGTTTTCCTTCTCTAGCTGCTTTTAACATCTTGTCTGGCTCATAGGCATGCAAGGGTTAAGTAAAGGTTTCCTCTCCTGTGCTGGCTGTTTGTGCTGCGAGTGAGTATTCTGGAGCCCTATCACTGTCAGATTTTTTGGGTAGGAATCGGGATTACTCATACAAACCTTTTCTGTAGCTTTTCGATGTTGCGCTCTTCATTGCTGGTCTCCTTCACTCATCAATGTAATATCACAAAAATGATTGAAACTAAAATGTAGTGCATTTCTTTTTAGTTTCTTTCATTTTTTGTACTGAGCAGTTTCGTATCTCTTTAGTCATACTAAAACTAAATTATCCCAAAATTCGGACTATATCGTTTTAGTACTAAAACGAATGCACATGTCTAAGCAGTTCCCTCCTGCTTAGCTCTGCCTATTTTATCATTTCCAATACTGTGTTAACCCTGTCTGTGACCTCAACCACCAATTTCTGCCTGCCTCCTTGGTGCCTTTGCTCTCAACGACATCCGTTGAGTTACTCACTAAACCATCTCAGGGATACGGATCCTGACAGCGCCTCTCCTGATTCGCCTGCTCCCTCACTGACACTGAGAGTGACAGACTATGTTGCTTTCAGTCGACAGGGAGGTTGCAGCGGAGTGCGGTCACCCAAATATTTGGTCACGGTCCACCAGTGGACCACGATCGATGTCCTGCCACCCCTGCTATAGGGGTTATTCACAGAGCACAGAAATGTCCCTGACATGCTACCTCAGATGCTAATTTGGAGCTGATTGGGGAATCCCTGCTGGCTGCTTCACTTGGTATGGTTTAGTTCTAGGGTTATGTTAAGAAAAAAGGTTTTTATTTGATTTATTACAGTAACAGAACTATAGCACAGACACTGGGTTACTGTCACTGGGTGGAGGAGTACTGCCAGTGTCTTAATATTACTTGGAGCAAGATTCCTGTGCCACAACCCCACTCTCCCTGCCTCCCTCTGGGCAGGAGCTGCCATCCTTTCCTTTGGTCCGGTCCATTCCCCCAAGGTCCCTCCCACACTCGGGTTTGGTCCCTTGCCCAAGCTCACTCCTATCTCTGATCCCTCCCTCCACTCAGTTTGTTTATGAAATTATTCTTAAAGGAACACTCTAAGCATTCTGGCCACTTCAGCGTATTAAAGTGGTCAGACTGCGTGAAGTACCCCCTTCTCACTTCCACTTTTCTGCTGACATCACCGTCTTATAAATAGGCATGTGCTTACAGGGGCCTGCCACAAGGGGGCACCTTGCTCTGTTAAAAAAAAGAAGTGCTTTTTATGTTTACACAATCATTTAAACCCCTGTATCTCTGAAGCCCTACAGACTAGAGGAACATAAAAGGTATCATTTGAAAGGCAGAATATGGCCCCACATATGGCCAGGTTAGATTATGTAAAAATAAAAATATATTTGTCTTTCTTTTCTCTAACCATAGTCGTGCTATTTTCACCTTAAAAACATAGCACACTACCCCTCTACCTATGGACCCAGGTTTCGTATTATTGAGTTTAGGGGGCCCCACCTTAACTAGGCAACAGTCCAGAATGTCATTCCATATCATGGCCACTGCCTTATTACTACTGGTGCAAAAATGGAAATCTACTATTGGTCCTTCCATGGCGCTCCTCAAAACATATATGACAAGAGATCGTGATTATGATAGGATGGCTACTGAGATTCTTAACGCAACTCCTCCAAAACTAAACCCATGGGAATTATGGGATATCTATCTGGTGAAACAATGTATTCCAAGGGGGGAAGCAGAGTCCCTTGGAGGGGGGGTTGGAAATGCCGTGTGAGCCATAGTCGGATGTGGTGTTAATGTACTTTATGACTTGACTTTTTATTTTTCTGTGATCATGGTGTGTGCATAAAGCAATATGTGGTATTTTATAAGTTGGTGATGTATCTTTCTGTTGAATTCCCTTTTCATTTTTTTCCCTTTTTTTGTAATATAAATTTTTATTAAGTTTTGTAGCATAGTAATAACAACATTCAGTGATGATAAAGTTCAATAAGGTTGTTCGTAAAAGTTTATCCATAGTAGTGCTGTATAAATCAGACATGAGATAAAGATGCAGGATATCAAATGCAAACAATATCTAAGGTTGGATAAGCAAGCAGGAATTTATCATCAATCCACATATCCACTACTTAAAAGGAAAAACAAAAAACCACATCCAAGAATAAAGTAAAAGAAAAAGGTAATTATAATAAAAAGGTAAACACTAATGCAGTACTTATACTTCTATATTCACTGTTTGATCCTATTATAGTCATGGAGATATTACATCTGGGATTATTTCTGCATGGAAGAGTCTGGAACTGATATGGCAGTCGCCTGAGTCTGAACCTGGATCAAGGGTCTCTGAGCCGTACGCCGATGTTTGGATCTAAATTCCGTCCACCAGTACCACGTCCGGAAATATTTATCTTATTCTTGTTCAAGAGTGTAATGTAATTCTTCCAATTCCCTAACGTATTCTATCCTATCAATCCAATCAAAGACCGTGGGGGGTGACGATTGTTTCCAATATTTTGGGATTAAGGCTCTCGCAGCGTTAAGTAAATGTACTGATATCGATTTCACATATTTATCTATTGACATTTGGATGACGTGTAGCAAGGCCACCTGGGGAAGGAAAGGCAAGTCTAAAGTCGTTACTTCTTTAATATATGTCCAGACCACCTCCCAGAACGATTGTATTATGGGACAGTCCCACCAAATATGTAGAAACGTACCCCTATGTTTCTGACAATCTGGTGAGACCGCTGGATATATAGCATGTAGACGATTTGGAGTTAAGTACCATCTGGAAATCAACTTGTAGTTAGTTTCCTGTACACTAAGAGCACGCGAGGAACGAAACGTCACCTGAAATGCCGTCGACCATTCCTCAGGGGTAAGTGGGTTAGGGAGTTCAGATGACCATTTATTCGTGTAGGAAGGTAGAGTTTTAAACCGGGCTGCTGACAATAAGGAGTACATATGTGAGAGTAAGTGTGGTGGTGGCGGGTCTGAAATACATAGTGTCTCAAAAGAGGTCAAAGCTTTAGGTGCAGGAACGTCAACCCGAAGTACCTGCTTAGTAATAAAGTGTTGTAATTGTACGTCCACAATGGTGTACTTAAGCGGTCTCCCAGCAGATTGGTAATAGGGAGCAGGCCTTCCGATCCGAAACAGGCCCTGAGAGGAACATATGGGCCATCATAATCTAGTCCCAGAAAGGATGGAGTATTACCTGGGAGAAAGTCTGGATTGTGGGTAATCGGTGTCAGTAAAGAAGGCAAGGGAGATAAACGCAGGAGCGTGCGATATTTACGCCATCTCTTCAGTGTCGGGCAGATTGTTGGGTGTGGAGTGGGGACTAATGTTTCTATAGGTACAGTTTGCCACGGGCCGAGACTATGGGAACCTTGAAAAAAAGCTGTTCCAAATATACCCACAGTTTGTGAGGGGGTGACATCGACCAGTCGCTAAGTCTTGTCATTAAGGCCGCGTCATAATAAAGTTCAAGGTGTGGTAGACCCAGGCCGCCACCCAACTTGGGGCGTACAAGGACCTCATATGATATCCGTGGTCTGTTATCCCTCCATATAAATTTCAGAAAGATGGTTCTCAAGGAGCTAAAAAAGGATAGTGGTAGAGCTATAGGCAGAGTCTGGAAGAGATACAAAAAGTTTGGCAGAACTGTCATTTTTAAAATATTAATACGTCCAAACCAGGAAAACTGTGGTTTGTGCCAGTCTTTAACGTCAGGTGATACCCAGTTAAGCAGAGGGATATAATTTAGGTCGAACAGGGACGACAAGTCTGACGGGAGCTGTATGCCTAGGTATTGGATAGCCTTAGTAGGCCAGGAAAATGGGGCTAAACGTTGCAGCTCCGCCTTAGTAAGGGATGTTATGCCCACCCCCATCATTTTGCATTTATCTGTATTAATTTTAAAGTTCGACACTTCGGCATATTTCTCAACCTCTTGTAAGAAAGCCACAGTAGAGCTGACCGGGTTTAGTAAGGTAAGAAGTATGTCGTCTGCAAATGCAGAAATTTTGAAATGGTGGAACGGTAAAGTTATGCCCTGTATACTAGCATTATCCCTAATCCGTTGAAGGAATGATTCTAAGGCCATTATGAATAAAAGCGGGGACAGGGGGCAGCCCTGGCGCGAACCGTTAGTGACTGCTATCGGTTTAGAAAGCACCCCGTTAACTCTGAGGACCGCCGTCGGATCATTATATAGTGCTGAAATACAGGATAGCCATCTAGGACCTAGACCAAACTTCCCCAGGACAGCCATCAGGAAGGTCCAGTCCACTCTGTCGAACGCCTTTTCAGCATCGACAGAGAGAAGGACCATCGGCAAGTGTGTTTTGTGCGTTCTATGGATCAAGTTGATAGCTCGGTAGGTATTGTCACGAGCTCCTCTCTGAGGCACAAATCGTACCTGATCAGGATGGATCAAGGAGGGTAGAAAAGAACTCAAGTGCATGGCCAACATCTTTGCCATTAGTTTAACATCGTTGTTAATTAGTGAAATTGGGCGATAATTTTGACATAGCGTAGGATCCTTCCCAGGTTTCGGAATGAGGGCTATCGTTGCCTCAAGCGCCGATTTTGGAAAACCTTTCTTATCTTCTAGGGCATTCAGAGAATTAAGCAGGTGGGGACCCAAAAGGGGTAAAAAAGTTTTGAAGTAGGCTATGGAAAATCCGTCTGGGCCTGGACTCTTTCCAGTGGGAGTTGCCTTTAGGGCCGCTTTAAGCTCCCTCAAATTAAAGAGCACATCCAGTGCCTCAGCTTCCGCCTCCGTTAGCTTCGCTTGTAAGGACTTATCTAAATACTCAGTTAAGAGTTGAGAGGAAGGCGTATCAGGGCGTAGGGAGTATAGTGACTGATAGTATTTTACAAATTGATCGGTAATCTCCGCATTCAAGGATAAAAGTCGACCCGTGGAGGACTTCAGTTTAGGGATATAAGTTGCTTGATATTTTTGGCGTAGAGCCCTAACCAACAGTTTGCCACACCTATTTCCATGTATATAAAACAAATGTTTTGTAAGCAAAAGTGAGCGACTAGCCTGTTGGTGTAAGAGCTGTTGAAGGTCAGCTCTCAACGCCACAAGTGTCGTGTAAGGTTCTACTGATTCAGTAGCCTTGTGTAGCTCCTCGGCTGCCTGGATTTCAGCAAGTAAGGCCTGGGTTTTAGCTGTTTGTCCCGTTTATGCCTTGCACCAATTTGAATTAGGGTTCCCCTTAGAACACATTTATGGGCCTCCCACAGGACCAGAGCCATCACATCGTCCGTAGCATTGTCTACAGAATACTGTTTGATAGCCTCAGAAATGCATTCCCTCTCCATGTTGTCAGCTAATACCGTGTCGTTTATACACCATTGGAAGCATTTACGGGGCAGGGTCGGTAGTGAAAGGATTAAGGACACAGGGGCATGATTAGACCATGAAATGTTGCCAATACTGACCGATTCGATGAAACCTAGGTCAAGGTGGTGTAGCAAGAATAGGTCTTAGCGGTAGTACACTCTAACTGCAGCTGAGTAATAAGTAAAATCTCGGCCGAGCGGATGCA
Organism: Leptobrachium leishanense; assembly: GCA_009667805.1. NCBI lineage: Eukaryota > Metazoa > Chordata > Amphibia > Anura > Megophryidae > Leptobrachium > Leptobrachium leishanense. Next base: position 37,756,670 of record CM019074.1, on the reverse strand, counting down.
TTGCCCTCCAGCAGTCAACCAACCGGTCATTATGCAAAATTTGATGGAATCGTTGTCTTTTAGACGAGGGAATTGAAGACGGTGAGGGAGACGCCTCGCCTGGGGCATCAGGGGAGACATTAAAATCTCCTCCGCATATCAACGTGCCTTCCGCAAATTTTTCCAGTTTCGTCAAGACCCTGTCTAGGAATGTACATTGTTTAACATTAGGGAGGTAACAATTGGCCAGGGTGACTTGCATAGATCCCAAGAGGCCTTTTACAAACAGGTAACGACCACCCGGGTCAGAGCATTGCGCTTGGCACGTAAAAGGCACATGTGCCGCTATTAGGGTGGCGACACCTCGTGATTTAGAGTTGGAGAAGTTACTATAAAAACAGTGAGGGTAATAACGAGAATATAGACGAACGGACGTATCACTGCGAAAATGCCTTTCCTGTAAAAACACCACTTCCCCTCTCATGCATTGTAGGTCGTGTAACGCCATACGGCGTTTAGCCGGGTGGTTAAGGCCTCTCACATTAAGGGTAATAACTTGCAAATCAGCCATGGGAGGGACTATGGTGAATTAGAGCTCCTGACATAGCCAGAGTGAAAGAGGAGTTAAGCAATTGAAAGACCAGCATTAACCCAGATGAATATACAGTAGCATCAAAACAGTATAGTGCGATGTAAAAACTAAACAAACAAACTAAACATAACCAAAAACTAGACATTATGCATTGGTGCAAAAGCCCAAAATGGGCTAAATCCCTTACGGGATACGCTATGATAAAAATTGTAGTGGAAAAATCACTCCACATTGAGATACAGAAAACCAGCATATTTGCCTGTCAAAAAACTCGTAGACATAACCAGTCTACTACCAGTACTCTGAGACCGGTCGGTGACCAAAGGAAAAGAACACCAGGGCATGCCAATGAGGGCGAGTGAAAAAAGGAACAGTCAGCATCGTGGGAAGGCGTAACAAGCTTCTCATGGGGGTTCTGTAGAATTGCGGTCCGCTCCACGTGGTGTATCCAGGCGGCATCGACGGTCCCGCCGAGTAGTGCGCCATGGTTGACGTTGTGGTAACGGTGGAGATGGTGCCCTCTGAACCAGCCCCGCACAGTCACAGGAGATAGTTCCAAAGCTTTCAAAAAATCCGGTATATCCTCAGGAGTAGAGATACTCAGGGATCTGTTATCAACGTGAACGTGTAGTGCAAATGGATATCCCCATCTGTATCGTATGGAACGTGCCCTCAGTTGGTCCGTTACTGGTTTCAATTCCCTCCTAGCTAAGAGGGTAGATCTCGACATGTCTTGGAATAATTCCACGGTGTGGTCATCGAATATAATTGAAGGCATGTTCCTCGTCGCTTTCATTACCTCCTCCTTCAAAGTAAAATGATGCACTCGACAGATAACGTCTCTAGGGGCTGCATTCGGGGCACCCCTGGCCCGTAAAGCTCTATGAGCGCGATCGAGTTGAAAAGGAGTACCATGGGGACGTTGTAAAAGTTCATTAAATAAAGTTTGCAGAATCAGATCCATATTTTCAGTTTCACCCGGGGGAGGTTCAGGAAGGCCCCTCACGCGTATATTATTGCGTCTACCTCTATTATCCAGGTCGTCCACTCATCGAAATAAAGATGCTATCTGTGTAGCCTGCGTGCTCAAAAAGTGTCTCAAAGTGCTGGGTCTGAGTTATTGCAGCGTCTCTATCCTCCTCCAGGTCCTGCACTCTGCCACCCAAGTGTTTAACATCTGCCCCCAGTTCCTCGAAGCGTGCATCAAATTTGGCTTCTAGCCTGGCAAAAAGACCTTCCAAGTCTGATTTAATGGCCAACAATTTCAGGGCTTCTCTCACCTCCGAATCATCCACGCTGCCAGCCGACAACGTGGGGCTTCCCGGGCCTCTCGTGTCTTCCATGACCGCCGCCATCTTGGATTCGTGGCCTGGTTGTGTCGGCACGAATCCAATCGATGGTTCCAACCGCTGCCTTATGGTGCCTGTGTAGTGCCCGGGTGAGGAGCTCCTCAATCAAGCGGCCATCTCGGATCGCACCAAGCCACGCCCCCTTTCCCCATTTTTTTATTCTATACCCCCTCCTACAATTTAATAAAAATCTTAATTTTCAAAAAACATAGCACACTTCCTTAATCCTTTCTCTAGCCAGGCTCTACTAAAATTCTCATCCAAGCTCTTATTATCTTCCGCTTTGACTACTGCAACCTCCTTCTCTCTGGCCTTAAGAGATCCCAGATTCTCTCTTTATAGTCTGTAATGAACGCCTGTGCCAGACTAATACACTTCACCTCCTGCACCTCTCACACCCTCACCCCTCTGTCAATCTCTACACTGGCTCCCTGTATCCAATAGAATCCATTTCAAAATACAGGTTCTCACATACAATGCTCTACGTAACCGTGTCCCTGACTACATCTCCTCCCTTATTAGCAGGTATATCCCGCCCTACCACTTCGTTCTGCCAATGATTTGATGCTATCAGTTCCTCATATCTGCACCCCCAACTCTCGCCTTCAGGACTTCTCTCGAGCTGCCCCCTTTCTATTGAACTCCCTCCCTCACAACATTAAACTTTCCCTCTCTACAGTCCTTCAAGAAGTCTCTGAAAATGCATTACTTTAGAGAAGCCTATCAGCTCACTTCATGATCCCCACGGCACATTTCTTGCTCCTCTTACCACTCAGCCCTCATACAACCCGCTACTTCACTTACCCTATTCACCCTCACCTAATTTGTAATCCAGTGGCATCACAAGGGGGTTCAGGTGTGCAGACCACACCCGGGTGACACTAAAACCATACCTCTCATGGGAAGACACCACGAACCTCCCTTGGGTTAGACTTGGATCATAATGATCCGCTGCCGAGAGTCACAAGGCCTGACGCAGATCCCGCTTCCTCCTGAGTGGCGTAGTCACATGTACTCTACGGCACTGAGAGGAAGTGATCATATATTGTCACTTCCTCCCAGCGCTCTATGATGCACGTGCAGTCACAGAGAAGAGCGAAACAGTGGCTCCTAGGACCCAGCACCCAGGTTCACTGAAGGACTGAAGGTGAGTTGAACACAGAACGGAGGGAGCTGATCTATGCTTCGGGGTCTTCTAATGGAAATTAAATCACTTCAGTCAGGTGTTGAGGATAGGACCGTATCAAATATTCTCTTTTCAGCCCTTGCGTTTTTATGCCTCAGGTGCATTATCTTGAACCTGGAAGCCCTGAGCCTGTGAGGTTGAGCGTTACGCACATGGGAGAAAAGGTGGATATGTAAGCTAAACAAAGAAAAAATAAATCTGCCTAATTATTTAAGGGGAAAAAGAAGAGGTACATTTTTAGTAGGGGGTAATTTAACCACACAGCTCCCATGGAAAATCAAGCAGCAGCATAACCACTTCTATTCGCTTACTTAACAAACACATCTCTATATTATTTGACAAAACTGACACAATGGAATATAATTTTCCTACAGAGCACCACAATTATGGAATAACCTCCCAGACACCATCAAATCTTCCACCAGTCTTAAGTCACTCAAAATTTCCCTGTTAACATACCTCAATACAGAATGCACCTGTAAACATGTAACCTAGTGACTATATTTCCTACATATTTATTTTCTGTTAATCTGTATATTTGTGTTGTTAATATCTTACATTGTATTACTTTGTATTTCTGTAAATGTAACACTTCAATGTACTTGAACCCAGGACATACTTGAAAACGAGAGAAATCTCAATGTATCCTTCCTGGTAAAATCCTTTATAAATAAATAAATAAATAAAAATAATAATAAATAGCAATAAATAGGGATGCACCGATACTAGTACTGGTACCGATACCGACATTTGCCCAAGTACTTGGTCACGAGATCTCTCGAGAGTGCATCACTGCCTTCACAAGCCAGCGGCCGCTTGGAGGAACATGCGGCCAGCCGGAGCGGAATGCTGGTAATGTAATTGTAATGTGGGGGGGTCAGGAACCTGACCTGACAGAGAGGGGTTTGAGCCTAAGGAGCAGTCAAACATGAACCGTGAATGTAAACAAAACAAGGAATTTATTTACAAACACACAAGAAACAAAAGACCTGAGCACTAGAAATAAACCAGGAATATAGGACTATAAGCAGGGCAACTACAATGAGAGACAGATACCTAAACTAAAACAGCAAACTAGGGCTTGACCAGAACTGTATACACATAGAATCAGGCTCACAAAGACGAGGAATACAGATTAATTGAGAGCATAGCACCAAAGAGATTAAGGCTTGAGCAAATGGAATGAGGCATGAACAAGACAGGCTGAGACTAGGACAAAACAAAATAGAGGCTAGAACAAAACTAGGAATACAGACCAAACATAGCACGGATCAGACCAAGAATAAGCATAAACTGGAGGCTAGGATCACAGTGAATACCAGAGTAAATATCAGACAGAGCATGGATTTTAAACTGAAACATCAGCATGAGGCAGCGCCCTTCTTAGGGCGATGCCTGCTTATATAGCACATGACTAAATGAGAACAAATAGGGTCCAGGTGAGGTCCAGGATTAGACGTGAACCAAATGTCCAGAACTAAATGCAATGTCCATAGAAGCCAGAGGGGGCGCCAGATGTGCTAGAATGTCCAAAAACATGACTGGCAACTCCCACCTCTGCCAGAGGGGGCGAAGGACGTCACAGTAATCTGCTCCAGTGTCTGAAGTCTGTGTTTGGCGTTTATATATATATATCTATCGGAGTTCTGAGTGGGGTACATTTATCTGCGTTCTGAGTGGGGCATACATGTATCAGGGGCCTGTGTGGGGTATACATGTATCTGGGGTCTGTGTGGGGTACATGTATCTGAGGTCTGTGTGGGATATATATATATATATATATATATATAGATATATATACCTGAGGTCTATGTGGAGTACATGTATCAGAGGTCTGTGTGGGGCATACATGTGTCTGAGGTCTGTGTGTGAGTTAGGATGTGTGCAGGCTTTACAGTGTGTAAAAGGGGTGTCTGGCCATACATTTCAATATTAGCATATATTGGATAGGCTCTCAGCAAAATCCTAAATTATTTATTAAAAAGCGGTCATATGACATTAAATGAATCTACAGGTAATCAGTATCAGTGAGTACCTAAAAAAAGTATCGATACTTGGTCTTTAAAAAATGGTATTGGTGCATTCCCAGCAATAATAATATAACAGCATGATCTATAAGAAGGGGTTTAATGTAACAAACACAGCAGTATGATATATGAGATCATATGGATTTAATATAGTATATAATATAATGGGGTACTATCCATTAGGGATGAGCCGAACACCCCCGTGTTCGGTTCGCATTCGAACTCAAACAATTTCAAAAGTTCGAGTTCGGACGCGAACACGATCCAAACTCAATGCAAGTCAATGGGACTCAAACGTTCGATTTTTAGAGTGCCCTGCAAGAGGCATATATGCAAGATATTTGCCATAAAAGGTGTATGGGGTCCGGGTAGTGCCCTGGGGGACAGGAAACAAGGAAAAAAAGTTTTAAAAAATACGTTTTTAAAGGAACAGTGATTTTTCCATGAAAAAAAGGTTAAGAATAAAAACAAAAAAATCATTCAAATATCGTGCCTAGGAGGTCCCCATAACCTGCCCGTGAAGTGGCAGATTTGTCGGATGTATAGAAACATTTAAAGAGAAAAAAAATGACATTTCAAATGACGGTAAATGTTTTTCCTTTAATCTATTCATAAACAACTGCTTGGGGCGGCAGCCTGTATGAAAAGAGGAGACGTTTTAAGAAACGCAGAACAAGTTTAGTGATTTTTTGGCTAAATTATGGTGAAACTTATGCAGGCTTTGGATGAAAGTAACAATAGGTGCATAAAAATTTACCTTTGGTGCCAGCTAGTGCCTTCACACTGTAACCCCTCTGTGGTATTGTGGAAGAGTGCAGGGGTGGACTCTGCATTCAAATATTAAAATGATATGAATCTGGTACACGCATCAGTGCACACAAATATTGGGCCTTTGTTGCCAGCTAGTGCCTTCACACCGTAACCCCTCTGAGGTATTGTGAAAGAGTGCAGGGGTGGACCCTGCAGTCAAATATTACAATGATATGAATCTGGTACACGCGTCAGTGCACCCAAATACTGGGTCTTTGGTGCCAGCTAGTGCCTTCACCGTAACCACTCTGAGGTATTGTGGAAGAGTGCAGTGGTGGAGGTTTTGGGAATGCAGAAGCGATCCCTGATCTATTCAGTTACATCAGCATCAGGGGAGTGATAGCTGCTGATCCAGGACTGATTCATTTTTATAAATGTCAGCCGGTCTACAGAGTCGGTGGACAGACGCACTCTTTTGTCTGTGACAAAACCTCCAGCGGCACTGAACGTCCTTTCAGAAAGCACGCTGGATGAAGGGCAACCTAGTAGCTTCATAGCATATTGGCTAAGTTCTGGCCAGTGATCCAATCTCAACACCCAGTGGATCATCTGCTGTAAAGGTATCCAGGTCTGCACTTGCCCCTAGATAGTCCTGCACCATATGGTGAAGAAGCTGGCAATGGGTGCCTACATTTGACGTCCCTGGGCGTCGTGGTCTAAAAGAAATTGGAAAAGGCATCAGTCAAGCGGCCCACTTCACCACTCTTCCTCTGATAAACAGCAGCCTCAGAAGCACCTCTGTCATCACTTGGTAACCTACCAGTGTCTGGAAAGGTGTTACACAAGTGTCGCTTTAGTGCATCCTCAAGTTGTTTCATCCTTTGCTCCCTCTGTGAGGGCAGGATGTGCTCTGCAACCCTACCCTTGTATCGTGGATCAAGAAGGGTTGCCAATAGACATGTGCACAGCACAAAATTTTGTTTTGAACTAATGGATTAGTCCTAAAATGCAATTTATTTAGTTGCTAAAGAAATTAGTTTTCAGTTCTTTAGTATGAAAACTAATTTCATTAATCCGAAAACCAGAAGATACAATTACTATTGCAGTGGCTCCTCAGAGGGCTGAGATTGGCTGCTTGTTACAGTATCTCTCACTCTCAGTACAATGTGTCAGGCAAAGCTGTTACAGTAACTGACTGCTGCTCATCACAACGCTCAGAGTTTCAGTAAAACTAGTAAATAATATTTTTATATATAAGAGGCTTTAACATAGAAACATACAAAATGTCGGCAGATAAGAACCTTTCGGCCCATCTAGTCTGCCCAATTACATAGATACTTTACCTGGATTTATCTTTTGTTTAGGATAGCCTTATGCATATCCCATGCCTGCTTAAATTCAATCACTGTTTTGGCCTCTACCACTTCAACTGGAAGGCTGTTCCATGTATCCACCACCTTCTCAGTAAAATAATGCTTCCTGATGTTACTTTTAAACCTTTACCCCTCTAATCTAAGACTATGTCCTCTTGTTTTTCTACTTTGTTTCCTTTTAAATATACTCCCTTCCTCTACCTTGTGGATTCCCTTTACGTATTTAAGTGTTTCTATCATATCTCCTCTGTCTCGTCTTTTTTCCAAGCTATACATGTTAAGATCATTAAGCCTTCCCTGGTAACTTTTCTCCTTCAAGCCGTACACCATTTTAGTAGCCCTTCTCTGAACTCTCTCCAAGATGTCTATAATATCCTTCTGGAGATACGGTCTCCAGTACTGCACACAGTACTCCAAGTGAGGTCTCACCAGTGCTCTGTACAGTGGCATGAGCACTTCCCTTTTCCTACTGCTAATACCTCTCCCTACGCAACTAAGCATTCTGCTAGCATTTCCTGCTGCTCTATTACATTGACTACTTACCCTTAGATCCTCTGCAATAATAACCTCTAAATCCCTTTCCTCAGATGTTGAGGTTAGGACTGTATCAAATATTCTATATTCAGCCCTTGGGTTTTTACGCCCCAGGTGCATTATCTTGCACTTATCCACATTAAAACTCAATTGCCACAGCTCCAATAATTTTTTTAGTTTACCTAAATCATTTGTCATTTGGCTGATCCCTCCAGGAATGTCAACCCTGTTGCAAATGTTTGTGTCATCAGCAAAAAGACATACTTTACCAATATTATTTCCTTCTTTTACTGAAACTCTGAGTGCTGTGATGAGCAGCAGTCAGTTACTGTAACAGCTGAGCCTGATACATTGTACTGAGAGATAATGTAACAAGCAGCTGATCTCAGTGCCCACGGTCACTTGATTTAAAGGGCTCGGAAAAAAATGCTCCTCTTTGTATAATGTATAGAACATCCTCCTGCATTAATTATTACCCCTCTCTGTATAATGTGTAGAACATTCTCCTGCATTAATTAATACCCCTCTTTGTATAATGTGTAGAACATCCTCCTGCATTAATTAATACCCCTCTCTGTATAATGTATATAACATCCTCCTGCATTAATTAATACCCTTCTCTGTATAATGTATAGAACATCCACCTGCATTAATACCCCTCTCTGTATAATGTATAGAACATCCTCCTCAATTTATACCCCTCTCTGTATAATGTATAGAACATTCTCCTGTATTAATTAATGCCCCTCTCTGTATAGAACATCCTACTGCATTGGCATGTGGAGGGCACAGAACTTCAGAATGCAATGCTTATCCAGCACAGAAGAGGGAACTTCTACTTAAACTTTGTATCTGTGTGGGGGAGACAGACAGGATTATAAAAGCAGGGGAGAGGGAAAATATTAACGTAAATCGGTCTGAAAGCTCAGAGAAGAGATGACTGGCGCAATTTTTTTTTATTTTCTAAAATACAGCTTTTTAAATCCAGGGAAAACATTCAAATAACTCACACTGAAGGCTCATAATGACAGAGTAACTGTGAGTGCTGGATACTAAATGTATCAGACGTAAAAACCCTTTATAACAAGCAGCACTGGGAGAGGAGAGGGACTGTTTATAAAACGTGTATTATAGATGAGGAAAGGGGGATAGTGCTCCTGGATAATATAAAATGTATCAGACCTAAGCCCCTATTATGCAGAGTGGGAGGGGAGATAACACACGTTTTATAAAGTCCCTCTCTTCTCCCAGCGCTGCTTATTTTAAAGGGTTTTTTACTATGCAGCCCTCCTCTGTCATTAGCTTTCAGTGTGATTTATTTGAATGTTTTCCCTCTCCAGCTGCTTTTATCATCTCGTCTGTCTCATAGACATGCAAGGGTTAAGTAAAGGTTTCTTCTCCTGTGCTGGCTGTCTGTGCTGCGAGTGAGTATTCTGGAGCTCTCACTGTCAGATTTTCGGGTAGGACTACACATACAAACTTATTCTGTAGCTTTGCGATGTTGCACTCCTCATTGCTGGTCTCCTTCAATCAATGTAATATTACAAAAAGGACTGAAACTAAAATGTAAAGCATTTTCCTTTTGTTTCTTTCGTTTTTTGGACTGAGCAGTTTCGTATCTCTAGAGTCATACGAAAACGAAATTATCCCAAAATTCGGACTAAATCGTTTTAGTACTAAAACGAATGCACATGTCTAGTTGAAAACCAGTAATGATCCCTCTCCTTGATAGCACAAATCCTGGGGTCCTTTAGCAGGCTTTGCAGGATAAGGAAGCCCATGCAGCGTAGGTTGGAGGTGGCATTAGCTTCAGAGTGTTCCTGGTCACCGAGGATGACCGTATCGTGCACTACCTCCTCCCAGCCACATACTAGTCCTTGGGTTTCTGTGGACAGAAAACCCTCCCTTGAGGAATCCCCACCTTCAATGCCCCCACAACTTAAATATTCCTCCTCCTCCTCATCCTCCTCCTGTCTGATGTGAGGACCCGCAGGAATGCTGTCTGCGTAAAGACTGGGGCCTTGAGAGATAGGAAAGTCCTCCTCTTCCTCCCGTTGCTCTGCCTCTAGTGCCACATCTATAATTCCCCACAGAGTGCACTCCAGCAGGAACACTAAAGGAATTGTGTCAATGATGCATGCACTGTCCCTGCTCACCATCCTCGTTGCCTCCTCAAATGGTGACAGTACAGTGCATGCATCCTTGATAATCAGCCACTGCGGGGGGGAAACCAAGTTGACCTGAACCTGTCCTTGTGTCATACTCACACAGGTACTCATTGATGGCCCTCTGCTGCTTGTGCAGGCCCTGCAGCATTGCCAATGTCGAGTTCAACCTGGTGGGCATGTCACAGATCAGACGTTTTGTGGGAAGGTGGAATTCTCTTTCAATTTCTGCCTGGCGAACGCTTGCTGGGAATGACCATCTGAAGCGGCTGCAGACTTTTCTGGTCTGGCTGAGAAGCTCTGACAGCCCTGGGTACCTGGTTAGGAAACACTGTACCACCAGATTTAGGACTTGTGCTAGGCATGGTACATGCATCAACTTACCCAGGCGTAGGGCGGAGAGAAGGTTGCTGCCATTATCATAGACGACCATTCCCAGCTCAAGCTTGCATGGTGTTAACCATCTCTGCGCCTGCCCCTGCAAAGCTGACAGAATTTCTGGCCCGGTGTGGCTCCTGTCCCCTAGACAAACAAGCTCAAGCACACTATGGCATCTTTTTGCTTGAGCCATTGCGTAGCCCCTGCCACGCGTCGGTTTAACTGCCACTTCACCAGAGACATTGAAGGAGGACGAGGAAGAGATGATGGAGCAGACAGACCTCATATAAGCAGCTTTCTGGAGGTGTGGTGGATGAGCAAGCTCCAGCACAGAGCCCCGTCCTGGATCCCTCCCAGCTGCAAGCAGAGTTACCCAGTGTGCCATGAAGGAAATGTAATGGCCCTGTCCATGCTTGCTGGACCAAGTGTCTAAAGTAATGTGCACCTTGCTGCTGACTGCCTTTCCTAATGCTCCATAACATTGTCTTCCATGTGCTGGTATAGTGCTGGAATGGCCTTCCATTAAAATAAATGGCGTTTTGGAACCTGCCACTGTGGTACAGCACATTCGGCAAATTCACGGAAGGAAGAAGAGTCCACCAGCTGGAAAGGCAGCAGCTGTAATGCGAGTAATTTTACCAAGCTGGCATTTTGACTTGTGCATGTGGATGGTTGGGACAATATCTTTTCTTCCGCTGCAGCAGCTGGGGCAACGAAATCTGACTGCATAAATCTGCAGCTGATGGGATGCTGGCAGATTCAGAGGAAGGACGTGGTACACCCATTACTGTAGCATCATCCCTGTCAGTGGAGGTTGTAGGTAATGACATGGGAGGACATATAGTGGGGGTAGAGACAGATCAGGAGGAGGACCTATGCAAAGTGCTGTGCCAACAGGATGCGTGGCAGGTGGTCATATGTTGCCTTAAACACATGGTACCCAAGTGTCTGATGTCTTTCCCATGCTTGATCCTCTTCCGACATAGCTTACAAATAGCAACGCTGCAGTCTGCTGCACATGTCGTGAAGAACTCCCAGACAGCAGAGATCCTGGACGTGTGCTGCGAGACAACAGCGCTCTGCACCTGAGCAGCTCTGACATCTGATGCATTGGACTGGCTACGGTTGCTCATAGAGGATGTTCTGCCTCGCTTTTGTTGTGCCTCCTCCTCCTCCCTTGACTCCTCTGTTCGATCAGGCACCCAGGTGGAGTCAGTGACCTCATCATCATTGTCATCACCCCCTATCTCTTCATCACTGGAGCCAACCCTGCTGCAGCTGCTGCTGGGGAACATGAGTGCCAGTTCTTTGTGTGTCACAGGCACCCCCTCCCTCTAGGCTGATTATACTCACTTTCTCAACCTTAGAGTTTGAATCAGAGCAGTGGAGTTGCTGCGCATCCTCAAGCAGGATGTCACTGTCACTGCAGTCAAACAATTCAGCTGACGCCTCCGTGTATGATAGTGAGGCTATGAGAGGAGTAGCTGTGGACATGGAGACTGAATTAGATGTTTTGGCAGCTGAGTTGGACTGTAAACCACTACAAGGCTGGCTGGCAGAGGACTCGGAGGACTCGGATGGCCTGGTTAGCCAATCCTGCAAATCCTCTGTATGTTGCTGCTGCTTAAGACGGCCAGCACCAGTTAGAAACAAGGACAAGCGTGCCCCTACAGAGGATGCACCATGTCCATGACGACCAGGGGCACAGCCTTCCGACACAGAGGCTGTTTGCCCTCTTATCTGTGTATGGGAGCGTCTGCCTGTCCTTTTTGGTCTTTCTGACATGTTGAGTGATATATAGATTAAAGATATACAGATTTTGCAGAACAATGCTACACCTCAGTGATACAGCCTGGCTGATAGCTGGCAACACCCAGATTCTACTCTGAATAGATAAACAGATGAACTCTGAATAAACTGTGTTATTGTATGGTATCTAGAATTAGATTAAAGATATACTGATTTTGCAGAACAATGCTGTACATCAGTGATACAGCCTGATAGCCTGGCAGCAGCTGGCAGTGCCAACACACAGATTACAATTCCCAGATATCTGCTAGAAGTATGTGGGACCCCCTGATAGCTGGCAGTGAGAAGACACAGATTACAATTCCCAGATATTTGCTAGACGTCTGTGAGACCCCAATAGCTGGCAGTGAGAAGACACAGATTACAATTCACAGATATCTTCTAGAAGTCTGTGAGACCCTAATAGCTGGCAGTGAGAAGACACAGATTACAATTCCCAGATAATTATCCGCTAGAAGAAAGTGAGACCCCAATAGCTGGCAGTGAGAAGACACAGATTACAATTCACAGAAATCTGCTATGCGTCTGTGAGACACACTGAAAGAACAATCTCCTCTCAGTCCTGCAAAAAAACACACGTGCTGGGGTTGCAGCGAAGCCTTATAGTGTGTGCTGCCGGACTTAGCTCTGTGAGCCCATGATTGGGCAAAATTTGCCCAATCAGGACTCTGAGCCCTGATTAGCATAGTCTTGCACCTGTCTTGCACCTGACCTGTGGTCAGGTGCAAGGCTGTAGCCAATTACGAGCTTCAGGCCAGTGGAAAAGTGCATTGTGGTCCATTGTGGTGCATTGTAGGCGAACACGCGGAAATATTCGATGTTCGCCGAACGGGCAATGTTCGATTCAAACTCATGTTCGGATCGAACCGCCAGCCCATCCCTACTATCCATGAACATATGCAATACAGAAGAAATAGGACAATATATAACAACGTGTTAAATATACAGTAAACTGAATAGTAAAATATATTACATATATTGTGTATATATTGTAACATATAAAGAGTATATTAAAGAATAAACAATACAGCATATTATGTAAGAAAGAAATATGGGCTTAACGCAATAAATAAATGAGCAAAAGAAGGGTATATGAGATTGACGAGAACAGTTTTGGGTGATAGCAGACTGATTTGCCTATGGTTTAGCCTCCTCTGTAATGACACCATAGGGCTAAAACCATGTGAGGCCTGAGCAGGGACCCCCCGTAGGGCTGGCCACGTATGCTGTTGCCCATTCTCAGGACCCTCAAAAACCTAGTGAGGTTGCCCTTCTCAGGGCCTTCACATACTTTCCTCACTAAAAATCCAATGATTTAACCAGAAAATTCCATTATTTCTTTTAAATTGACCAAGGAAGGATGGAAAGGGTGAACTTAGGCTGGAAGTGAACTCCCTGGAGATGCCTCAGTAGAATATTGGTTGCTGCGTATATTGTATCTCACAATTCTTACGATAAAACACACCTTGGTGGTCCCCTTTAAAGTCGGAGATACACTGACTGAGATGCACAGTTGTCTCCGCGCCACACCACATTGCGGCCAAAGCTTGGTATTTTTTGGGCGCCCAGCCACGCGGCCCGACGCCGACTGAGTGTGCAGAGAAGATGGGGCTGTATACACTGAGTGCGCGTCGCATCGCGTTCAATTTATCTCCTTCTTAATAATGACATTATAGTTTTTATTTGTACATATTGTACAACGCTGTCAACGACTTCCTAACTATATGAATAATAGTAAGAGAGGAATCTCTATTACAGGTGATGAAATGCTGTGAATGCTGAAATACTTACTCTACTTCATTCAGTGATTCAAATTTACGTTTTCTACAGCCACCGATTTCTGCACCCCAATAGGAGAACCCCTTGACAGCATCATTTGCAATTCTCACTATAAGTGTCACAGAGAGTGGAACTACTTCAGCATCAACCCTGAACCAGAACCTATGGAGGCAGAGAGATCAAGAATTATTACAATCACAAGTAACAAAGAGACTTTAGACAACAGCAGAGCAAACTGTGTCCTCACCTTAATTTACTATTCTGAGACTACATTACTAAAGCTAGAGAAACCGCGTCAATTATTCGGCCCAGACGACATGTTAAAGATGAGACTTTATCACGCTCTCTGGTATTGCTGAGATCAATGCTTCTATAATTTAAAAAAGAAAACCCTTAATAAAGGGGGGATAACAAACGACAGCGATTGCAGCGATACCAGAAGCAATGCTATATAGGAATCATAAAACAACCCTGTGGTGAACTCAGCATTCACCGCAGGGTCCCCGAACTACGCCGAACTGGATCTACCGAAAGCCGACAATCAGCCGGCCAAACTCTGATGCTCAGCCCAAGAACGCTGACAAATACAGTCAACGATCCGCCTACCTGACCGCCGCAGGCCACCGAACGCCGCCGAAAATAGATGATCAGCCACTGAACGGGGAAAAAAAAGCAAAAAAAGGTGTTTAAAATGATAAAAAATGCATGGAAATAATAAAGGTCTTTTAAAAAACTGGTCTGTTGCAGGATAAAAAAAATGGCATAAAAAAAATGGAAATTAAAAACGACGCCGAAAAAATCCAGAAAGATGCCTAAAAAAAAAATCCTAAATATAATATTTTTTTTGTTGGAAATGAAGAATAAACGGTTGAATAATAAAAGCAAATATTTTTTTAACATTGAATCTTTTAGGATTCACCTATTTAAACCTGTCGAACTGAAGCACCGACAATCTGTGCATTTCGGTGCAGTTCAGCGTTCTCTGAATAGATTAACCATTACTTCTCGATGGAGAATTTCACTGCTGCCGAACGTTGCCGTATATTGAAGCTCATGTGTACAGGGCCAATATTAAGCTTTGTGGGGATTTTGCTGGGTAAAACTTTCTCCCCAACCTGCTGTTTTCTCCTCAGTGGTCCCTTTCGATGGAGAAGTGAATTTTTCGGTACTCCCATCTCACGGGAAATGTGTGAGCTACGTTGATATCACTTCCCACACGCTGGATTCTCGACCCACATGACTACTAGGAAAAATAATCAATCCTCTCCTCAATCCCATCCATTGTTCAAATGAAAAAATGAATGGGTTAATAAGAGCAGGGCCGGCCCGTCCATGGAGCAGGGTGGAGCAGTGGTGCCAGGCAGTCCTTTGTCAAGGGCGGCATTTTGCCGCCCTGTTAAGGGCCATGGCATGGAGCACCTGGCCTGGACAAGGCACAGCCCTCCAGAAGTCCGTGGAGCCAGCCTGCGCCCACCCCTCATGGTGGGCCGGCGCCCGCTCTCCTCACTCGAGTGGAGCTGTGTGTCTGCTCCCTTCACTTGAGCCCGCCCCTTTCAGCAGATCTTAAGCCAGGCCCAGAGACACAAACATGGCAGGCACAGATCGGCCACTACACTTGTAGTGCGGCCGTACACCCCCCTGCCAGAAATCGACAAGGGCTGCCTTAATGTATCTCCTGAGCCCGGCTCCGATGGCCACTGGCCTACAGCGCGGGGGACTAAAGATGGCGGCCGGCGGAACATCCGGTGGGCCTGCTCTGATGACGTCACAGGGTGTGCCTCCACCGAGTCACATGCCCTGTCCTGCAGATCTTGTGGCTGCACTCACCTAAGCCTGAGACCGGGCCAGGGAACAGAAAAGAGGATCAGGGGAGAACACTGGACGAAGCAGCAGCAGCACCACCACCAGACAGACAAACCTGGTGAGTTCACCCCTGACCTGTAAGGGATGATTTTTTTTAACCTTAAACAAAAATTTAATCTGAATTACCCAGGCTCAGCAAAACAAAATAAACACAGATGGTTGTGTGTGTGGGGGTATTTGTGTGTGTGTATATGTGTGCGTGTGTCTGTATGTGAGTGTGTGGGTGTCTGTATGTGGGTGTGTGTGTGTATGGGGATGTGTAGGAGAGTGAGCTGGGATATGTGGAGTTATGTGATACACTCATACACATGACACATTACTGTGAGTTTTATTGCTGTAGAGCTCTGTGATATGCTCATACACACTGCTTATTACTGTGAGTTTTATTGCTGTGGAGCTCAGATACGTTCATACATGTCATGTGGTTTTTTTTGGGGGGGGGCAGCATTTCATCTTTCGCTCCAGGCAGCACAGTCGCTTGGGCCGGCCCTGACTAAGAGGCTATCAGTTGTTGGAGTAACATAAGCTGGAACTAGATTACTTGTGCATCACAAGTAAAAACACTTTATAAACACATTATGAAACACATTCTGCTGCTAGTTTTCTTTGTTCAAAGTAATTGCAAGTAAAAAGGAAAAATAAAGTAAGGTTTTGATCACTTGTTTTCTTTTATTCCCTGTATTTTTCCCATGATGCAACATTTATCAAAAGCTTTGCTTTGTGGCTCTTGTTTGTTTAAAATACATTATCTAACAGTTAATGAGGTGGAGAGGGGATATTTAGAGAGAGCAGCAGGAGGTCTAATTTTTGCCAGTCTACCTCAGATAAAAGCTGGCAGCTAAATGAGATAAGCCAGGTAGTTTATGAAACTTCTAATCTACCGCCTCTGGTGATGCCCTTTGAATGCATCCCACACAGTACAATGATTTGAAACAGAGATCGACTCATAGACTGCATTCTATGGCCAAAGACACAAAGTGAGGAGCAAGTGATGTAAATCTGCTGTGACGAGGGGCAGTTTCCAACACAAATGATCACACAATGGTTGCACCCAGTGACACATATAGAGGAAAATATTTTCTTAACTAAACTTACAAGAGTAAAACAAAGCACATGTAACATATCAGCAACATCACATAAACACAATAAGGACATTTCGTTTTTTTGGTTGTAGCGGCCCTTTAATATCACAGTCATGGAAAGGCAATTTTTTTTTTTCTTCTTTCTTTCCCTTTTTCCCGAAACACCAAATAACCACATAGTAAATAATCATTTTGAAAGAAAAAGTGTGATGGAATAGGGGTGGAACCATTATACTCACACAGCAGAGATGGAGATATTCAGGTACAGTGTTATTATATCAGGTTTGCGATCCAGTGATGTAGTAGTTACAGCAACTTCAAGAAGCTTCCTAGTGTTTACTTTAACTCTTTAAATTTAAGGAAGACAGTGATTATATGCAATGAAATATTGTATTAGTGACCTTAAATGTACACACATACACACACACACTAACAGAAAATAACAGAGCACACAAATAAACGATTTGTAGAAAATGAATGATACCATTTACTTTGAGAACTAGCAGGTTAGTATATTTTAATGAAAGAAGGAAAAACTATGAAACACTTTGTATCTGCTTCAATCATTGATCTCGTGGAAACCTCATAAAGATGTTCAGGCACAAATATGTGGGAATGTAGTTCCTCCACAATTTTTGCTGAGAAAAAGTGCAGAGACGGCCAACTAAATTAACCCTTTCACTGCTGAGGACGTGTGGGGAAAGTCCTCATTGACTCCTAAGGAAAGATAGGGGTGGAGATAGTGGGTTCCTTTGAACCACGATATCTCCCCACTGTTGGCAGCTAGAGGGTCATGTTTGTGATCAGTAGAAAGGCCAGAGCATGGCCTTTCCAATGATACCAAACATGACCATGTTTAAAGTAAAGAAGAAAAATTAGACCCGAAATGGCTCAGCAGTGAAGGGGTTAAGAGGAAAGGCTAACAAGCTTATACCTGTTTAGTTTAGAGAAACGGTGCCTTAGAGGGGATCTGATAATCTTATAAAATATAAACGGGGCCATTATAAACTATTGTCTGGAAACCTATTCTTTAATAGGACTATACACAGGACACAAGGTCACTCATTAACACTGGACAAAAGGAAATTCAGCCTAAAGCATAGGAAGGTTATTTTACAGTGAGAACAATAAAGCTGTGGAATTCTCTTCCTGTTGAGGTTGTTGGGTCAGAGACTGTACAGACTTTTAAACAATGACTGGATGACTTCCAGCAAAAACATAATATTAAGGATTATAATGTTTAAGATGTGAGTAAAAGCTTCTTGATCAAAGGAGAAATGTGACGCCATTCTGAGGTCAAGAAAGATTTTTTTTCCCAGTATGTTGCATATTCGGCGAGAGCTTAAGACTTGTGTTTTTGCCTTTTTTTTCTATCAACAGCAGTAGGTGATGTGTGAAAGACTGAACTCGATGGACGCACGTATTTTTTTTAGCCTATGTAACTATTTATGACAGTTACATCTAAGGCCAATTCATTAATGTTGTTTATTAATTTTATCATAATCTTTTATTACTGTTTGCGATACATGAGTATTATCTGTGCATTCATTTTTTCTTTATATTAAACTGTGACATAGAAGCAAAGGGAAGTTGTAGAAGCTTTTCACATTGCTCTATTCCATGCTTATTAACTATGCACACATCTATACACATAGACTGTGGAACTTACCTCCACGTACGACCCTTTCTTAATTCAGAGACATCCATTTTTAAATCTATGAGGATACGTTCTATTTTTGATACTTTTCCAAAATCTGTAACATCACCAAATCAGTTATTATTTTTTATAGGTTTTTCTTTTGCATCTATTTTAACATTTTCACACACTTATACAATTCAAGTATTATAAGACAAAGTAAGAAAAATATCATTAAACCAGAAACCTAAACCAAATTAGAAACACGGTCCAAATAAAATGACACTAGTCATGTGCAAACTGTTTTGGTTCATTCGGAAACTCTGATCGCTTAATTTTCCTTTGGACAAATGTTTTTGGCTTATTATAACAAACTGTTCAACCTAACTGTCAACAGAGCGGATTGAGGAGTTAATTTTTCTTTTTATATATGTATGCATCACGGGGCATCCTGGGCCCTCCAAACAGACACTAGTGGGCGCTAGACATGTGAATTCGTTTTAGTACTAAAGCAATTTAGAACGAATTTTGGGATAATTTAGTTTTCGTATGACTCAAGAGATACAAAACTGCTCAGTCCAAAAAACTAAAAGAAACAAAAGGAAAATGCATTACATTTTAGTTTCAGTCCTTTTTGTAATAGTACATTGATTGAAGGAGACCAGCAATGAGGAGCACAACATCGCAAAGTTACAGAAAAAAATTGTATGTGTAATCCTTCCGGACCCCTACCCGAAAATCTGACAGTGAGAGCTTCAGAATACTCACTCGCAGCGCAAACAGCTAGCACAGGAGAGGAAACCTTTACTTAACCCTTGCATGCCTATGAGACAGACAAGATGATAATAGCAGCTGGAGAGGGAAAACATTCAAATAAATTACACTGAACGCTAATGACAGAGGAGGGCTGGATAGTAAGAACCCTTTATAACAAGCTAGGAGAAGGGCGGGACTTTATAAAACATGTGTTATCTCCCCTCCCGCTCTACATAATAGGGGCTTAGGTCTGATACATTTTATATTATCCAGGAGCACTATCCCCCTTTCCGCATCTGTAATACACATTTTATATAAAGTCCCTCTCGTCTCCCAGTGCTGCTTGTTATAAAGGGGTTTTTGCATCTGATACATTTAGTATCCAGCTCTCACAGTTACTGTCATTATGAGCCTTCAGTGTGATTTATTTGAATGTTTTCACTGGATTTAAAGTGCTGTATTTTAGAAAAAAAAAAAAATTGCACCAGACATCTGTTCTCTGAGCTTTCAGACCGATTTACATTAATATTTTCCCTCTCCCCTGCTTTATAATCCTGTCTGTCTCTCCCACAGAGATACAAAGTTTAAGTAGAAGTTCTCTCTCCTGTGCTGGATAAGCAATGCATTCCGAAGTTCTGCACCCTCCACATGCCAATGCAGTAGGATGTTCTATGCAGAGAGGGACATTAATTAATACAGGAGAATGTTCTATGCATTATACAGAGAGGGGTATAAATTGAGGAGGATGTTATACATTATACAGAGAGGGGTATTAATGCAGGTGAATGTTCTATACATTATACAGAGAAAGGTACTAATTAATGCAGAAGGATGTTATATACAGTTGTGTTCAAAATTATTCAACCCCCACTGAAATTGAGTGTTTTGGCCAGTTTGACATTGATTTTGATCATTCAGTCATCTTGCTTACAATTAAATCAAAGAGGCACGTGTAGGTCAGACAAATATAACATAACATTTATAATGAAATAACCACAAATGTCTTTTCTGTGCTCACATCATTATCAGTTTTATTCAACCCCCAAGTGACATTCAATTTTAGTACTTAGTACAACATCCTTTTACAGTTATAACAGCTTTTAAACGTGAAGCATAGCTTGACACAAGTGTCTTGCAGCGATCTACGGGTATCTTCGCCCATTCGTCATGGGCAAAAGCCTCCAGTTCAGTCACATTTTTAGGCTTGCGCACTGCAACTGCTTTCTTTAAGTCCCACCAGAGGTTCTCAATCGGATTTAAGTCAGGTG
Source organism: Leptobrachium leishanense (assembly GCA_009667805.1). Taxonomy (NCBI): domain Eukaryota; kingdom Metazoa; phylum Chordata; class Amphibia; order Anura; family Megophryidae; genus Leptobrachium; species Leptobrachium leishanense. Next base: position 37,736,144 of record CM019074.1, on the reverse strand, counting down.
ACTGCGATGGCCACTCCAAAATGTTCCAGCCTTTAATCTGCAACCATGCTCTAGTGGACTTGGAGGTATGCTTGGGATCATTGTCCTGTTGAAAGGTCCAATGTCTCCCAAGCCTCAGATTTGTGACGGACTGCATCACATTGTCATCCAATATCTCCTGGTACTGAAGAGAATTCATGGTACCTTGCACACGCTGAAGCTTCTCTGTACCTGCAGAAGCAAAACAGCCCCAAAGCATGATTGACCCCCGCCATGCTTCACAGTAGGCAAGGTGTTCTTTTCTTCATAGGCCTTGTTCTTCCTCCTCCAAACATAGCGTTGATCCATGGGCCCAAACAGTTCTAATTTTGTTTCATCAGTCCACAGAACACTATCCCAAAACCTCTGTGGTTTGTCCACATGACTTTTGGCATACTGCAGTCGACTCTTCTTATTCTTTGGAGACAGCAAGGGGGTGCGCCTGGGAGTTCTGGCATGGAGGCCTTCATTACGCAGTGTGCGCCGTATTGTCTGAGCTGAAACTTCAGTACCCACATCTGACAAATCTTTTCTCAGTTCCTCAGCAGTCACACGGGGACTTTTCTCCACTCTACACTTCAGGTAGCGCACAGCAGTCGAAGTCAGCATCTTCTTTCTGCCACGACCAGGTAGCGTTTCAACAGTGCCCTTTGCCTTGAATTTGCGAATGATGCTTCCTATGGTCTCTCTTGGTATGTTTAACATCTTTGCAATCTTCTTATAGCCATTGCTCTTCCTGTGAAGAGTAATCACCTCTTCTCTTGTGTTCCTGGACCATTCTCTTGACTTCACCATGTTTGTAACCACACCAGTAAATGTCTAGAAGGAGCTGAGTATCACAGTCATTTTAAAGCTGCCTAATTGGTGCTTATTACGCTTTATTGCTGCTCCGTGACATCCACAGGTGTTTTCAATACCTGATTGAAAACACTTGAATGAACCTCTGTTCTTCAGAGTGGTAGTCTTTAAGGGGTTGAATAATTGTGTCAATGAAGAATTCACAAAAGAAACATTTACTACTGTATTACAAAACCAATTGATGTCATTTTAGTTGCATATGGTTCTTTAAAAAGTCCTTGTAGGATTTCATTCTGAATACAATTACAAATGTACACTAAATTCCCTAAAACCCTTTACAGCGTAAAGGGGGGTTGAATAATTTTGAACACAACTGTACATCATACAGAGAGGAGTATTAATTAATGCAGGAGGATGTTCTATACATTATACAGAGAGAGGTATTAATTAATGCAGGAGGATGTTCTATACATTTTACAGAGAGGGATATTAATGCAGGTGGCTGTTCTATACATTATACAGAGAGGGGTAATAATTAATGCAGGAGGATGTTCTATACATTATACAGAGAGGAGCATTTTTTTCGAGCCCTTTAAATCCAGTGGCTGTGAGCGCTGAGATCAGCTGCTTGTTACATTATCGCTCAGTACAATTTATCAGGCTCAGCTGTTACAGTAACTGACTGCTGCTCATCACAGCGCTCAGAGTTTCAGTATAACAAGGAAATAATATTGTTATAACCTGTTATATATAAAAATATTATTTACTAGTTTTACTGAAACTCTGAGCGCTGTGATGAGCAGCAGTCAGTTACTGTAACAGCTTTGCCTCACACATTGTGCTGAGAGTGAGATACACTGTAACAAGCAGCCGATCTCACCCCTCTGAGGAGCCACTGTAATAGTAATTGTAGACGCTGGTTTTCGGATGAATGAAATTAGTTTTCTTACTAAAGAACTGAAAACTAATTTCTTTAGCAACTAAATAAAATGTGTTTTAGGACTAATCCATTAGTTCAAAACAAAATTTTGTGTTGTGCACATGTCTAGTGGGCGCCCCATTAAAAGTCCAGCATAACCTAGGACATGTTTTGCTGCTGCTCCACCTGTAAGAGGTCGCAGGTGTGGAACAGACCTTTTATTTTTTTGCTTTTATTGATGTTGACGCTATTTTAATCTGAATTTGACAATTTTACAATTTTTACATATACAAGCTGCATTTTAGGTCAACAAGAATCTGTTTATTTAACCCCTTAGTGACATGGCTTTAGATATATTTTTAATAAATTAAGGACTTAAACAATTTTGGCAATTTTGATCTGTGTTTGTTTAATTGACATCTTCCTCCTTCATTGCACCTACACATATTATATATGGTTTTTAAAGGACAAATGGAGCTTTAATTTGATGTGTCATTCACATACAAATTTTTTTTATTTATTATACTAAATACAAAATATTGAATATAATGGTTTTTCTTTCAGTTTTTTGGCAATAATAAAGTTGACACAATTAATGAAAGTAAAGAAAAGTAATTCAAAATGAATTCATTCATTTGTCTTGATTTACAGGGTATATAATATGTCTATGAGGAATATGTTTTGGGAGTTGGAGGTAACAAAATACAAGAAGTGAAAAACTATTTTGGTCTCAGAAACCTCAGGACCCAGCAACAGCATTAACCCCCTGATCGCTGCTCCAGCTATGGACCAACACTCATTTCCCTGCATGACAAAATAATTCCAACATCAGTCATTAAGTATTTTAAAAGCAACAACAGAAGTAATTCTGTCATCAGTCTGGAAGGGGTTAATTGTGAGGTTAATTAGCTAGTATACCATACCATGCTTCTCTCATCAAACTATTATCTATACTATAAAAGAGTAAGGCTTGGCGTGTCCGTCGCCAAGCCTTACTCTGCGCATGCGCGCGCAACCAGCGGCGGTTGGTTGCGCGCGCATGCAACCGCCGCGGCACGAGCCGGCTGCCGGCTCGCCGCGGCGGTTACAAGATGCACACAGCAGCCGGGTAGAGGCTGCGCTCGCAGCCTCTACCCGGCTGCCGAGCGCATCCGAGCGGCGCCGGGGAAGTGAAAGTTTCCCCACTTCCGCTCTTTGAAGGACCCAAGCCCCAGTCACGTGACCGCGGCTTGGGTCCTTCAATGAGCGGAAGCGGGGAAACTTTCACTTCCCCAGCGCCGCTCGGAAAGGTAAGTATGGCGCCAAGCTCATGGGGCGGCTGGCCGAATGCCGATAGAGCATTCGAACAGCCGCCCCATGTCTGGTCTGGGGTCTGAGCTGGGGCAATATCCATGAGCGCTAGGGGGCCAATATCCATGAGCTGGGGGCCAATATCCATGAGCTGGGGGCAATATCCATGAGAGCTTGGGGGGCAATATCCATGAGAGCTTGGGGGGGCAATATCCATGAGCTGGGGGGCAATATCCATGAGAGCTTGGGGGGGCAATATCCATGAGCTGGGGGGCAATATCCATGAGAGCTTGGGGGGGCAATATCCATGAGCTGGGGGGCAATATCCATGAGCGCTGGGGGGCCAATATCCATGAGCTGGGGGCAATATCCATGAGCGCTGGGGGCCAATATCCATGAGCTGGGGGGCAATATCCATGAGCTGGGGGGCAATATCCATGAGAGCTTGGGGGGGGCAATATCCATGAGCTGGGGGCAATATCCATGAGCGCTGGGGGCCAATATCCATGAGAGCTTGGGGGGCAATATCCATGAGAGCTTGGGGGGCAATATCCATGAGCTGGGGGGCAATATCCATGAGAGCTTGGGGGGCAATATCCATGAGAGCTTGGGGGGGCAATATCCATGAGAGCTTGGGGGGCAATATCCATGAGCTGGGGGGCAATATCCATGAGCTGGGGGCAATATCCATGAGTGCTGGGGGCAATATCCAGGAGCTGGGGGCAATATCCATGAGAGCTTGGGGGGGCAATATCCATGAGAGCTTGGGGGGGCAATATCCATGAGCTGGGGGGCAATATCCATGAGAGCTTGGGGGGCAATATCCATGAGCTGGGGGCAATATCCATGAGAGCTTGGGGGGGGCAATATCCATGAGCTGGGGGGCAATATCCATGAGAGCTTGGGGGGGCAATATCCATGAGAGCTTGGGGGGGCAATATCCATGAGCTGGGGGGCAATATCCATGAGAGCTTGGGGGGGGCAATATCCATGAGCTGGGGGCAATATGCATGAGAGCTTGGGGGGGCAATATCCATGAGCTGGTGGGCAATATCCATGAGCGCTGGGGGGCCAATATCCATGAGCTGGGGGCAATATCCATGAGAGCTTGGGGGGGCAATATCCATGAGCTGGGGGGCAATATCCATGAGCGCTGGGGGGCCAATATCCATGAGCTGGGGGCAATATCCATGAGCGCTGGGGGCCAATATCCATGAGCTGGGGGGCAATATCCATGAGCTGGGGGGCAATATCCATGAGAGCTTGGGGGGGCAATATCCATGAGCTGGGGGCAATATCCATGAGAGCTTGGGGGGCAATATCCATGAGAGCTTGGGGGGGCAATATCCATGAGCTGGGGGGCAATATCCATGAGCTGGGGGGCAATATCCATGAGCGCTGGGGGCCAATATCCATGAGCTGGGGGCAATATCCATGAGCTGGGGGGCAATATCCATGAGAGCTTGGGGGGGGGGGCAATATCCATGAGCTGGGGGGCAATATCCATGAGCGCTGGGGGGCCAATATCCATGAGAGCTTGGGGGGGCAATATCCATGAGAGCTTGGGGGGGCAATATCCATGAGCTGGGGGCAATATCCATGAGAGCTTGGGGGGCAATATCCATGAGAGCTTGGGGGGGCAATATCCATGAGCTGGGGGGCAATATCCATGAGCTGGGGGCAATATCCATGAGTGCTGGGGGCAATATCCAGGAGCTGGGGGGCAATATCCATGAGAGCTTGGGGGGGCAATATCCATGAGAGCTTGGGGGGGCAATATCCATGAGCTGGGGGGCAATATCCATGAGAGCTTGGGGGGGCAATATCCATGAGCTGGGGGGCAATATCCATGAGAGCTTGGGGGGGGCAATATCCATGAGCTGGGGGGCAATATCCATGAGAGCTTGGGGGGGCAATATCCATGAGAGCTTGGGGGGCAATATCCATGAGCTGGGGGGCAATATCCATGAGAGCTTGGGGGGCAATATCCATGAGCTGGGGGCAATATGCATGAGAGCTTGGGGGGGCAATATCCATGAGCTGGGGGGCAATATCCATGAGCGCTGGGGGCCAATATCCATGAGCTGGGGGCAATATCCATGAGAGCTTGGGGGGGGCAATATCCATGAGCTGGGGGGCAATATCCATGAGCGCTGGGGGGCCAATATCCATGAGCTGGGGGGCAATATCCATGAGCGCTGGGGGGCAATATCCATGAGCTGGGGGCAATATCCATGAGCTGGGGGCAATATCCATGAGAGCTTGGGGGCAATATCCATGAGCTGGGGGGCAATATCCATGAGAGCTTGGGGGGGCAATATCCATGAGAGCTTGGGGGGGCAATATCCATGAGCTGGGGGGCAATATCCATGAGAGCTTGGGGGGGCAATATCCATGAGAGCTTGGGGGGGCAATATCCATGAGAGCTTGGGGGGGCAATATCCATGAGCTGGGGGGGCAATATCCATGAGCTGGGGGGCAATATCCATGAGCGCTGGGGGCCAATATCCATGAGCTGGGGGCAATATCCATGAGCGCTGGGGGGCCAATATCCATGAGCTGGGGGGCAATATCCATGAGCTGGGGGGCAATATCCATGAGAGCTTGGGGGGGGCGATATCCATGAGCTGGGGGGCAATATCCATGAGAGCTTGGGGGGCAATATCCATGAGAGCTTGGGGGGCAATATCCATGAGCTGGGGGGCAATATCCATGAGAGCTTGGGGGGGCAATATCCATGAGAGCTTGGGGGGCAATATCCATGAGAGCTTGGGGGGCAATATCCATGAGCTGGGGGGGGGCAATATCCATGAGCTGGGGGGCAATATCCATGAGTGCTGGGGGCAATATCCATGAGCTGGGGGGCAATATCCATGAGCTGGGGGGCAATATCCACGAGCTGGGGGGCAGTATCCACGAGCTGGGGGACAGTATCCACGAGCTGGGGGACAGTATCCACGTGCTGGGGCATATATCCACGTGCTGGGGCAATATCCATGAGCTGGGGCAATATCCACGAGCTGGGGCAATATCCACGAGCTGGGGCAGTATCCACGAGCTGGGGCAGTATCCACGTGCTGGGGCATATATCCACGTGCTGGGGCATATATCCACGTGCTGGGGCAGTATCCAGGAGCTGGGGGGGCAATATCCAGGAGCTGGGACAGTATCCACGTGCTGGGGCATATATCCACGTGCTGGGGCAGTATCCACGAGCTGGGGCAGTATCCACGAGCTGGGGCAATATCCACGAGCTGGGGCAGTATATCCACGTGCTGGGGCAGTATCCACGAGCTGGGGCAGTATCCACGAGCTGGGGCATATATCCATGAGCTGGGGCAGTATATCCACAATAGACTGCCCTCTGGGCAGGCTTTCCACCTTGTATTTAATATTTGATACTAATTGTGCTTATTAATGGTCAACAACGTATCTCTATATATAAAAACGTTTGTGTCTGTCGCTGTAGGCGGTGGACGCAATGCGCATACGCGACAGCAACAAACCGCCGGCTTGCGAGAGAGGGAATAAAAGCTGTTAGAGAGGGAAGGCTATATGCAGGAACCAGGGCTGGCCCAAGACATTGTGCTGCCTGGAGCGAAGGATGAAATGCTGCCCCCCCCAAAAAAAACACGCAGCGTGTATGAGCGTATCACAGTGCGCCACAGCAATAAAATTCAAACACTCATACACACCGTACATTAGAATTTCCTTGCTGTGGAGCTCTGTGATACAGTAATGTGAGGTGTGTATAACTGAGTCCAGCGTCACATACCCAGCAGTGCCAAGCGTCACATACCCAGCAGAGCCAAGCTTCACATGCCCAGCAGAGCAAAGCATCACATACCCAGCAGAGCAAAGCATCACATACCCAGCAGTGCCCAGCACGACACATCCAGCAGTGCCCAGCTTCACATGCCCAGCAGTGCCCAGCATGACATATCCAGCAGTGCCCAGCATGACACATCCAGCAGTGCCCAGCATGACAAATCCAGCAGTGTCCAGCTTCACATGACCAGCAGTGCCCAGCGTCACATACCCAGCATCACATACCCAGCAGTGCCCAGCGTCACATGCCCAGCAGAGCCCAGTGTCACATACCCAGCAGTGCCCAGCGTCACATGCCCAGCAGAGCCCAGCGTCACATTGCCCCAGCTCACACATTGATATATTTGCCCCCAGGCCAGCTCATGGAAATATTTGCCCCCAGGCTCACTCATGGAAATATTTGCCCCCAGGCCAGCTCATGGATATATTTGCCCCCAGGCCAGCTCATGGATAGATTTGCCCCCAGGCCAACTCATGGATAGATTTGCCCCCAGGCCAACTCATGGATAGATTTGCCCCAGGCCAGTTTATGGATATATTTGCCCCCAGGCCAGATCATGGATATATTTGCCCCCAGGCCAGGCCAGCTCATGGATATATTTGCCCCCAGGCCAGCTCATGGATATATTTGCCCCCAGGCCAGGCCAATTCATGGATATATTTGCCCCAGGCCAGTTTATGGATATATTTGCCCCCAGGCCAGCTCTCGGATATATTTGCCCCAGGCCAGCTCTCGGATATATTTGCCCCCAGGCCAGCTCTGATATATTTGCCCCCAGGCCAGCTCTCGGATATATTTGCCCCCAGGCCAGCTCTCGGATATATTTGCCCCAGGCCAGCTCACGGATATATTTGCCCCCAGGCCAGCTCTCGGATATATTTGCCCCCAGGCCAGCTCTCGGATATATTTGCCCCCAGGCCAGCTCTAGGATATATTTGCCCCCAGGCCAGCTCACGGATATATTTGCCCCCAGGCTTACTTCTGCCGGCCCCTCCAACGGGCAGATCCTCATCATGCTGTGGCCGCCTCGTTCCTTTGTTCAATGAGCGGCAGCATCGTGAGTATCTGGCGCCGCCTGGGATCCACCTTCCAGCCTGCCGCGGTCTCGCGAGATCACGTGATCTCGATCGCGGCAGGCTGGAGGATGGATCTTAGGTGAGCGGCAGATACTCATGCGGCTGCCGCTCGTTGAAGGAACGAGCGCGGCGGCCGCACGATCTGCCGCCGCCGCATGGAAAAATAATGCAGAGCGGCTGAAATTTGCCGCCCCCAAATTCCTGCCGCCTGGCGCCGCTGCTCCGCTCTGCACCATTGTCGGGCCGGCCCTGGCAGGAACGGCCTGTCCATGGAGCACGATGGATCATTTACTCCAAGCCCTGTCAGAGACAGACCCTCTGACATGCTGCTCCCAGTTGCTCCTCCCAATCCTCCTGCACGCTTCCTGTCCCCGCGCACGAGGCAGGAAAGTGAGGAGAGAGAGAAGTGCGGAGAGCAGGGCCAGCTAGATGGGTGAGATTGTGATTTCCCCCGGGCACCCCTCCTCCCCTCTCTGCAGAATGAGTTACAGATCGGCAGGAGAGGGAGAGCTGTGTTTTTTTTTTATTTGAGTAGCTCCACACACACACACACACAGAGTAAGGAGCAGCTACAAAGCTACTGACTGTGACAGCCTGGCTGCTCCCCTGTCCCCAAACATGTAGAAATGCATGGATTACTTTCTTGGGGAAGAATGGGGAGCAGTCAGGCTGTCAGTCAGCAGCTTTATAGCAGCTCCTTACTCTGTGTGTGTGTGTGTGTGGAGCTGCTCAAATAAAAAAAAAACCGCACCTCTCCCTCTCCTGCCGATCTCTAATTCACTCTGCAGAGAGGGGGAGGAGGGAGAGGGCACATGCAGACACTGCACACGATCATTAAATCTGTGTGTGTGTGTGTACCCTCACTGCCCCTGCAACCCCCCAATACCACCTTCTGCACTGCCACTGCAACCCCCCAATACTGCCTTCTGCACACCCACTGCCACTGCAACCCCCCCAATACCACTTCTGCCCCCAACTGCCCCAACCCCCCAATACCACCTTCTACACCCACTGCCACCCCTCAATACCACTTCTGCACCCAACTGCCCCTGCAACCCCCCAATACCACCTTCTGCACCCAACTTCCCCTGCAACCCCCCAATACCACCTTCTGCACACCCACTGCCACTGCATCCCCCCAATACCACCTTCTGCACCCAACTGCCCCTGTAACCCCTAATACCGCCTTCTGCACACCCACTGCCCCTGCAACCCCGCAATACCGCCTTCTGCACACCCACTGCCCCTGCAACCCCCAATACAATAGCGCCTTCTGCACACCCACTGCCCCTGCAAGCCCCCAATACCGCCTTCTGTACCCAACTGCCCCAGCAAACCCCCAATACCACCTTCTGCACCCAACTGCCCCTGCAAACCCCCAATACCAACTTCTGCACCCAACTGACCCTGCAAACCCCCAATACCACCTTCTGCACACCCACTGCCCCTGCAGCACCCCAAAACCACCTCCTGCACCCATCTGCCCCTGCAACCCCCCAATATCACCATTTGCACCCGATACCACCTTCTGCACACCCACTGCCCCTGCAACCCCCAATACCACATTATGCACCCCCACTGCCCCTGCAACTCACCAATACCACCTTCTGCACCCCCACTGCCCCTGCAACCCCCAATACCACCTTCTGCACCCCTGATACCACCTTCTGCACACCCACTGCCCCTGGAACCCCCAATACCAGATTCTGCTCCCCCACTGCCCCTGCAACCCCACAATACCACATTCTGCACTCCACTGCCCCTGCAACCCCCCAATACCATCTTCTGCACATCTGCAACCACCCAATACCACCTTCTGTACTCCTACAACCCCCAATACCACCTTCTGCACCCTCAATGCCCTTGCAACCACCCAATGGAGCTCCGGAAGCAGCCAGATCCCTGGGAGTGGCCAGATTCCTGGGATCGGCTAGATACCTGGGAGCAGCAAGATCCCGGGGTGCACTGGGAGCAGCCAGAACCCGGGGTGCGCCAGGAGCAGCCAGATCCCGGGGTGCGCCGGGAGCAGTCAGATCCCGGGGTGCGCCGGGAGCAGCCAGATCCTCAACAATAGGCTGCCCTCCGGCCAGGCTTAACACCTAGTGTATCAAAAACATTTTATCCCCATACATAGTCCATATCCTCAATGTTTCGGTTTAGGGCTTTAGGTCGCATAAAAGACACATCAATAAAACTGTACATTAAGAAAAAATTATTTTCTAATTCAACTTTAATTATCTATAGTTCAAAATTGATGCTTAACTGACCTCAAGAGACTCACATGTGTATGGGATAGAAATTATGCTTGATTGAGAACAATGACACTACCTTAAGTAGTGTCAATAATGACTAGATATTATATAATATCTATGTATCTATTTAAAATCTGTCTATATAAAAAAACTTATTGAAATTTTATTTTTAATATGCACTACCTCCATAACTGATTCTGCACAATTTTTCTACATGAACGTCACACCACACCCTCCTGCCAAAATAAAGCTCTCCTCCCATTCAGCAATGCTTCTGCTTTACGGTGCTAAACTGTATACCTGATCAGACATGTTTCCTGAGCTCCCCTGATATTACTGATTGATCTCCTGGGTACCAGACCCCCGGCTTTGACCAACGACTACCACTTTCTGCCTGCCTCTGATCTATGGACCGTCCTGATTATTCTTTTGGAGTGCCCACCTGTACCTTGCCTGGAGTTTCCCTTTGTGTCTTGTCTACAACCCCAAAGTATATTCCAAGTATCGTGGTCCCTCCTGTCTGTTTATCTGTGAACCCCTGCATACTGGGTTCAGAGTCCACCACACCAATCGTTACACAATGTCCATTAATAAAAATGATATTTGTGTATATCCTTACTGAATAAAGGATTGGTTGGATCCTCCTCCCATTTTCCCCCTCCTTTATAATCATTGTAAATTTTTGGATTTAGTCCCATCTACTTTAAGGGGTCTCCTTGATCTCCTACCAGGTTAGGAGCTTGTCTGCTATATATAAATGCCATATGCCGTACAGTGCAGTGTGTGAAAAATATTTCTGCCAGAACTTATATATTGAATTCAATCCCTGCCAAAAGAAAATTGATTTTTTTTTTAGCCGTGGCAATTCCTATTACATCAGTTTTATAAAGAGATGTGCATACGTTTCGGAAAAATTCTGAATTTGGAACGAAATTTGATAATACGTATTGCGTAAGTACTTCCGAATAACGAATCGATACGAATTCAAAATGAAATGAAACGGTATATAACAAATTTATTTTGTTTTACACGGTGTCATCATCATAAAAGAAAAATTTGAATAATTGATATCAACTATCAAATTTGAAATGAACTATCAAATTGATATCAACTATCGAATTGATATATGAAATTAGAATCGATTCAAAATTTCAAATCGAGACGAAATGAAACGAAATATGAAACTAAATTAGTTACGAAATTCCGAAAACTAAATAATTTAAAAACATAACGAAACTAAACTAAACGAAACAATTTTCGGCCATGCACATCCCTAGTTTTGTAACAGGTGAATTAAAATCCTCTATAATTAAAAACATACAAAATGCTGATGAGAATCAATGTTCACATACTTCTTGACAGCAAACAGAATTCATAACCTTCTGAATTAAATATGTCTGTGTTGGCAATCCTCTTTACAAATGTGGAGTTTTGTGACATTTTTGTAAAATTACCTAATCACATTTAATTTTACTTACACTCTGATAGGGCGTCGTTGTCACAGGCTGCATCAGATGAAGGGATGAAGTACACGATGATAATCGCCACACAAAGACTCTTCCACATTTTCAGTACCTTGTTCTTTTGAATAGTATGAATTATGCCCGATGGACACACATAGAAACATAAAACATAGAAAATGTAAGCAGATAAGAACCTTTCGGCCCATCTAGTCTGCCCAATTACATGGATACTTTACCTGGATTTATCTTTTGTTTAGGATAGCCTTATGCCTATCCCATGCTTGCTTAAATTCAATTACTGTTTTGGCCTCTACCACTTCAACTGGAAGGCTGTTCCATGTATCCACCACACTCTCAGTAAAATAATGCTTCCTGATGTTACTTTTAAACCTTTGCCCCTCTAATCTAAGACTATGTCCTTGTCGGGTATATTACAGAAAGGAAAAATTAAAATGGATGCCTGTAGCCATTTTGTTTTTAAAGACAGTTTTTCTTTCAATTTTCTCTAGGTTTAGAAATGAACGAGATTTTTTTTTACAGAGTTCATTCCTGGGTGAAGTCTTTTATATTTTTTTAAGAAGTGCCAGACATGAAGGAATCTAGAATGTTTTTGTGTGATAATGCTAGAGTTAAGTGCTAAGACGTGTCATAATTAAATTTATTGGTCTGGCTAGGGACAGATGAGCGCATTTTCTGCGGCCACCGTCAAAATGTACGTCGATGCGTGCGCACGCATTTTTTCACGGAATACGCTTAAGTGGTCAGACGACCACAGTCGCACAGTCGCAGGTACTCACCAACGCAATTCTAGGGAAATCCGGCTGTTTGAACGTTATGTAGGCCGCACACTAGCAGCGTCTGACGTCTCCTAATCACGCACACACGCTGCCATGCGGCCGCAGCGCACTCTGTACGTCTGTAGCAGCGGTTTCACGTTCTGAGAAAAATGCGTTCATTTGCCGGTTGCGTGGTGTCGGCGCACTTTTGTACGCACGTACTGAGTATATTGGCCGTCATTGGCCGTTATGTGCTGCTACTGCCACCGTGATTTAGTGCGCCTGCACGCGCGTTCCGACTGCCCCACTCTGACCCTAGCCTTAAGTTTTTAAAACAAAAGATATTTTGTCTTTTGGGTATAGGAATAAGAGTTAATATCTCTGTAATATAGATTTATATTCACAAAATATATGTTTATAATCAAGGTATATTTTATTATATTTACAGTAGGAAATATATACTCCAATAAATATTGTAGAAAGTAAATAATTGGTAAATAATAAAAATTACTAAAGAATAGATTCTGTTGAGTTAACCAGAAAAGAATTCAGCTGATAGTAATTTTAAAAGGGAGTGAGGATATAAATCAGATATGATAGGTAGAGACACAGTGTCTATACATTGGGAGAAGAGAAGGTCTTTGAGTAGATTGACCTTTTGACCCGAGATAAGAATATTAAAAAGAAATGGTGGAATTAATTAAGAAGTGCAATACTGCCCTCTAGAGGATAGTAAATATTATATTTGATATACCAATAATATTGCCAGTGACGTCAAATTTACTATAATTGAAGTGGCAGTGTTGGTTGCAGATCAGTCCGAGATTCCAGCATTCAGACTCACACCGCAATGCTTTCAGATGTCCAGTACACATAGCAGATCCCAGGACATGAGGCAATCAAGATTCTCACCAAATCTCTAACTCACATGCATTGATTATCTGATATCAATAATCTTCACATATTCCAAAACAAAGCATCACATAGAAAATTCCAAGACTTATCAACATCCAAATTGGACAGGTAATGTATGAAATTAAGGAATTAATGTAATTATATATATTTGTAGATTTTCTTGCAACGTAGACTGAGACTTCTCAGATACTGGCTAACTCCAAAAATTCTAAGTATTTCTATTCTGCAGATAAAAATATGAAGAAGTGGATATAAGGATTTATTCCTAAAAGAAATGTTGTAAGATTGATACCAATATATATATATTGAATTTGGAAATTACTGTGATTAAAATTAATAAGCAAGGAATTATATAACTACAAAATAAAAAGCAAAAGATTAGAAGTTTAATTCTCGAGATTAGGGGAGGATTCACTAAATAAGTTTTTATTACTTATCATTAAATTAGCTCATCTTTTGTTGATCCATGTAGCATAGATATATATATATATATATGCTACATGGATATATATATATATCTATAAGAGCTGGCTGGTTAAACATTGTTTGCTGGGAAATGCATGTTGTATTAAGCAGAAATGTTTATTAACCATTTGTGTATTAGTTACTAACTGATAAGGTAAATGATATTAATCATATATGCAGTTACTAACCGGAGATACATATATTGTGAAGCTAGTTTTTATATGCTGATGGATTGTGGGTTATAAATTTTTGTTTATGATATGAGATTTGAAACTTTTTTTGTATACGTAATAAATATATATATGTTTATCCGATTATTGATTATTGTATTTTTCAAAGCAAAACACAGACAATTAAAAGAATTCAGGAGAATTTCTAAGAAATATAAACGATTGATATTTGTGTCTCGTATGGATTTCTTATGAAATAATAATCCCTGATATATTGGAGGCAACTGCCGAGATAGGTCCAGTAAGTCCAATATAGACATATTGGAGGCTTGGCTGATAAATCCAATATATAACATGTTGTATTCACGTGCAGAGATTTTATCCGACATCCTCTTGTTTTGCTACTTTGTTTCCTTTTAAATATACTCCCTTCAAATACCTTGTGGATTCCCTTTACAATTTAAATGTTTCTATCACATCTCCTCTGTCTCGTCTTTTTTCCAAGCTATACATGTTAAGATCATTAAGCCTTTCCTGGTAACTTTTCTCCATCAAGCCGTACACCATTTTAGTAGCCCTTCTCTGAACTCTCTCTAAGGTGTCTATATCCTTCTGGAGATACGGTCTCCAGTACTGCACACAGTACTCCAAGTGAGGTCTCACCAGTGCTCTGTACAGTGGCATGAGCACTTCCCTTTTCCTACTGCTAATACCTCTCCCTACACAACCAAGCATCCTGCCAGCACTTCCTGCTGCTCTATTACATTGACTACTTACCCTTAGATCCTCTGAAATAATAACCCCTAAATCCCTTTCCTCAGATTTTGAGGTTAGGACTGTATCAAATATTCTATATTCAGCCCTTGGGTTTTTACGTCCCAGGTACATTATCTTGCACTTATCCACATTAAAACTCAATTGCCACAGCTCCGACCATTTTTTTAGTTTACCTAAATCATTTGTCATTTGGCTGATCCCTCCAAGAACGTCAACCCTGTTGCAAATCTTTGTGTCATCAGCAAAAAGACATACTTTACCGTTAATACCTTAATACCAATAATACCATTAATACCATTAATATCACTACTAAAAATATTAAAGAGAATGGGTCCAAGTACTGACCCCTGAATGGAATTAAAGATACTTCACATAAAATGCATTACTATACAGGAGAACCAGAATGTGTGTATTCTACAAAATTGTCTATTTGATGAATATTTTTTTTTATCATAACATTTATTTGAAATATGGGATGTGAAGTTAACCCTTTCGCTGCTGAGGCATTTCACACCTCTGTGCTGAGCTAATTTTTACCGGTTTTGCTCATCATGTTTAACCGCGTTTTGAAGCCTTATTTTAATATATGACCCAGACATATTATATATCGTTCTTTCCGGCAGACTCGGCAGATTCATAATATATCATTATTATATGTGTTCGTCATGTCCTGTCTGCATATTATAACAAAAAATGCAATAAAATTTGAATTTTCAATAATTTACAATGTGTAAAGTGGTTTTTTTTCACATTGTAACATGCGTGCATTTGCAGTTATATTTTCTATGGGTTGCACTTGTTAAAAAAATTTGAAATGGGGTCTCGTTACATTTCTTTTGGGGGAAAATTACGATATTTTTAACAAACGCACCACATACAAAAATCGTTAGTGCAGCATCATTGTTCACATTATAACTGAAATGGGAACAATATTGCTGCATTAACAAAATACAATTTGTTTATTTTTTGATTATTATTATTTTTTTTAAATATTTTTTTATATTTATTTATTTTTATCTTGTACATGGTCATATTTGGTATCGTTGGAAAGGCCATGCTCTGGCCGATCCAACAATACCAAACGTTAACCCCTAGCTGCCACCAAAACGTTAACCCCTAGCTCATTGTAACCCCCTATCTCCACCATTGGTGGCAACTAGGGTTTAACTCCAGGACTGACGTCACTACGCTATGCACAATTTCACCAGTCGTCAGGGGGAGTTCTCGGAAGCTTGGCCGACATCCAAGATGTCGGCCAGCTCCGGGAGAGGATCACGATTTGGCGCTTTTCGGCCTGCACCGGGGGGGGGGCAGCAATCAGCCGGAATCCCGGCAGATTGCTGCCTCCTCTGCTAGGATGCGCTCAGCATGTCCAGAGCACAGGAGGTGCACTTGACAGGACGTGCTGAGCGCGTCCTTAGCAGCCAAGTGGTTAAATATACAGGAAAAAAAAATTGCACAGAAATTGTAAATGTACATTTTCTCCTGTTCCATGTATTTGTTCATTCTTTACAGAAATATTTTTGGAATAAAAGGTTCTAAAGTCTGCATAATTAGCATATAGGCAGAAACAGCCTCTGTGTCAAATACAGTAAATGTGAAAAAGATAAATAATAAAATGGTCATATCTCCTGCTTATGGGGATTTGTAGTGATTACAATAAGCAATGCAGCTTCTAACAAAAACACCAATAGAATATAAAAATAATATCTGTATGTGCTGCATAATGCCTGTGTATGGAAATTAGAGTAACACCTTATATCTGTACTGTAGAGGGAATTTCAGCATTTATAACCCCCTGAATCTTATCCCTGTACAGCAGTGACTGACCCCACAGCACTCCCTGTATTCTGCCCTCTCTGGCTGTAATGCAGCAGCAAAATTTTTGAACGTTTTGTTAGAATGAGGTTTGGAGTTGCTATTTGGACCTTATTTACAGTAATACTTGCAGGGTTATTCAAAGAGATCCGAATGGCTGGAGAAAGATAACCAAATGCTGATTTTCAGCGTTCGGTTACCTTTCTTGGCCATTCGGCTATTCAGAGAGCAGGCAATAATCCAAATCCTGGCGAATTGCCTGCACATATGGTGCCTGTTCGGTGCCTGTTCGAGGGCAGTGAAATCCCCATGAAAAAGCACTGCTTCGGCTATTCAGAGAACACAAACCAGCAGTGAAAGGTTTCCGAATTGCTCTGCCATTTGGTGGTTTCATTCAACATGTTTATTCAGGAGAATCCCATAGGCTTCAATGGTAAAAAATATTCCCGTTTTAATTTAATATCTAATAAACCATTCATTATAGAATTCTGCAGTAAAGAGTCTCTTTATTTATAGATTTATTTAGGATATTTTAAGCATTTTTTTTCCTTAAAAAAGTCTGATTTTCTTTTTTTATTTTTTAAGTTTACTTATTTTTTCTGTAACAGCCCTTTTTATTACCATTCCCTGGATGTCATATGTAAATTTCAGACATTTTCGCTCAGTAGTTTCTTTGCAAACAGCGTTTCACTTTTCAATTATTCATGCAAACTGTTTTGCTAATTTATTCACTGCCTTCTTCTACGGTGTTGGCTTTTTCCGGCGGCTTCGCTGCGTGTGATCGGCTCCTGCTCGGGTTTTTCGACGGGTTAATCCTGATGTTTTTGCGGGTTTTCGGCGTGCATTCGCCGGGTTTTCGCCAGGTTTCCGGAAGGTTTTCGGCAGCTTTTCCCTGCACTTCGACAGCCCTGTGGTGCTTGCTGAATACATCGCAGGGTTGCCGAAATGGGATCGACAAAAAACGAACCGAATTGAAGAGAACAAAAAGTCACCGAATGTGTTAGTTTTAGGGTTTAAGTTACTTTGTATAGTTATGGTAACATTTAGTGTTAACCTTCATCCCTAATCCTAACACTTTGCTATATATTTAGGCAACAGATTCTGTTTCGTCATTACTGAAGCCGTTGCCTAAAAATTAAGCAAAATTAGCCCCGAATTAAAAACCTTCAATTTAGATGCTTTAGAATTCCACTTTTTGCGCCATTTTCAGAAGCGATTTATGGAGAACTCAGAAAATTTCGGACAACTCAAATTGGCACAACATTTTAGATTGCTGCCAAACTGGAGCATTTTAAATTTCTCCACGAGCAAAAACGAAGAAATATTTTCTAAATCCTTTAAATAATTTTTGCGATGATAATTGTGCAAGTTTTAGGGTTATGGTTACTTTTATAGTTAGGATTACATTTAGGGTTAACCTTCAATCTTAATCCTAACATTCTGACATATATTTAGGCAACAGATTTTGTATCTTCATGAACCCCATAGTGACCAGGCGATTTTACCACTCTCTGTCTGAAAGTACCCACTGCTGTTTTTAAGTTTCTGCGCTGTTTGTGTTTTGCTCTAATTTTCCTCTTACTCGTTTATGGAACCCACACATATTAAATACCCTTTTTCTCACCATTAAGGCTGGGGTCAGACTAGCGCACTTTTAACGTGCGTTCTGGCGCACATAATCACGGCCGCACTAGCAGCAAATGAAGGGCAATGACAGCCAATATACGAAGTACGGTCGCACAAAAGTCCGGCCGCGCAACGCAAGTGGAAAATGATCGCATTTTTTTGAGAACGCAGAACCGCTAGTACGGACGTACAGAGTGCGCTGCAGCGGCATAGCGGTGTGTGTGTGTGTGATTTGGAGACGTCAGACCCTGCTGTTTCCGGCCAACATAACGTCTAGACACCCAAAGTTTCCTGGTTTAAATCTGTAAAAAATCACGCACAAAAATGCGCATCGTATAACCGTTTTCACGTATTCCATGAAAAAATACGTCAATGCGTTCGGACGCACTTCTTTACGTTCGCGTGTAAAAATGCTTTCGTTTGACCCTAGCCTTCAAGGACTTTCTAAAGATACCAGTATTTTCATCATATCGTATAATTTACTATTAAAAAAACCTATGAAATATGATGAATAAATGGAAGAAAACATACTTTTTCGAACTTTGACCCCCAAAATCTACAAACGCCAAAAAACAACCCAGCTAAATAGTTTTGACATTTTTGTTTTTGCTTTTTAATCCCTTCATTGCTGAGCCATTTCACGTTTGTGTGCAGGTCATTTTGACCGTTTTATGCTCATCATGTTTAAACGTGATTTAAAGCCTATTTTATAATACCCCCAGACAATTTTTTTAAAAAAAACACTTTTTTAAATTATTTTATTTATGTTTGATTTAGTAATTTCAATTGCAATTTAGCAGCTTAATAAGAAAAATATTTCACTAGAAGAGAAATATTGAAGCAGAAGAGCAAGGTGTAAGAGGCTTTTCGATGATTTGGAATTCTTACCAGAATTCAATGATGCGACGAGATGAGTTTTATGAGGATTCTCTGATCATGTTGGAGATGTTGTTCTGATTGTGAGATATGAGTTTGACTTTGACATTGGATTGCTCCACCCAAAACCTGGCATAATTATTTGGCATGAAACCATACACTAGTCTCCAGGGCAATTCATCATATGATCTTTGAGCAACTGCTGGATAAAAGTACATTTAAATTCTTATTATTTAATAAGTGTCTGTAATTTCCAACTCCAACATGTTATTGAAAAAGCTAGTATATTATTCCTTCTTAAATATTTAAAGTATTTTATTTATTGTAATGAAAATGAAATTAAATGAGTGACTTTAAATTTGAGCTCTACTTGTTAGGTTAATTTGCGGTAGCCAGAATTGTTCCCTAAACTAGTGATGGGCCGAACACCCCGTGTTCGGTTCGCATTCGAACTCTAACATCCGTAAAAGTTTGACCATAAACTCGAACACAATGCGAACACCATGCAAGTCAGTGGGGCTCGAACGTTCGAAAATTAAGGTCCCCTCCAAGAGGGCATACAGTGTATGTGCAAGATATTGGCCATAAAAGGTGTATGAGGGTCCGGGTACTGCCCTGGGGACACGAAACAATGAAAGAAAAGTAAAAAAAAAAAAAAAAAGTTTATAACCCTTTCACTGCTGAGTGCTGAGCCATTTCACCGCTGTGCGCTGAGCTCATTTTTAACCGTGTTTGCTCATGTTTAAATGCGATTTGAAGCCATGGGAAATGTTTGACCAGCAATGAGTGGGAAATGTTTGACCAACAATGAGTGGGAAATATTCCCGTTTTATTTCAATATCTAATAAACTGTTTATTATTATATTCTGCAGTAAAGAGTCTCTTTATTTTTATATTTTTTAGGATCTTTTAAGCATTTTTTGGAATTTTTTGTTTCTTTTGAACTCTCCGCGAACGTCCCAAAAAGTTCGAAGTTTGCGAATTTTTTTCGAAACAGCAGATGTTCGAATCGAACTTCGAACCGATTCTAACCGGCAGCCCATCCCTACTCTAAACTCATGACCTTACAGATGTGAAATATCAACTTATAAGGCTGGTTGAGAGTCATGCTTATGTGTGTGCTTTTTAAAGTAACCCTTAATATGTCTGTTCTGGTTAAAGAATTTATCTCTCAAATTTCTTCCTCAATGCTCCCCACCACCTCAAGATCAATAAGGCTAAGACAGAGCTGTTACCCATTAAACCTACAAAGTCATACATCCCCTGTAACACGTCCATAACTGTTGATGACTTTGGAATATTTCATTCCTCTTAAGTCTATTGCCTTGGCGTCACACTTTTTTACCTCATCCATGTACTAAAGCCCAACATCTTGCCTCACATTGGTGTCAAGAAACTCGCAGGGTTCATGTTTATCGAGTCCTCGGATATTTACTTAGCTTGAAACTCTCCACCTCATGGTGCCAGAAACATGCCATTATAAGTATAGAAACTCGAGAATCCATGCTTTTCTATGGACTCATGAACTTCCAAGATGGTGCTAGAGAGGAACTCCCCCACTCTGCAAAACCAGTGACTTTATTAAAAAATAAAAGTTTAGAAATTGCACAAAATAACCAGGAGCTGCCAAATCCGTTTGTCGACACACACACAGTGTAGTGAAATGACAGAAAGAGGAGTGGTTTCCAAGAATCAAGGGCTGTGTGCCAGGTTTAATCTTGCAGGCACAAATGCGAGAGAAACTTTTTCTAGTGAACATGCAAACATTAGTGATTTTCCGAGTTCTCGCATCACAGTCGAGGCATTCGCCTGGAATGATTCCTGAGCCGGCCATCGCTCGACCTACGAGTTATATCAGCATCAAGCACAATGTCCCCGGCTGAATACCTGTTAATATATAAAAAAACAGACTAATAATAAACCGTAAATAAGTATCACCTCTTTAAATTGAATTTGCAGCTTTTACAGTACATTATGAAATCTCAGGTCTTGGACTGAGCAGGCTTTGCCCAATTTGCAACACTCGAGCTGCACATGCAAAAAACTAATTTGCAAAAAGCACAAATCGTAATTATTAGTGGTAAATTGAATGCAAGCTGCCGGATCTCAGCAAACAGGAAAAATGATCATAGAGGGTCAAATCCTAAAGGGACCGTGTCGCCAAATACAGCAATGAACCAATATACCCAAATTGCAACACCCGAGGGGCGCACTCATAAACCAAATCGCGTTTCGCAAACAGCAATTAATACTGACAGACTGAGTGCAAGCTGTAAGGTCTTAGCTGACAAAAATAGGGTCCTAGAGGGTCAAATCCTAAAGGGACCATGTCCCCAAACCCTGCAATGAACCAATATACTATTAATTTATATAGGACCGCAACAGCTAAGTCCCATATATAGAACGAGCCAAAATTGTCGGTTTCTAGACTGAAACAAAAGTTTTAGGGGGTAACCCTTATTTAAGCATCAAAGTAAGCCTAATTAAAGGCTTAATTAAATCAGACACTTAATTGACATAAAAAGTACCTTTTATTTTTCCTTTTAAAAAATCTCATATAAAACATACACTTAACATAATTAATAAAAACAGAAGGTGGTGTCGTGCTAAATTATGGGGGAAAAAAAAAAATCGATAAATACCATACAATTGTCTCAATTATACCAGTCCTATGAAAAAAAGGAAAAAATAAATGAAATAAAAACAAAAAGGAAGGAAAAATACTAATATTTCTCTCCTTTCTTGTCGAAAAAGCCCGTTTGGATAGTTTCGGCTCCTCCTGGAAATAGGGGGAGTTCGTATTTCCCAATCCCTTTCAAACGAAAACCACTCTGACATCGAAGTAGATGATTTTGTATCCAGACATTGTTTCGGCCGGTAATACACCTGTAGAGTACGGGTCTGCGAAGGAAAATAATGCGTATCTACTAATAATTAGGGATGAGCCGAACACGCCCGAGTTCGGGTTCGTACCCGAACCCGAACTTTCTGAATGTTCGAATCTGAATCCGAATCCGAACCTGAACTCAATACAAGTCAATGGGGCTGAAAATTCGGTTTTTAGAGTGCCCTCCAAGAGGGCATATATGCTAGATATTTGCCATAAAAGGTGTATGGGGGTCCGGGTAGTGCCCAGGGGGACAGGAAACAAGGACAAAAAGTAAAAAAAAAAACGTTTTTAAAAGGGACAGAGAGTTTTCCATGAAATGAGGGTTAAAAATAAAAATTAAACATTCCTTCAAATATCGTGCCTAGGAGGTCCCCATAATCTGCCCGTGAAGTGGCGGATTTCTAGGATGTATAGAAACACTTAAAAACAAAAAAAATTAAGTTTCAAATAACGGTAAATGCTTTTCCTTTAATCTATCCATAAACATGCTTGGGGCAGCAGTCTGTATGAAAAGAGGAGACATTTTCGGATACGCAGAAAAAGTTTACTGATTTTTTGGCTAAATTATTGTGAAACTTATGCAGGCTTTGGATGAAAGTAACAATAGGTGCTTTAAAATTGGGCCTTTAGCGTCGGAAACAGTGCCGTCACACCGTAACCCCTCTGAGGATATGAATCTGATACAGGCGTCAGTGGCAGTGCACTCAAATATTGTGCTTTTGGTGCCAGGCCTGCAAGTACTCCCCTCTGTAGTATTGTGGAAGAATGCAGGGGTGGACATTGCGGTCCTATATTAAAAAGATATGAATCTGGTAAAGGCGTCAGTGCACCCAGATATTGTGCTTTTGGTGCCAGACTGCCAGCAAGTACTATCATACAGTAACCCCTCTGTAGTATTGTGGAAAAGTGCAGGCTTGGACCCTGCGGTTCAAAAAATTAAAATGATATAGATGTGGCACAGGCGTCAGTGCAGCCAAATATTGTGCCTTTCATGGCAGCAAGTGCATTCACACCGTAACCCTTTTGTGGTATTGTGGAAGAGTTCAGTGCTGGAGGTTTTGTGCATGCAGAAGACATCCCGATCTATTCCGTTACGTCAGCATCAGGGGATTGATAACTGCTGATCCAGGACTGATTCATTTTTATAAATGTCAGCCGGTCTACAGAGTCGGTGGACAGACGCACTCTTTTGTCTGTGTCAAAACCTCCAGCGGCACTGAACGTCCTTTCAGAAAGCACGCTGGATGAAGGGCAACCTAGTAGCTGCATAGCATATTGGCTAAATTCTGGCCAGTGATCCAATCTCAACACCCAGTAAGCCAGTGGATCATCTGCTGGAAAGGTATCCAGGTCTGCACTTGCCCCTAGGTAGTCCTACACCATATGGTGAAGACGCTGGCAATGGGTGCCTACATTCGACGTCCCTGGGCGTCGTGGACTAAATTTTTTTAAAAATGCATCAGTCAAGCGGCCCTGGCCTTCACCACTATTCCTCTGATCATCCGCAGCCTCAGAAGCACGTGTGTCATCACTTGTGTAACACCTTTCCAGGCACTGGTAGGTTACCAAGTGTCGCTTTAGAGCGTCCTCAAGTTTTGTCATCCTGTGCTCCCTCTGTGCGGGCAGGATGAACTCTGCAACTTTACCCTTGTATCGTGGATCAAGAAGGGTTGCCAACCAGTAATGATCCCTCTCCTTGATAGCACGAATCCTGGGGTCCTTTAGCAGGCTTTGCATCATAAGGGAGCCCATGCAGCGTAGGTTGGAGGTGGCATTAGCTTCCGAGTCTTCCTGGTCAATGAGGATGACCGCTTCGTGCACTTCCTCCTCCCACCCACGCACTAGCCCTTGTGTTACTGGGCACATGAAACCCTCCCTTGAGGAATCCCCACCTTCAATGCCCCTGTGGCAGACTAGATCTGTATTTCTATTTATATCAGGGTCTGCCTGTGTATATGTGTCTATATATATCCTCCATATCGTCATATTCATATTGGGGTCTGACCATTTGGGAAGCATATACCAGTGTCCACAGCTGGTGAGGAATTAGCATTTTACATGCTAAAATGTAATTGAAAGGTTTAGCTTTCTCCCTTGGGGGGAGGATATAACACGTAACTGTAAAAGGGAATGTCCTTTGTACCTTGACATATTAATCACACCTTGGAAGCCAGCCAGGCACCAAGATTTAAACCCGATCTTCAAAGACAGGAAGCACATCCTTGATCTCTAAGGGGGGTCTGGGGGGGAAGAGGGACACTTTTGGGCAATTAAAGATTAATTGACCAGTGTACTGAGCGCGAGCGAGAAGGGCACTCTGGGATATGTAGTACTGGAGCCTGGGCCATTTGTGGGTGGGGGTTGGAAGGATCAGGAAATGAATAAATTCTGAAAACTGGCCATGTACTTTGGCTGATCACTTGGGGTACCTTCGTTAGAGGACTGATCTGTCCATTCTCTATCTCCAGGCTCCAGGAGACCATTAATGCTAGCTTAATGAATAGCTCTTCGTAAGTAATTGCTCTATGGTTCACCCTTTTTCTTTTATTTGCTGTGTAGTGTGTAATTAATTGATTTATTCTAGTTATAATTTTTTCTGTAACAAAGCACTGTGATTTTTTCTATATCATAAATAAATAAAAAGTATTTAAGTTTTGACTCTGGCTGATGAGATCCACGCTAACTAAGAGATTGGGAGTATTGCTATTTGCTTTAAGCTCGGTTATATATAAGAAATTGCGAGTTGTGGTCGTCAGACGGCAGGGATTGTGGGATCTGTAGTCACTGTCAGAGCCTAGGGTAAGCAGATAGTGCGACTGCTAAGCCCTGCATCTCCTGTT
Source organism: Leptobrachium leishanense (assembly GCA_009667805.1). Lineage (NCBI taxonomy): Eukaryota > Metazoa > Chordata > Amphibia > Anura > Megophryidae > Leptobrachium > Leptobrachium leishanense. The sequence goes on along the minus strand of CM019074.1, from coordinate 37,711,346 downwards.
GCGACGCGCATAGTGTCCATGAGGACTGGTGGCAGCGTTACTAATAGAATAAGAAAGTGAGCTCAGGGATTGTGGGAGACGTAGTCATTACCCACGTCAAGAGAAGATTGTACTGCGTTGCAATCCTGGGATCAGTATATCACGCTCTACGTACCTGTTGTGAGAGGAAGTGTGGCTGGGACGGGTAGATAAGCGCGCATGATTATCTGGGTCTAGGATAGATAGATAGTGAGCAGCTTAATCCGGCGTCTTTGCGCAGCAGCGCGTGTAGTGGGTCGTGACAGCCCCCACTACTTAAATATTCCTCCTCCTCCTCCTGTCTGATCTGAGTAGGACCCGCTGGAATGCTGTCTGCGGAAAGACTGGGGTCTTGAGAGCTAGGGAAGGCCTCCTCTTCCTCCCGCTGCTCTGCCTCTAGAGCCACATCTATAATTCCCCGCAGAGTGTGCTCCAGCAGGAACTCTAAAGGAATTGTGTCACTGATGCATGAAATGTCCCTGCTCACCATCCTCGTTGCCTCCTCAAATGGTGACAGTACAGTGCATGCATCCTTGATCATCAGCCACTGCGGGGGGGGAAACCAAGTTGACCTGAACCTGTCCTTGTGCCATACTTACACAGGTACTCGTTGATGGCCCTCTGCTGCTTGAGCAGACGCTGCAGCATTGCTAATGTCGAGTTCCACCTGGTGGGCATGTCACAGATCAGACAGTTTGTGGGAAGGTGGAATTCTCTTTGAATTTCTGCCAGGCGAACACTTGCTGGGAATGACCGTCTGAAGTGGCTGCAGACTTTTCTGGCATGGCTGAGAAGCTCTGGCAGCCCTGGGTACTTGGTTAGGAAATGCTGTACCACTAGATTTAGGACGTGTGCTAGGCATGGTACATGCGTCAATTTACCCTTGCGTAAGGCGGAGAGAAGGTTGCTGCCATTATTGCAGATGATCATTCCCAGCTGAAGCTGGTGTGGTGTTAACCATCTCTGCACCTGCCCCTGCAGAGCTGACAGAATTTATGCCCCGGTGTGGCTCCTGTCCCATAAACAAACCAGCTCAAGCACAGTATGGCATCTTTTTGCTTGAGCCATTGCGTAGCCCCTGCCTCGCGTCGGTTTAACTGCCACTTCGCCAGAGACAGAGAAGGAGGAGGAAGAGGAAGAGGTGGTGGAGCAGACAGACCTCATACAAGCAGCTTTCTGGAGGCGTGGCGGATGAACAAGCTCCAGCACAGAGCCCCGTCTTGGATCCCTCCCAGCTGCGATCAGAGTTACCCAGTGTGCCGTGAAGGAAATGTAATGGCCCTGTCCATGCTTGCTGGACCACGTGTCTAAAGTCACATGCACCTTGCTGCTGACTGCCTTTCCCAATGACTGGATAACATTGTCTTCCACGTGCTGGTATAGTGCTGGAATGGCCTTGCAGGAAAAGTAATGGCGTTTTGGAACCTGCCACTGTGGTACAGCACATTCAGCAAATTCACGGAAGGGAGCAGAGTCCACCAGCTGGAAAGGCAGCAGCTGCAATCCGAGTAATTTTGCTAAGCTGGCATTTAGACGCTGTGCTTGGGGATGGTTGGGACTATATTTTTTCTTACGCTGCAGCAGCTGCGGCAATGTAATCTGACTGCGTAAATCTTCAGCTGATGGGATGATGTCACATTGTGAGGAAGGAGCTGGTACATCCATTACTGTAGCATCATCCCTGTCAGTGGAGGTTGTAGGCAATGACATGGCAGGACATACATTGGGGTAGAGACACATGAGGAAGAGGAGGACCTACGCAAAGTGTTGCACCAACGGGATGTGTGGCAGGTGTTCATATGTCGCCTCAAGCACGTGGTACCCAAGTGTCCGGTGTCTTTCCCACGCTTCAGCCTCATCTGACATAGATTACAAATAGCAACGGTGCGCTCTGCTGCACATTTCTTAAAGAACTCCCAGACAACAGAGTTCCTGCATGTGTGCTTTGGAGACAACAGCGCTCTGCACCGGAGCAGCTCTGACATCTGATGCCTTGGACTGGCTAGTGCTACGGTTGGTCATAGAGGATGTTGTGCCTCGTGTTTGCTGTGCCTCCTCCTCCCCCTCCTCCTCCTCACTTGATTCTTCTGTTCGATCTGGCACCCAGGTGGAGTCAGTGACCTCATCATCAATGTCATCTTCACCCCCTATCTCCTCGTCACTGGAGCCAACTTGGCAGTATGCTGCAGCTGCTGGGGCAACATGAGTGCCAGTTATTTGTGTGTCATCACTGGCACCCCCTTCCTCTAGGTTGATTATACTCCCTTCCTCAACCTCAGAGATTGAATCAGAGCACTGTACTTGCTGCGCATCCTCAAGCAGCATGTCACTCTCATTGTAGTCAAACAATTCAGCTGACGCCTCCGTGTGCGATAGCGAGGCTACGGCAGGAGTAGCTGTGGACATGGAGGCTGCATTAGATGTTTTGTCAGCTGAGGTGGACTGTAAAGCACTACAAGCCTGGCTGGCAGGGGACTCGGAGGATGATGATGGCCTGGTTAGCCAATCCACCAAATCCTCAGTATGTTGTTGCTGCTGCTTAAGACGGCCAGCACCAGTTAGAAAGGACAAGCGTGCCCCTGCAGAGGATGCACCATGTCCACCACAACCAGAGGCACAGCTTCCCGACACAGGGGCTGCTTGCCCTCTTATCTTTGTCTGGGAGCGTCTGCCTGTCCTTTTTGTTCTTTTAGACATGGTGAGTGCTATATAGATTAAATATATACAGAGCTCTGATTCAACTCTGGTATAAAGATTAAATATTTACAGAACTCTGGTATAACTCAGTGAGACACCCTGATAGCTGGCAGCCCGTGACAAGACACAGATTACAATTCCCTCCTATAAATCAGTGAGACCCCCCTGATGGGTGGCAGTGAGAAGACACAAATTACAATTTGCATAAATCTGCTACAAGTATGTGGGACCCCTTGATGGGTGGCAGTGAGAAGCAACAGATTACAAATCTCAGAAACCTCCTATAAATCAGTGTGACCCCTTGATGGGTGGCAGTGAGAAGCAACAGATTACAAATCTCAGAAACCTCCTATAAATCAGTGAGACCCCTTGATGGGTGGCAGTGAGAAGCCACAGATTATAAATCTCAGAAACCTCCTATAAATCAGTGTGACCCCTTGATGGGTGGCAGTGAGACGCCACAGATTACAAGTCTCAGAAACCTCCTATAAATCAGTGTGACCCCCTGATAGGTGGCAGTGAGAAGCCACAGATTACAAATCTCAAAAACCTCCTATAAATCAGTGTGACCCCTTGATGGGTGGCAGTGACAAGCCACGGATTACAAGTCTCAGAAACCTCCTATAAATCAGTGAGACCCCCTGATGGGTGGCAGCCAGTGAGAACACACGGATTATAACAATTCCCAAATATTTTGTAGAAATTAGTGACCCCCAAAATACTTGCTGGCAGTGACAAGAGACAGATCACCTCAATTCCCAAATATTTTGTAGAAATTTGTGAGACCCCCAAAATACTTGCTGGCAGCCAGTGACAAGACACAGATCACCTCAATTCCCAAATGTTTTGTGGAAATTTGTGAAACCCCCAAAATACTTTCTGGCACCAGTGACAAGACACAGATCACCTCAATTCCCAAATGTTTTGTAGAAATTTGTGAGACCCCGAAAATACTTGCTGGCACCATTGACAAGACACAGATCACCTCAATTCCCAAATTTTTTGTAGAAATTTGTGAGACCCCCAAAATACTTGCTGGCAGCCAGTGACAAGACACAGATCACCTCAATTCCCAAATGTTTTGTGGAAATTTGTGAGACCCCCAAAATACTTACTGGCACCAGTGACAAGACACAGATCACCTCAATTCCCAAATGTTTTGTAGAAATTTTTGAGACCCCCAAAATACTTGCTGGCAGTCAGTGACAAGACACAGATCACCTCAATTCCCAAATGTTTTGTAGAAATGAGACCCCCAGTAGCGTGGCAGACCGGCAGTAAGAACACACAACAACAATCTCCTATGAAATCTCCTCTCAAATGCATGCTGAAGCGGTGCGTGGAAACCTTATATAGTGTGCTGTGGGACTTAGCTCTGTGAGCCCATGATTGGGCAAAATTTGCCCAATCAGGACTCTGAGCCGTGATTGGCACACTGTTGAACCTGTCTTGCACCAGACCTGTGGTCAGGTGCAAGGCTTTAGCCAATTACGAGCTTCAGGCCAGTGGGAAAGTGCATTGTGGTCCATTGTGGTCGAACATGCGTCGAACACCCGGAAATATTCGGAGTTCGCGAGGAGACCGAACAGGCTAAGTTCGACCCGAATTCCGAACCGTCCGAACCAAACAGCTCATCCCTACTAATAATCCTTCGCAGACCCGTGTACTCTACAGGTGTATTACCGGCCGAAACAATGTCTGGATACAAAATCATCTACTTCGATGTCAGAGTGGTTTTCGTTTGAAAGGGATTGGGAAATACGAACTCCCCCTTTTTCCAGCAGGAGCCGAAACTATCCAAACGGGATTTTTTGACAAGAAAGGAGAGAAATATAAGTATTTTTCCTTCCTTTTTGTTTTTGTTTTTATTTTATTTATTTTTTCCTTTTTTTCATAGGACTGGTATAATTGAGACAATTGTATGGTATTTATCGATTTTTTTTCCCCATAATTTAGCACGACACCACCTTCTGTTTTTATTTTGACTTTTTCTGATTTGAGTCTATATCAGGGTGGTGTGTGGTGCTCATTTGTAATAGGTGTTTATTCTCAGTATTAACCCTTTTCTAAACACAATTAATAGTTAGTTGATGCATTCAATCAGCCAGTTATTATAGCGGTTTGATTTCAACAATATGAAGAGAGATTAATAGTTATATTTGCATTTAGTATTAGTGCAACGGTAATCTCACCCAATTGAATCAATATTCTCCCATGGAAGTAATCATAAATCATAAATAATCACACACCCAAAAGGTAGGACTACTGGCTTGGGTTTTAGGCACAAGACAGCCCTCTTGACTAATCTCTTTATCTTTATCCCCTGTACCTGTATTTTTCAGTGAAACCCCCAGCAGCTAATCACATAATATGCTGTCCTTTCAGCCCTTCAGGGAAACTTCAGTCTCCATGCTGGGCAGTAAAGAATAAGTCCTGATTAGCCGGGGGAAGGGGGGAAAATCTCATAGTCCTGACAGAAAATGTCCAAAATAGTGATGGGCCGAACACCCCCCGTGTTCGATTCGCATTCGAACTCGAACACCCAAAAAAGTTTGACCGCAAAAGCGAACACAATTCGAACAGCATGCAGGTCAAAGGGGCTCGAACGTTCGAAAATGAAAGTGCCCCCCAAGAGGGCATATATGCAAGTTATTGGCCATAAAAGGTGTATGGGGGCCCTGGGGGACAGGAAACAATGATTTTTTTATTTAAAAAACCCCAGTTTTTATCCCTTTCACTGCTGATTGCTGAGCCATTTCACCGCTGTGCGCTGAGCTCATTTTTATAGTTTTTGCTCATGTTTAAATTAAATTTGAAGCCATGGGAAATGTTTGACCAACAATGAGTGTGAAATGTTTGAGCACCAAGGAGTGGGAAATGTTTGAGCAACAAGGAGTGGGAAATGTTTGAGCAACAAGGAGTGGGAAATGTTTGAGCAACAAGGAGTGGGAAATGTTTGAGCAACAAGGAGTGGGAAAAGCTTGACCAACAAGGAGTGGGAAATGTTTTAGCAACAAGGAGTGGGAAATGTTTGACCAACAATGAGTAGAAAATGTTTGATCAACAAGGAGTGGGAAATGTTTGAGCAACAAGGAGTGTGAAATGTTTGACCAACAATGAGTGGAAAATGTTTGATCAAAAAGGAGTGGGAAATGTTTGAGCAACAAGGAGTGTGAAATGTTTGACCAACAATGAGTGGAAAATGTTTGAGCAACAAGGAGTGGGAAATGTTTGAGCAACAAGGAGTGTGAAATGTTTGACCAACAATAAGTGGGAAATGTGTGACCAACAAGGAGTGGGAAATGTGTGACCAACAATGAGTGGGAAATGTTTGAGCAACAAGGAGTGGGAAATGTTTATGAATCCCATAGGCTTCAAAGTTAAAAATATTCCTGTTTTAACACAATAAACCGTTTATTTTTATTTTCTGCAGTAAAGAGTCGCTTTATTTTTAGATTTTTTTAGGATCTTTTAATCATTTTTAAAAAAAATTGAAATCTTGCGAAGTTCGCAAATTTTTGAACAGCCGAACTTCGAACTGATTCGAATCGGCAGCCCATCCCTATTCTGTATATCACAATTCTGTATATTAGTTCTATATATCTTAATTCTATATATCAGAGTTGTATATCGGAGTTCCATGTCAGAGTTCCATGCTATAGCAGTCTCTGATACTGATCTATTATAGCAGTCGATCAGAACAGTCTATTCTGACAGTCGATAATTGCAATATATTGCAATACACATCATGTCAGAAAGACCAAAAAGGACAGGCAGACGCTCCCATGCAGAGGTAAGGGGGCAAGCAGCCTCTATGTCTGTAGGCTGTGCTCGTGGTCGTGGATGTGGTGCATCCTCTGCAGGCAGGGCAAACTTGCCCTTTCTAACTGGTGCTGGGCGTCTTATGCAGCAGCAACATACAGAGGATTTGGTGGATTGAATAACCAGGCAATCCTCATCCTCCTCATCCTCTGCCACCCAGGCTTGTAGTGGTTTACAGTCCACCTCACCTGCCAAAGCATCTAATTCAGCCTCCATATCTACGGCTACTCCTGCAATAGCCTCACTATCATGCATGGAGGAGTCAGTTGAAATGTTTCACCACAATGTCAGTGACATGCTGCTTGAGGACGCGCAGCAAGTCCAGTGCTCTAATGTTGACTCTGAGGTTGAGAAAGGGAGTAAAATCAGCCTAGAGGGAGGGGGTGCCAGTGACGCACAAAGAACTGGCACTCATGTTCCACCAGCTGCAGCATACTGCCAGGTTAGCTCCAGTTCCATTGCTGAGTAAAACACGGTGGACAGCAAAATATAAGAGCGTTCACATTTTTAGCTCTAACTTTGATGAAATCTTTCAGCAATTAAGCTTGCTGGTCATTACAGCATCTGGTAAGACACGTCAGGACGCATACCAACTGCAATGTTCTTCAAGCACAGTGAGCTTTCTCTTTTGTTTGAACATTATTGCAAACTGCTCCTCCAGATTTTAATCTGTAAACCAGGCTCTCCAAGCTGTTCAATTGGATATTCTCAAGGTCTGTATTCATGCACAAGACCTTTTGACCATTTTCCGTGGTCATAGTGAAAGAGCAGAAGAACAGTTTAACCCCTTAAGGACCCCTGACGTACCCTGTACGTCCTGTCCACAGGTCTCCCTTAGACCCGCGGACGTACAGGGTACGTCAGCGGCGCCAAATCCCCCTCCCGCCCGATACTCACCTCCCTCGCTGGATCCCTCGGTGATCTGGCAGGGAGGAAGCCTGCCCATGTGATTTACATGGGCAGGCGAGGCTGATGACGTTGCCACGCTGCGTGGTGACGTCATCAGCAGGTGCCCCCATTCAAATCAATGGAGGGGAGGGGGGGCTCCTTCGGAGCCCTCTATCTCCCCAACCATTGAAGCTAGGGAGATGCTTTTTGCACCGCTGAAAAGGGGTGAGTCTCCCCTTTTCAGCGGTGTATAGCATTAACCGTTTTGCCGCCGGATCGCGTTTTAGCACGAATTGGCGCCAAAACGCGATTCGAACCTGGAGGGGGGGCTGACATCTTGAATAGGTGAACTTCTGTGAGCTGGGGCAAATATACACATGTGAGCTGGGGCAAATATACACATGCGAGCTGGGGCAATTATACCCATGTGAGCTGGGGGCAAATATACACATGTGAGCTGGGGGCAAATATACACATGTGAGCTGGGGGCAATTATACCCATGTGAACTGGGGGTAATTATACACATTCGAGCTGGAGGCAAATATACCCATGTGAGCTGGGGCCAATTATACGCATGTGAGCAGGGGGCAATTATACCCATGTGAGCTGAGGCAAATATACCCATGTGAACTGGGGCAATTATACCCATGTGAGCTGGGGCAATTATACCCATGTGAGCAGGGGCAAATATACCCATGTGAGCTGGGGTAATTATACCCATGTGAGCTGGGGCAATTATACCCATGTGAGCTGGGGCAAATTTACCCATGTGAGCTGGAGGCAATATATATATCCATGTGAGCTGGGGCAAATATATTCATGTGAGCTGGGGCAAATATACGCACGCAGCCTATTGCCGTTTTCTGCGAGCACATCTGGCTCTACAGGATGCATGCGCAGCCTCTACCCAGCTGCTGTGCGCGCATCCTGTTCTCCTGGATGTGCGCGCGGCCAACGGGTAGAGGCTGTGCGCGGATCCAGTTTCTGTGAGCTGGGGTCATATATACCCATGTGAGTTGGGGGCAATTATACCCATGTGAGCTGGGGGCAATTAAACCCATGTGAGCCAGGAGCAAATATACCCATGTGAGTTGTCGGCAATATATACCCATGTGAGCTTGGGGGCAATATATACCCATGTTAGCTGGGGGCAAATATACCCATGTGAGCTGGGGCAAATATATCCATGTGAGCTGGGGACAAATATATCCATGTAAACTGGGTGCAAATATACCCATGTGAGCTGGGGGCAAATATACACCCATGTGAGCTGGGGGCAATATATATCCATGTGAGCTGGGGGCAAATATATCCATGTGACCTGGGGCAAATATATACATGTGAGCTGGGGGGCAAAATACCTATGTGAGCTAGGGAAAATATATACCCATGTGAGCTGGGGGCAATATATATAAACCCATGTGCATTGGGGGCAAATATACCCATGTGAGCTGGGAGCAATATATATACCCATGTGAGTTGGGGCAAATATATCCATGTGAGCTGGGGCAATATACATATCCATGTGAGCTGGATCAATATATATATCCATGTGAGCTGGGGGTATATATCCTTGAGAGCTGGGGCCAATATATATATCCATGTGAGCTGGGTTTCAGAAACTGGGTGCAATAAACAGCCACATCATTGGAAGCACTGGGCAGCCATATGCTCTACAACCATAGACTGCCCTCCGGGCAGGCTTTATACCTAGTAAAATAATAAATGGTTTATCAGATATTGAATTGAAACAGGAATATTTTTTACATCGAAGCCTATGGGATTCGCTTGAATAAACTTGCCGAATGAAACCACCGAACAGCAGGGCATTTCAGAAACTTTTCTCTGCTGTTTAACTCACCCCCCAATCGTGTGCCGCCGCGTCCGTGGCCACGCTGATAAACTCAATGGCCATCGCGCCTACTCAGGACGCCTTGCGTGTGACGTAGAAACCGTCACGTCATGGTGTGCGACGGTAGATTCCGTTGCCTTAGAAACCTGACAGCAACGAAAACACCATGATAGCCCCAGATGGGCTAAAAACAATATGGCTACAATAAATCAAACTGGGACAACATGGAGAAAAAATAAATAAAATTGTGTGCGATCTCATCTCATTTGGAATACTTTAAAATTTGATCAAAAATAAGTATACATATTGTGTAAATATATGTGTAAATATATGAACTGTGAACTGCACTACTAATAAAATGCTATGTGTACTGCCCAGAAAATCTCTAAGCTATGACTCAGTGTTAAATAGCTGGTGAACCAGATGCATGTAGTGATAAAAAAAGTTATGAAAAGATCATGAAAAAAATAAAAATATAAAAGAAAAATCAATGTGAGAATTAATGTGAAATAATAATAACAACTGAGTAAAAGTGATAAGGTGCTACGCTTGGGTAGCACGTCAATGTAAAATCGAGCATGTGAAAATTGGAAACAATTTTTTTTACCTAATTAACGTTCGTATAAAAAAGAAATAAAAGAGATGTTTTCGTTTAGTCCCCGAGGAGAGAGCGTTTGCAAAGTTCTAATCCAGAACGTTTCCCTCTGCAACAGGAGTTGAGATCGATTGCCCCTTCTTTGCAACTGCGGAATATGATCTATGGCGATCAACTTCAATGATGGAAGTTTGTGTCCTGCTTGTAAAAAATGTTTGGCAACTGGTTTGTCCGTGCGCTGATCACGGTATGCCGTAGTAATGGCTGACCTATGTCCTTGCATTCTCTCTCGCAAGGTAAGATCCGTTTTACCAACATAACCCATGCCACACGGGCTTGTGATCAGATAAATGACATGGTCCATGGTGCAGGTGATACGATGTCGGATCTTAGGCTAGGGTCAGACGAGCGTGATTTCTACGGACTGTACGTCCGTGCAGTACGGACATCGTCAGTACGGATGACGCAGTAGTGGTCACACAGTCCGTTTTTTCACTGAAGTTATTTTTGACGGATGTAGGAGGGAAAAATAAATTACAATGAAAAAACATTCTGTCCGTCAAAAATGCTGGACGTATAAATGCAGTCCGTCTAACCATGCTCCATCACTCACACACAAAGCTATGCAGACGTTGTGGACGTGGCGCACTCCGCACGTCCGTTCTAGCAGTATTACATTCTTGCCTAACCTGCGTCCGTTTGCAGCGTCCGTCATGCGTCCGCAGTTCAGTGCGGACGTACTTCATGTGTCAGGCTCCAATGGACTTTCTTTCATGCTATCACGGACGTACTTTTAGGCGCAATCACGGACGTGAACACTACGCTCGTCTGACCCTAGCCTTAAACCTTCGACCCGTGGTAGCATGGGCAAACGAATTGCCAGGAATTATGTGATGACAAGTCACACATCCTGTACATCTGAAGCACCCCAACTTTTGAAAGTACCGTTGTGGATCATAGGCGGAACGTAAGTCCGTTTTAACCAATAGGTCTCTGAGATTTTTAGTTCTCTTATAACAGATTCGAGGTGGTTGATGGAACTGTGCCGGCAGTTTTGGATCATACTGAAATAATTGCCAGTGTTGGCGTATTTGCATGACCAAAGTCTTACTACCTTGATGGTATGTAAGCGGTATGGTAATCCGTGGTACATCCTGCTGAACACTTGGCTTTGGAGTCTGGAATCTTTGAAATGCTTGGGTAAGTGCCCCTTTCAGTACACATTGCGAGTATCCTCTTTGCAAAAAAAGTGCAGTCATTTGTTGAATCTGCTGGGTCCTACGTTCTGGTTGGCTGTTATATCGTAAGACCCTAAGGTATTGAGAGACTGGTAATGCTAGTTTTAAATGCAAAGGATGATATGAATATATGAATCAGCCATTAGCAAGGTGTTCCTATCAGTAGGCTTGCGAAAGAGTGTGTAATCCAGACTTCGATCTACGTCACACGGAAGGCGTCCTATCAGCGTGGCCACGGACACGGCGGCACACGAATGGGGGGTGAGTTAAACTTCTTATTGTACACTGTATATATACTTTGCTATTACGTATGTTGGGACATACCTTGACAAAGGCTTCTAGGAGCCGAAACGTCGGTCTCTTTTTATATGACTTTTCAATAAACTTTTTATTTTTACCTAAGACCCAGAGTGCTTCTACTCCATTGGTATGTATTCATAATATTTTGATAGCACCTGGGCAGCATTGCAATTCAGACGGAGTGCTCTCTCCCTCCTGGACTCTATATATATATATATATATATATAAAGTGTGTTTATTATTGCAGAAGCCACTTGCACATCATAGCAATTCAGAGAATTGCATCCCAGAGCTCCTGTGCCACATTCCCCATATGCAGCAAGGAATTCTAGGTAGGATATGCAAATGACCCCTTTCTCACTTTAATGCATCCTGGGTCTGTAATTACACAGAACCCTAAAATCAATGCTATGCCACACTATGGCTTTCTAGCAGAGATAAGGTTTATGCAACTGGTCAAAGCCACTCCTAGGACAGCGCTGTGTCGGGTTTGTTGAACCCTCATCAGCTAGGAGGTAGGCATGACCAGCTGCAGTGGATACTTGGACCGTACGGTAAATTAGGATATATATATATATTTAAGAGGGATGTGCATGACTTTTTTTTCGTTTAGTGTAGTTTTTAGTCGGGTCTTATTTTTTCATTTCAGGTCATTTCGGACAGTTTTTGCTTTGGTTTGGTGCTGATTGATTGTGCGATTTGGGTCGATTCACGATTCGGATCAGTTGGTTTTTCATTTTTTTATTGCTTATTTAAGAATGGGGAGTAGATTACTACCAATAGAATGAAAGTTTCTTTACTTATTTTTTTAGGCATTGTTTGGGTGAAATGTTAGGTTTCCTAACTTTTTTTAAAGAAACAAGGCTTTTTAACCCATAGGTTTCAAGGCAGCATATGAATCCACACACTGCTGGGAAGTGTCTCTCTGCGGTATAATTAATGCAGCATATGAATCCATACACTGTTGGGAAGCGCCTCTCTGCAGTATAATTAATGCAGCATATGAATCCACATACTGCCAGGCAGTGCCTCTCTGCAGTATAATTGTGGATTATTCCAGCCTTGGTGTCAGAATAATCTTAATTTTAATAAAGACAGGAGGCGAATATTTTGCATTCTCTTTTCTTTACTAAATCAACAGCAGCAAGGAAAGTTACATAGCAACAGCAGTAACCAATCAAACAAGAAGTGTAGTAAGCCTTAGCCACGCCCTCTTTTCTTGTAAGCTGGACGAGCAGGAGAGACGTGACGGAGAAAACCAGAAATCCAGGAGGATGGAAGGAGAAACGGAAAATGAAGCGGAGAAGATCCAACTAGGCAGAAGTCCAGGAGACTTGAAGGTACAAAACTGGAAGCCAACGGCCATCCGAGACGATGAGAGACCACAGGAGCAGGTCAAACTGAGGAGGAAGCAGAGGATACGTGAAAGCACCATGCAAAGGAGGCCTGTCAATCAACAGCCAACTAACGAATCATTTAAAATGAAAACAATCAAATGGTAACCAAATCGAGACAATAGTTCGTAAGAGGCGAACAATACAAGCAAACCCTACTAGAGGAATAAAACCGGTGAAACAAATGTACACTTATACAATTCTTACATGTGAAAATGTTTTTTTTTTTTTTTTTTTTTTTTTTTTTTTTTTTTTTTTTTTGTGTGTTTAAGTTATTTATTCATTTATTTATTATATGCTACATGTAACCACAGAACGATGTAAGCCAACCCGGGCCGGGGCGGGCGGGAAAAATATTCGCCTCCTGTCTTTATTAAAATTAAGATTATTCTGACACCAAGGCTGGAATAATCCACAATTTTATATCAAGGCAGGAGGCTTCATATTTTGCAGTTTTAAAGCTGCACTAAAGTCCCAGAAGCATGAGAACGAGGACGGAAATAGAATGTACGAAACGTGACCGCCCTAGACCAATCAGCCGCCTGTAGAATATCAGCCAGAGAACCCCCAGCATCTGCGACAGAGGAAGCCGCCGCACCCCGCACGGAGTGAGCACCGAAATGGGGAGCAACGCCCGCCAGGGAGAGCAGCCAGCGCACCCATCTGGAGAGGGTAGGAGAGGAGACAGGCTTGTAAGGAGAGACATAAGAGACCAAGAGTTGGCCAGTAGGAGAGGAGCGCAAAGGACGCAAACGAGAGAGGTAAGTAGTCACACAACGAGCCACACACAGTAGAGGATCAGTGGGAAAGTAAGGGTAGAAAACTTCCCGGGACAGAGTTTTTGTACGTCTAGTAAGCGAGAAAACAACACCCTCAGGGGAGAAGCCCACGGCGTGCGCATCGAAGGCTCTAACATCAGAGACACGACGAAAGGAAACCAAACATAACAGAACCGTCAGTTTCGCCGAGAGCTGACGGAGGGTTAGTGAGTCATTATCCGGCCAGTTACGCAGGAAATCGAGCATGAGCGCCACATCCCAGAATACCACATATCTCGGAGCCGGCGGGCGAGCGAGTCGAATGCCACGAAGGAGACGACAGACGGAAGGGTCCCTACCCACAGGGACGCCGCCCAGGGGAACGTGAGCCGCCGAGATAGCCGAGCGGAACAGGTTAATGGTACGATAGGACTTCCCTGACGTGGAAAGATTCGCCAAAAAATTGAGGATCAATTGTAGAGGGGCAGTAGCGGGATCAGCCTGTTGTTGCAAACACCAGCCACACCAAGTTCTCCAGGCGTAACGATAACATTTTCTCGTGCCGGGAGCCCAGGATTCCCACAGTAAGGAGCGAGCTGCATCCGATAGTCCCGGCAGCATGCAGGGTCCCCGGAAATCGTCCACGCCACTAGAGGAAGGTTGTTCTCCAAAATCATCGGATGTGGTCTGCCCTGGGGATCCAACAGAATGGATCGGAAGGACGGGAGCAGGATTGGATGGAGGCAGGATAGTTCCAGCGTCAGTGGGAACCAGGGTTGAGCATGCCACAAGGGTGTGAGAAGGAGCATCCGGATCCCCCGTCGGCGGACTTCTTGGATCGTTCGCGTGATCATCGGGAACGGAGGAAAGGCGTAGGCCCCGGACGGCGGCCATGGTTGGAGAAAGGCGTCCACCGCAGTTGCCTGTGGGTCCGGAAGCCAGCTGAAGTAGGCCTCTGTCTGACGATTCAAGCGGGAAGCGAAGAGATCGAGGTGAAACGGTCCTCTCAGTTCCGACAGGCGGTGGAACGTAGCAACATCTAGTTTCCAATCGCTGGAGTCCCTCCAATATCTCGAAAACCAATCTGCCACAAAATTGGAAGAGCCGGGAAGGTATTCCGCCCTGAGAGAGATGTTCCGTTCCAAACAGTAATTGAAGAGGGAAAGCGTGAGGTCCGACAGGAGCTTGGAGCGGGAACCCCCTAGGCGGTTCACGTACTGGACCGCGGAGATGTTGTCCATCCGGAGGAGAAGGGTGCAGTCCCTGAGGTCCTGGGTAAAACTGCGAACGGCGAATGAGCCGGCGATGAGCTCCAGGCAATTGATGTGGAGTTGCCGTTCCTCCGGAGCCCATGCTCCTCCCGTAGATATAGTGCCGCAGGTTGCTCCCCAGCCCGACTGGCTGGCATCGGATTCTAGGATGAAATCTGGTAGAGAGCCGAAGATAGCCCGGCCGTTCCAGGCCTCCATATGGCGTAACCACCATAGGAGCTCCACCCGAACCTCCGGGGTGATGGAGACCAGTTGGTCGTAGGAGGGGTTGAGACGAAGGTGTGTTGCCTTCAGGCGTTGCATCGCCCGATAGTGTAGTGGGCCAGGGAAGATGGCTTGAATGGAGGAAGAAAGGAGACCTACGACTCTCGCCAAATCTCGGAGACAGATGGTGTCCATGCTGAGGACTCCGCGTAGGGATTTCTTGATGGTCCGAAGCTTTTGCGGGGGAAGCCGCAGCTGGCAAGACAGTGAGTCTATATCGAATCCGAGGAAGGTGACAGTTTGGGCCGGACGCAGTGCCGATTTGTCCCTGTTGATAATGAAGCCCAGGTCTTGTAGGAGCGTGACCACCAAGGTTGTATGGTGAGCGGATTGCGCGGGGTCCTGCGCCAATAGAAGGATGTCGTCTAGATATATAATCGTCCTGACGCCTAGGGATCGTATGAAGGCCATTACCGGTTTGAGCAGCTTCGTAAAGCACCATGGAGCGGAGCTGAGGCCGAACGGCAGGCAAGTGAACTGCCAGAGGTCGTGATGCCAGTAGAACTGCAGGTATGGGTGGTGAGTAGGATGGACCGGGACCGTGAGGTATGCGTCTGTAAGGTCCAATCTCGTGAACCAGTCGCCGTCTCGGAGAAGATCTCTGAGGAGGTGTATACCCTCCATTTTGAAGTGGCGGTAGGCCACGAAGGTGTTGAGGGTTTTTAGATTTATAACCGGACGAAGGTCCCCAGATTTTTTGTGGACAAGGAAGATAGTGCTGACGAAGCACGGGGAACCCCTGGCGGGGGTGATGGCGCCTTTTAACTGCAAGGAGCGAAGTTCCCGATCTATCAACGCTGTTTCCTCTGAGGAATAACGGGCCGGGGGGGGGGGTAGCAGCCTGGACGGGAACCTGGAGAAGTCGATTGAATAACCTGCTACCGTTCGTAAAACCCACGAGTCTGATGTGAGTGTGCGCCATTTGGGAAGGAAATAGCGTAAGCGACCCGCGACCGGAATGTGTGGAAGTGGGAGTGCAGAGGCACTTACCAGCGGAGTAGCGGCGTCTGGGTCTGTTGAAGCCGCGACCAACGGGGACACCTCGTGCCAGAATCGGGCTGGGTCTATACTGCACCTCCTGGTTTGGCGTGAAGCGAGGTCTATGGGTAGCGTTATAACGGCTGGCGACCCGACCTCTTGGTGCGCCAGCCCTGGAGGAAAAACGTTGTTGGGGGTGGAAAACCCTTTTCATATTTGATTGAACCTTTTGAAGGTTCGTATAAACATTGACTTTTCGGTTGAGATCTCTCATAAAGAGATCTCCGAATAGTAAGCCTTTTGCCGCCGGACCCAATTC
The DNA here is from genome assembly GCA_009667805.1 of Leptobrachium leishanense. Classification (NCBI taxonomy): domain Eukaryota; kingdom Metazoa; phylum Chordata; class Amphibia; order Anura; family Megophryidae; genus Leptobrachium; species Leptobrachium leishanense. The sequence goes on along the minus strand of CM019074.1, from coordinate 37,694,951 downwards.
CTTAGTAGCCATGCTGGTGAGTTTTGCGTCCAGCCGAAACACCGCCTTACGGCGTTCAGATGAAATGCCAACGTTGGCATTACCCAACAAGCAGAGAGCACGCTGTGCCCATTCGCGGACTAGAGCAGGATCAAGCGGGGTGTTGTTGGCTAGAGCTTCGTCCGCCATTACAAAAATAAGAGACAGGGGACCGGAGACGTCCAGAAGCTTATCCTGGGCGACACGGAGACCCTGTTCCAAACCCTTTCTAGGGTCCCTGCCCGCCTTACCCATGAAAGTGACGAAGTCTTCGTCAAATTCAGGGGTAAGTGACACCTTGTCAGGCAGAGTCGGTCGAGGGCATTCGGCCCGCAGGCGCGCCCTATCAGTTTTTTCCAGGGGGCAGCGCAACCAGAAGCGCAAAAATTCCGCTATGTGGTCCGGTGGGAGCCAAGCGGAAGATCTGGGGTGGGTGGTGGTGCGCGGATCGAAAAATGGCAGGCCTCGAGAGTCGAGGATCTGTAAAGGAGTATCTGCGGACACTTGGGAGCGTGGCAGCGCAGGCATGGAAGCGAGGGGAACAATCGCCATAGTATCGGAACGGGGCTCACCCGTTGAAATTGGAGTGGCCGGTGGGTCACCGGTGGACTCTATATCCTCTTGTTCAGGATAATCAGCCTGGTAATCATCCAGGTCGTCAGCCTCTACGCCCTTGGGGTCTGAAGCGTATCTGGAGGATTTTTTGACTGGTGCTTTCCCCTTGCCAGCGGACTCAGACTGGCCTTTCCAGGGTCTTTTTCGCGATGGTCCAGCAGACTCAGATTGATCTGAGTGTGAACCATCGGAGTGAGCCGGGGACTGGGCCCTTGAAAGAACCGGGGGTTCCGGTGGTGGGGTTACCGGCGGAAGGCTCGCAAGCGCTATGGGGAGAGTCTCCGATATTGCGGCCAGCAGCCAGGCCTTCAACTCCTCCTGGTTGGAGGGAAGTTGTGGAGGATCCATAAGACAGCAGACCAAAACGGGGCTCACCCGTAAGTAAATATATATATAATTATATATTAATTAAAGTGATCCGTGGGTGCGGATCTGGGCGCCGCTGAGCGGGCTGATACGCGATTTTCGCGGGCTTTTTAGAATGTCCTGCCGGAGCAGAAGCTAGTTTGCGGGGCTCACCCGTGGGATAGGAGAGGGTCCGTGCAGCAGGCAGTGTCCTAGACCATTAATTGTGCGGGAATGGAGGCATCTGCCGACCTCGAGCTCGGCACGAGCGGAGCGGCGGTTAGACAGAGCGGAAGAAAGCAAATGTCCGCCAACGCATGCGCAGATGAAGTCGCGCACTATGAGGTAAGATCCTCATGCGGGACTGCGCGCGCAGATAACGGCGCGTAAAGCACCAGACCCAAATAAAATAAAATAAATAAAATAAATAAAATAAATGAAGCACCCGGCGGCCCACGGAAAGTACAATTTCCCTCTGGGTCCGCTGGGAGAAGGGGAAAAAAGCGAGGAGGCAAGCGCGAGCCTGCAGGCGGGAAAGTGCCCACACAGCAGGTAGAACCTAAAGGGAAAACTGCATAAATACAGAAAAACTTGCCTAAACAATATAACAAATATATATAATTAAATATATGTAACCTAAACAATGAAACAACAGAAATATATCCTGGCGTCCAGGAGCTGTTTTAAAAACGACTCACCTGGAGGCCAGCAGCAAGAAAAGAGGGCGTGGCTAAGGGCTTACTACACTCTTGTTGTCGATTGGTTACTGCTGTTGCTATGTAACTTTCCTTGCTGCTGTTGATTTAGTAAAGAAAAGAGAATGCAAAATATGAAGCCTCCTGCCTTGATATAAAATTAATGCAGCATAAGAATCCACATACTGCTGGGAAGCGCCTCTCTGCAGTATAATTAATGCAGCATAAGAATCCACACACTGCTGGGAAGCGCCTCTCTGCAGTATAATTAATGCAGCATAAGAATCCACATACTGCTGGGAAGCGCCTCTCTGCAGTATAATTAATGCAGCATATGAATCCACACACTGAGGGGAAGCACCTCTCTGCAGTATAATTAATGCAGCATATGAATCCACATACTGCTGGGAAGCGCCTCTCTGCAGTATAATTAATGCAGCATAATGAATCACACACTGCTGGGAAGTGTCTCTCTGCGGTATAATTAATGCAGCATATGAATCCACACACTGCTGGAAGCGCCTCTTTGCAGTATAATTAATGCAGCATATGAATCCGCACACTGCGGGGCAGCACTTCTCTGCAGTATAATTAATGCAGCATATGAATCCACACACTGCGGGGAAGCGCCTCTCTGCAGTATAATTAATGCAGCATATGAATCCACACACTGAGGGGAAGCACCTCTCTGCAGTATAATTAATGCAGCATATGAATCCACATACTGCTGGGAAGCGCCTCTCTGCAGTATAATTAATGCAGCATATGAATCCACACACTGCTGGGAAGTGTCTCTCTGCGGTATAATTAATGCAGCATATGAATCCACACACTGCTGGGAAGCGCCTCTTTGCAGTATAATTAATGCAGCATATGAATCCGCACACTGCGGGGCAGCACTTCTCTGCAGTATAATTAATGCAGCATATGAATCCACACACTGCGGGGAAGCGCCTCTCTGCAGTATAATTAATGCAGCATATGAATCCACACACTGCGGGGAAGCGCCTCTCTGCAGTATAATTAATGCAGCATATGAATCCACATACTGCTGGGAAGCGCCTCTCTGCAGTATAATTAATGCAGCATATGAATCCACACACTGCTGGGAAGTGTCTCTCTGCGATATAATTAATGCAGCATATGAATCCACACACTGCTGGGAAGCGCCTCTTTGCAGCATAATTAATGCAGCATATGAATCCGCACACTGCGGGGCAACACTTCTCTGCAGTATAATTAATGCAGCATATGAATCCACACACTGCGGGGAAGCGCCTCTCTGCAGTATAATTAATGCAGCATATGAATCCACACACTGCGGGGAAGCGCCTCTCTGCAGTATAATTAATGCAGCATATGAATCCACACACTGCTGGGAAGCACAATTAATGCAGCATGTGAATCCACACACTGCTGGGAAGCGCCTCTCTGCAGTATAATTAATGCAGCATATGAATCCACACACTGCCAAGAACTTCCCAGCAGTGTGTGGTTTCATATGCTACATTATTTATAACTCATGAAAAACAAAAAAACAAACTGATCTGAAAAATGAATTGATCCGAATCACTGAATAGATCTGCACTGCAGAGAGGTGCGGCCCCGCAGTGTGCGGATTCATATGCTGCATTAATTATACTGCAGAGAGGAGTATCCCAGCAGCGTGTTGATTCATATGCTGCATTGAAACCTATGGGTTAAAAAGCCCGGTTTCTTTAAAAAGTTAGAAAACCTAAAATTTCACCCAAAAAATCCTAAAGAAATAAATAAGTAAAGAAACTTTCATTCAACTGGTAGAAATCTACTATTCTTAAATAACCAATAAAAATAAAAATAACTCATTAAAAAAAGAAAAACTAACTGATCCAAATCGCCGAATCGATCCGAATTTATCCGAATCACTGAATCAATCCACATCACCGAATTGATCTGAATCACCGAATTGTGCCGAAATTTAAGATCAATCTGGAATTTTCGAGTGGCCGATGTTTTGTTTTCGGAAATGCTCCCGAAATAAGAAAATGGTGATTTTCGTCCAAATTTGGATTCGGAACGAAACGAATTGCACATCTGTAATATACACACAAATATGATTCCATTATACTAAATTTTGTACAATCACGAGGAATTGGGATGGAGGATGACAATACTAGTTTTGCTGGTCGTCAGGATCACTAGAACTGGTGTTTCAAAAATACTGTGGACATGTGAAATCTATCATGATTCGGAGGTAGATGAGGAGAATGATTGGTCGGCATCAGTAATTTGATATCCTAATTTGAAGAGATTGGTTTTTAGGATTTCTTGAAGGCCCAAACATTGGGGGAGAGTCCGTTAGACTGAGATTCTGCCGTATTTTTCCATGAGGCATATACAATATGCTTGGCACTTCTTCTATCCATTAATTAGCTGGCATGTCTACAGAGCTAGAATATTACATCCTGGTGTGGGTTTCTCACAGTAATATAACTGGAAGCAGGTACGTTTGTTTTTCATTTCTGTTACGGTCTAACCCTTTTAAGTTGAGGTTTTGGCTCCTCTTTTGTAATTATAAAAACATACGTAAGAATATTGGCTTCCAAGACTAGTACATTAAATATTAGTTTAGTTCCTTCTTGCAGGCATGGGTGTTTTTAACTCTTACACGGATGATTGGGTTACTTAGGGTGACTGTGATGACTAAATGCTATATGATTCCTTGTAGGCTGCCAGGGCTGGTAATAGAATTTTTTGGGAACATTCAAAGATCCATTTTGCATCCTGATATCCACCCCATAAAAGCTGCTAATATGTGACATACACTCACTTGCAATAAAAGTCCACTCCCACTTCTCATCAGTGCTTCATGTTTGTTGCTCATTGTTCTTAGGAACAAGACCTGTTCATACAAGCTCCTGATAGACGTGCTCTTACCTAACCAAACTACTGGTTCCCTCAGCCTTTTCCTCTGTCTCAAGAGACACCGTGTTCCTTCCAAGAGACACCGTGTTCCTCCCAAGAGACACCGTGTTCCTCCCAAGAGACACCGTGTTCCTCCCAAGAGACACCGTGTTCCTCCCAAGAGACACCGTGTTCCTCCCAAGAGACACCGTGTTCCTCCCAAGAGACACCGTGTTCCTCCCAAGAGACACCGTGTTCCTTCCAAGAGACACCGTGTTCCTTCCAAGAGACACCGTGTTCCTTCCAAGAGACAGTGTTCCTTCCAAGAGACACAGTGTTCCTTCCAAGAGACACAGTGTTCCTTCCAAGAGACACAGTGTTCCTTCCAAGAGACACAGTGTTCCTTCCAAGAGACACAGTGTTCCTTCCAAGAGACACAGTGTTCCTTCCAAGAGACACAGTGTTCCTCCCAAGGGCCGCCGTGTTCCTCCCAAGGGCCGCCGTGTTCCTCCCAAGGGCCGCCGTGTTCCTCCCAAGGGCCGCCGTGTTCCTCCCAAGGGCCGCCGTGTTCCTGTTCACCATCTCTGGATCTTCTGTGCGGTCAGTACACAGGGACTGTGTTTCCCACTATCCCAGGGAGTCCTGTACGCCTCCTGTCTGCTTCTTCTGCAATCTCTCTCTCCATCCAACCGTCTGTGTGCATCCCCAACCTGCATTTTCGACTCATTACCTGAAAGGCCAGTACCGATACTGTGCGTAGTGCGTACACTTATGTTTGTATGTGTGGATCTCTGTGTGCAGGGGGGTGTTGTTTATGTGGCATAGGAGTGATTCAATTTTGTGTGGCTGATGGCATGGGAGTGACTATGTAGTTGAGTAATAAATAATACATACAGAAGTGTGGCACACCCTGTGTTCCAAATAATTGTTGTATATTCTCATAATCCGCAATTGAAGTTGTCTTACATGTCCCTCATAAAGCAAAGGAAAAAAACAACAATCATAGCATAACCCATAGAGCATTTTCTTATTGCTGTATGATTCCACTCACATTTTAAAGAGCTATGTAAGACTCTATAGTAGTTGCTTCTGGGTTTCTTGGCCCAACAGCCCACATGCATCTTCAGTAGGGATATGTGTTTCGATTCTGACCGATTTGTTTTTTTTCATGAATCAGGAAAAATTGGGTGCTTCGGATTCGTCCGCTGTTCCTAATCAGATCAGCAACAAAATACACAGCATCTGAAATAATTTCCGATACGAAACAAAATAATTTCGTATGAACGTGAAACTTGTAAAATCGCAAGTCATTTTCGTTCCATTCGTTATTTCGGTTCCATTTCGGACATCGTATTTTTCCGTTCCATTGCGGATTCCATAATTTTGTATCGTTTTGATCAAATTCAATAGTTACTCTATCCATTTGATAGCTCTTTTCAAATTCGATAGTTGCAGCATATGAATCCTCACACTGCCGGGCAGCACCTCTACAGTATAATAATGCAGCATATGATTACGTACACTGCCTGGCAGCACCTCTACAGTATAATTAATGTAGCATATGAATCCTCACACTGCCGGGCAGCACCTCTACAGTATAATTAATGCAGCATATGAATCCGCACACTGTCGGGCAGTACCTCTACAGTATAATAATGCAGCATATGAATCCGCAAACTGCCGGGCAGCACCTCTACAGTATAATAATGCAGCATATGAATCCGCACACTGCTGGGCAGCACCTCTACAGTATAATGCAGCATATGAATCCTCACACTGCCGGGCAGCACCTCTACAGTATAATTAATGTAGCATATGAATCCTCACACTGCCGGGCAGCACCTCTACAGTATAATTAATGCAGCATATGATTCTGCACACTGCCGGGTAGCACCTCTACAGTATAATTAATGCAGCATATGATTCTGCACACTGCCGGGTAGCACCTCTACAGTATAATTAATGCAGCATATGATTCTGCACACTGCCGGGTAGCACATCTACAGTATAATTAATGCAGCATATGATTCTGCACACTGCCAGTGTCACAATCATTCACAGGGAGGGCACCTTGCATACGCCAAGGTGAGGCACTGGTAGTCAGTTTGGCGGTCTTCGGCAGCATTCAGTGGTCTGATCGACTGGGTCTACGGTGGCTACACATTTGGTGCACTACAGGGACCCTGCGGTGAACAGTGAATTCACAAGTGCCAAACCTAAAGGTAAATACACTATAGCAAACAATGGAACGTATACAAAATATCTCAGTGGTGCAAACAATAAATTATTGTCGTAAAGTGTTAAAACAGTGTGAACAGATTATATAGCAATTGTGTTAAACATGTTAGTGCACGTGCTTATATGAAAAATAAACCAGAAGTCCTTATATTATAAAAAGTGCTATAATATTATAATAGAATATAAATGTCTGGTTTATTTTTATTTAAGGCACCTGCATGTGCACTTGTATGTTCAACACAATTGCTGTGTAATCTGTGCATGTCACTGTTTAACACTTTGCGACAATACTTTGTTTGAGCCTCTGAGATATTTATATTTCGTATATTTTCTATAATGCTGAATATTGTCTGTTAATGGTTAATAAATATTGTCTTTGTTATTTTGCTAGCTAGCTATGCTGAAATGCTGGCAATGGCAGTGAAGGCAATGAAGGAATCACTTCTTAACCCCTTCACTACCAAGATCGAGATATCTCAGGCTTCAAATACATCATCCGGTGCCACTATAGAGATATCTCGATCTGCAGCCCAAAAGCTGCAAACAAATTTAATTTCCTTTTTGGCTGCAGAAGGTGCTTCCAAAGTTTTAGCCCTGTGGGCATAATGCCTGAAGAACTAAAACTGTAAAATCGGCTGAAGAATGCTCTGAAATATCAGGCTTTCAGCAGCCGACGAAGGGGGGGGGGGAGTTGCAGCTGTGATGGCTGTAACTCAATTTGGCAGTAGATGGTGCCATCTACTGGCTAAATCAGTTATTTACAGTAGAATTATTTCTTACTGTATTAATTGAAAAGGATTTCACAAAAAAAAACACTGGTTTCTGAAAATGCTTTTTTGGAAAACCACTTGGGAGTGATGTGGTTAACCTCCAACTCTTTACTCCGCTTGCTTATTTAACGATTGGCGGAAAGTTGTATTGCTTTTAATATGTCCATTCCTACCTGAAGTAATGTTCACTATGTATAACGTATTTTTCTCTTTATCAACACCTGTACAAGTAACCATAGTGTTTTATGACATCTTTATTGTGAATGGTGTCATTTAACCGCTATTAAGCACTTAGTCTGCAATTTAGGTTGGGGTCAGACTAACGCATTTTTAAAGTGCGTTTAGGCGCACTTAATCACGGCCGTAGTAGCAGCAAATGATGGGCAATGACAGCCAATATACAAAGTACGGCCGCACGAAAGTTCAGCCGCACAACGCAAGCGGCAAATAAATGCATTTTTTCGAGAACTTCGAACTGCTAGTACTGACGTACAGAGTGTGCTGCGCCGCATAGAGGCGTGTGTGCGTGATTAGGAGACGTCAGACTCTGCTCATGTCCGGCCAACATAACGTCCAGACACCCAAAGTTTCCTGGTTTGGATCCGTAAAAAATCACGCCTGAAAATGTGAATCGTATGACCGTTTTCTCAAATTCCGTGAAAAAATACGTCAATGCGTTCGGACGCACTTTTTTTCGGACAACGCAAAAAAATGCGTTCGTTTGACCCTAGCCTTAATCTCCATATCCTGTAAAATTGCCAGCCTTCTGTATTCTTGATAATATCCTTAACCCTTTCGCTGCTGAGGCTTTTCCCGCCCCTGTGCTGAGGTCATTTTTACCGGTTTTGCTCATCATGTTTAAACGTGTTTTGAAGGCTTATTTTAGTATATGACCCAGACATATTATATAGCGTTCTTTCCGTCAGACTCGGTAGATTCATAATATGTCATTATTATATGTATACGTTATGTCATGTCTGTATATTATAACAAAAAATGCAATAAAATATGTATTTTCAATAATTACAATGTGTAAAGTGTTTTTTTTCACATTTTAACATGCGAGCAATTGCGGTTATATTTTGTATGGGGTGCGCTTGTTAAAAAAATTAGATGGTGTCTCGTTACATTTTTTTTTGGGGAAAATTACACTATTTTTAACAAACGCACCGCATACAAAAATCGTTAGTGCAGCATCATTGTTCACATTATAATTGAAATGGGAACAATATTGCTGCATTAACAAACCAAAAAAAATTAAAAAAAGTGTTTTTTTTTATAATTTTTTTTTAAAAAAATATATATTTTTTTTTTATTTTTTTTTGACAAAATTTTTCACAGTAGTGTTTGGTATCGTTGGAACGGCCATGCTCTGGCCGATCCAACCATACCAAACTTTAACCCCTAGCTGCCACGGATAGGGAGTTCATAGGGAGTGCCAATCTCCACCGTTGGTGCAGTTAGGGGTTAAGTCCAGGACTGGCGTCATCGTGCTACGCACGATGACGCCAGTCCTCAGGGGGAGTTCCCGGAGGCTTGGCCGACATCCAAAATGTCGGCCAGCTCCGGGAAAGGATCGCGAATCGGCGCTTTTCAGCGCCGATTCGCGATCCAGCTCCCCAGGTGTTAATGCCAGGCACCATTTGGAAGGGCAGGCTGTGCCCTTCCAAATGATGCCTGGTTAACCCCCGCAGAGCGCCGATCGGGAGGAGAGAGGTCCGAAGGACCTCCCCCCTCCCTTTCAGGCGCCTCCTCCGCACATGCGAGGGGGGCGCCTGAATTAGGTGTCATCGTGCAGCCGCGATGACACCTAATTCCGGCGGCTGCGGTCCCGGATGCCGGGCTGACATCGAGGATGTCAGCCCGCACCGGGGGGGCAGCGATTCGGCCGGAACCCAGCCGAATGCTGACCCCAATGGGAGGACGCGTCAGCGCGTCCTCAGCACAGCAGCAGGAATGCGGAGGACGCGCTGAGCGCGTACTCCGCATTGAAGTGGTTAAAAAATCCTCACTTTGATTTTAGGGTACAAGAACCTAAAGATGCATTTGGGAGTGCAGGCCTGCTGTTCTATATTGTTTCCCTGCCCTCTTCTATGTTGACGTCACCTTTACCTACAATTCTAGGGTGCAGGGTGTTTGTGCTGTCTGTTACACATGAATACTGTTGTTGTTATTGTTATTGTTGTTTGACAAAATTTTTCACAGTAGTGTTTGGTATCGTTGGAACGGCCATGCTCTGGCCGATCCAACCATACCAAACTTTAACCCCTAGCTGACGGATAGGAGTTCATAGGGAGTTCCAATCTCCACCGTTGGTGGCAGTTGGGGTAAGTACGGACTGGCGTCATCGTGCTACGCACGATGACGCCAGTCCTCAGGGGAGTTCCCGGAGGCTTGGCCGACATCCAAGATGTCGGCCAGCTCCGGAAAGGATCGCGAATCGGCGCTTTTCAGCGCCGATTCGCGATCCAGCTCCCCAGGGGTTAATGCCAGGCCATTGGAAGGGCAGGCTGTGCCCTTCCAAATGATGCCTGGGTTAACCCCCGCAGAGCCGCCGATCGGGAGGGAGGAGGTCCGAAGACTCCCCCTCCCTTTCAAGGCGCCTCCTCCGCACATGCGAGGGGGGCGCCTGAATTAGGTGTCATCGTGCAGCCGCGATGACACCTAATTCCGGCGGCTGCGGTCCGGATGCCGGGCTGACATCGAGGATCAGCCCGCACCGGAGGGCCAGCGATCGGCCGGAACCCAGCGAATGCTGACCCCAATGGAGGACGCGCTCAGCGCGTCCTCAGCACAGCAGCAGGAATGCGGAGGACGCGCTGAGCGCGTACTCCGCATTGAAGTGGTTAAAAAATCCTCACTTTGATTTTAGGGTACAAGAACCTAAAGATGCATTTGGGAGGTGCAGGCCTGCTGTTCTATATTGTTTCCCTGCCCTCTTCTATGTTGACGTCACCCTTTACCTACAATTCTAGGGTGCAGGGTGTTTGTGCTGTCTGTTACACATGAATACTGTTGTTGTTATTGTCTATGTTCATCTGTGACTATGTGCTAATAGGATTACTGTGTGGGTTGCTGTAGTCCTTTCCAACTCACCCTATTTAGAATATTTTTACATCTGTTGAAGGTTGGAGTGGTCTTTGTTGGTCTGTCTTTGGCAAACATTGCCAGATTATCAGATACTGTATAATCTGAATTCCTCGTTTATCCCCACCATCTACTATATTTCTGTTCTGTTGGAATGTTACTCAATGTGTCTTGGTGTCCAGAGTTAATTCCGTTATTTGACCCTGGTCTAATTATGTCCCAGACAACAAGATGCCACAGAGGAATTTTTAATGAAGAGCAGCAATATGCCGGGGGGGGGGGAATTCTGAATCACAGTAAGACGGAGGGGTGTCAATTTCCTTTGGCCCCGCCTGACACTGTATATATTATTAAAAGCTCAGTTCCTCTCTGACTGTTGTAACCTCAAGATCTGCGTGCTGACTCATTTCTGGAGACTGCGATCACAATGATTTCAGTGTACCCATCCTTAAGCTTCTGCTAAGGGCTGGAGAAAGGCACAGAAGACTGCTGGTGGGAGAATGGGAGTCCAGCAAGGGACCGGCGTTAACAGATGTGACCCAGTCGGGGGTACAGAGATCTGTTACATACAGTATACTTTTTCTTAAAAGTTCAGAATGCAAATGCCCTGCATTGGTATCAAGATGAACATGTTGCACAATAGAATGCCACTGCCCCACAGAGAAAACACTAGTGGACATAAAAAAATAAGAAATCCTGCCTTTATATGATAATGCAATGCATGATTGATTTATTGAAAGTAACATATTGATGCAACATGCATTTGGAATGAATGGAGGGAACATGCAGACCCCGCAGCCCAAAATGTATAAATTGCCATAGATTCAGTTGAAATTGTGACAACATTTGAAGAACAAAAGGTCCCAAAAAAATCTACATCTTTCTAATGTAGTAATTAAAAATTTTGAGATTCAGTGTGGAAACCCATCGTATTCAGTACATAGCAGGTCGCTTTAAGAGCAGGAATCTGTAAAGAGAAAATAAAGTATTAGTTTTTCTCCAAGGGCGGGGGGATACACACAACCCCCAACAGTAAACACTCCATGCCCTGTACCATGGATTAAACTTGCACTGAGATCCCTGCAATAAGATCCCTTTTTCTAACGCGTCCATCGCCATCCCATCCGCAACAGGATGGCCGACTGAGCAGCTGTGATGGGTGCACGCACAGCTGACAGCGCATTGCAAAGGAATTTATATTTTAGAGTAGGTTCCTCTTCCCTCTTAGCTTGTAAGCTCACGGGAACCGGACCCTCAGATTGTAAACTCATGGGGCCCCTTAGATTGTGTTGGGCTTGGGTGGGCATTTTTTTTGTAGCGTATACATTATGCGTATATTTAATGGCACGTGGTATGCATGGCATGGCAGGCTGGTATTTAGGCACACTGGTATTATGAGACACTGGTATTATGAATGGCAGACTGGCATTATGGCTGGCAGACTGGCATTGTGCATGGCAGACTGGTAATGTGCATGGCAGACTGGTAATATGTCTGGCAGACTGCTAATCTGGCTGAACTGCTATTGTGCATGGCAGACTGCTATTGTGCATGGCAGACTGCTATTGTGCATGGCAGACTGGTAATATGGCTGCCGGACTGGTAATATGGCTGCCAGACTGGTTTTGTGCATGGCAGACTGGTAATATGCATGGCAGACTGGTAATATGGCAGGCCGGGCACGGAGTAGATGGAGGCCGGGCACGGAGTAGATGGAGGCCGGGCACGGAGTAGATGGAGGCCGGGCACGGAGTAGATGGAGGCCGGGCACGGAGTAGATGGAGGCCGGGCACGGAGTAGATGGAGGCCGGGCGCGGAGGAGATGCAGAAAACAAATCTGATCCATTGGAGAGGCGCTGTGCTGTGCGCCTCTCCAATGGATCGGATTTGTTTTGTCCCTCTCGCACGCCGGCTGTCCGCGTGCCGCGGCGGTTGGATGCACGCTTGTCCTTTCTAACTGGTGCTGGCCGTCTTAAGCAGCAGCAACATACAGAGGACTTGGTGGATTGGCTAACCAGGCCATCCTCATCCTCCGAGTCCTCTGCCAGCCAGGCTTCTAGTGCTTTACAGTCCACCTCAGCTGCCAAAGCATCTAATGCAGCCTCCATGTCCACAGCTACTCCTGCTGTAGCCTCGCTATCACACAAGGAGGAGTCAGCTGAATTGTTTGGCTACAATGAGAGTGACATGCTGCTTGAGGATGTAATGGGCGTCAGTGCACCCAGATATTGTGCCTTTAATGCCAGGCCATCAAGTATCAAACAGTAACCCCTCTGTGGTATTGTGGAAGAGTGCAGGAGTGGACCATGTGGTCTTATATTGAAAAGTTTTTTGTTTTTTTTTATTCAATGGGCGTCAGTGCAGCCAGATATTGTGCCTTTCATGGCAGCAAGTGCCTTCACACCGTAACCCTTTTGTGGTATTTTGGAAGAGTTCAGTGCTGGAGGTTTTGTGAATGCAGAAGAGGACATCCCCTATCTATTCCATTACTTCAGCATCAGGGGATTGATAGCTGCTGATCCAGGACTGATTCATTTTTATAAATTCGGCCGGTCTACAGAGTCGGTGGACAGACGCACTCTTTTTTTGTTTGTGACAAAACCGCCAGCAGCACTGAACGTCCTTTCAGAAAGCACGCTAGATGAAGGGCAACCTAGTAGCTGCATAGCATATTGGCTAAGTTCTGGCCAGTGATCCAATCTCAACACCCAGTAAGCCAGTGGATCATCTGCTGGAAAGGTATCCAGGTCTGCCCTTGCCCCTAGGTAGTCCTGCACCATATGGTGAAGACGCTGGCAATGGGTGCCTACATTTGACGTCCCTGGGCATCGAGGACTAAAAAAAAAAATCAGTCAAGCGGCCCTGGCCTTCACCACTATTCCTCTGATCACCTGCAGCCTCAGAAGCACGTGTGTCAGCACTTGGTAATCTAACAGTGCCTGGAAAGCTGTTACACAAGTTTTCGCTTTAGAGCGTCCTCAAGTTTTGTCATCCTGTGCTCCCTCTGTGCGGGCAGGATGAGCTCTGCAACTTTCCCTTTGTATTGTGGATCAAGAAGGGTTGCCAACCAGTAATGATCCCTCTCCTTGATAGCACGAATCCTGGGGTCCTTTAGCAGGCTTTGCATCCTTAGGGAGCCCATGCAGCGTAGGTTGGAGGAGGCATTAGCTGCCGAGTCTTCCTGGTGAATGAGGATGACCGTATCGTGAACTTCCTCCTCCCAGCCATGCACAAGCCCTTCTGTTTCTGGGCACACAAAACCCTCCCTTGAGGAATCCCCACCTTCAATGCCCCCTCTACTTAAATAGTCCTCCTCCTCCTCCTGTCTGATCTGAGTAGGACCTGCTGGAATGCTGTCTGCGGAAAGACTGGGGCCTTGAGAGCTAGGGAAGGCCTCCTCTTCCTCCCGCTGCTCTGCCTCTAGAGCCACATCTATAATTCCCCACAGAGTGTGCTCAAGCAGGAACACTAAAGGAATTGTGTCACTGATGCATGCACTGTCCCTGCTCACCATCCTCGTTGCCTCCTCAAATGGTGACAGTACAGTGCATGCATCCTTGATCATCAGCCACTGCGGGGGGAGGAGAGAGGAGAAGAGAGGAGGAACCCTGTCCATGCTTGCTGGACCACGTGTCTAAAGTCACATGCACCTTGCTGCTGACTGCCTTTCCCAATGACTGGATATCATTGTCTTCCACGTGCTGGTATAGTGCTGGAATGGCCTTGCGTGAAAAGTAATGGCTTTTTGGAACCTGCCACTGTGGTACAGCACATTCAGCAAATACACGGAAGGGAGCAGAGTCCACCAGCTGGAAAGGCAGCAGCTGCAATGTGAGTAATTTTGCTAAGCTGGCATTTAGACGCTGTGCTTGGGGATGGTTGGGACTATAGTTTTTCTTTCGCTGCAGCAGCTGCGGCAACATAATCTGACTGTGTAAATATTCAGCTACTGGGATGATGTCACATTGTGAGGAAGGACCCGGTACATCCATTACTGTAGCATCATCCCTGTCGGTGGAGGTTGTAGGCAATTGCATGGCAGGACATACAGTGTGGGTAGAGACAGATGAGGAGGAGGAGGAACTACGCAAAGTTTTGCGCCAACGGGATGTGTGGCACTTGTTCATATGTCGCCTCAAGCATGTGGTACCCAAGTGTCCGGTGTTTTTCCCACGCTTCAGCCTCATCTGACATAGATTACAAATAGCAATGGTGGGGTCTGCTGTACATTTCTTAAAGAACTCCCAGACAGCAGAGTTCCTGCATGTGTTCTTTGAGACAACAGCGCTCTGCACTGGAGCAGCTCTGACATCTGATGCCTTGGACTGGCTAGTGCTACAGTTGGTCACAGAGGATGTTGTGCCTCGTGTTTGCTGTGCCTCCTCCTCCTCCTCCCCCTCCTCCTCACTTGATTCCTCAGTTCGATCTGGCACCCAGGTGGAGTCAGTGACCTCACCATCAATGTCATCTTCACCCCCTATCTCCTTGTCACTGGAGCCAACTTGGCAGTATGCTGCATCTGCTGGGGCAACATAAGTGCAAGTTATTTGTGTGTTATCACTGGCACCCCTTCCTCTAGGTTGATTATACTCCCTTGCTCAACCTCAGAGATTGAATCAGAGCACTGTACTTGCTGCGCATCCTCAAGCAGCATGTCACTCTCATTGTAGTCAAAAAATTCAGCTGACTCCTCCGTGTGTGATAGCGAGGCTACGGCAGGAGTAGCTGTGGACATGGAGGCTGCATTAGATGCTTTGGCAGCTGAGGTGGACTGTAAAGCACTAGAAGCCTGGCTGGCAGAGGACTCGGAGGATGAGGATGGCCTGGTTAGCCAATCCACCAAGTCCTCTGTATGTTGCTGCTGCTTAAGACGGCCAGCACCAGTTAGAAAGGACAAGCGTGCCCCTGCAGAGGATGCACCACGTCCACCACGACCAGAGACACAGCCTCCCGACACAGGGGCTGCTTGCCCTCTTATCTGTGTCTGGGAGCGTCTGCCTGTCCTTTTTCTTCTTTCAGACATGGTGAGTGATTTATAGATTAATATATACAGAACTCTGATTCAACTCTGGTATAAAGATTTAAAGAACTCTGGTATAACTCAGTGAGACACACTGATAGCTGGCAGCCAGTCACAAGACACAGATTACCTCAATTCACAAATGTTTTAAAGAAATTAGTAAACCCCAAAATACAGCGTGGTACTGGTTGTGTGACAAGACACAGATCACCTCAATTCACAAATGTTTTGTAGAAATTAGTGAGCCCCAAAATAATGCTTGGTACTGGTTGTGTTACAAGATACAGATCACCTTAATTCACAAATGTTTTAAAGAAATGAGTGCGCCCCAAAATACAGTGGGGTACTGGATGTGTGACGAGACACAGATCACCTCAATTCACAAATGTTTTAAAGAAATTAGTGAGCCCCAAAAAAACTTGCTGGCTGTGTGACGAGACACAGAAGATCACCTCATTTCACAAATGTTTTAAATAAATTAGTTAGCCCCAAAATACAGCGTGGTACTGGATGTGTGACGAGAGACAGATCAACTCAATTCACAAATGTTTTGTAGAAATTAGTGAGCCCCAAAATACAGCGTGGTACTGGATGTGTGACGAGACACCGATCACCTCAATTCCCAAATGTTTTTTAGAAATTTGTGACCCCCAAAATACTTGCTGGCAGTGACAAGACACAGATCACCTCAATTCACAAATGTTTTAAAGAAATTAGTGAGCCCCAAAAAGATTTGCTGGCACAGTGACAAGACCCAGAAGATCACCTCAATTCACAAATGTTTTAAAGAAAGTTGTAAACCCCAAAAAAACTTGCTGGCACAGTGACAAGACACACATCACATAAATTCCCTGATATTTGGTAGAAATGAGACCCACAAAAAGACTTGCTGGCACAGTGGCAAGACACACATCACCTAAATTCCCTGATATTTGGTAGAAATGAGACCCCAGACCCCCCCCCCAGTAGCGTGGCAGACCGGCAGTAACAAGACACAACTATCTCCTTTGAAATCTCCTCTGAAATGCATTCAGAATCGGCGCGTGGAAACGTTATATAGTGTGGTGCGGGACTTAGCTCGGTGAGCCCATGATTGGGCAAAAGTTGCCCAATCAGGACTCTGAGCGGTGATTGGCATAGTGTTCAACCAGTCTTGCACCAGACCTGTGGTCAGGTGCAAGGCTGTAGCCAATTACGAGTTTCAGGCCAGTGGGAAAATGCATTGTGGTCGAAAATGCGGCGAACACCCGGAAATGTTCGATGTTCGCGATCTACTCGAACAGGCTAAGTTCGGGTCGAACCCCGAACCGTCCGAACCCGAACCGCTCATCCCTAATTCTGAGGTGATCTAGGATGACAATCATACAAATATTCAACAAAACTGTTACGGACATAATTAGAATCTGTGACTATCAGAAATTATTTAACATCATAGTCTATAGCCATTTGAACGGCTTTGTAAACTGCGGCTAATTCAGCGACTTGGCTACTTTTAGCACCGATGTTATATCCCACTGATATATTGGGATATTCTTTTGTCCATGCAATACCAATGCCAGCTACCAGTTTCCTCTCTTCTTCCACGATGGCGTGGTAGGCACAACCATCTACAGTATATATACATGTGGAAGTAGGGAACAGTATTCTTCATCATAGGCCTTGTAAGGTGATGATGCTTGCTCTTGTAAGAAATCATCTCCTGGGAATTCTTTTTCAGAGGAGGGGTCTGCACAATCATGGAGTTCGGCAAGTCCTTGAGCTACTGGATTCTTTTGATCCTGTCTATACCGTACCTCCAATGGCCATCCTTGTAAGGATAACGTCCATGCAGTTATTCCGCTATTGGACAAATTCCCGTCCCTTATTCGACTACTGTGTAGATATTGTAAGGGTTGGTGTGCAGTTTCAATTATTATCCTCTCTCCTTGGATATAACTCCGAAAATTCTGTAGGGCCCAGACTGTGGCTAGTAATGCTTTTTCACAGTCACTAAATTTAATCTCCACTGGAGATAGGGACTTACTGGCATATGCAATAATTTTACTCTGATCATCTTGCTTTTGACTTAAACCGGCGCTCATACTCAAATCAATAAAGCCAGTCTCCAGATAGAAAGGTTTACCCCCCTCTGGATAGGCTAGGCATGGAGCCTGGGTGAGTTTTATTTTAAGCTCAGTCATGGCTTGTTCTTGAGTCTCCCCCCATATCCACTTTACATCTTTCTTAAGCAATGTTAATAGAGGTTTACAAATCTCTGCATAATTTTCGATAAACTTACGTGAGTAATTCATCATACCCAAGAATGATCTTCGTTCACTGATGTTAGTGGGAGTTCTGGACTTCATCACTGCTTCCACCTTCTTCCGCTGAGGATTTAGGCCTTCGGATGTAACCTCATGTCCCAGGAAATTAACTCTGGTGCGACAACATTGTGCTTTCTGCAATGAGATTTTAACCCCTGCCTCTCTCAACTGGTTAAGAACATGTCTAATTTCTTGAATATGCTTCTCAAACGAAATACTTTTCAGTAAAATATCATCCACATATGTCAAATTACCCCTCTCTGCTGTGTCTGGCATGGCTTTATGTAAAAAGACAGCAAACTCATGACCTGAGTTTATAGCCGAAGGGCATTCTGGTCCACGTAAATTGTTGTTGACCGAAGGTGAAGCCCAATTTATATTGGTCCTCAGGACTTACCTGAATTGTCCAATATCATTTGGCACAATCCAGCGTGGTAAAAATCTTACAACCTTGCATTTGGACTAGACATTGATCAATATATGGTACGGGCCAGCCGGATCTGTATACACGTTTATTTAGCTCTCTCAAATCAGCACATAAATGCCATTGACCGTTCGGCTTAAGGATTCCGAGGATAGGATTATTATAAGAGCTGTGCACCGTCCTTATAATTCCCCTTTCTTTTAGATTCCTTAATATCTTCTCCGCCAGTGAGTCGTAAAACGCTAAGGGAAGCCGATATTGTCTGACATATACAGGAGGAGCGTTAGGATCAGTTTGGACCCTAGCTATATGTAAGTCGGTAACTCCACAATCATATGAATCCTTAGCAAAAATATCTTGAAATTCCATTAGAACTTCTTTTAACTGCTGGCGCTCCATATCATTAGAACGTCCGTCAGCGAAAGATATTTGTTGCTGGACCATGTCCTGAAATCCTGGAAAGATTTCAGGTTGACCGATCTCATAGGCCTCTTCAAGCCTTTCAGAGAGGTCATGATTTGACTTACTTGCTTCTCCAGCAAAGTGAGTATATTCCTCTGCTTCCTGTGTAGTCAGGGGATGATCAAAGGTTAAGGATGATTCCTCTACCTTG
Organism: Leptobrachium leishanense; assembly: GCA_009667805.1. Lineage (NCBI taxonomy): Eukaryota > Metazoa > Chordata > Amphibia > Anura > Megophryidae > Leptobrachium > Leptobrachium leishanense. Next base: position 37,675,940 of record CM019074.1, on the reverse strand, counting down.
CAGATTCCTTCTTCAGAACTGAAAGGATAAACAGAATATATCGTGAATAATCCTTCGGGCCATGAATTGAATGATTGTTCAATCATTTGTTCCTCTGTGAGATAACGTTCAGGTATTAACCCGATAACAGCGTTCTGGAACCCGAATGTATAATAATCTGAATCCAGTGCTGGTCTAGCACTGGATTCAGATTATTATACATTCGGGTTCCAGATTGTAGTGTCTTTAGGCAAATGGATTTCCTGTGAGGAATTATTATTTATAATGATTTGGGTTCTAGATTGGTGTATTTTCACCATGGGTGTAGGATTTGCTGAAATTCCTAACCCATGTATCCGATTGGAAATACAGACTAGTGCCTCAGAATTTCTCAACTTCTGACCTTCCATTACCTGTAAAGGTAATGGGTAATTTACAGAGCCTGGTGGAATACAAACCTCATATGGTACCTGTAAGTTTACTGCGTATGGCAGTGTCTGGCATGACTTAAGAGCTTTATCTTCGTCCTGGAATTCACAGGGGTTCTCTTTTAGTCTGGTCCATATTAGGGATGAGCTGTTCGGGTTCGGACGGTTCGGGGTTCGACCCGAACTTTGCCTGTTCGAGCAGATCGTGAACCCTGAACATTTCCGGGTGTTCGCCGCATGTTCGACCACAATGGACCACAATGCATTTTCCCACTGCCTGAAGCTCGTAATTGGCTACAGCCTTGCACCTGACCACAGGTCTGGTGCAAGACTGGTTGAACACTATGCCAATCACCGCTCAGAGTCCTGATTGGGCAAATTTTGCCCAATCATGGGCTCACAGAGCTAAGTCCCGCAGCACACTATATAAGGTTTCAACGGGCCGATACTGCACGCATTTCAGAGGAGATTTCAAAGAAGATAGTTGTGTGTGTTGTTACTGCCAGTCTGCCACACTACTGGGGGGGGTCTCATTTCGACCAAATATGAGGGAATTTAGGTGATGTGTGTCTTGTCACTGTGCCAGCAAGCTTTTTTGGGGTTTACAACTTTATTTAAAACATTTGTGAATTGAGGTGATTTTCTGGGTCTTGTCACTGTGCCAGCAAATCTTTTTGGGGCTCACTAATTTCTTTAAAACACTTGGGAATTAAGGTGATCTGTGTCTCGTCATACAAAAAGTACCACGCTGTATTTTGGGGCTCACTAATTTCTTTAAAAAACTTGTGAATTGAGGTGATCTGTCTCTTGTCACTGGCTGCCAGCTATCAGTGTGTCTCACTGAGTTATACCAGAGTTCTTTAAATCTTTATACCAGAGTTGAATCAGAGTTCTGTATATATTAATCTATATATCACTCACCATGTCTGAAAGAACAAAAAAGGACTGACAGACGCTCCCAGACACGGATAAGAGAACAAGCAGCCCCTGTGTCGGGAGGCTGTGCCTCTGGTCGTGGTGGACGTGGTGCATCCTCTGCAGGGGCACGCTTGTCCTTTCTAACTGGTGCTGGCCGTCTTCTTAAGCAGCAGCAACATACAGCGGATTTGGTGGATTGGCTAACCAGGCCATCCTCATCCTCCGAGTCCTCTGCCAGCCAGGCTTCTAGTGCTTTACAGTCCACCTCAGCTGCCAAAGCATCTAATGCAGCCTCCATGTCCACAGCTACTCCTGCCGTAGCCTCGCTATCACACACGGAGTCAGCTGAATTTTTTGACTACAATGAGAGTGACATGCTGCTTGAGGATGCGCAGCAAGTACAGTGCTCTGATTCAATCTCTGAGGTTGAGGAAGGGAGTATAATCAACCTAGAGGAAGGGAGTGCCAGTGATGACACACAAATAACTGGCACTCATGTTGCCCCAGCAGCTGCAGCATACTGCCAAGTTGGCTCCAGTGACAAGGAGATAGGGGGTGAAGATGACATTGATGATGAGGTCACTGACTCCACCTGGGTGCCAGATCGAACTGAGGAATAAAGTGAGGAGGAGGGGGAGGAGGAGGCACAGCAAACACGAGGCACAACATCCTCTGTGACCAACTGTAGCACTAGCCAGTCCAAGGCATCAGATGTCAGAGCTGCTCCAGTGCAGAGCGCTGTTGTCTCAAAGAACACATGCAGGAACTCTGCTGTCTGGGAGTTCTTTAAGAAATGTACAGCAGACCCCACCGTTGCTATTTGTAATCTATGTCAGATGAGGCTGAAGCGTGGGATAAACACCGGACACTTGGGTACCACGTGCTTGAGGCGACATATGAACAAGTGCCACACATCCCATTGGTGCAAAACTTTGCGTAGTTCCTCCTCCTCCTCATCTGTCTCTACCCACACTGTATGTCCTGCCATGCAATTGCCTACAACCTCCACCGACAGGGATGATGCTACAGTAATGGATGTACCAGCAGGTCCTTCCTCACAATGTGACATCATCCCAGTAGCTGAAAATTTACGCAGTCAGATTACGTTGCCGCAGCTGCTGCAGCAAAAGAAAAAATATAGTCCCAACCATCCCCAAGCACAGCGTCTAAATGCCAGCTTAGCAAAATTACTCGCATTGCAGTTGCTGCCTTTCCAGCTGGTGGACTCTGCTCCCTTCCGTGAATTTGCTGAATGCGCTGTACCACAGTGGCAGGTTCCAAAACGCCATTACTTTTCACGCAAGGCCATTCCGGCACTATACCAGCACGTGGAAGACAATGTTATCCAGTCATTGGGAAAGGCAGTCAGCAGCAAGGTGCATGTGACTTTAGACACATGGTCCAGCAAGCATGGACAGGGTCGTTACATTTCCTTCACGGCACACTGGGTAACTCTGATTGCAGCTGGGAGGGATCCAAGATGGGGCTCTGTGCTGGAGCTTGTTCATCAATCATGCCTCCAGAAAGCTGCTTGTATGAGGTCTGTCTGCTCCACCACCACCTCTTCCTCCTCCTCCTCTTCCTCATCCTTCTCTGTCTCTGGCGAAGAGGCAGTTAAACCGACGCCTGACAGGGTCTACGCAATGGCTCAAGCAAAAAAGATGCCATACTGTGCTTGAGCTGTTTTGTTTAGGGGACAGGAGCCACACCGGGTCAGAAATTTTGTCAGCTCTGCAGGTGCAGAGATGGTTTACACCACGCCAGCTTGAGCTGGGAATGATCATCTGCGATAATGGCAGCAACCTTCTCTTCGCCCTACGCAAGGGTAAATTGATGCATGTACCATGCCTAGCACACGTCCTAAATCTGGTGGTACAGCGTTTCCTAACCAAGTACCCAGGGCTGACAGAGCTTCTCATCCAGGCCAGAAAAGTCTGCAGCCACTTCAGACGGTCATTCCCAGCAAGCGTTCGCATGGCAGAAATTCAAAGAGAATTCCACCTTCCCACAAACCGTCTGATCTGTGACATGCCCACCAGGTGGAACTCGACATTAGCAATGCTGCAGCATCTGCACAAGCAGCAGAGGGCCATCAACGAGTACCTGTGTGAGTATGGCAGAAGGACAGGTTCAGGTCAACTTGGTTCCCCCCCCCCGCAGTGGCTGATGATCAAGGATGCATGCACTGTACTGTCACCATTTGAGGAGGCAACGAGGATGGTGAGCAGGGACAGTGCATGCATCAGTGACACAATTACTTTAGCATTCCAGCGGGTCCTACGCAGATCAGACAGGAGGAGGATGAGGAGGAGAACTATTTAAGTAGTGGGGGCATTGAAGGTGGGGATTCCTCAAGGCAGGGTTTTGTGTGCCCAGAAACAGAAGGGCTTGTTAGTGGCTGGGAGGAGGAAGTGCACAATATGGTCATCCTCATTGACCAGGAAGACTCGGAAGCTAATGCCACCTCCAACCTACGCTACATGGGCTCCCTAATGATGCTAAAGGACCCCAGGATTCGTGCTATCAAGGAGAGGGATCATTACTGGTTGGCAACCCTTCCTGATCCACGATACAAGGGTAAAGTTGCAGAGCTCATCCTGCACGCACAGAGGGAGCAAAGAATGACAAAACTTGAGGACGCTTTAAAGCAAAACTTGTGTAACACCTTTCCAGGCACTGTTAGATTACCAAGTGCTGACACACGTGCTTCTGAGGCTGCAGGTGATCAGAGGAATAGCGGTGAAGGCCAGCACCGCTTGACTGATGCATTTTAATTTTTTTTTAGTCCTCGACGCCCAGGGACGTCAAATGTAGGCACCCATTGCCAGCGTCTTCACCATATGGTGCAGGACTACCTAGGGGCAAGGGCAGACCTGGATACCTTTCCAGCAGATGATCCACTGGCTTACTGGGTGTTGAGATTGGATCACTGGCCAGAACTTAGGTTGCCCTTCATCTAGCGTGCTTTCCGAAAGGTCGTTCAGTGCCGCTGGAGGTTTTGTCACAGACAAAAGACTGCGTCTGTCCACCGACTCTGTAGACCGGCTGACATTTATAAAAATGAATCAGTCCTGGATCAGCAGCTATCAATCCCCTGATGCCGAAGTAACGGAATAGATCGGGTATGTCTTCTGCTTGCACAAAACCTCCAGCACTGAACTCTTCCACAATACCACAAAAGGGTTACGGTGTGAATGCACTTGCTGCCATGAAAGGCACAATATTTGGCTGCACTGACGCCTGTGCCAGATTTATATCATTTTAATTTTTTGAACAGCAGGTTCCACCCCTGCACTCTTCCACCATAACACAGAGGGGTTACTGTATGATGATACTTGATGGGCTGGCATTAAAGGCACGATATCTGGGTGCACTGACGCCCATTACCACCAGATCAAAAACTTTTCAATTTAGGACCACATGGTCCACCCCTGCACTCTTCCACAATACCACAGAGGGGTTACTGTATGATGATACTTGATGGGCTGGCATTAAAGGCACGATATCTGGGTGCACTGACGCCCATTACCACCAGATCAAAAACTTTTCAATTTAGGACCACATGGTCCACCCCTGCACTCTTCCACAATACCACAGAGGGGTTACTGTATGATAGTACTTGCATGCCTGGCACTAAAGGCACAATATCTGGGTGCACTGCCATTGACGCCTGTTTCAGATTCATATCCTCAGAGGGGTTTCGGTGTGACGGCACTGTTGCCGATGCTAAAAGCCCAATTTTAAAGCACCTATTGTTACTTTCATCCAAAGCCTGCATAAGTTTCACAATAATTTAGCCCAAAAAAACACTAAACTTTTTCTGCGCGTCCTAAAATGTCTTTTCATACAGGCTGCCGCCCCAAGCAGTTGTTGATGGATAGATTAAAGGAAAAGCATTTACCGTCATATGAAACGTCATGTTTTTGTTTTTAAGTGTTTCTATACATCCTAGAAATCCGCCACTTCACGGGCAGGTTATGGGGACCTCCTAGGCACGATATTTGAAGGAATTTTTGGTTTTTATTTTTAACCCTTATTTCATGGAAAACTCACTGTTCCTTTAACCCTTTCGCTGCTGAGGCTTTTCCCGCCTCTGTGCTGAGGTCATTTTTACTGGTTTTGCGCATCATGTTTAAACGTGTTTTGAAGGCTTATTTTAGTATATGACCCAGACATATTATATATCGTTCTTTCCGGCAGACTCGGCAGATTCATAATATGTCATTATTATATGTATACGTCATGACCTGTCTGTATATTATAACAAAAAATGCAATAAAATATGAATTTTCAATAATTTACAACGTGTAAAGTGTTTTTTTTCACATTTTAAGATGCGAGCAATTGCGGTTATATTTTGTATGGGGTGCGCTTGTTAAAAAAATTATAAATGGGGTCTCGTTACTTTTTTTTTTGGGGAAAATTACGCGATTTTTAACAGACGCACCGCATACAAAAATCGTTAGTGCAGCATTATTGTTCACATTATAATTGAAATGGGAACAATATTGCTGTATTAACGAACCCAAAAAAAAAAAAAACCTTGTTTATTTTTTTTTTATAATTTTTTTAAAATATATATATATATATATTTTTTTTTTTTAAAAAAATCTTTTTTCACAGTCGTGTTTGGTATCGTTGGAACGGCCATGCTCTGGCTGATCCAACAGTACCAAAATTTAACCCCTAGCTGCCACGGATCGGGATCATTGGAACACCCTATCTCCACTATTGGTGGCAGCTAGGGGTTAACTCCAGGACTGGCGTCATCGTGCTATGCACGATGACGCCAGTCCTCAGGGGGAGTTCCCGGAGGCTTGGCCGACATCCAAGATGTCGGCCAACTCCGGGAAAGGATCACGAACCGGCGCTTTTCAGCGCCGATTCGTGATCCGGCTCCCCAGGGGTTAATGCCAGGTACCATTTGGAAGGGCAGGCTGTGCCCTTCCAAACGGTGCCTGGCATTAAGCTCAGAACCCCCGCGATCAGGAGGGAGAGAGGTCCGAAGGACCTCCCCCCTCCCTTTCAGGAGCCTCCTCGCACACGCGGGGTGGGCGCCTGAAATAGATGTCATCGCGCCACCGTGATGACATCTATTGTGCCCGCGGTGGTCCCGGATTGACGGGCTGACATCCAAGATGTCCAAGAATCCAAGAATACGGCCGATCGCAGGCTGCTTCGGGAGGATGCGCTCAGCGCGTCCTCCGCAGCCAACCCTTCCTGAGGCAGGATGCACTGAGCGCGTCCTCCGCAGCGAAGCAGTTAAAAACGTTTTTTTTAAAAAAACTTTTTGTCCTTGTTTCCTGTCCCCCAGGGCACTACCCAGACCCCATACACCTTTTATGGCAAATATGTAGCATATATGCCCTCTTGGAGGGCACTCTAAAAAACCAAATTTTCAGGCCCATTGACTTGCATGGGAGTTCGGGTTCGGTCCCGAACAAATGGGAGGTTCGGGCTCGAACCGAACTCGGGGAGTGTTCGGCTCATCCCTAGTCCATATGTGGGAATTAATCAGATCCACTTGCATAGCAAAACGATGAATTATATCGTTACCTACATAAATCTGATAACCAGTTTCATTTGGGAACAAAAATAAATGTGTGGCAGTTTTATTCCCAATAGAAATAGATAACATACATTTTCCAACAACATTATGACTGTTTCCGTCATTATCTAGATCTGTTATCCACTCATCTTGAGGATTTGGGTATCTGATCACTTTAAGGTTGGCTATTTTATTCAGCATTTCCTTGCTGATATAGCTATATTCCTGGCGCAAATCTAGCTTAGCCATTTTTTCTCCAGCTAAACTATTTACGCGTATAGGGAAAAATACCTCTTCATTTATCTTCTCTATTTCAGTTAAGAACTGAGAATGGTCACTATACCCATTTGGTTCTGTCTCCCTCTTGTGGAGGTGAAGAATTAGCACGTCATTTTCCAGACATATATCTCGAATTCTCTCGGGGGGAACACATATGGTGTTATCCTCCTGCTCTCCTGGAGTCAGGGGCTTTGGCCTTAAGAAAGAGATATCAGATGTCTGGCTATTTCTGAAATGGTCTTCAATAGAATCCGGCCTTTCCTCAATCACGTGGCAGTTACGCTGAGCGTGATGGGATTGGGATCTATCGTAGCTGATTGGAACATTTACTTGGGACCAAATAACCTCATTGATAAAATCAATGATTGGATTAAACCTTTTGAGAAGGTCCATTCCAATAATTAGGCGATTTTGGGGCAGATCCACGATAAGCGTTGGATGCCGAATTACTTTATTCCCCAATTTAAAATCCAATTTAGCTGTGCCCAGAACTTTCTGAGATGCGCCACTCACTAGATTAGTATTAGATTTATCTAATCTAGGCTTCCTGGAGGACAGTTCTTGAACCAGTTCAAAATATTTAGCTGATGTTAACGTAACCTGGCTTCCAGTGTCTAGCAAAGAGGTAATATGTGGTAAATTATCTTGTAATTCTACATTCACATAATATCGGTCTTCAATGCTATGCAATTTACAGAGAAATTTAGAGTGAGATATGAAATTAGATTTTGTACAGATTTTACCGACTGATTTTGCTCTCTCAAAAATGCTTTTGGCAGCTCTGCTGTCCTTCTCAGATCCAGTCTTCTCAACTTGCTCGCACTTAGTCTGGGTAGATAAAATACATTTTCCTTCTCTTTGTAGGGAAGGGGTTAAAATCTCATCAACCATACAAACATTTGTATTAATCATTTCATCATCACTTTCTGGTAAATTGTCATGGATACTGGTTACTTCATCAGAATCATCATCTAGTCACTGGTTGGGTGGGGCTGCAGGTGTTGCATCACTTACAACCTGACCAGGGTTATTTCCAGTCATTAACTGAGTGATCTGATCCAGTTTTTCTGTCATCACATGGAAATTTTCCTGCATTTGACCAATACCCTGGCGTACATTATATCTCCGCTTTCTATTCGTCCTTGGGGACGAAACTTGCGCATTATCAGACTCATCAGATTCAGATTTACCTCTGGTTGCTTCCTGTCTAGGTACATTTTCCCTTGACTTAACCCACTGACTTCTAGGTACCCATTGCTTCCTAGATTGAAATTTACTTCCTGAATTTTCTCTGGCAAACCCTCTTTCCTGATCTGGTTTGGATTTTTCCCTTTTAGGTATGGAGTCACGCAATATTTCCGCATAACTCTTTTTGTGGGACTCAAATTTAATATCACACTTTTTAACGTGTTTCCGCTATTTCCTCAGGTGAGTTTTTCACTCTTTTCACCGGAGTTTCTTCACTATATTCAAATACAGTAAATAGGGTCATACTTTCTTTTAGTACCCAATCCAAACCATTTTTCGGGTCATAATCTCTTGCCAAAATAACCTTTATTTTATTTGGCAATGCGTCATAAAATAATTGGATAAATTCAGGGTTTTCAAAATCTGGGTTTCTTTCAGCCAAGCTGTACGCATTTTTAAGGACTGAAAGAAATTCACGGGGGCTTTGATTAGGTCTGCATTTTAGAGTTAAAATTGCTCTTTTCGCAGCTAGGCTGGTGTGGTGAGGCCCAAATTCAGATTTGATCTCGGAGACTATTTTACTATTTTACTATTTTACTCCAGTTACGTATACCAGATTCTTTCAAAGACTGAAAAAATACCTATATTTGCCTTCAAAGACCCATGGGATAAACTCAATTTTCTGAGCATCTGAAGTAATATCTAAAATTGACAATGCTTCTTCAAACATCTCTAAATGATTTATTTTTGGCGATCCCTTTTGGTGGTCCCAGATACCTACTGAGTTTTTTAAGAAATGGACAATTTATGTTAAATCCTGTACTGTGTGAGATTTCTTTTTTTCATCATGAGATTTACTTTCAGTTTCGCATTCGCTATCTTCACTCGAGCGATCTGTCAGACTTTGAGTTATAGCTCAAAACTTTCAAAGGGAACTGCTCTAAAGAAGGATTTTTAACCCTTCGAACATCAGTTTCAACCTGACCTAACTCATCAGCGAATTTCTTATGTTCGCGTTTCATTCTCACCAATTTTGCATTCAATTCCTTATTTAATTTGGACAATTGATCACTCTCATCTTGCAATTGATCTTTTTCTTTTGTACACACTTTCAACTCCATTATCTTTCGTTCTGACTCATCTTTTAATTTATTTACGGTATCATGCAAGTCACGATTTTTATTTTCAAAGCTGTCTCTGGTTTCATTGTCATCATTCAATCTCTTGTTCATTTCCGCGATCAAGTATATGCATTCAGGCACAATTTTTAAGACAAAAATCTCTTTGTCTTTATTTGTGGCTGAGCTTATCTTTCGCAAACACTCAAGAAAATTTGATTGATCTGACCAGGTTGAGCAGCATAACTAGAAACATTTGATTTCAATTCCTTTATCAATCAAATAAATCGTGTGTGACGTGTAACTTGTCCTTTAGATAAGACATAACATCTATCAATACTATTTGATCTGCATGTTTATGTACATCTTCCTGAGTCTCAGATTCTGACTGACATTTTTTACACTGTTAAGTAGACAACCGTAAAACCACAAGTCAAAATACAACAAGGAGTCAAAATATATATATTTTATCTCTGTCTAATCAGACAATACTGACAATTATATTCCAAACAAAAACTACAATCTCAACAGTTGCCTCCAATATGTCAGATATAATCTCTGCACGTGACTACAACACGTCATATATTGGACTTCTCAGCCAAGCCTCCAATATGGCAGGGATTCGGATAAAAACATATATATATTTATTAAGTATACAAAAAAGTTTCAAATCTCATATCATAAACAAAGATTTATAAACCACAATCCATCAGCACATAAAAACTAGCTTCACAATATATGTATCTCCTGTTAGTAACTGCATATATTATTAATATTATTTACCTTATCAGTTAGTAACTAATACACAAATGGTTAATAAACATTTCTGCTTAATACAACATGCATTTCCCAGCAAACAATGTTTAACCAGCTAGATCTTATAGAGATATTGTCAGGTTCGCGCCAGGATGGAGCCATGGCACGACCACAGTGTTTGATTTATATTCCCAAGCGCTGGGGGTGAGCAGGCAAACAGACAATGGAGGCTGTATTGGCACAATAAAGCTTGTATTGTAAAATGGTTCCCAGCAAACAGTCCAGTACAGAACATATAGCAACACAAGCAAGTGGATGGTGAGCTACGAAGTCTCTCGCTAGTTCCTCTAGAGGGGAAGCAGGAGCCTTTAGTAAATGTACCTTGATAGAAGGTCCTCCTCCTGGAGAGAGCTGGAGGACTGGAAGCCACTAGAGAGTCTCTGGGCCCACAGGCTGGATAGTGGGATACGCCGTGGATTAGCCAGCAAGCAGGAACCATAAAAATACAGAACACAGCAGAATGCACGGTAGAGCAAAATACAGGAACAACAAAGAGAGGGTGCTCTCAAGACCTCTGGACACAGGGAAGGGAATTCACAGAATGAAAGAGCCCTGGTCAGGAGGGTGTGGTCTGGTTATATGCAAAAACCTTAGATACAGACACTGAGTTAACCCTTAGGTGGGAAGCAGGAAATAAGAGCTGGTGACCCAGGCTGACCACAGCTAAACTCTCAGGGCTGAGGCATGACAGATATATACAGTTGTGTTCAAAATTATTCAACCTCCACTGAAATTGAGTGTTTTGGCCAGTTTGACATTGATTTTGATCATTCAGTCAACTTGCTTACAATTAAATCAAAGAGGCACGTGTAGGTCAGACAAATATAACATAACATTTATAATGAAATAAGCACAAATGTCTTTTCTGTGCTCACATCATTAACAGTTTTATTCAACCCCCAAGTGACATTCAATCTTATTACTTACTACAACATCCTTTTACAGTTATAACAGCTTTTAAACGTGAAGCATAGCTTGACACAATTGTCTTGCAGCGATCTACGGGTATCTTCGCCCATTCGTCATGGGCAAAAGCCTCCAGTTCAGTCACATTCTTAGGCTTGCGCACTGCAACTGCTTTCTTTAAGTCCCACCAGAGGTTCTCAATCGGATTTAAGTCAGATGACTGCGATGGCCACTCCAAAATGTTCCAGCCTTTAATCTGCAACCATGCTCTAGTGGACTTGGAGGTATGCTTGGGATCATTGTCCTGTTGAAAGGTCCAATGTTTCCCAAGCCTCAGGTTTGTGACGGACTGCATCACATTGTCATCCAATATCTCCTGGTACTGAAGAGAATTCATGGTACCTTGCACATGCTGAAGCTTCCCTGTACCTGCAGAAGCAAAACCGCCCCAAAGCATTATTGACCCCCCGCCATGCTTCACAGTAGGCAAGGTGTTCTTTTCTTCATAGGCCTTGTTCTTCCTCCTCCAAACATAGCGTTGATCCATGGGCCCAAACAGTTCTAATTTTGTTTCATCAGTCCACAGAACACTATCCCAAAACTTCTGTGGTTTGTCCACATGACTTTTGGCATACTGCAGTCGACTCTTCTTATTCTTTGGAGACAGCAAGGGGGTGCGCCTGGGAGTTCTGGCATGGAGGCCTTCATTACGCAGTGTGCGCCGTATTGTCTGAGCTGAAACTTCAGTACCCACATCTGACAAATCTTTTCTCAGTTCCTCAGCAGTCACACGGGGACTTTTCTCCACTCTACGCTTCAGGTAGCGCACAGCAGTCCAAGTCAGCATCTTCTTTCTTCCACGACCAGGTAGTGTTTCAACAGTGCCCTTTGCCTTGAATTTGTGAATGATGCTTCCTATGGTCTCTCTTGGTATGTTTAACATATTTGCAATCTTCTTATAGCCATTGCCCTTCCTGTGAAGAGTAATCACCTCTTTTCTTGTCTTCCTGGACCATTCTCTTGACTTCACCATGTTTGTAACCACACCAGTAAATGTCTAGAAGGAGCTGAGTATCACAGTCATTTTAAAGCTGCCTAATTGGTGCTTATTATGCTTTATTGCTGCTCCGTGACATCCACAGGTGTTTTCAATACTTGATTGAAAACACTTGAATGAACCTCTGTTCTTCAGAGTGGTAGTCTTTAAGGGGTTGAATAATTGTGTCAATGAAGAATTCACAAAATAAATATTTACTACTGTATTACAAAACCAATTGATGTCATTTTAGTTGCATATGGTTCTTTAAAAAGTCCTTGTAGGATTTCATTCTGAATACAATTACAAATGTACACTAAATTCCCTAAAACCCTTTACAGCATTGGGGGTTGAATAATTTTGAACACAACTGTATCTCTCTATACTACATGGATCAACAAAAGATGAGCTAATTTAGAATGATAAGTAATAAAACTTATTTAGTAAATCCTCCCCTAATCTCGAGAATTAAACTTCTAATATTTTGCTTTTTATTTTGTAGTTATATAATTCCTTGCTTATTAATTTCAATCACAGTAATTTCCAAATTCAATATATATATTTGTATCAATCCTACAACAGTTTCTTTTAGGATAAATCCTTATGTCCACTTCTTCATATTTCTATCTGCAGAATAGAAATATTTAAATTTTGGAGCTACCAAGAATCTGAGAAATCTCAGTCTATCTGTTGCAAGAAATCTACAATATATATAATTACATTAATTCCTTAATTTAAATAGCTCTCATACATTACCTCTCCAATCTGGATTTTGAGGAGTCTGCCTTGGAATTCTTTATGTAATATTGTGTTTGGAATATGTGAAGATTATCAATATCAGATAATCAATGCATGTGAGTTAGAGATTTGGTGAGAGTCTTGAGTGCATTGTCCCGGAATGGTCTGCTAGCGTTGATGTGAGTGCCTCATGTCCAGGAATCTCGGAATGACTGTAACCAACATTGCTGCTTCAATTATAGTCAATTTGACGTCACTAGCAATATTATTCATTATATCAAATATAATATTTGCTATCCTCTAGAGGGCAGTGTTGCACTTCTAATTATTTCCACATTTAATATTAATATCTCTTATCTCAGGTCAAGAGGTCAATTTGGACACAAAGACCTTCTTCTCTCCCAGTATAGACATTTAGTCTCTAAATATCTAAATTAGATTTATTTCCTCACTCCCTTCTAGTTACTTAGAGTCTTTATCAGTTGAATCCTTTTCTCTAGCTAAAATCAACAGAATCTATTCTTTACCAATTATACTATTTACCAATTATACTTCTACAATATTTATTGGAGCATATATTTTCTACTGTAAATATAATACAATATACCTTGATTATAAAAATATATTTCGTGAATATATATTTTACCTTAAACAGATTTTAACTCTTATTTTCCTATACCCAAAAGGGTATTCTTCATGTCTGGTATTTCTAGAAAAATAAGATTTCACCTATCCATGAACTCTGTAAAAAAAAATCTCGGTTCATTCCTAAAACTAGAGAAATTTGAAAAAGAAAAGACTGTCTTTAAAAACAAAATGGCTACAGGCATCCATTTTACTTTTTCCCCTTCCAATATACCTGACACATGCCATAGGCTGGGGCTTTGTGTGATTGAATTCAGTTCTATTCTACTTTTTGATCCAGAAGGACACAGCTCACCCCCTCTCTTTGTTCCATCATTATCAAGCTGAATAGATGTACATAATTGTTGTTGTAAGCTCCTATGAGCAGGACCCTCTATACCTCGTTTCCATCATATGTCCCTTTATCTTTATCTCGTTCCCTTTCGTTATTGTAAAGCACTGCGGAAACTGTTGGCGCTAAATAAATGATGATGATATAATAATTAAGTAGAACAGATATATTAAGGGCTACTTTAAAAAGCGCACACATTAGAATGACTCTCAAACAGTCTTAAAAGAGGATATTTCGCATCTGTAAGGTATTGAGTTTAGAGAACAATTCAGGGTAGTGAAACATAACCTAACAAGCATAACTCAAATTTAAAGTCACTCATTTAAGTTCATTTTCATTACAATTAATAAAATACTTCAGTTATTTAAGACAAAATAATATACTAGTTTTTCAAGTTCTTGTTGAGCTGGAAATTTCAGGCACTTACTTAATAACTAAAATTTAAATTAACTTTTAACCAGCAGCTGCTCAAACAAAGATCATGTGATGAATTGCCCTGGAGGCAAAGTGTATGGTTTCATTCCAAATAATTATGCCAGGTTTCCGTTGGACCAAATCAATGCCAACGTCAAACTCATTCTCACATATGTATAATAAGAACAACATTCTCAACAGGATCACAGAATCATCAGGGAACTCCTCTCATCACATCATTGAAGTCTGGTAAGAATTCCAAATCATCGAAAAAGTCCCTTGCACCTTGCTCTTCCGTTTCATTATTTATCTTCCACTGAAATATTTTTCTTAAGTTGCTCTCTTAAAATAAATAAGTAAGTTGCATATACCATATTACTAAATCAAACACATTTAGGGGTTAGGTTTCATTTAGGCTAGGGTCAAACGAAAGCATTTTTACACGCGAACGTAAAAAAGTGCGTCCGAACGCATCGACGTATTTTTTCACGGAATAGGCGAAAACAGTCATATGATGCGCAGTTTCGTGCGTTATGTTTTACGGATCCAAACCAGGAAACTTTTAGCGTCTGGACGTTATGTTGGCCGGACACGAGCAGGGTCTGACGTCTCCAAATCACACACACACACCGCTAGCGGGCGCAGCGCACTCTGTACCTCCGTACTAGCGGTTCAGCGTTCTCGAAAAAATGCGTTCAAATTCCACTTGCGTTGCGCGGCCGGACTTTCGTGCGACCGTACTTCGTATATTGTCTGTCATTGTCTGTCATTTGCTGCTAGTGCGGCCGTGATTAAGTGCGCCAGAACGCACGTTAAAAATGCGCTGGTCTGACCCCAGCCTTAGGGGTTAGGTTTCATTTATGGTTAGGGTTATTCTTAAGAAATCTGCCAAAGCATAGATAAATTTGCATTTTAACATGGAGTGATCTGTTCCGTATGCTGTGGGTCTGTGTTACACAAAAGTCAAGCATATGTTGCACTCATCAAAAAATCCACGAGTCAGTGTGGACATGCTCCCAATTCCAGAATGATTCAGAAATAAATAGTTACCGACTCCTTAATTTGGTAAAACAAAGAGGGTTTTATTCCACAGTGAGCAGCAAAGGACAGCGTTTCGACACAGTGGTCTTTGTCAAGTCTGGATATATGGTGCACAAAGAACATATATATAGAGAGATAAGGGGTGTGTAATCAGTGACATGATTGCTAATTGATAGAAAACCATGTGATACAATTAAATCGTCATTAGTAAGTTCCTCCAAATATTGGCAAATTGCCAGCTCCATACAGTGCCTGTTCGACAGCAGTGAACTCCCCATGGAGCAGCAATAATTAATCTGTTCAGAGAGCACTGAACAGCACCGAAATGTCAGTGAAATGCCCTGATGTTCCGTGGTTTCATTCTGCAGGTTTAATCAGATGAATAACATAGGTTTCAACGTAAAAAATATTCAACTTTTTATTGAACATTTATTAAACCATTTCTTTATTTATTTCTTCGGAAAAATTTTTAGACATTTTTTTAGAATTGTGTCGGCAAATTTTGCCTTCCGAATTTCTTTCTGTAACAGACCTTTTTATTATTATTCATAGGTCCTTATATGTAATTTTCAGGCATTATCATGCAGTAGTTTTTTTGCAAACAGCTTTTAAAAGTTGCAGTGCTTTTTTTTCTATCCTGTTCTTCGGCTTGTCGGCTTTTTCTGGCGGCTGGTTGGCGCTCTCTTCAGGGGATTGTTGACTTTTTTCAGATGCGTTCGGCGGGTTTGCGGTGGCTTATCGTATTGGATCCGATCTTTTCCAACGGTTTTGCTGTGGCTTATCGGATCCGATATTTTCAGCAGTTTTGTGCCGGTTTTTCCTTCTGATACGACCATTGTTCGATGGATATTCCGTGCACTTCGGGGACCCTGCGATGAATGTTGAATTCACTGCAGAGTAAGGGAATTTGATTCCCGTAGTGCGGGGAGAGAAAGGGCACTGAAATTCTTTGAATAACCCCAAAATTCTGGTTCTCCAGGACAGTAATGCATTTCATGTGAAGTATTTTCTATTCCATGTGTGTCCATCGTGCAGAATTCATACTATTCAGCAGAATACAGGACTGAAAATGTGGAAGAGTCTTTGTGTGGCGTTTAACTTCGTATACTTCATCCCTTCATCTGATGCAGCCTGTAACGACACCACCTTGTCACAGTGTAAGTAAAATTAAATTGAATTAGGTAATTTTACAAAAATGTCATGAAACTCCACAGTTGTGAAGAGAATTGAAGACACAGCCATATTTACCTCAGTAAGTTATGAATTCCGTATGCTGTCAAGAAGTATATGAATATTGATTCTTATCAGCATTTTGTATGTTTTTAATTATAGAGGATTTTATTTGACCTGTTATAAAAATTATGCAATAGGAATTGCCACGCCTAGTGATCGATTTCCTTTGGCAGGGATTGAATACAGTTTATAAATTCTTCTGGCATAAATACTGTACACACAGTGCACCCATCTACATATGGCATTGACATATGGCTGAAAAAGAATAGCTACAATATGTAACTTGGTAAGTAGCCCTAAGCAATCAAATGCATTTATATCCTCAAATAAACTAATCCTAGGTTTACCATGAGATCGGCGCCACCTTTAGGATTAGGTCCTCGTTCTACAGTAAAGTTGCATAAAAAAAAGACATTTATTGATGCAAGTTTAACTAGCGTCCAATAAGTGAAAAGAGTAAAATCCGAAATTGGCATGGACTTTCCTGGTATGAAGGAATTTACACAATTATTGGAGAGAAATTATGTAAGTATAAGAAAAATTAATCTAACTTAAAAGAACATTCTATTATAAAATCTCCTGTCCCCTTTTTCCCTCCTTAGATAGTTGGGAAGTTGCTGCTGACAGCTTCCGCCCAATTATTTTTTGTTTATTCTTTTTAATTTTGCATTAAATACTCACCTTTTCACCTTTGGTGCACATTGCTCGAGCAGCCTGAAAGAGGATTATGTCCGCACGCAGAGTGTGCTGATCTCATCAGTGACCGAGTTGGTAAACAGCAACAGGGAAATTTAAAAATCTCGGCTTCCTGGTGGTTCATGTGTGGGCGGAGGAAACCCCCATCTCATATGATACTCTTATCCTGTCACTTTAACCTGAAACATTGATGATAAGCACTATGTATGGGGATAAAATGTTATTGATACATACATTGTTGACCATTATTATTCACTACAAATATGATATTAGTAGTGATTAATAATGGTCAACAATGTATGTATCAATAACATTTTATCCCCATACATAGTGCTTATCCTCAATTAATAAATAATCAATAGTTTCATGTTATGATATACTAGCTAATTAACCTCACAATTAACCCCTTCCAGACCGATGACAGAATTACTTCCATTTTGATTTTCTAAAATATTTAATGACTGAAGCCAGAATTATTTCATCATGTGGGAAAAATGAGTTTTGGTCCTTGGTAAGACCAGCGATCGGGGGATTAACGTTGTTGCTGGGTCCCTTGGTGTCCGCAGGCAGACCAACAAATCCTGGGGTCCCAGCACACGTGATCACGGCCACAGTACTACATTCTACAGTCATTCCAGACTAAAAATGTATTTCACTCCTTGGGCCATATTACATCCTTCACGCTAAAATTGGGATGATAAGGAGGAAATCCTGTGCCTGCAGGTTTCTCCTTAGCATCTCCTTTTTAGCGTGATATTACGGTGCAGGTGCTAATCCAGCAGCCTGCACTGTAACATGGATCCAAGTTTCGGGATGCTCACGACGGTGCTAAGAGCCGCTGCGAGCATCCACTCCTTGGAGTCCATAGGACTCCATTGAGGCTTCCACTGCCGGTCACATGACCTATAAATCAATACAAAAAATGAATTAATTTTGAATTACTTTTCTTTACCTTCATTAGTTGTGTAAACATTATTATTGCCAAAATGGTGAAAAAAACTTGTATTCAAAATTTTGTATATTTATAATAAATAGGAATTTTTTGCTGTATAAGTCATATCAAATTAAAGCCCATTTTGTCCTTTAAATACCATATTTAATATGTGTAGGTGCAATTAAGGAGTAAGATGGAAATGAAACAAACACATATCAAAAATGTGTTTTTTACATAATCATATTTTTCATAAAGCACAGACTTTGCTACCGGCGTGGGAAAGGAGAAGGTGAGTAATGGCAGCTGCATTGTTCATTTTATATGTGAAAAATTGACAATTTCACAGTCTTAAGGAAGAAGTTTTTATTTGTATATATCTATTTCTATAATTTACATATTTTTTTATATAAATCATGGTCATGTTTGGTATAATTGGAAAGAACAGACTCTGGTCTTTCTAATGTCACCTCAGTTGACCAAGTGGGGTGTAAAGAATATCAATACGGTAGTCTAAAGCACCCTTGCCTTGCAGCAGTGCTGCAGATTGTGCTTTAGTTGAAATAATGTGTAATAACGCATTATGCCATCATCTCCAAACTTGCTTACAGTGTGGGAAAAAAGAATTAGTGCAGTGGCATTGTTTGCGCTATAAGCCTTAGAACAGAGAAGATAAAATTTTTTTTACACGTTATGTGGTCATGTTTGGTATCATTGGAAAGGCCAGACTCCCACCTTTCCAATGACACGTGGCTTCTCGCAGTGGTGTGATGGCTTACGTTTTCGATTGAGCAATGCTTAATAAAACATTGTGCCATCATCTCCACACTTGCTGCCATGGGAAATGAGAAGGCGAGTTATCACAGCAATATTATTCCCTTTATTATTAAAAAGTCAACAACACTGTTGCTTTTGGGGAAAAAGAGAAATAATTTTATTGATTTACTTTTTAATTTTTTTTATATTTACTGGCCATGATTGCTATCACTGGAAAGACCAGATTCTGGCCTTTCCATTGATACCTCATATGATCACCTAAGTGTCAGGGTTTCAGAGATGCATAGGTCGAAATGACCCCTGGAGCTCTTGTATTGGGACTCCCTTTTTTCTGACGTCATCATGCATGCATGCGATGATACAGGGGGTGGGGGCAGTCCCACAGCATGGACTGACAAAGATGTAAGTCTGCTGCAATCGAAGCCCCAAATTGGCGGCAGATAGGGAAGCGCAAAGGGGAGCGTCCTCTGCGCACAGGAGTGAAACGGGAGGATGCAAATTAACCTTTGCAATGAACAGATTAATTAAAAATTGATCTAAAGCCACATCACTAAGGGGTTAAATAGACAGATTATTGTTAGCCTAAAATGCAGCCTGTATATGAACTCCTTAAGAAAAAAGGTAATTAAAGTCAATGTATTTACTGTATGAAGGAACAGTTCCGTCATTGTTCCTTAAGGGGTTAAAATATAAGATTTTCGAATTCAGAATCAAATAACATTATCATCAATAAAAGCAAAAAATTAAAAGGTCTGAGTTATTCGACACTTGTGGCCTTCTACAGGTGGAGCAACAGCAAAACACGTACTGCGTTATGCTGGGCTTTTACAGTGATGACCAATGCTGTCTGTTTGGAAGGCCCAGGAAGAACCATGACGCATAGATACAAAATCAAAAATGAATTCATCAATCAGGCTTAACAGCTGATCCAGTGCAGAGCGCAGCAGCGAGGTGATGATGCATGGATGTTATAAAAAAACAAAGACATTTGTCGAAAGGGAACTTAAGGGATAGAGTTTTCAAACAAACCAATTTTGTTTTGCACGTGCACATGACAAGAGTCATTTAATCTGGACCGTGTTTCGAATTTGGTTTAGGTTTCTGTTTTAATGATTTTTTTCCAACTTTGTCTTATAATGCTTGAAATGCACGAGTATTTGAAAATGTTAAATTGGGTGTGAGACAAAACCTATAAAAAAATAATGACTGATTGTGATATTGCAGATTTTAGAGACACATCAAGAACAGGACGTATGCTGAAAGATTTAAAATTCCATGTCTCACAATTAAAACAAGATCCTTCAAAGAGCTTAGGGTTGGGGTGAGTTCCGCTTTATCTATGTATGTGTATAGATGTGTGCATCTAGTTAATAAACATAGAATAGAGCAATGTGAAAGCTTCTACAAATTCCCTTTACTTCCAAGTCACAGCTTAATATAAAGTAGGGATGTGCAATTCTTTTCGTTCCGAATTGAATTTCGTACGAAATTGATCATTTTCGTTCTTTCAGTAGCATTTCCGAAAAAAAATATTGGCTGCCCGAATTTACAAATCCCGAATCAAACTTTCAACATAAACAAAATCATTTCGTTATGAGACCTAAATGAATTAAAACGGAACGCAAATGATACAAAATGCTGAAAAAAACATAACAAAACGATCATAAACTAAATCAATTTCGTAACGAAATTAACTGAAACGAAAACAAATTAACCAAAATGATCTGGCATGAAAAAAAAAAATGAACAAAATCATCTAAAAAAAAAATGGAACAGGTCACTTTTTAATTAATGCAGATGTTGTCTGCGCCCCTATGTAATATGTATTACTGGTCACTTTATAATTAATGCAGATGCTGTGTAGGGATGAGCCGAACACCCCTGAGTTCGGTTCGCGCTCGAACTCGAACTTTCCAAATGTTCGGATTCGAACTCGAACTCAACTCAAACTCAATGCAAGTCAATGGGACTGAAGATTCGATTTTTAGAGTGCCCTCCAAAAGGGCATAAAAGCTAGATATTTGCCATAAAAGGCGTATGGGGGTCCGGGTAGTGCCCTGGGGGACAGGAAACAAGGACAAAAAGTAAAAAAAAAAACATTTTTAAAGGGACAGTGAGTTTTCCATGAAATAAGGGTTAAAAATAAAAACGAAAAATTACTTGAAATATCGTGCCTAGGAGGTCCCAATAACCTGCCCGTGAAGTGGCAGATTTCTAGGATGTATAGAAACACTTAAACAAAAAAAATGACGTTTCAAATGACGGTAAATGCTTTTCCTTTAATCTATCCAAAAACAACTGCTTGGGGCGGCAGTCTGTATGAAAAGAGGAGACATTTTCGGACACGTAGAAAAAGTTTAGTGATTTTTTTTGGCTAAATTATGGTGAAATTTATGCAGACCTTGGATGAAAGTAACAAAAGGTGCTTTAAAATTGGGCATTTAGCGTCGGCAACAGTGCCGTCACACCGTAACCCCTCTGTGCTATTGTGGAAGAGTGCAGGGGTGGAGCATGCAGTCCTATATTAAAAGAAAAGAATCTGTTAAAGGCGTCAGTGCACCCAGATATTGTGCTTTTGGTGCCAGGCCAGCAAGTCCATTCATACAGTAACCCCTCTGTGGTATTGTGGAAGAGTGCAGGGGTGGACCATGCGGTCCTATATTAAAAGATATGAATCTGTTAAAGGCGACAGTGCACCCAGATATTGTGCATTTGGTGCCAGGCCAGCAAGTGCATTCATACAGTAACCGCTCTGTGGTATTTAGGAAGAGTGCAGGGTTGGACCCTGCGGTTCAAAAAATTAAAATGATATAGATGTGGCACAGGTGTCATTGCAGCCAAATATTGCGCCTTTCATGGCAGCAAGTGCCTTCACACTGTAACACTTTTGTAGTATTGTGGAAGAGTGCAGTGCTGGAGGTTTTGTGAATGCAGAAGACATCCCCGATCTATTCCGTTACGTCAGCATCAGGGGATTGATAACTGCTGATCCAGGACTGATTCATTTTTATAAATGTCAGCCGATCTACAGAGTCGGTGGACAGACACACTCTTTTGTCTGTGACAAAACCTCCAGCGGCACTGAACGTCCTTTCAGAAAGCATGCTAGATGAAGGGCAACCTAGTAGCTGCATAGCATATTGGCTAAGTTCTGGCCAGTGATCCAATCTCAACACCCAGTAAGCCAGTGGATCATCTGCTGGAAAGGTATCCAGGTCTGCCCTTGCCCCTAGGTAGTCCTGCACCATATGGTGAAGACGCTGGCAATGGGTGCCTACATTTGACGTCCTTGGGCGTCGTGGACTAAAATTTTTTAAAAATGCATCAGTCAAGCGGCACTGGCCTTCACCACTATTCCTCTGATCATCTGCAGCCTCAGAAGCACCTGTTTCATCATTTGGTAACCTACCAGTGCCTGGAAAGGTGTTACACAAGTGTCGTTTTAGAGTGTCCTCAAGTTTTTTCATCCTGTGCTCCCTCTGTGTGGACAGGATGAGCTCTGCAACTTTACCCTTGTATCGTGGATCAAGAAGGGTTCCCAACCAGTAATGATTCCTCTCCTTGATAGCATGAATCCTGGGGTCCTTTAGCAGGCTTTGCATTATAAGGGAGCCCATGCAGCGTAGGTTGGAGGTGGCATTAGCTTCCGAGTCTTCCTGGTCAATGAGGATGACCGTATCGTGCACTTCCTCCTCCCTGCCACGCACTAGCCCTTGTGTTTTTGGGCACACAAAACCCTCCCTTGAGGAATCCCCACCTTCAATGCCCCACTACTTAAAGATTCCTCCTCCTCATCCTCCTCCTGTCTGATCTGAGGAGGACTCGCTGGAATGCTGTCTGCGGAAAGACTGGGGCCTTGAGAGCTAGGGAAGGCCTCCTCTTCCTCCTGCTGCTCTGCCTCTAGAGCCACATCTATATTTCCCTGCAGAGTGTGCTCCAGCAGGAACACTAAAGGAATTGTGTCACTGATGCATGCACTGTCCCTGCTCACCATCCTCGTTGCCTCCTCAAATGGTGACAGTACAGTGCATGCATCCATGATCATCAGCCACTGCGGGGGGGGGAAACCAAGTTGACCTGAACCTGTCCTTGTGCCATACTCACACAGGTACTCGTTGATGGCCCTCTGCTGCTTGTGCAGATGCTGCAGCATTGCTAATGTCGAGTTCCACCTGGTGGGCATGTCACAGATCAGACGGTTTGTGGGAAGGTGGAATTCTCTTTGAATTTCTGCCAGGCGAACGCTTGCTGGGAATGACCGTCTGAAGTGGCTGCAGACGTTTCTGGCCTGGCTGAGAAGCTCTGCCAGCCCTGGGTACCTGGCTAGCAAACACTGTACCGCTAGATTTAGGACGTGTGATAGGCATGGTACTTGCGTCAACTTACCCAGGCATAGGGCGGAGAGAAGGTTGCTGCCATTATCGCAGACGATCATTCCCAGCTCAAGCTGGCATGGTGTTAACCATCTCTGCACCTGCCCCTGCAGAGCTGACAGAATTTCTGGCCCTGTGTGGCTCCTGTCCCCTAAACAAACCAGCTCAAGCACATGGCTTCTTTTTGCTTGAGCCATTGGGTAGACCCTGTCAGGCGTCGGATTAACTGCCACTTCCCCAGAGACACAGAAGGAGGAGGAGGAAGAGGGAGAGGTGGTGGTGGAGCAGACAGACCTCATACAAGCAGCTTTCTGGAGGCGTTGTGGATGAACAAGCTCCAGCACAGAGCCCCGTCTTGGATCCCTCCCAGCTGCAATCAGAGTTACCCAGTGTGCCGTGAAGGAAATGTAATGACCCTGTCCATGCTTGCTGGACCACGTGTCTAAAGTGAGATGCACCTTGCTGCTGTCTGCCTTTCCCAATGACTCGATAACATTGTCTTCCACGTGCTGGTGTAGTGCTGGAATGGCCTTCCGTGAAAAGTAATGGTGTTTTGGAACCTGCCACTGTGGTACAGCACATTCAGCAAATTCACGGAAGGGAGCAGAGTCCACCAGCTGGAAAGGCAGCAGCTGCAATGCGAGTAATTTTGCTAAACTGGCATTTAGGCGCTGCGCTTGGGGATGGTTGGGACTATATTTTTTCTTACGCTGCAGCAGCTGGGGCAACGTAATCTGACTGCATAAATCTTCAGCTACTGGGATGCTGTCACATTGTGAAGGAGCTGGTACATTCATTACTGTAGCATCATCCCTGTCAGTGGAGGTTGTAGCAGGCAATGACATGACAGGACATACAGTGGGGGTAGAGACAGATGAGGAGGAGGAGGACCTACACAAAGTTTTGCGCCAACAGGATGTGTGGCAGGAGGTCATATGTCGCCCCAAGCACGTGGTACCCAAGCGTCCGGTTTCTTTCCCACCCTTAAGCCTCAGCTGACATAGATTACAAATAGCAACGGTGGGGTCTGCTGCACATTTCTTAAAGAACTCCCAGACAGCAGAGTTCCTGCATGTGTGCTTTGAGACAACAGCGCTCTGCACCGGAGCAGCTCTGACATCTGATGCCTTGGATTGGCTAGTGCTGCGGTTGGTCATAGAGGATGCTGTGCCTTGTGTTTGTTGTGCCTCCTCCTCCTCCTCCCCCTCCTCCTCACTTGATTCCTCTGTTCGATCAGGCACCCAGGTGGAGTCAGTGACCTCATCATTATTGTCATCATCACCCCTATCTCCTCGTCACTGGAGCCAACTTGGCAGTATGCTGCAGCTGCTGGGGCAACATGAGTGCCAGTTATTTGTGTGTCATCACTGGCATCCCCTTCCTCTAGGTTGATTATACTCCCTTCCTCAACCTCAGAGATTGAATCAGAGCACTGTACTTGCTGCGCATCCTCAAGCAGCATGTCACGGTCATTGTAGTCAAACAATTGAGCTAACTCCTCCGTGTGTGATAGCGACACTATGGCAGGAGTAGCTGTGGACATGGAGGCTGTGTTAGATGCTTTGGCAGCTGAGGTGGACTGTAAAGCACTAGAAGCCTGGCTGGCAGAGGACTTGGAGGATGAGGATGGCCTGGTTAGCCAATCCACAAAATCTTCTGTATGTTGCTGCTGCTTAAGACGGCCAGCACCAGTTAGAAAGGACAAGCGTGACCCTGCAGAGGATGCGCCACGTCCACCACGACCAGAGGCACAGCCTCCTGACACAGGGGCTGCTTCCCCTCTTATCTGTGTCTGGGAGCGTATGCCTGTCCTTTTTGTTCTTTCAGACATGGTGAGTGATATATAGATTAAATATATACAGAACTCTGATTCAACTCTGGTATAAAGATTAAAGATTTACAGAACTCTGGTATACCTCAGTGAGACACCCTGATAGCTGGCAGCCAGTGACAAGACACAGATTACAATTCCCAGAAACCTCCAATAAGTCAGTGAGACCCCCTGATGGGTGGCAGTGAGAAGACACAAATTACAATTCGCATAAATCTGCTAGAAGTATGTGGGACCCTCTAATGGGTGGCAGTGAGAAGACACAGATTACAAATCGCAGAAACCTCCTATAAATCAGTGTGACCCCCTGATGGGTGGCAGTGAGAAGACACAGATTACAAATCTCAGAAACCTCCTATAAATCTGTGTAACCCCCTGATGGGTGGCAGTGAGAAGACACAAATTACAATTTGCATAAATCTTCTAGAAGTATGTGGGACCCCCTGATTGCTGGCAATGGGAAGACACAGATTACAAGTCTCAGAAACCTCCTATAAATCAGTGTGACACCCTGATGTGTGGCAGTGAGAAGACACAAATTACAAGTCTCAGAAACCTCCTATAAATCAGTGAGACCCCCTGATGGGTGGTAGCCACTGAGAACATACGGATTATAACAATTCCCAAATATTTTGTAGAAATTACTGATGTCCAAAATACTGCGTGGCACTGGCTGTGTGACAAGACACAGATCACCTCAATTCCCAAATGTTTTGTAGAAATTTGTGACCCCCAAAATACTTGCTGGGACTGAGCACAAAGTTTACAACAATTCCCTGATATTTGGTAGAAATGAGTCCCCCGCAGACCCTCCCAGTAGCATGGCAGACCGGCAGTAAGAACACACAACAACAATCTCCTATGAAATCTCCTCTCAAATGCGTGCAGAAGCGCTGAGTGGAAACCTTATATAGTGTGCTGCGGGACTTAGCTCTGTGAGCCCATGATTGGGCAAAATTTGCCCAATCAGGACTCTGAGCCGTGATTGGCATAGTGTTGAACCTGTCTTGCACCAGACCTGTGGTCAGGTGCAAGGCTGTAGCCAATTACGAGCTTCAGGCCAGTGGAAAAGTGCATTGCGGTCCATTGTGGTGCATTGTGGGCGAACATGCGACGAGCACCCGAAAATGTTCGTAGTTCGCGAACAAACGAACAGGCTATGTTCGATGCGAACTCCGAACCGATCGTACCGAACAGCTCATCCCTAATGCTGTGCCCCTATAGAATATGTATTACTGGTCACTTTATAATTAATGCAGATGCTGTGCCCCGATATAATATGTATTACAGGTCACTTTATAATTAATGCAGATGCTGTGCCCCTATATAATATGTATTACAGGTCACTTTATAATTAATGCAGATGCTGTGCCCCTATATAGTATGTATTACATACAGGTCACTTTATAATTATTAATTAATGCAGATGCTAGGGTTTTTTTCTCCCATCATAGTTTTCAAACTTTTCAATGCTAAAAAAAAATCCCTGTACTTAACTGTTTATTAAATATTTCTTAAGGAATTTATTTTTTTCACTTACAGCAAGAAGTGTCTGCATTTATTTATTTGGTAGGATTATTTTGGCATTTTTCAGGAATTTTTGAGTGAAAGTTTAGGTTTCCTAACTTATTTAAAATGTAATAATGAGGTCTGTTATTCTTTGCTGAACGCATGCAGCTGGATTATTTTCTTACAGTCTGTCTGCTTTCAGTAAGATACATTACATTACATTATGTCAGACTTGGACAGTTCCATTTGTGAAATAGATTGATAACATGTTCCACTTTTCAGACCTTGGACAGTACCTGATAAGTGGAATATGTTATCAATCTATTTCACAAGTGGAACTGTCCAAGGTCTGACACAATGTAATGTAACGTATCTTGCTGAAACCCCGAAATGTCCCCGTTCACTGAAATTCAGTGTTTGGTTACATTTCGGCCATATTTTGGACCTCTCTGAATAACCCCCATAGTTCTTCCTGCTTTCATTAAAAATAATAACCTGCTAGATCTCATAGTAAATGGTATAATTAATCTGCTTCAAAACGTTTTAGTTGTGCCTCTGTTATTTGTCTATGTTATTGTTTGTGTATATTTATCGTTGCTCATTCAATACTTTCAATGCATCTAATCACTGCCTTCCTTACATTTAAAGAGAAGAAGCAGTCTATTGGTCTGTTATTGAAATCGATGTATATGTTACATCACAAGATGTCAAGAATGATATAATAACTCTGTCCATGAATAACTTCATCTCTGCTGTGTGAGTATAATGGTATCCACCCTTATCCCCTCATACTTTTTTCCTCAAAATGTTAAATTACTGTGTGGTTATTTGCAAGGTTATTCAAAGAGAATAGAGAATCCGCACGTTCGGTGACTTTTCGTTCTCTTCAATTCAGTGCGATTTGGCAATCCCATTTTGGCGACCCTGCGGTGTATTCAGCAAGCACCACGGGGCCGTCGTAGTGCAGGGAAAAGCTGCCGCAAACCCGACGAAAACTCACCGCAAAACCCGGCGAACGCAAACCAAAACCCGCAAAAACATCTGGATTAACCCCGCCGAAAACACGCCGGAGAAACCCGAGCAGTCGCTGATCACAGCGAAGAATAGCCGCCGGAAAAAGCAGACACCGCAGACGAATGGAGTGAAAAAAAAAAAAAACGTATGCTTGAATGTTTGAAAAGTGAAACTCTGTTTGCAAAGAAACTACAGAACGAAAATGTCTGAAATTTACACATAAGATCCAATGAATGATAATAAAAAGGGCTGTTACAGAAAAAAGAAAAGACGATTTTAAAAAAAATCACAAAAAAATCCCAAAAAATGACGAAAAGATCCTAAAAAAATCTATTAATAAAAAGACTTTTTACTGCAGAATATTATAATCAACGGTTTATTAGATAAGGAGTTAAAACGGGAATATTTTTAAACTTGAAGCCTATGGGATTCGCCTGAATAAACCTGTTGAATGAAACCACCGAACAGCAGGGCATTTTGGCAACTTTTCACTGCGGTTTTTTTTTCTCTGAGTAGACGAAGCATTGCTTCTCTATGGGGAATTCACTGCCTTCGAACAGGTACTGCATGTGCAGGCAATTCGCCAAGATTTGGCGAACTGCCTGCTCTCTGAATAGCCGAATGGCCATAAGCGTAGGCTGAATTTCACTGTTCGGTTACCTTTCTCCAGCAGTTCGGATCTCTTTGAATAACCCTGTTGGCGTTTCTGGAAAAAGGGAAAGACTTTTGCCATTCCATGCCTGGGTAATTAACCACTTCAATGCGGTGGACGTGCTCAGCGCGTCCACCCGCATTGGTACTTGGCTGTGGAGGACGCGCTGAGCTTTGCAGCCGCGATCAGCCGGTATTCCGGCTGATCACGCGGCCCACCGGTGCGAGCTGACATCATCGATGTCAACCCAGCCTCCGGGACCCCGGCGGGCACGATAGGCGTCATCGCGCATGCGCTAAGACGTCTATTTCAGGCACCCCCCGCCATTGCAGGGAAGGTGCCTGAAGGGGAGGGGGGGAGGTCCTTCAGACCTTTCCCCCTTCCCTTCCCCGTGGGCCAGCGATTAAAGACAGGCGCCGCCTGGAAGGGCACAGCCTGCCCTTCCAAGCGGCGGCTGTCTTTAGCCCCTAGGGGGCTGGATCGCGATATGGCGCCAACATGCGCCGTATCGTGGTCCCCTCCCGGAGCTGGCCGACATCTTGGATGTCGGCCAAGCTTCCGGGATATCCCCCTAATGACTGGCGTCATCGCGCAGAGCGCGATGGCGCCAGTTTTGAAATTAACCCCTTGCTGCCACCTATAGTGGAGATAGGGGGTTCCAATGAACCCCCTATCTCCTGATCCGTGACAGCTAGGGGTTAATGTTTGCTATCATTGGAACGGCCAGAGCCAAACATGACCATTTATTAGTGCAACAATATTGTTCCCATTTCAATTATAATGTGAACAATGATGCTGCACTAACGATTTTTTCTAAGGGGGGCGTTTGCTAAAAAACACGTAATTTCCCCCAAAAAAAGTAACGATTCCCCATTTCTAATTTTTTTAACAAGCGCACCCCATAGAAAATATAACTGCAAACGATCGCATTTTAAAATGTGAAAAAAACCACTTTACACATTGTAAATTATTGAAAATTCATATTTTATTGCATTTTTTGTTATAATATACAGACATGACATAACGTATACATATAATAATGACATATTATGAATCTGCACAGTCTGCCGGAAAGAACGATATATATAATATGTCTGGGTCATATATTAAAATAAGGCTTGAAAACGCGGTTAAACATGATGAGCGAAACCGGTAAAAATTATCTCAGCACAGAGGTGGGAAAAGGCTCAGCAGCGAAAGGGTTAAGGCTGGGGTCAAACCAGCGCATTTTTAACGTGCGTTCTGGCGCACTTAATCGCGGCCGCACTAGCAGCAAATGACGGGCAATGACAGCCAATATACGAAGTACGGTCACACGAAAGTCCGGCCGCGCAACGCAAGTGGAAAATGAACCCATTTTTTCGAGAACGCAGATCCGCTAGTACGGACGTACAGAGTGCGCTGCGCCCACTAGCGGTGTGTGTGTGTGATTTGGAGACGTCAGACCCTGCTCGTGTCCGGCCAACATAACGTCCAGACGCAAAAAGTTTCCTGGTTTGGATTCGTAAAACATCACGCACGAACATGCGCATCGTATGACCGTTTTTGCATATTCCGTGAAAAAATACATCAATGCGTTCGGACGCACTTTTTTACGTTTGCGTGTAAAAATGCTTTCGTATGACCCTAGCCTAAAGGGTCACTACCACCAAAAAATGAAATGTCCTTATTGTGTTTATTTTATGTTGCTGATATCTTACATGTGATTTGTTTTTCTCTTGTATGTTTAGCTAAGAAAATATTTTACTCTATATGTATCACTGGGTGCATCCATTGTGTGATCTCTTGTGTTGATAAACTGCCCCTCTTCTACCGTATCTTTACATCACTTGCTCCTCACTGTGTGGCATTTGTCAGGATAGTGGGGCCCAACATACGAACAACACTAGAAACATCCCTAGACTGATAGGCTGGTCCTTGAGATGGCTGGATCTGCTCTAATAGGAAAACACTGTCAGGGTTATTCAAAGAGAGTTGATCTGGCCCCGAAGCAGAGCCGTAGCTAGCTCCTTTTGCACCCGAGGCAAAAACAGAAAATTGTGCCCCCCCACATAATTTTAAAAATCAGAGTCGCCGAACAGTGGCGCAGTGCTAAGCTCCTGGATGCTCCCTGCGACCAGAAGCAGTGGATCGGACTACCCTTTGCGCTGTGGGATGAGAGGCAAGTATGTGATTTTTGGGGGGGTTCCAGCTGGTGCTGACTGATTCTGCAGAAGCGGCATCAGTTAGCACCAGCGTCTAGCTGTGGGTAACTTTTGTAGCTATGGCGGGATGGTAATTAGTGTTAGGACTTTGCGCTCCCCATGTTAAGTATAGGGAGCGCAAAGTACAGTAACCTCGCACTGAAAAGCACATTCTCCTGGATTTTTTAACCTGTTACGGTTGGGATTGTAATATGAGGGTCCTGTGCTAGGATGTGATTTGGGCAGCATGCAGTAACCTCATTTAACCTAGCACCAACGCTCACATGTGTGAGTGCTAGCGTTAACCCCTTAAGGACCGCTGACGTACCCTGTACGTCCTGTCCATGGGTCTCCCTTAGACCCGCGGACGTACAGGGTATGTCAGTGGCGCCTAACCCCCCTCCCGCCCAATACTTTCCTCCCTCGCTGGATCCCTCAGCGATCTGGCAGGGAGGAAGCCTGCCCATGTGATTTACATGGGCAGGCGAGGTTGATGACGTCGCCATGCTGCGTGGTGACGTCATCAGCAGGCGTCCCCATGCAAAGCAATTGAGGGGAGGGGGGGCTCCTTCGGAGCCCTCTATCTCCCCAACCATTGCAGCTAGGGAGATGCTTTTTACACCGCTGAAAAGGGGAGAGTCTGTTCGGAACGTCTGTTCTCGTTTCAAAGCTGTCTAACTCTATTCGTTTTGATGAAAACTACTATGGTTTACTTTTTTAATACTACTTTATATATTTTTTTATAATAAATTTTTGGTTTGTTTTTCGGATCCGATAATTCATTCTGTCGATACAATAATTCTGGCGATTCTATCGTGTTTTTTTAATTAACCCTTTCGCTGCTGAGGCTTTTCCCGCCCCTGTGCTGAGCTAATTTTTACCGGTTTTGCTCATCATGTTTAAACGTGTATTGAAGGCTTATTTTAGTATATGACCCAGACATATTATATATCGTTTTTTCCGGCAGACTCGGCAGATTCATAATATGTCATTATTATATGTATACGTCATGACCTGTCTGTATATTATAACAAAAAATGCAATAAAATATGATTTTTCAATAATTTACAACGTGTAAAGTGGGGTTTTTTCACATTTTAACGCGCGAGCAATTGCGGTTGTATTTTGTATGGGGTGCACTTGTTAAAAAAATTAGAGATGGGGTCTCGTTACATTTTTTTTGGGGAAAATTACACAATTTTTAACACGCACCGCATACAAAAATCGTTAGTGCAGCATCATTGTTCACATTATAATTGAAATGGGAACAATATTGCTGCATTAACAAACCAAAAAAAAGAAAAAAAAATTGTTTATTTTTTTTATAATTTTAAAATATTTTTTTATTTTTAATTTTTTTACAAACGTTTTTCACATTCGTGTTTGGTATCGTTGGAACGGCCATGCTCTGGCCGATACAACAATACCAAACTTTAACCCCTAGCTGCCACGGATCGGGAGATAGGGGGTTCATTGGAACCCCTTATCTCCACCATTGGTGGCAGCTAGGGGTTAACTCCAGGACTGGCGTCATCGTGCTATGCACGATGACGCCAGTCCTCAGGGGGAGTTCCCGGAAGCTTGGTCGACATCCGACATCCTCATGGATATGCCCTAGCTCCTCATGGATATTGCCCCAGCACCTCATGGATATGCCCCAGCTCCTCGTGGATATGCCCCAGCTCCTCGTGGACATGCCCCAGCTCCTCATGAATATTGCCCCAGCACCTCATGGATATGCCCCAGCTCCTCGTGAACATGCCCCAGCTCCTCGTGGACATGCCCCAGCTCCTCGTGGATATGCCCCAGCTCCTCGTGGACATGCCCCAGCTCCTCGTGGACATGCCCCAGCTCCTCGTGGATATTGCCCCAGCTCCTCATGGATATGCCCCAGCTCCTCGTGGATATGCCCCAGCTCCTTGTGGATATGCCCCAGCTCCTCGTGGACATGCCCCAGCACATGGAATGCCCCAGCACCTCATGGATATGCCCCAGCTCCTCGTGGACATGCCCCAGCTCCTCGTGGATATGCCCCAGCTCCTCGTGGATATGCCCCAGCTCACACATGGATTTGCCCCAGCTCCTCGTGGATATGCCCCAGCTCCTCATGGATATGCCCCAGCACATGGAATGCCCCAGCTCCTCATGGATAGGCCCCAGCTCACACATGGATTTGCCCCAGCTCCTCATGGATATGCCCCAGCTCCTCATGGATTTGCCCCAGCACATGGAATGCCCCAGCACCTCATGATAATGGCCCCAGCTCACCTCCGCCGCCTTTTTCGCTCCCTCAGAGCATCCGGCGGCGCGCAGCTTGGGCGCTCGCCAGGGGGAGCCACGTGACCAGCCGCGATTGGCTGGTGACGTGTTTCCTCCAGGCGAGCGCCGAAGCTGCATGCTTCGGACGCTCGCAGGGAGCGAAAAACGCGGCGGAGGGTGAGACACCCGCCCTTAGGGTGACGGTGTCACCCTAAAGGCGGGTGTCACCTGGTGTGGGCCGCACCCCCCGCCCCCACGTAGCGACGCCACTGGTATATACATTTAACGGCCACACGCCCACGGACTTACTCTATCCAAACAAAGTTCAGAATGATGTAAAACATTGGGAATTTTTGGATAGATTTCGATTTTCGACTATCCAAAAGTTAAAAAAATAAAAATGGTCGAAATCTAATGCAAAAGTCCCGATGTTTCACATCGGGAAGTCAGATATTAATAGGCTTGTGCACCGATTTTTTTTTCGGTTCGATTTGTTCTGATGTTTAAAATTTTCGATTCGGCTCGTTTCGACCGATTTCTGTTTCGATTCGGTTTGGTTTGGCTCGTTTTTCGTGTACATTTTTTTGGAATATCGACCATTTTTCGTATTTTCGGGTCACTTTGCTCGTTTTTTGTATCGACTTTTCGTGATTTCGGAAATTTTCTTTTTTTTTCGGAACGTCTGTTCTCCTCGTTTCAAAGTGTATAACTCTATTCGTTTTGACGTAAACTACTATGGTTTACTTTTTTATACTTTATATATTTTTTTATAGTAAATTTTTGGTTTGTTTTTCGGATCCAATAATTCATTCTGTCGATACGATAATTCTGGCGATTCTATCGTGTTTTTTTTTTTATTAAATAAAGATCATTTTTTTCTTATGAATATACATTTCACAACTTTATTTATTTAATTACATTAAAAAAATGGTATGAAAGCCAAGGAACAAAAAAAAAAAGGAACAAAACGATTTAAAAAACGGTAAACTGACCCGAATGGTCTGACTTTAAAAATAAAAACCAGAACAAAAAGGTTTTAAAACGGAAAAATAGTTGATCAAAATGATCTGAAATGAAAAAAAATAATAAAATAAAATGATTTAAAACAGACAAAAATATAAATTAACCCTTTCGCTGCTGAGGCATTTCACGGCTTCCCTTCACGCCTTTGTGCGGCACTGCGGTCTGCTGCTGAGCTAATTTTTAACAGTTTTGCTCCTCTTATTTAAACGCGTTTTGAAGCCTTCTTTTATAATATGACCCAGACATGTTATATATCGTTCTTTCCGGCAGACTCGGCAGATGATTCATAATATATCATTATCATATGTATGCGTCATGTCCTGTCTGTATATTATAACAAAAAATGCAATAAAATTAGAATACACCTTGTAAAACAAACATTGAATAAAGTGTTTTTTTCACATTTTAACATGCAAGTGTTTGCGGTTATATTTTATGAGTTGCGTTTGTTAAAAAAAATTGAAAAGGGGACTTGTTATATTTTTTTGGGTGAAAATTACACTATTTTTAACAAACGCACCCCATACAAAAATCCTTAGTGCAGCATCATTGTTCACATTATAATTGAAATGGCAACAATATTGCTGCATTAACAAAACAAAACAAAAAACCTGTTTATTTTTTTTAATATTTTAATTTTTTAAAATTTTTAACATTGTCATGTTTGGTATTGTTGGAAAGGCCATGCTCTGGTCGATCCAAAGATACCAAACATTAACCAACTGATAGCTGCCGCGGATCGGGAGATAGGGGGTTCATTGGAACCCCTATCTCCACCATTGGTCACAGTTAGGGGTTAACTCCAGAACTGACGTCATTGTGACGATGTCTTGGGGCTGTCAGCAGCTGCTGTTCCCCCACGCTGTTGTCTTCCTGCAAAGACGTGACCATGTTGGCGGGCAGCGTCTTAGCGGGCAGCGGTGGGAGAGAGAGAGCTCATAGCTGGGAGGAGGCGTTGCGTGAAGCTGCAAACAGGGACAAATAAACTAGACCTGAGCCGCACTAAGGATCTTTGGGTTGTGTCGGAGAAGACTTCACGCAGTGCTGCCATCAATATTTTTTGATAAATTGTTGGTTATACAATGAATGTGACTGTGGACAAAAATCCGTGTTGTTGTGACATCGCCTAAGCTTAACAAAACAATGCCACGTCGGTAATCAAATCTCAAGGCAGTACAACAAGGTTGTGTTAGTGTGTGACATTTTTTGGCCAGGCAGGAAGTGCAGAATGTGCACAGTCACATTCATGGCCACAAATATGTTGACAAATTTATGACAAAGGGTCCATAGAAATGTCAATACATTTATGTACATATAATTTTAACAGTGTGGAAACCAAGCAATACATATTAACTTATTAAGTAAGGAAAAGCAACGCACACAAACAGGAAAATATAGAAAAAATAGAAAATTTATTTACAACATCGGGAAGGGAACATGCCAAGGATGGCAAACTGCCCAACAGTTACTGGCATTTGAGGAGATGTTGGAGCTGGTCCGCATCTTGGATTACAAAGATTATGATTGCTGTTAGGGCCCTTACGGCAGGAAGAATAACACCCACAAGGATCGTATCCTTGACAAGCTACGCACCACCATCCTGGAGCTGTTCGGGATGGACCGGACGAAGGACCATCTCCGAAAACGCTGGTCCGACCTCAAGGCACGCGAGCAGGAGCAGCTGAGGCACATTCCGGTGACATTCGGGAGGAGGCTGCCACTGGTCTCACTGCTGCTCCAGGATGTCTGCGGCATTGTTTATGTGCTCCCGCAGTTCCTGGAGCAGTTCCTGTATGGCGTCGATGGAGGTAACTGCCAGGCGTAGCTCGCCGATCGCCTCCCGTCTGGCTTCTCCTTCTATATATCCAATAAATGAAAGAAGGAAAATACAGTAAGTAAAGCAGGTTTCTATTTTTGACTGAAAGTCTTGAAAAAATATAACAGTAGTATATACCAGTGCTGGCGGCCTCCTGAGGCTCCGACTCCTCCTCCGACTCCTCCCCCACCACCACCGTCTGCATATCCAGTGCTATATCTAAGAAATTAAAGAAATAAAAAATACAGTAAACAACAAAACTGATTTATTTTTTAACAAAAGTCGATGCAAAATACAACAGTAAAAAAAAAAAACCTGGACTGGCGGCCTCCTGCTGCTCCGGCTCCCTCTCTCCAACTTCGCCATCCTCCTGCTCCTCCTCCTCCTCCTGCTCCTCTTGTGCTATAAATAAAAAAAATTAATTAAAATACAGTAAACAAAAAATGTTTCTGTTTTTGACCAAAAGTCGTTGCAAAATTAAACAGTATATACCAGCGCTGGTGGATGCCCGTGGCTCCTCCTCCTCCTCCACTGGGGCACTGGTGCCCGCCGGGGCAGATGCTGCCTTCTTCCTGTCTTCTGCCAAATCCAAAAAATAACACGTAAATAATGCAGACTGGAAAAAATGGTATATCTATACACTATATTGCCGAAAGTATTGCGACACCCCTCCACTAACCACTACCAGCTTGACCCACTGAAGTGGAAATAGGCTGGAAGAAGGCCGCCATTGTACACAGGCGGCCATCTTGTTCAGAATATTGGTTCACTTGTATATAACTAGACAGGTTTGTAGCTGAAACTAGAATGAGGTATACGTAGAAATTTAGGAATGCGTTTAGATTAGCAGAAAAGCAATTAAAGCCTTATGAAAGATCTCTGCTGTTCCTGGCACGGAGGAGAAAAGCGAAGTAGATCCTCCAAGGTCGTTGGGGCCCGCAGAAAGACAAAGGAGTAGAGATCAGGCCAGGTGCCATCTGTAACAAGTGATTGTAGGCGCAAGGGAGGAGGGCGCAGCCCGGAACAGTAAGAGCAATTAATTTTGATTTACTGAAACTAACACAAAGTTTGCCAATTTACAGCCAATTAATGAAATGTCTTTGTATTAGCCAAAGGGAGGTATTAACCCACGTGGGGTGGAATAAAGTGTCATTGGGAGGTGGGCTAACTGGGATGTACCTAATTACGTATTTTTGGTATAAGATCCCTTGCACGGGTGAAAGGGGGGTCTCACTCTTTGCGATTCAATCCTGTGTGGGCACTTGTGTGACGACACAATAAAGTTTGCCTTTCCTGAAGAGACTCGTGTTCTGACAATCCTTACTTGTGCCCGGTCCGGCGCCGTCTTGAAAGTGAATCTGTTTTTGTCCGCCTACATTTTTGGGGGCATCGTGAGCCGGGATACGGGCCCTTTCCGGGCACACAGTAACGGGCTGCTGTGAACACAGTGCAGTGCTTGACTGCAGCGGGTGCGAGAATCCCGATGGTTGGGCGTCCGTTGAAGGTGAGCTGACATCTGCAGGCGCCAAGCAGGATTTCCTGTTCAGTGGACCTTGTCTCGTCCCAAACGGACCCCCGACCAGGGAACTGGGACACCACTGAGTCTGAGGAAACAGCAAGCAGCGCCGGCGATAGGTAACGTGTCTTCTATGTTTTGTATGTCTAAAGGAGATACCGGTATCTAAGGAAACGTCCGACTGAGATAGACGGATAAGAGGATGCGATGGCCACCATCCTATTGGCATATCTAGCCCGCCGCTGATAGCACTGACATTGAAGGAGCCAGAGTGGCTAGCGGGTGTCTGGATTCGGGGGAATTGAATGCCAATCAAAGGGTAGTTCTGTAAGTGAGGGAGAAGGTAACCACGTGGAGTTGCATAAGTCAGTAGTCAGTGTTTGTAAATAGAGCTTCACCACGTGGGTAAAAGGGAAAGGAGGAGGGATTTTCTGTGACTGGGCTGAGAGCCTGAGTCAGTGCTAGTGTGCACGTCATGTAGTGAAAAGGGCTCATAGTGGAGCCAGCGGTAGCTGCAGAGATAGTGGTGCCGGGTGGGTGAGATTACCCATAAGGCAAATTGGAATTGCAGACGGCAGAAGAGATATAGAACGGGGTGCACATAGTCACAAGCAGTCAAGAGTTAGAGTTCAAATTACGGGGTATAAGGAGCCACAGAGGAGGGACTGAGTACCCCTCGGCTAGTAAAAAAAAGAGTTGATGTGTTTTATGTTCTGTTATGTGATGAAAGCATCTGATACGGTATGTGTTGTGAATGAATTGACTCGAGTGCTGTGAGTAAACGTGCGCCTACTCGCTCCGCGAGGAAGCAAATACGAGTTTTGACCCCGAACGTATGTTTCCGGCTCAGGCGACTGCAGACGGCTACTGAAGGGGGAAGCGCCTGCAGACACGAAGGAATTGTTGACTGAAGTATCAGACTGTAGATTTTAACTGTTGTTGAAATAATATATCTGTATTGAAAAGAGTACTGTTTTCAAGAGTAATAATGGGTAACGGGTCATCTAAGCCCAAGAAGGTGAAGGAGGGTGAGACGCCCCTAGAATATATGGTGCGGAATTTCGAAGTATTATATAAAACTCATGACTATGGTGTAGAATTAAAAAAAGGGAAGTTAAAAGTAATGTGTACAGTTGTGTGGCCGTTGTTAGTCCCAGGATGGCCAGAGCAGGGGTCAATGGACCCGGAGTTGGTACAAAAGGTACATTCCCAAGTCACAGAGCAGTACGGACATCCTGAACAATACCCGTATATAGATATATGGAGATATTGTATTAAAAACAAGAGTCATTTTATAATGATAGCGGGGAGAAATAAGAAGCAGGACCCCCAAAATAATGGAGAGAGAGAAAGAGAGGTGTTAGTAGAACAACCGGAGAGAGTGATGTTTTACCCCCGTCCTATCCATCATGTTATGGGGCAGCTAGGAAAGTTTTGAGTGCCGCGGTTGCGCGGACGGAGAGGGGGGAGCGGGCAGCTGCTGTGTCTCGGTCAGCTCCCTCTGCTCCGTCCTGTGTGACTGAGGAAGAAGAGCAGGGCGAAGCGGGTGGAGGGGACAGAGAGGCTCCACCAGAGAAGATTGAGATGCCCGATGGGAGTATATATATATTAGTGCCCCACGGGAATGGTGATGATGAAAAGGAGGATGAGGACCAGGGAGTTACCACACGCGCAGCGAATAATATATATAAACACCGGGATCCGTACCAACACAATCCCTACAAAAGCGCTATGCAGATGCCTTTGCGGGAAGTGCCAGGCCCCCCTTTAGCGGATGGAAATCCAGGGCCAATGCAATACACATACGTCCCATTCACAACAACAGATCTTTTTAATTGGAAAACACACACACCACTGTATTCCACAAATCCCGCAGCAGTGGCCAGTATGATAGAGTCAGTTATGCTCACACATAAC
Source organism: Leptobrachium leishanense (assembly GCA_009667805.1). Classification (NCBI taxonomy): domain Eukaryota; kingdom Metazoa; phylum Chordata; class Amphibia; order Anura; family Megophryidae; genus Leptobrachium; species Leptobrachium leishanense. The sequence goes on along the minus strand of CM019074.1, from coordinate 37,636,825 downwards.
CCCACATGGGCAGATTGTCAGCAATTAATGTTGACAATGTTTACCACAGAGGAGAGAGCCCGAATAAATAGTAGCGCGCAAAAGATTTTACTCGCCCAAGCCGTAGCAGATGCTAAGCCTCATCCAGAAGCATGGGCGGAGGAGCATTACCCCAAAACAGATCCTAAATGGCCGTACAATACAGTTGAAGGAGTTGCCCATCTGCAGACATACAGAACAGCAGTAATAATGGGTGTTAAAGCGGGAGGAAAGAAGCCCACAAACATGGGAAAAATAGCAGATGTGATACAAGAGGTTAAGGAATCCCCAAGTGCGTTTCTAGAGAGATTGCTGGATGCGTACAGGATGTATAGTCCTATTGACCCAGAGGCAACGGAAAATCAGAGGTTAATTAACTCTTCGTTTGTGGGTCAGTCACAAAGGGATATACGGAACAAAATACAGAGAATAGATGGGTTTTTGGGAAAAGGTATTAGCGAGTTAGTTGAGATCGCTAATAAGGTGTATCATAACCGGGATTTAGAGGAAATAAAGAAACAGAAGGGATATACCGGGGTGGTTGGATACATGGGGAATGGTGGAGGACGAGGTGGCCCAGACAGAGGGAGGGCAAGGGGTAGGGGGGCTAGAGGAAGAGGAAGGGGAGCCCCTAGGGAACCCCTAGGACCCAATCAGTGCGCGTGGTGCCGGGGTGAAGGTCACTGGAAAAACGACTGTTCTGCATTTTTGGCTGAATTTGGGGGAAAGGGTGAAGTTGGGGAGACGGGAGGTCAAGCCCCTAATGGCCAGGTAACAGACGGAAGGTATGAAAGAAGTGAAGGGAATGGAGCGGGGTTTGTGGGACTGGCGGGGACATCATTTGAAGGACAGGATGAATATTGACGGGGACCTGGGCCCATCCCGCTCGGTAGCCACGAGCCCACGGTCACAATGAGAGTGGGAGATAAAGATGAAGTTTTTATGGTTGATACCGGTGCCGAATATTCTGTTGTAACAAAGCAAATTGCACCTCCAATGGGAAATGAGGTTGATATTATGGGAGCAATGGGAGTGTCTGCTAAAGATCTTTTTTTTTTGCTTCTAGAAAATGTAGTGTGGGTGGGCATAATGTTGAACATGAATTTTTGTATATGCCCGAATGTCCCATCCAACTCCTGGGGCGGGATATCTTTTGCAAATTGCAAGCCCAAATTATGTTTTTTCCCGGGGGTCACGCTCAATTAGACCTGCCGGAGAGTGGCGGCTCTGCTCGGCAGCATATTCCAGCCAGTCCGCACAATCCACAATCTGTGAAAATCGCAGTAGTTATGTCAAAGGAGGAAGAATGGCGCACGGCACCTACTCTGTCTGCCACGCCGGATCCGCACGCACTACTCCTTGGAATTCCTGAGGTGGGGGCGGAGGAAAACCCGCCCAGATGAGTTGAATCACAGCCCGGCGCAACACCGGTGGCTCTAAGACAATATTATATCCCACAGAAAGCCAAGCAGAATATACAGATATATTTACAGAGATTTAAAGATCACGGCATATTAAAATTCTGCGTGTCACCATGGAACACACCCCTATTGCCAGTCTTGAAAGAGAGGACACAAGAGTATCGCCCTGTCCAAGATTTATGAGCTGTCAACGAGGCCACAGTAACACTACACCCTGTGGTTCCTAATCCATACAATTTACTGGCGTTAATTCCCGGAGATACACAATATTACACAGTGCTTGATTTAAAAGACGCTTTCTTTTGCATCCGTCTGGCTCCAGCAAGCCAGCCCCTTTTTTGCATTTCAGTGAGAAAAGTCTACCACGGGGGCACGCTATCAAATGACGTGGACGCGCCTCCCTCAAAGTTTAAAAAAAAAATTCGCCCACGATTTTCAGGTGCGCGCTTAGCCAAGATTTCCTCGCCTTCAACGCTCAGCCAGACAAAGTAGTGTTACTACAATATGTTGATGATTTATTACTGGCTTCCCCCACAGAAAAAGACTGTTTATCCGCCACAAAAGCTTTGCTACATCTGCTAAGCCAAGCAGGTTACAGAGTTTCTAAAAAGAAAGCACAAATATGTAAACGCAGTGTAAAATATCTGGGCTTCCAGTTAACAGGTACCAAACGTGCACTGGGGGCAGAAAGAAAAGCAGTGTGCCGCATACCCCAACCAAAGACCAGGAGGCAAGTCCGTGAGTTCCTGGGAGCTGCAGGCTTCTGCCGCCTGTGGATCCCCAACTTCACAGATATTGCCAAGCCGCTTCATCAGGCCACGAAGGGGGGGGGCAAGATCCCTTTCATTGGAAACAAGAGCAAACAGCAACAGGAGTATTGGTCCAGACTTTTGGCTCATGACTGAGGCCTGTGGCCTACCTCTCCAAGCAACTCGACCCTGTGGCCTGCGGCCTACCCCCATGCCTGAAAGCAGTGGCTGCCACTGCAATGCTGATAGCAGAAGCAGACAAGCTGACCCTTGGACAGGTTCTTCATGTCAAGGTGCCCCACGCTGTCAAGGCTCTGCTGAATGTCAAAGGAGGTTACTGGTTCAGCAACAGCCGGATGACGGAGTACCAAGCCATGATGTGTGAAAATCCACGGGTTCATTTGGACCTCATCGCTACCTTAAACCCTGCTACTTTACTGCCTGACTGTGAAGAGGATCCAGATCATGAATGCCTCCAAGTTATGGAAGAAGTGTTCAGTAGCAGGCCAGATTTGAAAGACGTACCCCTAGACAAATACGACCTACAGCTATTCACTGATGGTAGCAGCTATATGGATGATGGGATGAAAGTCTCCGGCTATGCAGTAGTCTCAACAGAAGAAGTCATCGAAGCAAAGCCACTGCCAGGCCATACATCTGCACAATTGGCTGAAATAACAGCTTTAACCAGAGCCCTTGAAATTTCTGAAGGAAAAAAAGTAAATATCTATACAGATTCCAAGTACGCTTTCATGACAGTCCATGCACATGGTGCACTCTATAAAGAAAGAGGCCTACTCACGTCTTCAGAACAACAAATTAAATATGCGGCTGAAATCGCGGCCCTCCTGGAAGCAGTGTGGAAACCAAGTGCTGTCAGTATCATGCACTGTCGTGGCCACCAAAAAGGCCGTGATGAAATTCCAAAAGGTAACAGACGCGCAGACCAAGCCGCAAAAGCAGCTGCAAAACCACCACCGCCAGCAGAAGACCAAGCTAAAGTATTGATCTGCAAGCAAGAACCGCAATCCTCTATGCCAAATTACGAGTTCTACATGAATTTGAGAAAGTTTGAACCCCACGGCAAGTTCATTGCAATAATATTGCACAAATGGCAAGATGATTATGAACTATTAGAACTCAATTATGATTACATTCAATGGCTTTTCCCAACTCGGACACAAGGCCGAAATTTTTACTCTACTTCCCTAAATCCGCAGGAGACACGCCTAATGGTTAACACCTCAGAAGTTCAGCAAAGACTGCGCAGAGCCTACAACATGATGCTGAAATTCTTCGGCGTAAAAATAGTGGGGGAGGAGGAAGACAAAGAAATAACCGAAGTTGAATGAGCAGAAAATTTCGCGTCACGTTTTGAAAATTTGACAATCAATCCTCACAATAATCTACGGATCACACGAATACTGCACAGTCTGGGAGAATTGGGAGCAGAAGAATATCAAGTCCCACTGGTGAGGTTCTTCCTCAAGGAGATCCTTATCAAGAACAGACTGCCAAGAATGAAGAAAAGTGCAATGAACTTTTTCATACCAGCAGTAAGAGATTCACAAGACAGACAAGATTTGTTATTTTTCGCATGGCGATACTATTTCCCAAAAGTATCCAGAACTGTTTGCAACAACTTGCCCGGCTACTGGGCATCACCTGGAAGCTACATACCGCCTACAGGCCCCAAAGTTCGGGAAAAGTTGAAAGAATGAACCGTACCCTAAAGACTTTGATGTCCAAACTGTGCCAAGAGACGTCACTAGGCTGGTTGGACTTGCTGCCGATAGTCCTTTTGCACATTAGGTGCAGACCAACCCCCCAATTGAAGCTAAGTCCGTACGAACTTATGTTTGGACGGCCAACCCCTCTAATTAATGGACTAAGGGGGGACCTTCGGGCATTGGGAGAAACTAAACTAAATGATCAGGTAGTAATGCTGGGTAAATCAATGCAGAAATTAAATACTTGGGTGGGGGATAATATACCGTATTTTCTGTATCCTTCACTGCATAAGTATTGTCCGGGTGACTCAGTATGGGTAAAAGAGTGGAAAAATGATCCACTAGGTCCAAAATGGAGAGGTCCTTATCTTGTCCTGTTATCAACCCCCACAGCAGTAAAGGTTGCCGAGGTGGTCCCGTGGATACATCACTCCAGAGTGAAAGCAGCTGCAGCCAGTCCTGAACCAGCATGGAAGGTCGTTACCAACGAGACCAACCCGCTGAGGCTGAAGCTGACAAAGACCACAGCCATGAGCACCTAAATGATCCTAACCCAGATAATACAGAGGATCAACAAGTGGGTGTTTTGATGGGCACAGGTCCTGACCACCCGCCAACGGGGGATACCCACAGGGTGCTTTTTAGGGGCCCGGCCCCCACCCTTGATCATCCAGAAATGTTTTTTACTTTTGAAATTCCGGTGGGGAGGGATTGGGTTTATGTGACTGTGAAAAGAATTGCCCAAGGAATTCTGACATTCGGGGCATTTGTGGTGCTGATTTTCTATCTTGCTAATTTGATTTATGGACTCTCGCGTGGAGCAGGCCCTAATTGTACGGGCAATGTGGGGAAAGTGAATATTTCCCATATCTGGAATGGTACGCACCCGGTGATGGAGAACCGTACCATGTGGAGACAAAAACGAGAGGCGCTATCTGGAACCAACCCAAGAGGACATTTACTTGTGCAATTCAAATATGACTATGCTAAAAAGTCTGGGCAAACCGCATGCTGGGTGTGTAGTAGACTGCACCCAGAGACAATTCATATACCATTTGCCTCTGTTCCAATGAATTTGAGTATGTTTGTATCAGGGAATGTCACAATACATGCTGTCGCTGCACCAAGGGAAAAGACAGAATCAGTTAGTCCCGGGTACCCCATAATAGGACCAGTGTATCCACCAGAATGGTGTTTTCAACTAGGACCAGATAAAGAAATAAATAACGAGGGTGGGTTATGTAACTCAAGTCAGTTCAACTGGACATCATACATTTACATATTCAAAACAGGACAAAAGGCGAATTATTTATACATACGATGCAGGCAATTCACTAGAGACCAAGAGGCGGTGATTGGGAATGTGACCAATGGGAGGCAGGGGGCAGTGGATATGATGAGACGGCTGAGACACCTTGCGATAGAGATATCAAAGGGAACACTACATTCATCACCATTTATAGTGAAAGGAGGGTACCAGGTGTGCTGTGAAAGGGTGTGTTACACATGGGTACCACCAACAATAACGGGAATGTGTTATTTGGCTAAGCTGGTCCCAATCCAGAGACTAAGGGGAGAAGACACAAACACAGACACAGAACTACACCCTAGGTACCCACTGGTGTTTGAAAGACCAAAGAGAGAGTTGTTCGCGAAGATGGATCGAATATGGACATGGTTGCCAGCATGGACTGGATGGGGAGGAGAGATGATGAGGAGATTGAATAGCTATGTCAATTTGATGGATGAGATTCTGAATAGAACCAGTATGGATATCCAGCTGCTGAATCTGGAAATGCGTGAGTTACGAAAGGTGCAGATGATACATGATATGGCGCTTGAGCAGATCTGTGCGGCCTTGAATGGATTGTGTGAAATGACAATGCACTATGAATGTTGCACCTTCATCAGAAACACTACACATGAAGTCCCAGATTATTACCAGGTAATTCAAGATCACCAAGAGAAGGTAGCACAGTTGCAGGGTATAGCCAGGAGGATTGCTGCCGAAGGCTGGAATCCGCTCCGTGGGTTTGGAGCAATGGGAGAATGGTTTGGTTCCATCTTGAGATTTATCTCACGGATTGGATCCATGATACTCATGATAGTGGTGATCTTGATCATAGGGATACTGATATACCGCATAGGGCTATGTTTATGGCCACTGTGCAAAACAGCACTGACACCTACACAAACACAGAAGATACCACTGATAATTCCACAGGGTATGTTCCCAGTGAAAGAAACCCCCCCTTTTCAAGGAGTTTCAGAATAGTGGAGTGTAATGGCTACAAGTGCCAGGAAAAGATCCTGACACTTGAGCCAAGGGGGGAATGAAGTGGAAATAGGCTGGAAGACGGCCGCCATTATACACAGGCGGCCATCTTGTTCAGAATATTGGTTCACTTGTATATAACTAGACAGGTTTGTAGCTGAAACTAGAATGAGGTATACGTAGAAATTTAGGAATGCGTTTAGATTAGCAGAAAAGCAATTAAAGCCTTATGAAAGATCTCTGCTGTTCCTGGCACGGAGGAGAAAAGCGAAGTAGATCCTCCAAGGTCGTTGGGGCCCGCAGAAAGACAAAGGAGTAGAGATCAGGCCAGGTGCCATCTGTAACAAGTGATTGTAGGCGCAAGGGAGGAGGGCGCAGCCCGGAACAGTAAGAGCAATTAATTTTGATTTACTGAAACTAACACAAAGTTTGCCAATTTACAGCCAATTAATGAAATGTCTTTGTATTAGCCAAAGGGAGGTATTAACCCACGTGGGGTGGAATAAAGTGTCATTGGGAGGTGGGCTAACTGGGATGTACCTAATTACGTATTTTTGGGTATAAGATCCCTTGCACGGGTGAAAGGGGGGGCTCACTCTTTGCGATTCAATCCTGTGTGGGCACTTGTGTGACGACACAATAAAGTTTGCCTTTCCTGAAGAGACTCGTGTTCTGACAATCCTTACTTGTGCCCGGTCCGGCGCCGTCTTGAAAGTGAATCTGTTTTTGTCCGCCTACACCACCACTACTCCCATCTCATAGTTCTAAAGTCACAAAATATTTATTTATTTCCTCTGCACAGACATATATTACCGTTCAATTATATATTTTTTTCAGAAGTAAACATTACGTTTATTCAATAAAAACTATTATTTGTGTTGTGTGCGTACAAAACGCATTGTGCGACTGCTTTTAGTTATTTTATAGAAGGCCTCAGCCTCAGTTTCACTTTCAGTTTCTGCTAATAATAAAACTGGATATTGCAGAAACAACAACAGAAATCCACCATTTTGTTTTGAAATTTGCATCTAAAGCGTTCAATGACACTGCTGCAGCAAACTGAATTGCTGCGCTGCAACAATTCAGCAGCTGCTGAGGATGTATTGAAGGCAGCTCTGTTTGGATGCACTTTCAGAAGAACTACATGTCCCATCCTACCACTTAGCAGAGACGCAGAGATTTTTATTGATGCGCAGGTGGGAGCCAATATTGGGCAAGCTGAGGGTCATCTCGTATGCATCACTCAATCACAACAACCCCCCCCCCAGCACACTACAGTACACACAGTGCCAAAAGAAATCCAGCATTGTAACTTCATCTACATACATCAAATGTCACAATTTTCACGAATACGTAAAATCACAAAAAGGAAGAGCTATGGCAAAAATGCATGTATGACGAGTCGTGAAAACGCAAAGCTATACACAATCACATTGCATGAAAAAAGGACTAGATAAATCAAGGTATTTCTGTGCACATTAGCACATGCAAGCACATTATTATTATTATTATACAGGATTTATATAGCATCAACAGTTTGTGCAGCGCTTTACAATATAACATGACACTTACGTTTCGCTATGACGCGCCGGATGTGTCTCAGCTGCTCCTGCTCGCGTACTTTCAGATCAGACCAGCGTTTCCGGAGCTGGTCCTTCGTCCGGTCCTTCCCGAACAACTCCAAAATGGTGGTGCGTAGCTTGTCTAGGATACGATTCTTTCTAGCGTTCTTCTTCCTGCCGTAAGGGCCCTTACAGCAATCGTAATCTCGTCTATCAAAGATCCGGACCAGCTCGAGCATCTCCTCAAACGACATATTGCTGGCCCGCTTCTTTCTGGGTGGTGGTGGTTCATTGAGAGACGATGCGGAGGTGTCAGAATGGCACTCGTCGTCTCTTGCAGCCATGGTGAATAATAATAACAATATTTTGTCCAAAAAAAAGTTGTCAAAAAACGGGCTCAATAAAGTTACGACATCCGCGCGCGCGCGCGCATGCGCGACCCGCGGACGAATCGGATCCGACCCAATTATGAAAATTCTTATCGGATCATTGGAAACGAAAAAAATTAATACGCATTTACAAATACAAAATTTACAGAATCAGCGATATAACCGATAATAGTTAAATATACGATGTCCAGAATTACCGAAATGGAACCGAAATCCCGAATGGAACCGAAATCATGAATAGAGGGAAAATAAATTTCGATTTGACACATTTCAAGGCCATTCGAAAATTCCGAAAAATTTTCGATTCGGCTCGGAAAACTTTTCGGATATGCCGTTTTTCGGATCAAAAAAAGTTCGGAATTTCAGCCGCATCCGAAGACCCGAATCGGGAAATTTCGTGAAATTTCCGAAACCCGAAACGCACATCCCTAATATATACGGGGCCATTATCAACCATTGTCTGATAACCTATTCATTAACAGGACTATACATAGGACAAGGGGTCATCCATTTAGACTGGAAGAAAGAAAATTTAGCTTAAAGCATAGGAAGGGTTATTTTACGGTGAGAACAATAAAGCTGTGGAATTCTCTGCCTGTTGAGGTGATTGGGTCAGAGTCTGTACAGACTTTTGAAAAACGACTGGATGACTTCCTGCAGACACAGAATATTAAGGGTTATAATATTTAATATGTGGGTAAAAGCTTCTTGATCCAAGGAGAAATCTGACTGCCATTCTGGGGTCAAGAAGGAATTTTTTCCCAGTATGTTGCATATTGGCAAGCATTTCAGACTGGGTTTTTTGCCTTCTTTTGGATCAACAGCAGTAGGTTATGTGGGAGAGGCTGAACCCGATGGACGCATGTCTTTTTTCAGCCTATATAACTATGTAACTATGTAAGGTGAGGACACAGTTCGTGCTGCTGTTGTCTAAAGTCTCTTTGTTACTTGTAATTGTTATAATGCTTGATCTCTCTGCTTGTCTCCATAGGGTTAATACATTGAGTAGAGCTAAAGGAAGTACAATCACCGGTTATTTACCCATTATTATGAATATTGCACATAATACTGACACCGGGTTCTCCTATCAGGGTGCAGAAATAGGCAGCATGGAAAAACTTAACATGAAATCACCGGATAAAGTAGAGTAAGTATTTCATATGTTACAGTATATACACAATTAGTGATGAGCCGAACACCCCCGTGTTCGGTTTGCATTCGAACTCGAACAATTTAAAAAGTTCGAGTTCGAACACGAACCGAACTCAATGCAAGTCAATGGGACTCGAAAGTTCGATTTTTAGAGTGCCCTCCAAGAGGGCATATATGCAAGATATTTGCCATAAAAGGTGTATGGGGGTCCGGGTAGTGCCCTGGGGACAGGAAACAAGGACAAAAAGTAAAAAAAATAAACGTTTTTAAAGGAACAGTGAGCTTTCCATGAAATAAGGGTTAAAAATAAAAAAGAAAAATTCCTTCAAATATCATACCTAGGAGGTCCCCATAACCTGCCCGTGAAGTGGCGGATTTGTAGGATGTATAGAAACATTTAAAAACAAAAAAATTACATTTCAAATGACAGTAAATGGTTTTCCTTTAATCTATTCATAAAAAACTGCTTGGGGCGGCAGTCTGTATGAAAAGAGACGTTTTAGGATACGCAGAACAAGTTTAGTGATCTTTTTTGGGCTAAATTATGGTGAAACTTATGCAGGCTTTGGATGAAAGTAACAATAGGTGCTTTAAAATTGGGCCTTTAGTGTCAGCAACAGTGCCGTCACACCGTGATACCTCTGTGGTATTGTGGAAGATTGCAGGGTTGGACCCTACGGTCCAATATTAAAATGATATGAATCTGGTAATATAGGCATCAGTGGCAGTGCACCCAAATATTGTGCCTTTGGTGGCAGCAAGTGCCTTCACACCGTAAGTAACCCCTCTGGTATTGTGGAAGAGTGCAGGGTTGGACCCTGCGGTCCAATATTAAAATTATATGAATCTGGTAATATAGGCGTCAGTGGCAGTGCACCCAAATATTACTGCGCTATAGTGTATGGCAGGATGGAAGCGCACCAGCAGTAACAAGCAGCAGAATATACCAGACAGGGGCACAGAGTGAGAGTAGTTGTTATAACAAAAACAGCTCAACGTTTAGGCACTAGTACTGCACTACTGTATATGGTGAGAATTGGCGCACACCAATCCTGGCGGCTCTGCGTCATCACGCCGCGCCCTGCCCCCTGATCACTCACATTCGGCATTCGGCCAGCTGGTGGCACCATGTGTCCGGGGCCCCCCCGATTGCCACCCGGGGCCCTGCACATGGGGGGGTGGCATGTGGACAATCTCAACTAAATGCGCCCCCCCCCTATTTGGCTGATCACTCCAGAAGAAATGTTGAACCCGACAGAGCAGAGAATATATTATTCTCTACTCTATTGAGTTAAACATTTGTTCTGGAGGGATCAGCCAAATTGGGGGGGGGGGAGGTGGGGGCAATTAGTTGCCAAAATGTGTGTGTAATACAAGTCTGGATATATATATTTATAAGAATATAGATATTTACCTTCTATATATATATGTATTGAGACGCACCCGCACTGAATGCTTAGTTAAGGCTGAGTGCAACCCTCCCATGTGTTTTTCATATGTATTTCCTGGGTATGCACCCCTCCCTGCCACAGGTACTCCTCCTCCAGGACCTATTTAACCTTGATCTGTCGGAGCTCCATGAAGGGGACTTGTTCTTCAGTAAATGAGTTTATCCCATGATGGGCAGTCATTAGGTTTGCAGAGTAGGACCTGCCAGAGTTTGGATTACATTGACGCTGTTGGCAGGCTTAAGCAATTCACTGCCGTTCATTGCAAACCAAATTTCCAGCATTTTATTCAGCAAAGCTCAGAGTTAAGAAATTTTCACCATGTGGTAAAAGCTGGCATTATGCACCCATGCATGTAGCTGTTGTTGCAGGTTTTTGAATGTGTTTGTCTGGAGTGCTCTCTCCGTGGTTTTGAGATTATATATATATATATATATATATATATATATATAATGACCTGCCCTTACCTTCCCCTAAAAATTTGCTAAAAAAAACAAACCACTGCCTGAGACCCCGCACAGCCCACATGCCACCCCCACCTCTACCTGGCTGAATGTATCTAATATATATAATTAAATACATTCAGCCAGGTAGAGAAAGAAAAAAAAAAGTTTTATTTTATGTTCCCGGGGACATTTAAAAATGTCCTCGGTTTTTATTTTTTTTAGAAATGTGTCGCCTTACCTTAGCCTGGTGGTCAGTGGGGGCTCCCTGGATCCTGGTTGTAGTTTTATCCCATAGGCTTCAATGTTAAAAATATTCCCGTTTTAATTCAATATCGAATAAACCATTGCTTATAATATTCTGCTGTAAAGGGTCTCTTTTTATTTCTAGATTTTTTTAGTTTTTTTTTTTTTTTTTTAAGCATTTTTTATACTTTTTCAAAACCTTTTGGCAAACGTCCCGGCAGTGTGCGGATTCATATGCTGCATTAATTATTCTTCTTACAAATTTGTTACTTAAGGCTGGGGTCAGACCAGCGCACTTTTAACGTGCGTTCTGGCGCACATAATTACGGCCGCACTAGCAGCAGATGACGGGCAATGACGGCCAATATACGATGTACGGCCGCACAAAAGTCCGGCCGTGCAACGCAAGTGGAATTTGAATGCATTTTTCTGAGAACGCTGAACCGCTAGTACGGACGTACTGAGTGCGCAGCTGCGGCATAGCGGCGTGTTTGCGTGATTAGGAGATGTCAGATACTGCTAATGTGCAGCCTACATAACGTCCAGACGCAAAAAGAGTTTTATTGACGATCCATACAAAATCACTCCCGAAAATGCGCGTCATCTGACCGTTTTTGCGCATTCCGTGAAAAAATACGTCAATGCGTTCGGATGTACTTTTTTACGTTCACAGGGAAAAATGCTTTCGTCTGACCCTAGCCTTACCCGTTTGCGTTTGGATTGTAATATTGTGACATCCAGGGCCCCGGGTGGCGATCGGGGGGGCCCTGGACGCATGGTGCCGCCAGCTGGCCGAATGCCAGGAGCTCCGGTGGCACCCGGCACAGCTGTGAGTGATCAGGGGGCAGGACGCGGCTTGATGACGCAGAGCCACCGGGACATTTAAATCAGGAGCGCGCGCTGTACACCTTGCCTTGCCGTGGAGTTTCATTCCCGTATCGCTAGCTTACCGAATCAGTTTGTATACTTGTTACTTACCCTGCTTGTTCTGAGGACCCGATCTGTTGCCGGCTTTGCCTGCCATTTGTCTATTCTCTCTGTGTACTCCCTGCCTGGTCTGTTTTCCTCCTGTTGCTACTGGTGTGCGCTGATTCTCACCGTATACAGTAGTGCAGTACAAGTGCCGAAACGTTGCTGAACCGGTTTTGTTATAACGACTACTCTCGATCTGTGCCCCTGTCTGGTATATCTGCTGCTTGTTAATGCTGGTGTGCTTCCATCCTGCCATATACTATAGCGCAGTACAAACATATATTGATCTCAGTCTGTGGTGTATATTGCAGCGTGGAAATCCTCCTATGGAGTGGAGCCTAAAAGAAAGCAAATGGGACATACATTACAATTGACATACTGCGCAATGTATCACCACAATTTGCATTAGGCTGAACAACTCACATGGTGGAGAGCCATTTTATAGTTGGCTCATACTTTGAAAGCTCGTACATAATGCAGGAACTCTTCGCCTCATGCAAATGGAAAATGGAGACGGTACTTTTCCAGAGTATGGAATGCGATGGAGACGACACTCCACCAGAATATGCAATGCAATGGAGACGGCACTCCACCAGGAAATGCAATGCAGTGGAGACAGCACTCCACCAGAATATACAATGCAGTGCAATATGCGATCTCCGCAAACCTCAGGCAGAGTAAAGATGTAAAACGATGAAAAGTAAAAAAGGTCACAATCGACCTATTTCTTAAAATATATGGCACCACACGAGCTGTCAAAGTATGAGCCAACTATAAAATGGCTCTCCACCATGTGAGTTGTTCAGCCTAATGCAAATTGTGGTGATACATTACAATTGACATACTGCGCAATGTATGTCCCATTTGCTTTCTTTTAGGCTCCACTCCATAGGAGGATTTCCACGCTGCATCTGAGCCATTTTTGCGCGAGGCCCCATCTATATATTTCTTTGCCTATTGGGACTTTATTTGTATATCTTGGTGGTGTAGGTATACGGGATCTTGCAGCATCTCTTGTTTATTCATATGCACCATTGACCTTTTCTGTATTTTATGCTATACTGTGGTGTATATTGTTGGTGCTGTCTCCCTGGCCTGTGTGGCTGCTAGAGGTTAGGTTTAGTGGTCCCGAGTCCCGACCATCCTAAGGATCGGAGGGTTAGAGGTCTGTTACCAGGGATCCTACCAGGTATGCGTGAACGCCGCAGCAAATGTTAATGTTACATAGTTACATAGTTACATCGTTATATAGGCTGAAAAAAGACATGCGTCCATCAGGTTCAGCCTCTCCCACATAACCTACTGCTGTTGATCCAAAAGAAGGCAAAAAAAATGTTAATTTTTAAATGTTTCTATACATCCTAGAAATCCGCCACTTCACGGGCAGGTTATGGGGACCTCCTAGGCACGATATTTGAAGGAATTTTTCGTTTTTATTTTTAACCCATATTTTATGGAAAACTCACTGTTCCTTTTAAAAACGTTTTTTTTTTACTTTTTGTCCTTGTTTCCTGTCCCCCAGGGCACTACCAGGACCCCCATACACCTTTTATGGCAAATATCTTGTATATACTCTAAAAACCGAACTTTTGACTCCCATTGAGTTCGGTTCGAGTTCGAACTCGAACTTTTGAAATTGTTCGAGTTTGAATGCGAACCGAACATGGGGGTGTTCGGCTCATCCCTAATGGTGAATTGAATGAAGCCTGGTTAGCTCTGTGGAAGGAGTTGAAATCTGGCTGTGTTCTTTATCCTACTTCCCTCTCACAACCCCCACCCTTCACCTGCACAGTGAACAGCAGCACTGTGTGTGTGTGTGTAAGGTGAGGAAGGGGAAAGAGATACACACCGAAAACTTGAGTCCCACTAGAGGATATCAAGGTATGGAATCAGAGAATATGTGAAACAATATCACACAAACACTCTCAATTACGGGGATAACCCTCACTAATTCAACTAGGAAACAAAAAGCCTTACAACTGAAGGCAAAAAGAGAGTGTAATTAAAACGTAACATTTATTAGGATGTAAAACCAGTGAAAAAAAAAGGGGGAGACCAGTGCACTAGTCCATACACACAACATTAAAAAGAGTAGCATAAGAAAAAATCCTAAATAGGTGAATAATAAGGTGAACCAAACTTGAAATATTGTAGAAAAAGGGTGAATGACTGAGTTTTTTTAACTGGATTCCTCACCATGCCAGGGAGGAATTCACAAACCAATCATTGGATTGAGCACACTGTAGCACTCTATCAAATTAATGCCGCAAATAATAATCATGTACAAAATAGCTTGCTCGTTGATAAATTCATGCATAGCTAATATTGCCACAATACAGCAATTGTATCATGGAAAGATATGTGATAAAACTAGTTTATTGTTATCACACTGATCTTGAACCTATTTGTACCTGGCCAGGTAATAGGTATCCATATATAAATAATAGATTGAAGACTTCCGATAGTATACTTTTATAACATATTAACCCCTTCACTGCTGAGGCATTTCACGCCTGTGTGCTGAGCTCATTTTTACCGCTTTCGCTCATCATGTTTAAACGCGATTTGAAGCCACATTTTAATAAATGACCCAGACATATTATATATCGTTCTTTCCGGCAGACTCCGCAGATTCATAATATATCATTTTTATATGTATACGTCATGACCTGCCTGTATATTATAACAAAAAATACAATAAAAATTGAATTTTTAATCATCTGCAGTGTGTAAAGTGTTTTTTTCACATTTTCTCACATGAGTGTTTGCGGTTATGTTTTCTATGGGGTGCGCTTGTACAAAAAATTTGAAATGGGGACTTGTTACTTTTTTTTGGGGGGAATTACGTGATTTTTAGCAAACGCACCCCATAGAAAAAAATCATTAGTGCAGCATCATTGTTCACATTATAATTGAAATGTGAACAATATTGCTGCATTAATAAAAACAACACACAAAAAAAAACATGTATTTTTTTATTTATTTATTTTTTTAAATTTATTTATTATTTTTTTTATTTATTTTTTATTATTTTGTTTTTACTTTTTACCTAGTCATGTTGGGTATCATTCGAAAGGCCATGCTCAGGCCTTTCAAATGACACCCTCCATGACCCCCTAGCTGCCACGGGTCTGGAGATATCGGGGTTCACAAGAACCCCCTATCTCCACCAGGGGATTTCCTTGGGAAATCCCCGGCAGCTAGGGGTTCCCCGGCTATCTGACGTCATCACGCTATGCGTGATGACGTCAGACAGTGAGGGGAGTCCCGGGGGCGGAGCCGCCATCCAAGATGGCGGCCCCCGCCGGAGATAGGTTGCACTTCGGCGCCGCAAGGCGCTGAAGTGCAACCCAGCACTTGAGGGGTTAAAGCCAGGCATCGCTTAAAAGGGGAGACTCTCCCCTTTTAAGCGGTGCCTGGCTTTTACCGCTGCTCCTTCCCGATCGGGAGGGAGAGGGATCCAAACGGATCCCCCCCCCTTCCAGGCTATCTCCCGGCATTGCCGGGGGGTCGCCTGGAAATGACGTCATCGCGCATGGCGCGATGACGTCATTTACGCCGGGAGGCGCTTGACTTCAGCGTCTGAGGACGCTGAAGTCAGAACGCCATGGGACCCCGGACAGAGAGGTGAGTATCTCCGCCGGGGGTCCCGCACAGCTGATGACGTGTGGGACACGTCCTCAGCATGCAACGTGCATCAATGAGGACGTGTCCCACACGTCTTCAGCAGTGAAAGGGTTAAAAGAATCCTTCTCATTTTTATATCTGTGCTTCTCCCTGGATATCCCCCTAGGGGTGCACAGGTAGTCACAGGTAAAATAACCAGTTTCAAAAATTCATATAAGTGTTAAAATGCAAACACCCAACTAGTTTTGCCTGTATACCAGGCTTTATCAAGAGTGGTAAAGCCTTGATAAAGCCTGCTATACAGGCGAAACTAGTTGGGTGTTTGTATTTATTTTAACAGTTATATGAATTTTTGAAAGAGATACTTGGATTGGCAGGGTTTGGCCAGTGGGTGCTTTTATTACAATGCAGATGAGTCTGGTTAATCACCAGGTATTGTGAATTGTGACCTATACTATGGGAACCTTATAGACAGTTTGCTTTACCCTGACATTGCAGAGATATTGAGGATTAGTAATACTGGGCAGAGGTTTCTGCAAGGAATATATTGGCAACTGATTGCTTACCCTCTTAAAAACATTGCATTTATCCCTGGATGGCTAATATGGAATGGTAATGCCTTTTAACCCATTCACTTAGGCAAACGCATTGCAACTGTTATGGGATATACAGACCCATGATGTTGGTTTGAACTCATCAAATTCATACACCCCACAGGTGTGTCATTGTTCCCCCTGCCATGAGGATATGAACCAGGTACTCTGACTACTCATTATACTATATTTAAGTGGTTTTATTTGTCTACTTGTCAATTTGTATGTATTAATAATGGTGTACAACTGTGTATACACTGGGGACATAGATCCTTTACTCTTGTGAGCACCATTGTGGATGCATAGGTGCTCTAAAGTGTCAATATACCAGGTCAAAAAAACAGGAGAATGAGTACGAGTACAATGAGCCAATGTTACACTAGAGCATCTTAGCAGTGTGTGGTTTGTGTTTTAAATAGTGCGGGCATGAAGGCTCCAGCCATGCAGCAATCAGCCGCTGATGTCATCAAAGTGAGCCTGTTACGCAGAGGCCATAAAGACTCGTGGGGTCCCAAGCCCACTATTATGGGGGGTTATTCAGAGAGCCCTGAAATGTCACCGACATTTTGGTGCTCTCTTGTTCCCTGCACTTCGGGGGAATAAAATTTCCGCACCCTATGATGAATTCAGCATTCACTGCAGGGTCCCCAAAGTGCGGAGAATCGGCTGCCGAATGCTGCCGCCAACTTGCCGCAAACCCGCTGCAGACCCCGTCGCCCACTGCCACCAACCCGCCGAACATCTGCTGCAAACCCGTCGAACCTCCGCCACAAACCCGCCGGAGGGCCGCCAAACACAGCTGACAAGACAACGGATGGGGAAAAAAAAAAAATACAAATAACAATACGATTGAAAGCATCAAAATTGAAACACTCTATGCAAAAACACTACTGAACAAAAATGCCTGGAATTTACATATAAGGTACTATGAATGATAATAAAAAGGTCTGTTACAGAAAAAAAATGCTGTTAAAAAAAAAAAACCTGAGAGGGGTTACTGTATGATGATACTTGATGGCCTGGCATTAAAGGCACAATATCTGGGTGCACTGACGCCCATTACCAGACCAAAAACTTTTCAATATAGGACCACATGGTCCACCCCTGCACTCTTCCACAATACCACAGAGGGGTTACTGTATGATGATACTTGATGGCCTGGCATTAAAGGCACAATATCTGGGTGCACTGACGCCCATTACCCCCAGATCAAAATCTTTTCAATATAGGACCACATGGTCCACCCCTGCACTCTTACACAATAGAAACAGAGGGGTTACTGTATGATGATACTTGATGGCCTGGCATTAAAGGCACAATATCTTGGTGCACTGACGCCCATTCCCAGATTCATATCTTTTTAATATAGGACCGCATGGTCCACCCCTGCATTCTTCCACAATATCACAGAGGGGTTACTGTATGATAGTACTTGCATGCCTGGCACTAAAGGCACAATATCTGGGTGCACTGCCATTGATGCCTGTACCAGATTCATATTCTCAGAGGGGTTACGGTGTGACGGCACTGTTGCCGACGCTAAAAGCCCAATTTTAAAGCACCTATTGTTACTTTCATCCAAAGCCTGCATAAGTTTCACAATAATTTAGCCCAAAAAAACACTAAACTTTTTCTGCGCGTCCTAAAATGTCTTTTCATACAGGCTGCCGCCCCAAGCAGTTGTTTATGGATAGATTAAAGGAAAAGCATTTACCGTCATATGAAACGTCATTTATTTGTTTTTAAGTGTTTCTATACATCCTAGAAATCCGCCACTTCACGGGCAGGTTATGGGGACCTCCTATGCACGATATTTGAAGGAATTTTTCGTTTTTGTTTTTAACCCTTATTTCATGGAAAATTCACTGTCCCTTTAAAAACTTTTTTTTTACTTTTTGTCCTTGTTTCCTGTCCCCCAGGGCACTACCCGGACCCCCATACACCTTTTATGGCAAATATCTAGCATATATGCCCTCTTGGAGGGCACTCTAAAAAACCGAATTTTCAGCCCCATTGACTTGCATGGGGGTTCGGGTTCGGTCCCGAACAAATGGGAAGTTCGGGCTCGATCCGAACTCGGGGAGTGTTCGGCTCATCCCTACTCCTGATTCACTTGTCTTCAGTCAGCATCCAGCCCTCTGTATTGCCTAGCCTCACCTTTGCCTTCGTCCTGTGTTCCGTGAGTCTACTTGTTCCCTTTGTGCTTTGTGTCCAGCTCTATTCCTGTCTTGCCCCTTTTATCTCTGTCTTGTGTTTTGTATCTTCTCAGTCCAGCTCAGTCTTTGCTTCCCTGCACTCCAGCTCAGTGTCTGCTTCCCTGCACCCCAGTCCAGCTTCTATCCAACCCTCTGTTTATTATTGCCTTGTTCCTGTATTTACCATTAAACCCATATTATACCTTTCCTATACCTGCCTTTGTCTCCGTGTTGTTGCATCCTGGGCTCAGACCCTCACGCACCCTTACAACACTGGACCATTTTACAGCGAGTGTGTGTGTGTGTGTGTGTGTGTGTGTGTGTGTGTGTGTGTGGCTGCAACAGCATTCTTAGAATACAGAATAGTTTCTTCATTATACCTACGGACCCCGGAAGGCCCGTTTCCATCCGTTTCAGTGATTATGATTATCTCGGAGTTATCTATTGTTAGGTACCTACATGTATCTGGCTGCAGCCACCTTTTAGCCCTACACACCTATTTATGTGCCTTTTGGTCTACTCGAAAACAGATTTGTAGATAGATGTTGTAGCAGATCAGCTACCCTGCAGGGGTAGCTCCGTCTGCGGCGCCGAGTCTTGCTGGAGAGCTTAGCCGGGTAGCGAGCTAGCAAGGTGGGAGAGAGACTGACAGCGGTCCCTGGATGGTCTGGAAGCGAAGGATTCAGTGATTATGCCCTCCCAAATACTAGTCGTGACTCAGTATAGGTTTAAGCAAGTTGGTTGTTTAATGACAAACAGAACATACATGGTCCTTTTATATGGTACAGTCCCATTGTTCTCTCCCATGCCCGCCCCCAGACCCCTGGAGTGAATTCTGCACCGGGGCTTAGCCATAGCCCAGGTTCTGGCGCCTGCCTGTCTGCTGTCCGATTCCCCCCCCCCCATGGTGCGGGCGCGGCTCCCAGCCCGATGGTCTGGGAAATCGGTTTTCGGGGGATCCCCTGGGCGCTCCGGCACCCCCATTACACCTTGGGTAGCTCGGGTCCCCGGGCTGCTTCCCTGAAAGAAACTACCCGATCCGTCCAGAGGGGTCAGAACGCCATCAGATAGAGTTTGTCAGCTCTCTCTCCGAGACTGCGGTGCAGGGGCTGACAGGCTCCGGGCAGGAGGGGGATTTCTAGTGGGATAGAGGGGTTCTCCTGGGCGAATCCTCTCCAAACTTGCCACACACCAACCTACCATCCCTGGGGACCTATGGTCCAAAAATCACCTTGCTCAGGCTAAAGGGGGCTCCAGTGCAAGCAGAGGAATTCCTGTCGGGTTTTGGCAATTTGCCAGCTGCTTTCTGATACAATGTTGCACTTTACCGACCAGCAGAATCGGTAAGGCATCTTGCAGGGAAAACACAATTAAATATGACCTTGGGGACACTTTACAGCACATCTAACAGGGGAATTCGTTTGGATAAATACAGGGCAAACGAAATCCATCAAAACAGATACTAAATTATAGAAACAAATTTAACCTTTTAAATAAACGAATAACTACAACATAATAATCTTTTTATCCACGTGGCGGCCGTTCCGTCACAGATGTATATAGTGGAATTGTGTCTTTTCCATGTCTTTACTTTTTTCTCTTTTTCTCTTTTGTATGTCTTCCCTTTTTTCTTTTTGTTATATCATTACTTTGTGAATACCTATATCAAATATGACGTATCCATGTCTATGATCTCTTGTATTATCACTTTTTTATTTTTAGAATTAATTAAAAGTTACATTTATATTTTACATACATATATCTTGCAGCATATTTTACCACCAGCAATCTCATTATCGGTATCTGATTCATGTGAGTTTGGGTTACCCCCAAGTATGTCTGTTTGAGATTGCATTTGCTTTATTCAGCCACCTATTAAAGGTTGCACCACTTTTTGACAAAATCTCTCTCTTGTACCTACTCAAGTAATTTAATTGTAATGCACAAGTAATCTAGTTACAGCATATGTGGTACTGTCCCTTTAAGGGTTGGGTCTCTGTCCTGTCTTGGCTGGAATAGGGCCTTAATGTGTCAATGTCTACACCATTGCTTACCCCATGTACATTTTTATTTTTCAGCATATTTAATGACCCACAGAAATTATTGAATCACGTTTTTCATGCAGACTTTTTAAGAGCGGTATGTTTTTTAATTTTTTTTTTATAGTGTCCTGGAGAATGTATGTTGGCATGGGGGAGGAGAATTAAGGAAAAATGTTCCTGTAGGATGCTCCAATTTGCAAACATTTTTACTTGATCAAGATACACACTAGCTTCTAACTGAATTTAGCAGTTTAATGTCCTTGTAATACTGTCAGTTTTAAACCCCTGGTATTTTACTCCTGTCCTTTCATGCTCTTTTCTGAGTTCCATTAGTCCCCAGTTCTCGTGTCCTCATTAGTCTTGGTTTGCTGTCCACCATATGTCTTCTCTTTATTCCCTTTCTTTACCTGTAAGCTTCTCAATCCCAATTTATCTAATTCTCATTGTCAAATTTTTCTAACCTAAACCCTTCATTGCCAGGTTATCTTTACTTCACCCAGTTCTCACTCTACGGGTACCCATGTTCCGAATCCTCACCCTTAGCCCTTCCATGACAATTTCTCTTCCCTCAGTCCATTGAACTCTTAGACTACCCTCTAGACCCACATGTCTTTTTCTGTTTCCATCTCATTGCTCTTCAAACACATTACTTTCTATTCACCACTTCTTTCTTTCTGTCTTCACTCACCATCCAATGTCTCGTACCCTCTGCTCGTCCTGCTTATCCTATGTTACACTTGTTCATTTTTCTTTGGTCCTTAAATCTATCCACTTTTGTACCCTTATCTGTTTTTAATGCTCTTTACTACACTGTAGCTACATTTTTATGCCATCTCTCTCTTATTCATCTCCACTGTTGCTTCCTTCTCTGACCTGTCTTCACATGTCTTTCCAGTTGCTCATTTTCCATTCTCTCTCACCTCCTGTGCATTACGTCTTGACACTTCTCCAGTTCTGTCACATGTTCGTGTGCTCTTTGTATCTTCTTCCCCCTAGGAAGTACTCACCTACGTGTCTACCATTGCTTTCTCTCCCATGCTCCTTTTCTGTGTTATTTTTTTTTTTTTACAATGGGAGT
This sequence comes from Leptobrachium leishanense, assembly GCA_009667805.1. NCBI lineage: Eukaryota > Metazoa > Chordata > Amphibia > Anura > Megophryidae > Leptobrachium > Leptobrachium leishanense. The sequence goes on along the minus strand of CM019074.1, from coordinate 37,614,885 downwards.
TATTCAAAAAGAGCCAATCTGGCCCCGAAATGTAACTGGACACTAAAATTCAGCAAACGATGACATTTCGTTGCCATTCGACTATTCAGAGAGCAGGCAATTTGCCAAACACATACGATGCCTGTTCGAGGGCAGTGAAATCCCCATAGAGAAGCAATGCTTCGTCTATTCAGAGAACACTGAACAGCAGTGAAAAGCTGCCGCAATGCCCTGCTGTTCGGTGGTTTCATTCGACAGGTTTATTCAGGCGAATCCCATAGGCTTCAATGTTAAAAATATTCCTGTTTTAATCCAATATCTAGTAAACCATTTATTATTTTATTCTGCAGTAAAAAGTCTCTTTATTTTTAGATTTTTTTTAGGATCTTTTAGGCAAAAAATCTTTTTTGCTTTTTTCTGTAACAGACTTTATTATCATTCATTGGATCTTATGTGTAAATTCCAGACATTTTCGTTCAGTAGTTTTATTTCAAACATTGTTTCAAATTTCAAACTTTCAAGCGTACGTTTTTTTTTTTTTTTTTTTTACCTCGTTCGTCTGCATGTCGGCTTTTTCCAGGGGCTGCTCTGTGCTCTGTGCAGGAGCGACTAGTCGGGTTTCTCCAGCGTGTTCGGCGGGGTTAATCCAGCTGTTTTCTGTGAGTTTTGGTGAGTGTTCGGTGAGTGTTCTTTGGGTTTGCGACGGGTTTTCCCTGCACTACGGGGGCCCTGCGGTATTTGCTGAATACACTGCAAGGTCGGCGAAATAGGATCGCCGAACCATGCCGAAGTGCAGGGAACTAAAAGTCATTGAACGTTCAGTGACGTTTCGATTCTCTTTCAATAATCCCCTATGTTTCCGTAGCTTTCTTTCTTGTTTTTTCTCCTCTTTTCACTATTTCTGCTGACTGATTTCATATTTCCCTACATGATTTTTTGTTAATACTTTATTCACTGAGAGAAGATACATGAAAAACTACAATGAGTTATTAGGAGACAACAAAACCACTGTTCTTTTCCTTTGAATAGAAATTAATAATATTTGACAATAAAATATGAAATGATGTCTAAACAAAATGTCACCCAAACAATCTACTAACAACATTCCCTCACCTGTTGATATATCCTTTACAATTTAAACAGTCCTGACTTTGGAAAATGTTCTCTTTGTCTCCTTAGTTGGAACCTCAACTCAAAGATCTTGTGAAGCAGATGAATGCAGATCCTACTCTCCAGGGTAAAAAAAAAAAAATAATGCGCACTCTTAGTTATGATTAGGGATGAGCTGTTCGGTTCGATCAGTTTGGAGTTCGACTCGAACATTGGCAGTTCGAAAGTTCGCGAACTTCGAACTTTTTGGCGTGTTCGGTTCGAGTTCGAAAAATTTTTTTTTTTTGAAAAAAGTATAAAAAATGCTTAAAAAATACAAAAAAATCTAGAAATAAAGAGACTCTTTACTGCAGAATATTATAAGCAATGGTTTATTAGGTATTGAATTAAAAAAATACCTAATGTCGTCTACTATAGGTGCAAAGATTCTCACCTCTAAATGACCTGTGCTCTCAAACGGCATAAACAACAGGTGTTTAATTAGTGTTTGGAAATAACATGTGCTTCTAATTAGCAATTAGAATTTGATACATTGCTTGCAGACTGGGAGTGGCCTTCACATGTATGAACAAACACTGTTTGTTTTGAATTCTAAGAAGTGTTCATTTCTACTATATGCTCCTCTCTGATATGCTGTTTAAGCCCTTAAGGACAAGGGCTCTGTAAAGCCAATCATTAATGATGTAGATATTATGTCATTTGTCATCAAGGGCTTAATAAAATCTTTATCACACTCCTTAGATATAAATGTAATATTCCAGTATTTGTATGTCATGTACCTCTCCTGAAGGGCCTATGTGAGCATACAATTATTATTGTGTTAGAAATGTCTATCATAATGTGTACAAGCTGAGTCCCTAGAGTCTCTGACTATCCATTGTCATATATACCTTGCTTTATACATATAAAGCACCGTTCACACTACGCGATTTGAAAGTCACATGATTTTCCACGCGATTTTCATATTCGCGACACAGTGCGATAATGTCGCACGATGTCACGCGACGTCGCGGTTTTGTGCGATTTTTGCAAAGCACCACCAATGCAAATCGCAAAAATTGCAGATAGCAAATCTCAAAAAAAGGGTCATGTACCAGCGACATGCTACCGTGACGCGCGACATGTGACGTCGCGCGGCAAGATGTGAACAGCTCCATTGAAATGCATTGGAGAAGCTACACAGTGCAACGTCGTGCGGATTTAGCTGCGATGTCGTGGCAAAATCCGCGAGATAAATCGCACAGTGTGAACGGGGCCTAATACATTCCCTCATCTAACAGGATAGTAGCCAGTCCCTGTGCATTTTAACCCCTTAAGGGTGACTAGGTGTCTTGTGTGGGTCTCTGATGTTTCTCAATGTTTCTATACATCCTACAAATCCGCCACTTCACGGGCAGGTTATGGGGACCTCCTAGGCACGATGTTTGAAGGAATTTTTCGTTTTTATTTTTAACCCTTATTTTATGGAAAACTCACTGTTCCTTTAAAAACTTATCTTTTTTTAACTTTTTGTCCTTGTTTCCTGTCCCCCAGGGCACTACCAGGACCCCCATACACCTTTTTATGGCAAATATCTTGTATATATGCCCTCTTGGAGGGCACTCTGAAAATCTAACTTTTGAGTCACATTGACTTGCATTGAGTTCGGTTCGAGTTCGAGTTCAAACTTGAACTTTTGAAATTGTTCGAGTTTGAATGCGAACCGAAAACGGGGGTGTTCGGCTCATCCCTAGTTATGATCATTATGGATTATTTTCTCTTAGAAATTATTATGATTATCAATTATAACAGGCATATTTCTCTTGTACCCAGACCCTATTTTTAGCTTCCTGTGCTGTCCCTTCGACCCCCTATAACTCTTGAGATATACAGTAATACAGATCTTTTGAATGACACCAGTAAAATGATCAGCGACAATGAGCCCCTTTGGTTTCTGTGCAAAACAGCTGCCACAGTAAATATTTCATACAATAAATGTTGTTAGTCCAAATACAAATCCAGGCCGCCGAACAAAAATGCATCAAAAAATCTATTTTCTAAATTTATCCGAATCCACCTGAAAGTAATCATATCAATTTGGACTGATTTGGATTACTAACAGGGTTATTCGGAGAAAGGTGTAAATGAGAATGACTGCAGAAGTGAAAATTCTAGGTCAAAATAGCCAAACCAAAAAAATTGGATGCGATGATGTCCGTTTGGGAGTTAACCTCAACCTGCCACCTATTGGTGGAGATAGGGGGATACAATGAACCCTGTATCTCCCGATTGGTGGCAGATGGAGGTTATTGTTTGGTATCATTGGAAAAGCCAGAGCATGGTCTTTCCGGTGATATCATACATGACCATGTTAAAAAATAAGGAAAAATAAAAAAAAAATCAGCATTCACCGCAGGGTCCCCGGAATGCAAGGAATAGGCTACCGAATGGTGCCACAGACCTGCCACAGACTCACCGCAAAACCCCTGCTGCCAACCCACAGAATATTCGCTGCAAACCTGCCGGAGGGCCGCCAAACGCAGCCGACAAGCCGGTGGACAGGTAAAAAAAAAACACAATACGATTGAGGCTAGGGTCAGATGAACGCAGTCTGAGCGCACTCTGTGAGCGTGCATAATGGACAGACGTTCTGACGGAAGATACTGTAGACACCACATGATCTGTTTTTCTTGACGGACGTAGAAAAAAAAAAGGAATTATGGGAAACAAAATTAATATGAAAAATGATAAAAATTTGAAAAGGATATGAAAAGCCATTGTGTGCGTCAATGTGCTGGACGTTGCAAATGCGCTGCGTCTGACATCTCCTCATCACTCGCACAGAACACTATGCGGACGTGGCGCACTCTGCGCGTCCGTTCTAGCGGTTTTACGTTCTTGCGTCCGTTTGCCACGTGCGTTGTGCGTGCGCAGTTCGGTGCGGACGCACTTGTATGTAGGTCTCTATTGCTCATGATTCTATGCTACGACGGACGTTAAACTGTGCGGCAACATGGACGTGATAACTGCGCTCGTCTGACACCAGCCTGAAAGTGTCAAAATTTAACCGCTGTTTGCAAAAAAAATTACTGAACAAAAATGCCTGGAATTTACATATAAGATCCTATGAATGATAATAAAAAGGTCTGTTACAGAAAAAAGAAAACGCTTTTAAAAAATATGTATATATACTGTATATATCGGAAAAAATGTTTTGCCAAAAAAATCCTGAAAAATGCTTAAAAGATCCTAAAAAAAAAAATCAATAAAGAGACTTTTTACTGCAGATTAAAAGAATAAATGGTTTATTAGATATTGAATAAAAACTGTCAGGGTTATTTAAAGAGAGTCGATCTGGCCCCAAATTGTAACCAAATGCTGAATTTCAGCGAACAGTGCCATTTCGGGGCCATTTGACTATTCAGAGAGCAGGCAATTCGTCAATTTGTGACGAATTGCCTGCACGTATGGTGCCTGTTCGTTGCCTGTTCAAGGGCAGTGAAATCCCCATAGAGAAGCAATGCTTCCTCTATCCAGAGAACATAAAACAGCTGAGAAAAGTTGAAGAAATGCCCTGCCATTCGGTGGCTTCATTCGGCAAGTTTATTCAGGCAAATCCCCTAGGCTTCAAAGTTAAAAATATTCCTGTTTTAATTCAATATCAAATAAACCGTTTATTATAATATTCTGCAGTAAAAAGTCTCTTTATTTTTATATTTTTTTAGGATCTTTTAGGCATTTTTTGGAATCCATTTTGCAAATTTTTTTCTCCGTTTCTTTTTTTAATCGTTTTTTCTTTTTTCTGTAACAGCCCTTTTTATTATCATTCCTTGCATCTTATGTGTAAATTCCAGACATTTTCGTTCCGTAGTTTCTTTGCAAACAGCGTTTCAATCATCAAACTTTCAAGTGCAAATTTTATTTATTTTTTTCACCTCCTTCGCCTGCCTGTCGGCTTTTTCTGGCGGCTGCTCTGCGCTGTGATTGACGGCTAGTCGGGTTTCTCCAGCAGTTCAGCAGGGTTAATCCAGATGTTTTCTGCAGGTTTCGGTGAGTGTTCGGCGGGTTTGCGGTAGGTTTTCCCTGCACTACGGGGGCCCTGAGGGCTTGCTGAATACACTGCAGGGTCGGCGTAATAGGATCGCCGAATCGCCCCGAAGTGCAGGAAGCGAAAAGTCACCGAACGTGCGGAGACTTTTCAAATTCTCTTTGAATTAACCCTGTATATATTTTTAACATTAAAGCCTATGGGGTTTGTCTGAATAAACCTGCCAAATGAGACCACCTTTTCACTGCTGTTCCTTCCTGTCTGAATAAATTAACCATTGCTTCTCTATGGGGGATTTCACTGTCTTCGAACAGGCACCAGTACGGTTTTTTGGTGAACTGCCTGCTCTCTGAATAGCCCGAAATGTCACCGTACGAGGAAATTCCCCATTCGGTGACATTTTGGGGCCAGATCTTCGGTCTCTGAATAACCCCTTTATTTATTTTTTATTTTATTTATTTATTTATAAAAGATTTTACCAGGAAGGATACATTGAGATTTCTCTCGTTTTCAAGTATGTCCTGGTCTGCATGTACCAATTGGTTATTACCATCTGAACCCCTTCATTACCAAGTGAGTTTTGTTGAAAACATTTCTATCAGAACATTTATTTGAAACACGTGATGCAAAGATAACCATTAGCCCAATGTAGCAGTAACTCGTTTTGACCAGTTGTTGGTGACATCTGCCTGTCAAATACATTATTATAGTAAGGAATAAATTTGGAAAAGTTCAACATATTTCTTAACATATAATTCAATAATAGTGATTTTGCAAAGAAAATCAAAGACTGATTCCTGCAGTGGATTTCTGGAATTTTTTTAGTAGTGAAGGGGTTAAGGTCAATTCAGGAATCACAACTACAGCCAGGTTTGTATTTACTTTGGCTATTAAATGCTAGTAGAAAAATAGAAAAGGGGACCTCATTGCAGGGATCTCAGTGCAAGTTTAAGGCTAGGGTCAGACTAACGCATTTTTTGCGTTGTCCGTGAAAAAGTGCGTTCGAACGAATGGACGCATTTTTTCACGGAATACGCGATAGCGGTCATACGATGCGCATTTTCGTTGTGATTTTGTACGGATCATCAATCAAACACTTTTTGCGTCTGGACGTTATGTTGGCCGGACATTAGCAGCATCTGACATCTCCTATTCACGCACACACGCCGCTAGAGGACGCAGCGCACTCTGTACGTCCGTACTAACGGTTTGACGTTCTCGAAAATATGCGTTCGTTTACCACTTGCATTGCGCAGCCGCACTTTTGTGTGGCCGTTCTTCGTATGCTGCCCGGCATTGGACGTCATTTGCTGCTAGCACGGCCGTGATTTAGGCTAAGGTCAGACGAACGCAGTTTTAACGTGCGTTTAGGCTAGGGTCAGACGAAAGCAGTGTTAACGTGCGTTTAGACGCACAAAATCACGGCCGTGCTAGCAGCAAATGACGTCCAATGCCGTGTAACATACGAAGAACGGCCGCACGAAAGTTCGGCCGCGCAATGCAAGTGGCAAACGAACGCATTTTTTCTAGAACGTCAAACCGCTAGTACTGACGTACAGAGTGCGCTGCGTCTGCTAGAGGCGTGTTTGCGTGATTGGGAGACGTTAGACGCTGCTAATGTCCGGCCAACATAACGTCCAGACATAAAAAGTGTTTTATTGATGATCCGTACAAAATCACGGACGAAAAGGCGCATCGTGTGACCGCTATCGCGTATTCCGTGAAAAATGCATCCATTCGTCCGAACGCACTTTTTCACAGACAACGCGAAAAATGCGTTAGTCTGACCCTAGCCTTAGCCGCACGAAATCACAGCCGTGCTAGCAGCAAATGACGTCCAATGCTGGGGAACATACGACGAACGGTCGCACGAAAGTTCGTCCGTGCAACGCAAGTGGCAAACGAACGCATTTTTTCGAGAACGTCAAACCGCTACTACTGACGTACAGAGTGCGCTGCGGCCGCATAGCGGCGTGTTTGCGTGATTGGGAGACGTCAGACGCTGCACACGTCCGGCCAACATAACGTCCAGACGCAAAAAGTGTTTTATTGATGATCCGTACAAAATCACGGACGAAAATGCGCATCGTATGACCGCTATCGCGTATTCCGTGAAAAATACGTCCATTCGTTCGACCGCATTTTTTCACGGACGACGCAAAAAATGCGTTCTTCTGACCCTAGCCTTAGTGCTGCTAAACGCACGTTGATACTGCGTTAGTCTGACCTTAGCCTTAACCATGACATGGGGCATGGAGTGTTTACTGTTTATTTTTTGGGGAATGCCTTCCCCCTTGGAGAAAAACTAATATATACTTTATTTTCTCTTAACAGTTGCCTGCCGTTAAAGCTTCCTGCCATGTGCTGAATACTATGAGAATTGGTCTGGTTTTTCCACGCTGAGTCATCTCAAATTTGAATTTACAAATTACTGCATTAAAAGATATAGATATTTTTGGGACCTTGCTGTGTTCTTCAAATGTAGTCATAGTTTGAACTGAATCTATGGCAATGTCTGTATTTTGGGCTGCTGGGTCTGCATGTTCAATCCATTCAGTCCAAATGCATGTTGCATCAATATGTTACTTTCAATAAATCATGCATTGCATCATCATATAATTGCAGGATTCTTTAATTTTATATCCAGCAGTGTTTTCTTTGTCTGGCAGTGGCATTCTATCATGCAAACTTTTTCACCTTGATGCCAAACCCAGTGCATTTGCAAGAAGTTTTAAGAGAAAGTAAATTTTATAGATCTTCGTACCCCAACTGAGTCACATCTGTAAATGTCGCTCCCTTGCCGAATGCCCGTTCTACCACCAGCAGTCTTCCATGCTTTCTCCAGCCCTTAGCAGAAGTTTAAGGACGGGTACACTGAAAGCCTGGTGATAGCATTCCCCAGAAATGAGTCAGCATGCAGATCTTGAGGTTAGAACAGTCAGACGAACTGGCCTTTAATGAATAATTTATTCAGTGCCAGATGGGGCCAGAGGCCAATGGAAATTGACACCCTGGTGTTTCACTGTGATTCATCAGAATTCCCCCCCCCCCTGGAACATTGCTGCACTTCATCAGAAATTCCTCCCTGGCTTGTTGGTGTCTGGGACATAATTAGACCCAGGACAGATAAAGGAATTAACTCAACACCAAGACACAACAAGGAGCAATCCAACAGAACAATAGTAGATTGTAGGGATCAACAGGGGATTCAGATTATACAGTAGTATCTGATAATAAAGCAGTGTTTGCAGTCACATTATAACTATGGGGCTAGATACTCTTAGTGAGGGATTTGTCAGGATTCTCTCAAGAATACAGATGTCGGCAATTTTAAGGACACTGTCACACATGGCGGCACCGTGGCTGCATGAATGGCAAGAAGATTGCTGCTTCACCCTGAATATAATCCTGGCAGCACACTTCATGTCCTGCCCTGCTGGATTCTGACTTTTCCAGTGCTCAGTCTGGCTCAGCAGGTGCTCTCAATTACTAGCCCAGTGCTTCCCTACTAAAGGTTGGAACACCCATAGTGCTTTGCTTCTGCATTGCTATTGCTCAGTGTTCTGTTTTCCAGACAACCTGCTAGAAGCCTGTATCTCTGCTATAAACGTGTACCGGACCTTTGGCTTGATTTACCGGACTCTGCTTTCTCTCTGCTGGCCAACAACCTTTGGCTTTCCCCGTAACTTGGCTACCGGATCATACTTTTTGGATACCACGCCTGAGACCCCTGTTGTCCCTAGACCCCTGTTCCTCCAAGGACCCCTGTTGTTTCAAGACACCTTTTACGCCAAAGACCCTCCCCTTGTTGTCGACCTCCAGTTTATAATTCGTTGTGAATTTATAGTATTCCTGTATTCAGTTTTCCTGGTTATCTGGACTTTTGTGTTCTGTCCCAGCAATCAACTTATTTTCCTTTTAGCCCTGTCTGCTAATCAGCCCAGTTCCTGCCCGGTTATCCAGTCCTTTTTCCTGTCTTGTCTATCCGGTATCTGTAAATTCCCTCTGTCTATTTATCTCTTCCCTTGCCTTGGTGTTAATTATCCATCTTCCTGCCTTGCCCCTTTGTCTCTATCCATGTGCTTAGTGTATCCAGTGTCTACCCTATTTCCTGTCTCACCCAGCCACCTCTTATACTTACCTTGTCCCATATTACTTTTGGTTCATTCCTATTGTGTCTTGTTAAATGAACCGTTATCAATTTATACCGCTGAATATCTGCCTTCTCCACTTTATCACTGCACACTGGGCTCGTACCTGCAACCCTGCATGCTGAATTGTGACAGACCCGTAGATTAAGTTGCAGACTCAGAGGGCTCCATAGGGTTTAAATGACACCAATACCTTTAATTGGTCAAAAAGAAACACTCCAAGATACCAATTTAAAAGCAACATACAAACAACAGCATTGTGAGGAGAGATTAGAGATGTATAATGCTTTATACAACGGCTATTATTGCCAAAGTGTGATTCAACCAAAATACAGGTAAACAAAAATACGGGGTAGCCTCAAAAATTTGCTATATTGCTTGGGATCAAAAAAATAGGTTCACAGCCTAGATACAAAGCTACTTGAATGTATGGATTCCCAAGCTTACAGTCTCTCACACTAGCTACTAGCCCTATTGCTCGTTAGATTCTGCTCTTGCCCTCACATCTGCATTCACAAGACATACAGCATTAAAACCAAAAGATTTAAGCACTCAGCTCGACATATGTTTCGCCGGTAAGAACCAGCTTCATCTGGAGCAAAAATTGAATAGCTTGTCATTAGGGATGTGCGTTTCGGGTTTCGGAATTTCGGAATTTTCAGGAAATTTCCCGATTCGTGCATTCGGATTCGGCCGATTTTCCGAAAATTCCTTGTCCCTTTGTCTCTATCCTGTGCTTAGTGTATCCAGTGTCTACCCCTATTTCCTGTCTCACCCAGCCACCTCTTATACTTACCTTGTCCCATATTACTTTTGGTTCATTCCTATTGTGTCTTGTTAAATGAACCTTTATCCATTTACACCGCTGAATATCTGCCTTCTCCACTTTATCACTGTAGACTGGGCTTGTACCGGCAACCCTGCACGCTGAATTGTTACAGCCCCTTAGATTAAGTTGCAGACTCAGAGGGCTCAATAAAGGGTTAAATGACCCCACTCTCGATCTAGAGTTCAGAAAACACTTTGGTTAGTCATACAGATTTTAATATAGAGAAAAACACGTCACACATAATAACTATTGATTCAGAGATAGGAATGGGCATATTAAAGCACTATAATGAGGGTAATAACTTTCGCATTTGCAAAGGATAAGGCACGCAAAGTGAAATTTTGATGTGTCTGAAATTTAAACTTACGTGACAACTCTTATTTTTTTTTTCGTTAATTTATATTTGTTCAATACAGTTAATTTTAATTTGTTTAATAGAGTTAATTTAAAATGGTTTAATACAGTTTATTTATATTTATTTTACCTTTACTATTGGTGCTTTTCAAACTTTATCAGTTTCAAGTTGTGTCGTTTTTTTTAGGGGGGGTGCAAGTAGCTGGTCTTGCCTAGGGCGCAAAATAGTCTAGCACCGGTCCTGACCGCATGGTCCACCCCTGCACTCTTCCACAATACCACAGAGGGGTTACTGTATGATGGCACTTGCTGGCCTGGCACCAAAGGCACAATATTTGGGTGCACTGACGCCTTTACCACATTCATATCTTTATAATATAGGACCGCAAGATCCACCCCTGCACTTTTCCACAATACCACAGAGGGGTTACTGTATGATAGTACTTGCAGGCCTAGCACCAAAGGCACAATATTTGGCTGCACTGCCACTGACGCCTGTATCAGATTCATATCCTCAGAGGGGTTACTGTGTGACGGTACTGTTGCCGACGCTAAAGGCCCAATTTTAAAGCACCTATTGTTACTTTCATCCAAAGCCTGCATAAGTTTCACAATAATTTAGCCAGAAAATCACTAAACTTTTTCTGTGTGTCCGAAAATGTCTCCTCTTTTCATACAGACTGCCGCCCCAAGCAGTTGTTTATAGATAGATTAAAGGAAAAGCATTTACCGTCATTTGAAATGTCATTTTTTGTTTTTTACATACTTCTATACATCCTAGAAATCCGCCACTTCACGGCAGGTTATGGGGACCTCCTAGGCACGATATTTGAAGGAATTTTTCGTTTTTATTTTTAACCCTTATTTCATGGAAAACTCACTGTCCTTTTAAAAACTTTTTTTTTTAACTTTTTGTCCTTGTTTCCTGTCCCCCAGGGCACTACCCGGACCCCCATACACCTTTTATGGCAAATATCTAGCATATATGCCCTCTTGGAGGGCACTCTAAAAATCGAATTTTGAGTCCCATTGACCTGTATTGAGTTCGAGTTCGAGTTCGAATTCGAACATTTGGAGAGTTCGAATGCGAACCGAACTCAGGGGGTGTTCGGCTCATCCCTACCTTCCAGCACTCCTCTACCTTTTGGGAATATTGGAGGATTTATGGATTATTGGGAGGTTTGGGCTTTTTAAGCCAGGGCTTATACTGCACATGTTTTTCTGCTTTATGTTTTTGAGTTAGATTTGATGGCTTTAATTTTTATCTGATTTATTAAAAGTACAGCAACGTTCATTGGTATATTTTGTCTTTCAGTGAACGTGTGAAGAATTTGAAGTACAAGCAGAGTATCCACTGTCTGTATCTGAGGGTCTGTTTGAATGAGAGTTTGTTACCGCAAACATTCACCATTGCATGGGCCCTATTACAATCTTTGCGCAAACGTTAACGAGCGCACAAAAACGCATTAACGCGAGGGGCAGAACCCTTTGCGCTGAACGTCGTATTACAATGTCCGTGCAAAAAATGTGCAAGCGTAATGTACTGCGCGCGTCCTATACTTAACATTGTGAGTGCAAATACATTGCAGTGTGCGCTGGTACACTGATGGTATTACAATCTATGCGCAGTTTTTAACGCACAGCGTTTGTTAATGGAAAATCTGAGCGTCCTGGCCGAACCCATAAACACCAGCCCAAAACAAAAAATACAGCAAAGTATAGTTACACATTCTACTCATACCAAACCAATAAAATTGAGAAGTTTTGCGTGTTTTTATTATTGCTGCAGCATATATACTCAGATTGACTTTTTTAATGTTTAACGCTTCACGCAAAAATTCACGCGTTGTGCGTGCGTTTTGCCCGAAGAATGTTATAGGGCCCCATATTTATCCCAACTTATTCTTCAACTAAAGAAGTTGAACAATGGTGTGTGCAGCCCATCTCATTATGGTCTGCACCCATAGAACATTTACAGGGTAATTCAAAGAGATTCGAAAAGTCACCGCATGTTCGGTGACTTTTCATTCTCTTCAATTTGGTTCCTTTTGCCGATCCCATTTTGGGACCCTGCGGTGTATTCAGTAAGCACCACAGGGTCCCCGAATTGCAGGGAAAACCTACAGCAAACCCGACGAAAACGAACCGCAAAACCTGTCGAATGCACGCCAAAAACCCTCAAAAACATCTGGATTAACCTGCCGAAAACCACGGAAAAACCCGAGCAGGAGCCGATCACACGCAGCGAAGCTGCCGGAAAAAGCTGACACCGCAGAAGAAGGCAGTGAATAAATTAGGAAAACAGTTTGCATGAATGATTGAAAATGAAACGCTGTTTGCAAAGAAACTACTGAGCGAAAAATGTCTGAAATTTACATATGAGGTCCAGGGAATGATAATAAAAGGGGCTGTTACAGAAAAAATAAGTAAAGTTAACCCTTTCGCTGCTCAGGCTTTTCCCGCCTCTGTGCTGAGGTCATTTTTACCGGTTTTGCTCATCATGTTTAAACGTGTTTTTAAGGCTTATTTTAGTATATGACCCAGACATATTATATATCGTTCTTTCCGTCAGACTCAGTAGATTCATAATATGTCATTATTATATGTATACGTTATGTCATGTCTGTATATTATAACAAAAAATGCAATAAAATATGTATTTTCAATAATTTACAACGTGTAAAGTGTTTTTTTTCACATTTTAACATGCGAGCAATTGCGGTTATATTTTGTATGGGGTGCGCTTGTTAAAAAAATTAGAGATGGGGTCTCGTTACATTTTTTTTGGGGGAAAATTACGCGATTTTTAACAAACGCACCGCATACAAAAATCGTTAGTGCAGCATCATTGTTCACATTATAATTGCAATGGGAACAATATTGCTACACTAACAAACCAAAAAAAAGAAAAAAAAATGTTTATTTTTTTTTTATAATTTTTTTTAAATATATTTTTATTTTTAATTTTTATTTTTATTTTTTTTTAAAAACTTTTTTCACATTCAAGTTTGGTATTGTTGGAACGGCCATGCTCTGGCCGATCCAACCATACCAAACATTAACCCCTAACTGCCACGGATCGGGAGATAGGGAGTTCATTGGAACTCCCTATCTCCACCGTTGGTGGCAGTTAGGGGTTAACTCTAGGACTGGCGTCATCGTGCTACGCACGATGACGCCAGTCCTCAGGGGGAGTTCTCGGAGGCTTGGCCGACATCCAAGATGTCGGCCAGCTCCGGGAAAGGATCGCGAATCGGTGCTTTTCAGCGCCGATTCGCGATCCAGCTCCCCAGGGGTTAATGCCAGGCACCATTTGGAAGGGCAGGCTGTGCCCTTCCAAATGATGCCTGGGTTAACCCCTGCAGAGCCGCCGATCGGGAGGGAGAGAGGTCCGAAGGATCTCCCCCCCTCCCTTTCAGGCGCCTCCTCCGCACATGCGGGGGGGGGCGCCTGAATTAGGTGTCATCGCGCTGCCGCGATGACACCTAATTCTGGCGGCTGCGGTCCCGGATGCGCGGCTGACATCGAGGATGACAGCCCGCACCGGGGGGGCCAGCGATCGGCCGGAACCCGGCCGAACGCTGACCCCAATGGGAGGACGCGCTCAGCGCGTCCTCCGCACAGCAGCGGTAATGCGGAGGACGCGCTGAGCGCGTCCTCCGCATTGAAAGGGTTAAAAAAAAAAGAAACAGACCTTTTTAAAAAAAAATACAGAAAAATGCTTAAAATATCCGAAAAAATCTATAAATAAAGAGACTTTTACTGCAGAATTTTATAATGAACGGTTTATTAGATATTGAATTAAAACCAGAATATTTTTAACATTGAAGCCTATGGGATTCTCCTGAATAAACTTGACGAATTAAACCACCGAATGGCAGGGCATTTCGGGAACCTTTCACTGCTGGTTTGTGTTCTCTGAATAGCCGAAGCAGTGCTTTTTTATGAGGATTTCACTGCCCTCGAACAGGCACCGTAAGTACAGGCAATTCGCCAGGATTTGGCGTATTGCCTGCTCTCTGAATAGCCGAATGGCCAAGAAAGGTAACCGAACGCTGATTTTCAGCGTTTGATTACCTTTCTCAAGCATTTCGGATCTCTTTGAATTACCCTGTTATTGTTTCAGTCTGGCACGGATCGATTTGGTGATTCGGATCGATTTCAGCGATTCTGATCAAATCGGGTGATTCGGATCAGTTAGCTTTTCGTGTTTTATGAGTTATTTCATGTTTTATTGGTTATTTATGATTACTACCAATAGAATGAAAGTTTCTTTACTTATTTATTTTTTAGGAATTTTTTTAGGCATTTTTTGGGTGAAATTTTAGGTTTTTTAACTTTTTTTAAAGAAACAAGGCTTTTTAACCCATAGGTTTCAATGCAGTATGTGAATCCACACACTGCTGGGAAGTGTCTCTCTGCGGTATAATTAATGCAGCATATGAATCCACACACTGCTGGGAAGCGCCTCTCTGCAGTATAATTAATGCAGCATATGAATCCACACACTGCTGGGAAGCGCCTCTCTGCAGTATAATTAATGCAGCATATGAATCCGCACACTGCGGGGCAGCACCTCTCTGCAGTATAATTAATGCAGCATATGAATCCGCACACTGCGGGGCAGCACCTCTTTGCAGTGTAATTAATGCAGCATATGAATCCACACACTGCGGGGCAGCACCTCTTTGCAGTGTAATTAATGCAGCATATGAATCCACACACTGCCAAGAACTTCCCAGCAGTGTGTGGATTCATATACTGCATTAATTATAACTCATAAAAAACAAAAAACTAACTCATCTGAAAAATGAATTGATCCGAATCACTGAATCGATCTGCAGAGAGGTGCTGCCCCGCAGTGTGCGGATTCACTCTTAAATAAGTAATAATAAACAAAATAGGTAATAGAAAACGAAAAACTAACTGACCCGAATTGCGAATAGTCCCAAATTGCCTAATCAATCCGAATCACCAAATTAATCGGAATCGCCAAATCACCGAATTGATCTGAATCACCGAATCGTGCTGAAATTTCAAATCAATCTGAAATTTTTGGATGGCCGATATTTTGTTTTCGAAAATGCTCCCGAAATAAGAAAATGGTGATTTTCGTCCGAATTTGGATTCGGAACGAAACAAAATGCACATCTGTAATATATACACAAATATGATTCCACTATACTAAATTTTGTACAATCATGAGGAATTGGGATGGAGGATGACAAAACTAGTTTTACTGGTCGTCAGGAGGATCACTAGCACTAGTGTTTCAAAAATACTGAGGACGTGGAAGTGAAATCTATCATGATTCGGTGGTAGATGAGGAGAATGATTGGTCGGCATCAGTAATTTGATATCCTCCTAATCTGAAGTGATTGGTTTTTGGGATTTCTTGAAGGCCCAAAGATTGGGGGATAGTCCATTAGACTGAGATTTTGTATTTTGCCTTATTTTTCCATGAGGCATATACAATATGCTTGGCACTTCTTCTATCCATTAATTAGCTGGCATGTCTACAGAGCTAGAATATTACATCCTGGTGTGGGTTTCTCACAGTAATATAACTGGAAGCAGGTACGTTTGCTTTTCATTTCTGTTACGGTCTAACAATTTTAAGTTGAGGTTTTGGCTCCTCTTTTGTAATTATAAAAACATACGTAAGAATATTGGCTTCTAAGACTAGTACATTAAATATTAGTTTAGTTCCTTCTTGCAGGCATGGCTGTTTTTAACTCTTACACGGATGATTGGGTTACTTAGGGTGACTGTGATGACTAAATGCTATATGATTCCTTGTAGGCTGCCAGGGCTGGTAGAAGAATTTTTTGGGCACATTCAAAGATCCATTTGGTATCCTGATATCCACCCCTTATAAGCTGCTAATATGTGACAGAAGAGAAGTGATGTGTGTGAGGACTGTAAGAGCCTAATGATACTGTCAGGATCCTATCCTCAGCCTGACCTGTACCATCACCTGAAGGCAGCACCTTTCCTGCATCATGTTTGATCCTGTCCAGGTTTTTGGTGGAGCCTGGTGGGTCATCTAATCCTCTGCACACCATCCCTGGTTTTCCCCCACAGTGAAACACAGTGTACATACACTCACTTGCAATAAAAGTCCACTCCCACTTCTCATCAGTGCTTCATGTTTGTTGCTCATTGTGCTTAGGAACAAGACCTGTTCATGCAAGCTCCTGCCAGATGTGCTCTTACCTTACCAAACTACTGGTTCCCTCAGCCTTTTCCTTTGTCTCAAGAGCCACCGTGTTCCTCTCAAGGGCCACCGTGTTCCTTCCAAGACTCACTGTGTTCCTTCCAAGAGCCACCCGTGTTCCTCGCAAAGGCCGTCATGTTCCTGTATACCATCTCTGGATCTCCTTTGCGGTCTGTACACAAGGACTATGTTTCCCACTATCCTCAGTATCCCAGTGAGTCCTGTACGTGTCCTGTCCCACAGCCCTCCTGTCTGGTTCTTCTGCAACCTCTCTCTCCATCCAACCGTCTGTGTGCATCCCCAACCTGCATATTGGACTCATTACCTGAAAGGCCAGTACCGATACAGTGCGTACCCTGACAGATACTTATGTTTGTATGTGTGGATCTCTGTGTGCAGGGGGGGTTCTTTTTATGTGGCATAGGAGTGATTCAATTTGGCTAAATAAGGTGAAAATGAGTGGCTGATGGCATGAGAGTGAGTAGTTGAGTAATAAATAATACATACAGAAGTGTGGCACACCCTGTGTTCCCAATAATTGTTGTACATTATCATAATCAGGAATTGAAGTTGTTTTACATGTCCCTCAAAAGCAAAGGAAAAAAACTATCATAGCATAACCCATAGAACTTATTTTATTGCTGTATAATTCCACTCACATTTTAAAGAGCTATGTATGACTCTATAGTAGTTGCTTCAGGGTTTTTTGGCCCAACAGCCCACATGCATCTTCAGTGTCCTCAACGGCTCTTAAATGTAAGAACAGACAACATAGTGCAATGTGAAAACACAAGGACAATCTTCAACGTAAGACGTGCAAACACTCACATGGCATGGGACCTTGTGTCATGTTTCCAGCCCTGTCCCCTGTATGTGAGCTGATCCAGTCTAGGGTTACAGTCAAGAGGTTTCCTGTTGCAGTCAGGTCTCACTCACTCGTCTTTGAGCTGATCCACTCCCTATTTAAGGGTACTGCTCCCATAGTGCTTTGCTCCTTGATTCTGAATCTTTCCTAGATCATGTTTCTCTGTGTTCCTGCTGTCATCAAGTGCCTCTGTTTTGTATATTTTGGATCCTTGCTTTCCCCTGCCTTAGTGTCCTTGTTCCTTGTGTCTTGTTTTAGTTTCTCATTTGCTCTGCCATCTGTTTTATATTTCTTTGGTTCCCTGTCTTCTTTGCCTTCATATGCACCTTTTTGTTTATTTCAGGTAATTCCTTTTGTTTTCTAGTTGTTCCTTTCCATGTTCATATCCTGTGTAACGATTATTGGCTTGTCCTCAAGCCCCTGTCTGGTGTTAGGATACCTGGCTGTTCCTTGACTATGAGTGTAACCTATGCCTTGCTTTGTATGGTTCGTAGTGTGTCAGAGACTCTGCACTGCCATTTGTTATTTTTTATTAGCTCAGATCCGGCTACTCTAAAGATCGGCCTGTCAGTGTTAGGTTTCCTTTTGGTTGTGACGTGCAGGAGTCTCTGCCTAGCCTTGTGTTGTCTCCTCACCTCCTGCCAGCATACCTATTGTCTGCAGTGGTGTCTCCTGCATATTGGCCTTTGAACCATGATTATGGGCCCTACCTTGGCTCATGCCGAGTGCTGCCGCGACACCTTGCCTAGACCCTGAGGTGATTCACCTGGAATTTTTTTATTTTCTGGGTACAACTTCCAAGAAAACCCTTTCATCCATTTTGAGAAAAAGTAGCAGCAGATGGTATTAATAAAGATATTGATTGATCATAGTAGTAAAACTATCTAAAAAGAAACAAAATCCATACAAATTGCTAAGCGTGTTTCATCTTTGGAGTGAAGTATCTCCCTGGCTTCCTCAGTAGGCTTCACAAACACACTGGTCTCCTCCATCTTTAAATGTTTCATCATAGTTACTGCTACCCAATCACAATTCTCCCAATGAGCGGGAACAATAATTGCCACTTAACTAGATACTTTCATTTTCTTAAAACCCAATAGCAAAGCCCCGTGTGACATAAGGAACGGGAAGGTCATTGAGGGGTGATACATTTCCCCTCGTTTTCTGTCCTATATGCCAAAGTAGTTGAATCCAGACCAGGTTTTCAGGCTGAATGTGGTGTTGGAAAATCCGGGTTTTGTGTCTCTCCCTGGGTTATTAATTACTTTATTGATGCCTATCCAGGGGACATAAAAAGGGGGAGGCTGAACCAGGAAGTTGCGCTGGCCTGGGACTCAGAAAGCCTTCTGAGAGAGCTACAAGCTGAAAGGTGTTCAACAGGTTGCTTAAACTAATTTTGTTTGCTCCTCCACTTCACACAGTGAAACGGCACTAGAGGGAGCAAGGACAGTGGGGGGGGGGCACTCCTCACAGCTTGGCCACTTTACACATCCTCCTTACCACATTATCTATTTAGAGTTTTCCTTTAAATTGACCAGAGCACCACATGTCTGGAATTCTGTGACAATCTCCGGGATAGAGGTTTTGGATTTGGTAAGAAGAAATTAAATCATCTGCATAAGGAGACTTCGTGTATATGGTACACGTTAACACAGTAATTGCCACATTCTGCTGAAAGGACTAAGTAATTGAATACAATAATAGGGCAAGTAGCAGTGGCAGGTCAACTGCCGGCATCCGTGTCACTTTTGCCCAATTTCTCATTCATTTAATCAGAGTGAACTGATGTACAAAATGTGCTGGGTTTTTTTGGATTTTTTTATCACTCAATTCGTCTGCGGTGTCGACTTTTTCCGGCGGCCGTGCTGCGTGTGATCGGCTCCTGCTCAGGTTTTTCCAACGTTTTTGGTGGGGTTAATCCAAATGTTTTTGCGGGTTTCGGTGTGCCTTCGTCAGGTTTTGCGGTGAGTTTATGTGGGTTTTTTTCCCTGCGCTACGACAGCCCTGTGGTGCTTGCTGAATACACCGCAGGGTTGCCGAAATGGGATCGCCGAATTGGGTCGAAGAGAATGAAAAGTCACCGAACGTGCGGTGACTTTTCGATTCTCTTTGAATAACCCTGTTGAAGGATATATGGCGCAGCAGGACTGCTTTGGATGCTACATAAGGGTCAGAGCCCTCACGTTCCTCCACCGGATTGTGTTATGTTTATGAAAGCAAAAATGTAAATGATTGGGATTTCCTTTTAGTCTAAATTATGATTTATTTGTAAAGTAACTGTTCATTTAACTTGCAAAATCTAATTTAAAATGTCTCCAATAGGCTTGTGCACCGATTTTTTTTTTTTTTTTTTTTTTCGGTTCGGTTAGATTTTTCGGATTTTTAAACTTTTCGATTCGGCTCGTTTCGACCGATTTCTGTTTCGATTCGGTCCGGCTCGATTCGTTTTTCGTGTACATTTTTTTTTCGGAATATCGACCATTTTTCGGATTTTCGTGTCACTTAGCTCGTTTTTTGTATCGACTTTTCGTGATTTCGGAAATTTTCGTTTTTCGGAATTGTACATGTTTTCGGAATATCGACCATTTTTCGTATTTTCGTGTCACTTTGCTCGCTTTTTGTATCGACTTTTCGGAAAATTTTCGTTTTTTCGGAACTTCTGTTCTCCTCGTTTCAAAGCAATAAATTTCGATTTGACACATTTCAAGTCCATTCGAAAATATTTAGTTTCGGCTCGGAAAACTTTTCGGATCTGCCATTTTCGGATCTAAAAATTTTCGGAAATTCGGCCGCATCCGAAAACACGAATCGGGAAATTTCGTGAAAATTCCGAAACCCGAAACGCACATTCCTAGTCTCCAATACTATAGGATTATGGCAACTGAATGACACCTGCTATACTATTTCTTTACAGTGACCTTTTAAAGAGGAATTTAGAGACGTCACAGTTTGTTTAATGTGGTGCTGCTGAAATTTATTTTTCATTTAATGAATTGTCGTTCTGCCAAGATGCGGCTTATAGGTTAATGTCGGTATAACTAAATCTTTCTCCTTGAATATTGGTCTCAATTCCAAATATTAGATTTAACAAGGAAAGAATTGTTTTTATTTGGTGCAGGAAATGTTACTGATCACATGGAACACTACAGCAGATAATGTTTGGATGTATTGGACCCTATTCCCTTGTTGTCGATAACGAGTCGCTAAAGGGAAAAATCAGTATGAGCGAATATACCTTACCGGCTCCCGGTCATCGAGCTTATTCCAGCCAAGCCACTGTATTAGCAGCTCGAGCTGGCATATTCTAGAGCTGCAGACAGATACGCAGCTGGTATCACGCAGAGCCACGAAGATAAGCACGTTAGCTCACTGGGAACTATTTGTTCCTAGTCGTCTGCTGCCCGTGGCAAAAGGAAGTGGTGGATGTTCCCACCTTCTATACCATTTCAGTATCCAGATCGCGTAAATACGATCTTCTAAGCACCTTCTGGAGGCCCTAAAACAGGTATAAATTGATTTCATCTAATTCTGGAGCAATGCAGATGAATTTAGTTATTTATCACAAAGGAAATTCCATTGCAAATGGGTTCCAGAATTTGGCCCACAGTTTTAGCATCTTGGGCATGACAGCCAAGATTCTTAACCAGTTTGAATAGCTGAGACTCTGTGTTTAAAAGACAGAGCCCGAGAGGATTCAGCACAGAGCCAAGGCCGGATTCACATCTCAGGAGCCTGCAGGCACAGACATCTTGAGCGCCCCCCCCCAAAAAAAACAAAGTGCCGAACATACTTTTCTAAATTTTCGTTCTGGAGGAAACAAAGAATAATTAACATTTTAAAGAAGTGAAAACCAGTTTCTTCCTGCGCTTACATCAGAAGAAGGGGCAAAATCTGTTGCCTTAAAATGAAGCAAAATTTGGGTTGTGGGTACGAGGAACTGATAGCATCAGATCAATGGCAGAGCAAAGTGGTTGGGATGGGATATAGCTGCTAATAAGGGAGGGGATATAGGTAGGGACACGGTTATGGAGAGCTTTGCATGTGAGCACCAGTATTTTGAATTGGATTCTAAAGGAAATAGAGAGCCAGTGTAGAGATTGACAAAGGTGAGAGGTGTGAGAGGTGAGGTGTATGAGTCTGGTAAAGGCGTTCATTACAGACTGCAGAGGAATAATCTGGGATTTCTTCAGGCCAGAGAGGAGGTTGCAGTAGTCAAGGCGGGAGATAATAAGAGCTTGGTCGCACATTTTAGAGTCAGGATTTAGAAAGGGACAGATGAGTGCAATGATTTTTAGGTGGAAGTATCAAGATTTGGTTAGACTGAATGTGAGGAGTGAAGGAAAGATTGAAGTCCAAGAGGACCTTGAGGCAACGAGCCTGAGAGGTGGAAGTAATGGTGGCACCATTCACCTGAAGGGACATGGGCACAGGAATGGAGATCTCAGAGGGAGGGAAGATAATAAATTCAATTTTCGAGAGGTTGAGCTTTAGGAAACAGGAAGTCATCCAGCCGGAGACAGCTGAGAGGTGGGCTGTAACACTGTCCAACACTGGAGGAGAGCGAACGGGAGAGGAAAGGTAGATTTGGGTGTCGTCAGCATAGAGATGATAATGGAAGAGATGTGGTTGCCCAGAGAGGTGGTATCGATTGAGAAGAGTAGGGGACCTAGAACAGAACCTTGAGGTACCCCAACTGAAAGAGTAACTAGTGGTGAAGAGGCACCAGCAAAGGAGACACTGAAGAAGCGAAGAGAGAGGTAAGAAGAGAACCAGTAGAGAGCTGTGCCACTGAGGCCAAGTTCAGGAAAAGTAAAAGTAAAAAAATATATTTATATTTTATTTATTTATTTTATTTTTAAATAAACCTGGTCATATTCTGACCTGTTCAACAGTGCCTTATATCTCCTTCTATCCTATAGGGCTCCAGTGATACAGGGGTCTAAATTATTATTATTATTTTTTTACAGTGCAAGACGTTTATTTGTGGCAGGCGGCTGCAGGCAAATGCCTACTCTGTCTAATTATTAATCTGGACCTGCACAGAGCCCCTGCTGCGGTAGACCTTATGTTTCAATGAAATGGCAACGCCTGTCAAAATAGTCAGCTACTACAGTAAAAAAAAAATACAGTAAGAATTTACCTAATAATTTTTCCCCTGTATAATTAATGAAAAATTAATTAAAAAACACTGGTACTGGCAGTAGCTTTAGGGGAAATCACTTGGCAGCGAAGGGATTAATCAATGAGATTGGTGATCAATGTATGGTTTGCCTTTCTATTCAGAAAAAGGCTTCTCTGAACTTTCCTATTGTGTCCCTAGATGTAATATACAGGGCAAGATGATCCAGATCATTACTCATTTAATATATACGGTCTGTAAAATAGATTTAAGGGTTCTTATGTAAGATAACTAGTCCTTTAGTCCTGGAATCATTATTTCAGAGATGTTTGCCTTTATGTAGTTTAGGAAAAGCGTGTATATGTGAAGGCAGCGCTTCCGTGCAACATAAATAGATATTAATTAGGGTAGATGCTGCCGTAGTGGAATGTGCAATGTCCACACACCTCCAAGGACACAAATAATATAAAAGGAAAAAAACATAAATTCCTGGCGCACCTTGTATATTAGAACATTGTTTTAGAATACAATATGTATGATACAATTGTAAGTGAACAGTGGGTAAAAAATATTGAGTATGTATTTTTTTTTGTTGTTGTTTTTTCCTTGTGGTTTTTTTTTTTCTTCTTAACACTGAAAACACTCAAAAAATTCAAACAAATTCAAAAAAATAGAAAAATAGTCTCTGGTGATATTTCACTGATATATTTTTCACCAGAGACTATCTGAGGACACTTACTGAGGAAGCCGGTAGGCGAAAACGCGTTTTAAGTGATCCCCTTTTACCATTACTTTTTAAATAACTTTTTTAATTATGCATACCATATGGTCTATTTTTATATGAATTTATAGGAATAAATTTTTGAATATAGTAGCATATCGTCCTGCTGCATATTTATTACTTTAGAACCTGTCTATATAAGGTTTGCTCCCTCCCCTCCCTGAAATTTATATAGCACCTCCATATACCATCGAATGAGCTAATGAATAAACGAGTCACCATTGGGGGAAAAAAAAGCTAACTCCAGAGGACTTGCCAAGGAGGAAAGGAGGAAGATAAAGATACCATCATTACTAATATAAGTATTCTGATTTCTCAATTTTTTTTGAATTTTTTGAATTTTTTGAGTGTTTTCAGTGTTAAGAGGAAAAAAAAAAACACAAGGAAAAAAAAAATAAAAAAAAATACATACTCATTATTTTTTACCCACTGTTCAGTTACA
The DNA here is from genome assembly GCA_009667805.1 of Leptobrachium leishanense. Classification (NCBI taxonomy): domain Eukaryota; kingdom Metazoa; phylum Chordata; class Amphibia; order Anura; family Megophryidae; genus Leptobrachium; species Leptobrachium leishanense. The sequence goes on along the minus strand of CM019074.1, from coordinate 37,591,011 downwards.
ATTGTATCATACATATTGTATTCTAAAACAATGTTCTAATATACAAGGTGCGCCAGGAATTTATGTAGTTTAGCTCTAACAGGATTATTCAAAGAAAGTCGATCTGGCCGAAATGTAACCGGACACTGAAATTCAGCGAACGGGGACATTTCGGGGCCAATCGGGTATTCAGAGAGCAGGCAGTTCACCAAATGTTGGTGAATTGCTTGCACGTATGGTGACTGTTCGAGGGCAGTGAAATCCCCCATAGAGATTGAGAAGCAATGCTTCGTCTATTCAGAGAACACAAAAAAGCAGTGAAAAGTTTCCGAAATTCCCTGCCATTCGGTGGTTTCATTCGGCAGGTTTATTCAGGAGAATCCCATAGGCTTCAATGTTAAAAATATTCCCGTTTTAATCCAATATCTAATAAACCGTTTACTATATTCTGCTGTTAAAAGTCTCTTTATTCATAGATTTTTTTTTAGGATCTTTTAGGCATTTTTTGGGATTTTTTTGGGCAAACTTTTTCCCTTTTTTTTTTCCCTTTACATCAATTTTTTTACAGACCTTTTTTATTATCATTCATTGGATCTTATGTGTAAATTCCAGACATTTTCATTCAGTAGTTTTTTTGCAAACAGCATTTAAATTTTCAAACTTTCAAGCGTACTGTTTTTTTTTTTTTTCACCCCGTTCGTCTGAGTGCCGGGTTTTTCCGGCGGCTGCTCTGCGCTGTGATCAGTGGCTCTTCGGGTTTCTCCGGCGTGTTCGTGGTTAATCCAGCTGTTTCTGCGGGTTTCGGTGACCGGGTTATTCAAAGCGAATCGAAAAGTCACTGCACGTTCGGTGACTTTTCGGTCTCTTCAAGTCGGCACGATTTGGCGATCCCATTTCAGCCACCCTGCGGTGTATTCAACAAGCACCACCGTAATGCAAAGAAAAGTCACTGCAAAACCGCTGAAAACTCACCGCAAAACGAGGGCGAACGCATACCGAAACCTGCAAAAACATCTGGATTAACCCGCTGAAAACGCCAGAAAAACCCGAGCAGGTGCCGATCACACGCAGTGCAGCCACCGGAAAAAGCAGACACCGCAGACGAATGGAGTGAAAAAAAACAGTACGCTTGAATGTTTGAAAAGTGAAACGTTGTTTGCAAACAAACTGAGTGAAGATGTCTGAAATTTACATATTGTAAAATAATGGGACAGACACAGAGCTTCACAACTGAGCTGAGCTCCTGCTCTATTTCCTGTTTATTCTGTTATTGCACACAAACATAACAGGAAGGAGGGCTCAAGCAGACTAGCTACGGTGGTCAGGATGACACAAAAAGAAACATAGGCAAAACACAATGCATTACACATATAAGATCCAATGAATGATAATAAAAAGGGCTGTTACAGAAAAAGAAAAAATGATTAAAAATAAAAAAGCGGAAAAAAATTGTTTGCGAAAAAATCGTGAAAGATGCCTAAAGGGTCCTAAAAAAAAAAATCTATGAATATAGAGACTTTTTACTGCAGAATATTATAATAATAGATATTGCATTGAACCAGCAATATTTTTAACATTGAAGCCTATGGGATTCGCCTGAATAAACCTGACGAATTAAACCATCGAATGGCAGGGCACAGGATTAACATAGGGGCGGATGGAGCGGTCGCTCCAGGCCCCCCTTCAAAAAATAGGCCCACAGCAGCCAAGATGAGTAGCTGGCCGGCCGGCTGATAGTGAGTGCTGAGGGCCCAGGGCTTTGATCATCCCTGCAGCAGAACCCGGCGCTTAGATAATAGAAATGCATCCTTTCCTTTGGGCAGAGGCTGAGAGGCGGAGCTGTTCTTTGAAGCAAACACACCTTCAGAAACTTACTACATTGTATAACTCATTCTGCCGCTTTGCATTACAATGTAACTACATGACCCACCATTGTGACATGTTAAAAGAGCTAAACTGGCCATCGCTTGAGTCTAAACGCACCCTTCACCTCTCCAGCCTGGTGTCTAAGAGCATTTCTGGGAAGCTGCCACCCTACCTGAATAGACTGCTTCCCCCAGCAGCTCCCTCATCCTATAACCTCCGATCCAGGACCAGCACCTTACTTGCAATACCACAATACAAAAAGACAGTGTCTCGATCCTCATTTTCCTACAGAGCACCGTAATTATGGAATAACCTCCCAGACACCATCAAATCTTCCCCCAGTCTAAAGTCACTCAAGAGCTCCTTACTAACATACCTCAATACAGAATGCCCCTGGAAACATGTAACATAATGACTATATACAGAATGCCCCTGGAAACATGTAACATAATGACTATATACAGAATGCACCTGTAAACATGTAACCTAGTGACTATATTTCCTACATATTTATTTTCTGTTAATCTGTATATTTGTGTTGTTTTTTTTTTAATATCTTGCATTGTATTAGTTTGTATTTCTGTAACTGTAACACTTCAATGTTCTTGAACCCAGGACATACTTGAAAACGAGAGAAATCTCAATGTATCCTTCCTGGTAAAATACTTTATAAATAAATAAAATAAATAAATAAATGTGCTGCCCCTTATCCTGCACAGCATGAAGGTGATGAAAATCCGGCTCCGGAGATAAGATAAGGACACACTGCTTTGTAAATATCTCCCCATCTTATTTAAACACTAGCCCACTAACTCCAGAATGACATGGTATAGGGGAGTGTATGTGTGCTCTGTATATAGCGGAGTGTGTGCGTGCCTCAGTATTTATAAAAAGGCCCACCGAAATCCTCAGCACCAGGCCCATGATGCTCTTAATCCGGCCCTGGCAGGGCATTTTGGGAACCTTTCACTGCTGGTTTTTGTTCTCTGAATAGATGAAGCATTGCTTCTCTATGGGGATTCACTGCCCTCGAACAGGCATCGTATGTTGTTTTGGCGAATTGCCTGCTCTCTGGATAGCCGAATGGCCAGGAAAGGTAACCGTATGCTGAATTTCAGCGTTCGGTTACCTTTCTCCAGCAATTCAGATCTCTTTGAATAACCTTGTGAGTGTTCGGCGGGTTTTCAGTGAGTGTTCCCTGCACTATGGGGGCCCTGTGGTGCTTGCTGAATACACAGCAGTGTCGGCGAAATAGGATCGCCGAATCGCCCCGAAGTGCGGGGAACGAAAAGTCACCGAACGTGTGGTGACTTTTCAATCTCTTTGAATAACCCTGTAAGAATTTATACCCTAGCCTTTAGAAAATCTGTCTGGATGTCTCGCATCGATAGTATGGACCGCACGTCCCTATCCCCTATTGATGCCTCCCTCCAATTGACAATATCCGCTAAGTAAGAAGCCACTGCGTGCTGACATCATTGTTGACTGATCTGGTGCCTGACTGCCAGGAAATTCTAAATCCTGGCTGCTGGTGATCCTTGGTGGGGTAGAGGAAACCTCTGCAATTCACCCAGCGTTTCTGCCAGATCTGGGCTTGGTTTATGTTGGCAAAACTATTTTTCATACATTTCACTTCCATTTTTAAGAGAAGAAGCACCCAATGGCATCTATGAGAATTATGGGGATCGATCATATTCCACCCTTTCCTAGGGGAGGGGATTGGTCCAGTGAACTGTTGAAGAGAGAATCCTTTTCAATAGATTCTCTGGTTACAATGGCCCCTAATGGGTTAAAGGAAAACAATTCATTCCACTCTTTTCATATATACATGTAATTTGCACATACGTTACTGGGCTTATACAATGTTTCCATGTCAATGTATTGAGAAGGATTATTCTTCCTTGGTGCTGTCGAGTAAGGCAGTGGGTTGCCTGGACAACTATTTGCTTGTCTGACGCACAGGTCTCACCACGTACCGGTGACGTCTTGGTGTGGTCATGGGGAATTTACTCATTGTGGCCGCATGGTCAGAGGCCATCTTGGTGCTCACTGAACACATGGTAATGACATAGCTGCAATTGTGCAAGCTTTTGCGCAAATAATTCATCCAAAGCGACGCACACTAAAATGAAAGGCTTGTTGTGCAGGATTATCACCTGAAAAGCGATATCGAGCAAACCGGGGGGGGGGGGTGTTCACTTTGTAGGTGTAATGAGTAACAGCTCTGTCTTACCTTATTGCTCTTGAGGTGGTGGGGAGCATTCAGGAAGAAATGTGTAAAAGACAAATTCTTTAACCAGAACAGATATATCATGGGTTACTTTAAAAACACACACATTAGAATGACTCTAAACCAGCCTTAAAAGGAGGATATGTCACATCTGTATGGTATTGAGTTTAGAGAACAATGCTGGGTACTGCAACTCAACCTGCACTAACAAACAGAGCTCAGTTTTAAAGTCACTCATTTAAGTTCACTTTCATTAAAATTAATACTTTAGATATTTAAGAAAAAGTAATAATATACTAGCTATTTCAAGTACTTGTTTGAGTTGGAAATAACAGTTACTTATTTAATAACAAACATTTAAATGAAAACTTTTTTCCAGCAGCCGCTCAAACAAAGATCATGTGACAAATTGCCCTGGAGGCTAATGGTATGGTTTCATTAAAAATAATTATGCCAGGTTTCCATTGTACCAATCCAATGCCGACGTCAAACTTTTACCTCGCATAGGTATAATAAGAACAACCTCCCCAACAGAATCACAGAATCATCAGAAAACTCATCTCATCGCATCATTGAAGTCTGGTAAGAATTCCAAATCATCTAAAAGCCTCTTACACCTTGCTCTTCTGCTTCATTATTTCTCTTCTACTGAAATATGTTTCTTATTAAGTTGCTCTCTTAAAAGAAATAAGTTGCATTTGACTTATTACTAAAGAAAACACATTTAGGGGTCAGGTTACATTTTGAGTTGCATTTAGTGTTCGGGTTATTCCTAAAATCTTCCAAAACAAAAGATACATTTTGTGTTTTAACATGGAGTGATCTGTTCAGTATGTTGTGGGTCTGAAGTGTTACACAGGCAGCAATGTGCAATACATCATATATGTGTGTATATACATATACACACACATATATGTGTGTATGATTATATATACAGTTGTGTTCAAAATTATTCAACCCCCACTGAAATTGAGTGTTTTGGCCAGTTTGACATTGATTTTGATCATTCAGTCATCTTGCTTACAATTAAATCAAAGAGGCACATCCTTTTACAGTTATAACAGCTTTTAAACGTGAAGCATAGCTTGACACAAGTGTCTTGCAGCGATCTACGGGTATCTTCGCCCATTCGTCATGGGCAAAAGCCTCCAGCTCAGTCACATTCTTAGGCTTGCGCACTGCAACTGCTTTCTTTAAGTCCCACCAGAGGTTCTCAATCGGATTTAAGTCAGGTGACTGCGATGGCCACTCCAAAATGTTCCAGCCTCTAATCTGCAACCATGCTCTAGTGGACTTGGAGGTATGCTTGGGATCATAGTCCTGTTGAAAGGTCCAACGTCTCCCAAGCCTCAGGTTTGTGACGGACTGCATCACATTGTCATCCAATATCTCCTGGTACTGAAGAGAATTCATGGTACCTTGCACACGCTGAAGCTTCCCTGTACCTGCAGAAGCAAAACAGCCCCAAAGCATGATTGACCCCTGCCATGCTTCACAGTAGGCAAGGTGTTCTTTTCTTCATAGGCCTTGTTCTTCCTCCTCCAAACATAGCGTTGATCCATGGGCCCAAACAGTTCTAATTTTGTTTCATCAGTACACAGAACACTATCCCAAAACTTCTGTGGTTTGTCCACATGACTTTTGGCATACTGCAGTTGACTCTTCTTATTCTTTGGAGACAGCAAGGGGGTGCGCCTGGGAGTTCTGGCATGGAGGCCTTCATTACGCAGTGTGCGCCGTATTGTCTGAGCTGAAACTTCAGTACCCACATCTGACAAATCTTTTCTCAGTTCCTCAGCAGTCACACGGGGACTTTTCTCCACTCTACGCTTCAGGTAGCGCACAGCAGTCGAAGTCAGCATCTTCTTTCTGCCACGACCAGGTAGCATTTCAACAGTGCCCTTTGCCTTGAATTTGCGAATGATGCTTCCTATGGTCTCTCTTGGTATGTAAAACATCTTTGCAATCTTCTTATAGCCATTGCCCTTCCTGTGAAGAGTAATCACCTCTTCTCTTGTCTTCCTGGACCATTCTCTTGACTTCACCATGTTTGTAACCACACCAGTAAATGTCTAGAAGGAGCTGAGTATCACAGTCATTTTAAAGCTGCCTAATTGGTGCTTATTATGCTTTATTGCTGCTCCGTGACATCCACAGGTGTTTTCAATACCTGATTGAAAACACTTGAATGAACCTCTGTTCTTCAGAGTGGTAGTCTTTAAGGGGTTGAATAATTGTGTCAATGAAGAATTCACAAAAGAAACATTTACTACTGTATTACAAAACCAATTGATGTCATTTTAGTTGCATATGGTTCTTTAAAAAGTCCTTGTAGGATTTCATTCTGAATACAATTACAAATGTACACTAAATTCCCTAAAACCCTTTACAGCATTGGGGGTTGAATAATTTTGAACACAACTGTATATATATATTGCCAAAAGTATTCATTCATCTGCCTTGACTCACATATGGATGGGTGAGCGAATACTTTTTGCAATATAGTGTGTATATATATATATATATATATATATATATATACTCGTTTGCTTACTGCATTGTGGTGTGTTGCCATGGCAGCCAGGCGTGTCGTAAGAGGCAGCCGAGCGACGGAGTACTCGAATACTACAGGGGAGCTTAATCCGAACCCAAACAACTATAAAGGAAATAATCATGGGGAAAGACACTATTAACTATCAATGCATATGTTAAATAACCTTGGTCAGCTGTACATAATGAAGTTTATATGAGTGTCCTAAATATTCAAAAAGCTGAAGTGGGCACTTATACTGCTGATGTGTAGATGTAAGATGTGTGTGGATGTTAAGTGGTGCATAAAATACAAGTGAAAGATGCATTGCTGGGGGGATGTATAAAAAGGATCTGTGTCCATATGCTGCTCAAAAAAGTGACTGATAACCTTGAATATACTGTATGAATAAAAATTAAAAAAATGTGTAAAACAAATATATATAGGTAAATTCCAACTAATTACCATATTCTAAAAAGTGTGTGTGCAGTATCATGAAGATGATATGTGTGGTGTTGTTAGCTATATAGTATGGTGTAATGGATATGTGTGATATGAATGTGAAAATAAATGGTGCATAGATGTGTAATTAAGATATTTATGTAGCGCAACATGCCTGTAAAAAAGGGTGTATATAGTGTAAACAAATGTGGTAACAATGTGTGATGGCCTCAAAAATGTGTGTTCAAGTGTAGATGAATATGGATAGAAATAAGTGTAAAAATGAAAATAAAAATATATAAATATAAACCTAAGGAAAACATGTATGAATATAAATAAATAAAACGAGATTACGATCTTTAGCGCATGCAAAGCCGGCAATTGACGTGTTACTTCCGTGTTTTGAGTTAACACAGTCAGAGACAGCGACATATGGTTGGTGAGTAATACCCTCTTTAAAGGTATAAATATACAGGTTGTTGTTATTAGATTTTATTCCTGATGAAGGCTCTTGTTTGAGCCGAAACGTCGCCTTTTTTTTTTTTTTAGACTTCCTAATAAAAAATCTTACCAGAAAAAAGAAAGATGGGGGACCCACAACAGGAACCCTCAAATTTAGACAATCACCTGACTCTCATCCAAATGAGTGAGAGCAGCACAACCTCTTACTCAGGATTAAACCTGACCTAAATAGATATATATCTCAATAAACCACTTGGCAGCTCAAAAAAGAACCGGCAAATGGCACTGGAGGAGTGGCTACAGAAAAATTAATCTTTATTAGAACGAATATAGACACTCTCAGATGCAAGGAAAAATCAATTAAAAACTAACTATTTTTTTGCTCCAGATGAAGCCAATGTTCAGTTGGCGAAACATATGTTGAGCTGATGTATCAACCTTGATTTTAAGCCGTAATTTGTTGTGTGTGCAGCATTTGCAGGGTGAGGACAGAAATCTTGAGCATGAGCTCGACTAGCTAAGGGTCAGTGTTGGCGTGCTGATTGTGAAGGTGATTTATGGTTTGCTTTTTGATGCCAATCCCTTTGTGCAATTATGGTATTCTATTATGGTGCCTAATACATTGATTGCAATCCTCTTTCCACACCCCTTTATGCACAGCCATTATACACTGGCATCAATTCCAGTACACCCTGCTTTGTCTGCTGTCATATTTATGTTTTTTAATTGATTTTTTCCTTGCATCTGAGAGTGTCTATATTCCTTCTAATAAAGATTAATTTTTCTGTAGCCACTCCTCCAGTGCCATTTGCCGGTTCTTTTTTGAGCTGCCAAGTGGTTTATTGAGATAGACTTCCTAATAAAGCAAACATTTTATTTTTTCTAAGTCCGTGAGTGCTCCTTATCTGGTTAATATAACATATGTCTGAGGATCTTCTGGCACCGCGGCACGTTCCAAAAGTGAGTTTCAAAGCGTGAGTGCTGAGAAAATTGGACTGTTATATATATATATATATATATATATATATACAGTAGATATATATATGTGTTTATTATTGCAGAAGCCACTTGTACATCATAACATTTCAAAGAATTGCATCCCAGAGCTCCTGTGCCACATTCCCCATGTGCAGCAAGGAACTTTGGGTAGGCTATGCATTGCTAATGACCCCTGTCCTACTTTTATGCATCCTGGGTCTGTTATTACACAGAACCCTAAAATCAATGCTATGCCACACTGTGGCTTTCTAGCATAGATAAGGTTTATGCAACTGGTCAAAGCCACTCCTAGGACAGCCAGTTGCATAAACCTTATCTCTGCTAGAAAGCCATAGTGTGGAACAGCATTGATTTTAGGGTTCTGTGTAATAACAGACCCAGGATGCATAAAAGTGGGACAGGGGTCATTTGCATATCCTACCCAGAGTTACTTGCTTCACATGGGGAATGTGGCACAGGAGCTCTGGGATGCAATTCTTTGAATTGCTATGATGTGCAAGTGGCTTCTGCAATAATAAACAAATTAATTATAGCGTGTAGGCTTTTTATCTCACTTTTTGTCCTCTACCACAAGCGTTGTAAATATATATATAATATATATATAATATATATATATATATACACACACAAACTATATTGCCAAAGGTATTTGCTCACCCATCCATATGCGAGTCAAGGCAGGTGAGTGAATACTTTTGACGATATAGTGTATATGTAGCGCTCACTCCCGGAGGAGCCGCTGAAATTAACCTCAGGTCAATCTCCCCGCACTAGGGAATAAATATACACCAGCACTGTTGTGGATTTTATAAGTTATATAGTTTACTGGTCTCAAATAAACTGGCATATATAAAGCAGCACGGTATACATATATATTTACAGGAATTCGTAATACGAGAAACGCGCAGCGGAAAAGAAAAGGAATTTTAACCCCTTCATTGCTGGAGTGTGAGTCCCGTACAGGTTGTGTCCCAAGAAGGTGTGCATGTATGCGTGTGTTGGCACCTGGGTACTAGATTCAACTGGCCAGTGACTGAATTCAATGTGTCTTCTTCTAGTCACGTTGGGGCCCTGTAGATTTAGACAAACTGCAGCGTGCTTTATTACTGTACCTTGGCCTGGAAGGCCTCTCACCCATCCGCCAGATACTCTGCACCCTGCTCGACCCAGGACGTCTCTCCGCCTCAATTTGGCTGGGACTCTGTGCTACCGGATCCGCTTGTCTTGCTTGTCTGTCTCTGCCACAAGATTCTCAGTTCACCGCCTGCACTCCCATTAGATCATCGCGGTCTCCTAACTCGGGGTCCAATCTGCAGCTCTGTATCTGTGTAAACCTCTCAGCGGTGGATTACTAGGTCTCTGGCAAGTCACTGAAACAGATCTCCAGCGTCCGCAAGGCAGCACCTGCGCTCCGGCCTGGTCACAATCGCTCCTTGTCTCACGTGCGTCTTGCTCTGTTCACCCCTTGGCGCGCACTGGCTCTGCTCCGCATGAGGTTGTGGATGTCTCCCCGTTCTCTCCACCCACTTCCTGTCCCTGCCCCAAAGCATGCTGGAAAACGTAGTCCAAAAATGTCCAGTATGGTTTACATTGCGCTCGTCTCCCCCTGGTGGCCAGAAACGAGTAATTACAGCAGCAGAATTAAACCAGCGCTACATATATATAACGTGTTCACAATGCAGGATGTACTCCAGGACTCCTATATGAAAATATAAAAATCTTTATTGAAGCGTTCACATATTAAACTGATGTTTCGGCTCCTTCTGAGCCTTTAATAGACCTAGATAAAGACTCAGAAGAAGCCAAAACGTCGGTTTAATATGTGAATGCTTCAATAAAGATTTTATATTTTCATATATGAGTCCTGGAGTGCATCCTGCATTGTGAACCTGTGTATATCATCGGATTGTTCTGCACCAGACGAGTTTTAAAGTCTTGGTTAGTGCTGTACCTAGTCGATTGGGGTGTGTGTGTGTATATATTTAGGTATTTAGGTTTATCCTTAATCCTAACATTCTGCTCCACATTTGCTTAATTTTATGTAACAGATTCATTAATGCAGAGACAGAGTCTGTTGACTAAATATATAGCAAAATGTTAGGATTAGGGTTGAAGGGTTAACCCTAAATTTAACCTAACTATAAAGTAACCATAACCCTGAAACTGATACAACGATCATCGCAAAAACTGACAACATATATTGTCTTTTTTGGTTGTGGAAGAATTAAAAAGCTCCAGTTTGGCAGCAATCGAAAATGTTGCGCCAATTTGAATTGTCCCAAAATTTTACGATTGCTTCTAAAAACGGCGCAAATCGTGGAATTCTAAAGCATCAAATTCGCAGTGACTTTTTTTTTTAAATCGGAGCCATTCTTATTGAGTTTGTTTCTGAAGTGACAAGGATGTCCTTTCATTAACCAGTTTACTACCAAGCAATTTTTGATAACATTTTTTTTATCGCATTTATTTGAAACATGGGATGTGAAGTTAACAAATATAGGGTAAAATAGAAATTTTGCACAGAAATTGTTATTTTGAGATAGTTAAAAAATAAAATAATATTAATTACTAAAGAGACCTTTTACATCAGAATAAAATGATAAACGGTTTATTAGAAATTTAATTAAAACGGGAGTATCTTTTACATTGAAATCTATGGGATGCACCTGAATAAACCTGCCGGATGAAACCACCGAACAGCAGGGCATTTCGACAACTTTTCTCTGCTGTTTTGTGTTTTCTGAATAGACGAAGCATTGCTTCTTTATGGGGGATTACACTGCCGTCGAACAGGCACATTTGGCGAATTGCCTGCTCTCTGAATAGCTGAATGGCCCCGCAATGTCCTCGTTCGCTGAATTTCAGTGTCCGGTTACATTTCAGCGACATTTCGGATCTCTCTGAATAACCCCCAGAATCTTCAAGTGGGATAAATAAAATGTATTTGTCTATAATTGTGTTTCTGGAATACCCACGTACAAGATCGTGTGCATGGCTTTCTCCATTTTTTTTGTAAGTTATTACAGTCTGCTTTTTCCCTGTATTCTTTGTTTCTTTTGCTGATTTAATTTTGTGTGCAAGTAATAGGGATATGCGTTTCGGGTTTTGGAATTTTGGAATATTCCTGAAATTTCCCGATTCGTGCATTCGGATTCGGCCGTTTCTTTTTTTTTCTTTTTTTTTAATTTTCAGATCCGAAAACGGCAGATCCGTGCCAAAACGAAAACTTTTTGGAATTTTCGAATGGACTAGAAATGTGTAATATCGAAATTCATTTTCGTTCCATTCGTGATTTTGGCTCCATTCCTGATTTCGGTTCCATTACAGTAATTTCGGACATCGTATTTTTCGGTTATATCGCTGATTCTGTAATTTTGTATCATTTCCATCTCAATGTATCCTTCCTGGAAAACCAGAGAAATCTCAATGTATCCTTCTTGTAAAAAATGGGAAATCTCAATGTATCCTTTTTGTAAAAAAAATGAGAAATCTCAATGTATCCTTCCCGGGAAACCAGAGAAATCTCAATGTATCCTTCTTGTAAAAAATTTGAAATCTCAATGTATCCTTCCCGGGAAACCGGAGAAATCTCAATGCATCCTTCTTGTAAAACATGAGAAATCTCAATGGCAGAATTATCGTATCTGCAGAATTATAGTATCGTATAATTATTGTATCTGAAAAACCATTAGTTTATGTCAAAATGAATAGACACTTTGAAACGAGGCGAACAGACGTTCCGAAAAACACGAAAATTTCCAGAATCACGAAAAAAAAGTCGATACGAACCGAACCGAAACGAAAATCGACCGAAATGAGTCGAAACGAAAATTTACAAAATCCGAACGAACCGAACCGAAAAAAAAATCAGTGCACAAGCCTAGCAAGTAATATCAAATAAGAGATCTGAATTTCAGTACATTGCACATACAGAGGTATTGCAGGTGGTTTGATAAACTAACCCACTGTTAGAGAGAACTCAGACAGGATCAGTTACAGTAATTTTATGCTCCAAATAATATTGTCTATATGTTGGTAATTTAACCCGTTCACTTCCGAGATCCAGTAAACTCGATTTTGCACTGTAATACATTGAAGAAAAAAAAACAGCATTACAAAATCCCACTTGGATACCTTTTTAACCTCCCTGGCGGTAATCCCAAGTGTGGTTCCGGGTTAATTTTCAGTACCGAAAACGGTAACAACGAGCCACACTCGGGCTTGTACATACCTTGTCCTTGCGTCCCCTCGATGTCCTCCCGCTGTGTCCTCCGGCCGATTGGGGCATCCTGCTTCCGGGTTCCCTTCCCTGCATGCGTCGCGATGCAGGGGGGCGGGACCCCGCGGGATATGGAAAAAAGTACCTCTTTGACATTAAAAGTAATGTCATAATCAGCCCGTCAGGGAGGTTAAAGAAAGATTAGTGTTCCCCTATGGAAAAATGTAATTCTCTTTTATCTTTCTCCAGTCACCCGGTAGTACTGTAAACAAGGTGCAAATAGCAGCTCCAAACCTCACTCTAACAAAACGCTCAAAAATGTTGCTACTGTATTACATCCAGAAAGGAGAAAACACAGGGAGATCTCTGGGATCACTCACTGCTATAAAGGGATACGATGGCAATTACTATACAGTACAGATACAAGGTGTTACTGTAGTTTCCATACACAGGCATTATTTCACATATAGATATTATTTTTATATTCTATTGGTGTTTTTTTAGAAGCTGCATTGCTAATAATCTCATTATGATCACTACAAATCCCTATAAGCAGGAGATCTCACCACTTTATTATCTATATTCATCACAGTTCCTGTATTTGATACAAAGGCTATTTCTGCCTATATTCTAATTATGCATACTTTAGAACCGATCATTTCAATAATGTTTCTGTAAACAATGAACAAATGCATGGAAAAATTTAGAGAATTTACGTGTACGATTCCTCAGCAAAAATTGATTTTGTCCCCATATATTTAACTTCGCATCCCATGTTTCAAATAAATGATATATGTATATATATAAGGGCTGGATAGTGATGGGGTAAAATAGACAAATTTGTAGGTTTCTCCAGTACAATAATGCATTTCATGTGAAGTGTTTTCTTTTCCATGTGTGTCCATCGTGCAGAATTCATACTATTCAGCAGAATACAGGACTGAAAATGTGGAAGAGTCTTTGTGTGGCGTTTATCTTCGTATACTTCATCCCTTCATCTGATGCAGCCTGTAACGAAACCGCCGTGTCAGAGTGTAAGTAAAATTTAAGTGTGATTAGGTAATTTTACAAAAAATGTCCCGAAACTCCACAGTTGTAAAGAGAATTGCCTGCTCATACGGTGCCTGTTCGAGGGCAGTGAAATCCTCACAGGGTTATCCAAAGAGATCCGAATTGCTTGAGAAAGGTAACCGAACGCTGAAAATCAGCGTTCGGTTACCTTTCCTGGCCATTCGGCTATCCAGAGAGCAGGCAATTCGCCAAATCCTGGCGAATTGCCTGCACATACGGTGCCTGTTCGGTTCCTGTTCGAGGGCAGTGAAATCCCCATGAAAAAGCACTGCTTCGGCTATTCAGAGAACACAAACCAGCAGTGAAAAGTTCCCGAAATGCTCTGCCATTCGGTGGTTTCATTCGGCAAATTTATTCAGGAGAATCCCATAGGCTTCAATGTTAAAAATATTCCCGTTTTAATTCAATATCTAATAAACCGTTCATTATAAAATTCTGCAGCAAAAAGTCTCTTTATTTATAGATTTTTTAGGATACTTTAAGCATTTTTCAGATTTTTTTTTTTTTTTTTCAAAAGTCCGATTTTTATTTTTTTATTTTTTTCAGTTTACTTCTTTTTTTTGTAACAGCCCTCTATATTATCATTCCCTGGACCTCCTGTGAAAATTTCAGACATTTTCGCTCAATAGTTTCTTTGCAAACAGCGTTTCTTTTTCCCAGATTCATACACATGGTTTTTCTAATTTATTCACTGCCTCCTCTACGTCACAGCTGCTTCGGCTCTGTGTGATTCGGCTCCTTTTCGGCTCCTTTTCGGCTCCTGTTCGGCTCCTGTTCGGCTTTTTCGAAGGTTAATCCAGATGTTTTTGCTTGTTTTCAGCGTGCATTCGGTTAGTTTTCGTCAGGTTTGCAGCAGCTTTTCCCTGCAATTCGGGGACCCTGTGGTGTTTGCTGAATACACTGCAGGGTCACCGAAATGGGATCGGCAAAAGGAACCGAATTGAAGAGAACGAAAAGTCACCGAACGTGCGGTGACTTTTCGAATCTCTTTGGATAACCCTGTCATAGAGAAGCAATGCTTCATCTATTCAGAGAACAAAAACCAGCACTGAAAAGTTTCCGAAATGCCCTACCATTCGGTGGTTTCATTCGGCAGGTTTATTCAGGAGAATCCCATAGGCTTCAATGTTAAAAATATTCCTGTTTTAATTCAATATCTAATAAACCGTTTATTATAATATTCTGCAGTAAAAAATTTCGGTATTTTTAGATTTTTTTTTTAGGATCGTTTTTTTTTCTTGATTTAAAAAAAAATAAAAATAAATATTTTTTCTGTAACAGCCCTTTTTATTGTCATTCATTGGATCTTATGTGTAAATTCCAGAAATTTTCGTTCTGTAGTTTCTTTGCAAACAGCGTTTCATTTTTCAAACATTCAAGCGTACTGTTTTGTTTTGTTCCGGTGTCGGAATTTTTCCGGCGGCTGCTCGGGTTTCTCCAGTGTGTTCGGCGGGGTTAATCCAGATGTTTTTGCGGGTTTCGGTGTGCCTTCGCGGGGTTTTGCGTTGAGTGTTCGCCGGGTTTGCGGCGGCTTTTCCCTGCACTACGACGGACCTGAGGTGCTTGCTGAATACACCGCAGGGTCACCGAAATGGGATCACCGAATTGAAAAGAACGAAAAGTCACCGGAAGTGCGGTGACTTTTCAATTCTCTTTGAATAACCCTGACAGTTTTAGCTCTTTGGGCATTATGCAGCAAACAAATTTCATTTGCTTTTGGGCTGCAGATCAGCAGATCAAGATATCTCTATCGGGGCACGGTGCCGTTCAAGCCCACAAATTTCAATCTCAGTAGTAAAGGGGTTAATTGTGTAGACATTATTATTGCCAAAACTGTGGAAAAAAATGCTTTTATTCCATATTTTTTTTTTGTAAAAGATATAAGTGTTTTATGTTTGTATATGTCTCATCAAAGTAAAGCCCCCTTTGTCCTTTAAAAATTGTGTATAATATGTGCAGTTGAAATTAAGGAAGATGACGTAAATTGAACAAATACATATCAAAAATGACAAAATTGCTTGTGTCCTTAATTAACTAACAGGGTTTTCCAAAGGGATTCGAAAAGTCAGGGCACGTTCGGTGACTTTTCGTTCTCTTCAATTCGGTTCCTTTTGCCGATCCCATTTCGGTGACCCTGCGGTGTATTCAGCAAGCACCACAGGGTCCCCGAATTGCAGGGAAAAGCTACCGCAAAACCTGCCGAATGCATGCCGAAAACCCACAAAAACATCTGGATTAACCCGTCGAAGACGCTGGAAAAACCCGAGCAGGAGCCGATCACACGCAGCGAAGCCGTTGGAAAAAAAACGATAAAAAGCCGACACCGCAGACAGAGGGAGGTGAATAAATTAGCAAAACCGTTTGTATGAATGTATGAAAGTGAAAAGCTGTTTGCAAAGAAACTACTGAGCAAAAATGTCTGAAATTTACATATGAGGTCCAGGGAATGATATTTAAAAAGGGCTGCTACAGAAAAAAGAAGTAAACTTAAAAAAAAAAAATCAAAAAAAAAATCGGACTTTTAAAAAAAACAAACAAAAAAAAACAGAAGAATGCTTAAAGTATCCTAAACAATCTATAAATAAAGAGACTCTTTACTGCAGAATTTTATAATGAACAGTTTATTAGATATTGAATTAAAACAGGAATATTTTTAACATTGAAGCCTATGGGATTCTCCTGAATAAACTTGCCAAATTAAACCACCGAATGGCAGGGCATTTCGGGAACCTTTCACTGCTGGTTTTTGTTCTCTGAATAGCCGAAGCAGTGCATTTTCATGGGGATTTCACTGCCCTCGAACAGGCACCGAACAGGCACTGTATGTGCAGGCAATTCGCCAGGATTTGGCGAATTGCCTGCTCTCTGGATAGCCGAATGGCCAAGAAAGGTAACCGAACGCTGATTTTCAGCGTTCAGTTACCTTTCTCAAGCAATTCAGATCTCTTTGGATAACCCTGTAAGGAATTAGCCAAAGCCACGTCACTAAGGGGTTAAATAGAAACATTCTAGGTAACCTAAAATGCAGATTGTATATATAAAAAGATCTGACTTATTTGACACCTGAGACCTCTTACAGATGGAAGAGCAGCAAAAAACATCCTGGGTTTTTAGGCTGGCGTCAGTCGAAGGCAGTGATCACGTTCGTGTTGCCGCACAGTTTAACGTTCGTCATAGCATAGAATCATGATCAATAAAGACCCACACGTGAAGTACGTGTGCACGAACTGCGCATGCACAACGCACGTGGCAAACGGACACAAGTTAGGCAAGAACAAAAAAACGTTAGATGGACGTGCAGAGTGCACCACATCCGCGTAGCGTTCTGTGTGAGTGAGATGTCAGACGCAGCGCATTTGCAACATCCAGCACCTTGACACACACATTGACTATCCTTTTCAAATTTTTCTAATTTTTCATATTAACTTTGTTTCCCATAATTCCCTTTTTTTTTTCTACGTCCGTCAAGAAAAAGGGACCGTGTGGTGTCTACAGTATCTTACGTCAGTACGTCTGTCCGTTATACACGCACGCAGAATGCGCTCAGACTGCGTTCGTCTGCCATTAGCCTTAAAGGGCTGATCACTGCTGTCTGTTTGGAGGGCCCAGGATGAACCGTGACACACAAAAATAATACATCAATCTGATTTGTCACCAGTCAGGCTGATCGGGGCAATGTACAGAGCGCAGCAGCGAGGTGATGATGTAGGGATGGTATAACAAAACAAAAACATTTGTCCAAAGGAAACTTAAGGGATCAGTTTTCGAACGAACCAAAAAATGTTTTGCTCGTACACGTGACTAGTGTCATCTAATCTGGACCGTGTTTCTAATTTTGTTTAGGTTCTGGTTTACTGTAGATACTCGAGTATACCGCTAGATTTTGGTGACAAAAATTTAACTTAAAATTGGAGGGGTCGCGTTATATTCGAGACATCTGCATCGAATGTAAAAAAAACTTGACTTGCTCGGGGATCCCAAGTTTCCCGGAAGTTCCAGTAGTCTTCCTGAAGTGAATGCTGGCTTCCTGACGTCCGCAAACACTTCAGGAACTCCCAGATTCAGGGGAGGTGGGATCCATCACGGCCAGAGGGCATCGTCTGTTTAAGCCAATCATTCAAGATTGGTTTAAAACCGCGCATGCACCCTTGCTCCACGCAGCAGGTGTAATTTTCTGAGCTCAAGCAAGCAGGCTCATCCACCGCGTCGTCCGCTAATAGCCAGCCCCATCCCGTTGTTGCCCCGTCCTGACGTTACAGCAGATGGGCGATTCTTCTCTTATTCTGAATGTGAGGAGAATCGTGCAGCGCCTCTGCAGTGATGTCAGGAGCTCATTCAGGAAGGCTGGCTATTTGCTGACAACTTGGTGGATGAGCCTGCCTGCTGGAGGGCAAAAAGCGCACCTCCAGGCGTGCTGTCTGTCGGTGAATGATTCACTGCGTTGGTCATCTCGCTCCGCCAGCCATCTTATCGCAAGTAAAGAAAACGGGTGGCCGGCGGCTTTATACTTAGTAACAGCTCCAATCATTTTAGAGCAGAGCACCCTGGCCTGAGGGGGAGCCTGACTTATGTTAAGAGAACCTCAAAGGATTTTAATTGTTTACTGGTACAGTATACTTTTATAATTTTGCTCCTCGTGTTATATTCGAGTCTTGTGTATTCTCTAATTTCCACAATAAATCTCTATCCATCGCGTTATATTCGGTTCGCGCTATACTCGAGTATCTACGGTAATGATCCCCCCCCTAATTTGTCTTATAATGCTTGAGTTGCACAAGTATTTGAAAACGTTAAAATGGGTGCTAAAAAACCTATAAAAAATAATGACTGATTTGGTTATGTTACAGATTTTAGAAACATATCAAGAACAGAACGTATGTTCAAAGATTTAAAAGTTCCTTCAAAGTGGAGGTGAGTTCCACTGTTTATATGTACTGTATGTGTATGTATGTGTGCATAGTTAATAAGCATAGAATAGAGCAATGTAAAAAGCTTCTACAACTTCCCTTTGCTGGAAGAGTCACAGTTTTATATAAGGGGTTATTCACAGTGCACCGAAATGTCGCCGACATTTCGGTGCTCTGTCGTTCCCCGCACTTCAGGGAATCAAATTTCCCCAACGTGTGGTAAATTCACCATTCACCGCAGGGTCCCTGAAGTGCAGGGAATTTGCTGCCGAATGCCACCGCAAACTCACCAGACATTTGCAGCAAACCCGCCTGATAGCTGCCAAACGCAGCTGTAGAGCCGCCGAGCACACGCCGACCAGCTGCAGAAAAAAGTCAACAAGCTGCCAGACGGCTAAAAAAAACAATACGATTGCAAGTGTGAAACTTTGAACATTGTTTGCAAAAACTACTGAACGACAATGTCTGAAATTAACATACAGTTGCAAGAAAAAGTATGTGAACCCTTTGGGATTACGTGGAGTTTTGCATGAATTGGTCATAAAATGTGCTCTGATCTTCATCAAAGTCACAACAATTTGAAAAACACAGTCTGCTTAAAATAATACAACACAAACATTATATGTTTTCATGTGTTTATTGAACATAACATGTAAACATTCACAGTGCAGGGTGGAAAAGTATGTGCCTAATGACTTCTCCAAGAGCTAATTGGAGCCAGGAGTGAGCCAACCCTGAGTCCAATCAGTGTGATATTATTGGATGTGTTGCTGAAAGCTGTCCTGCCCTTTAAAAACACACACCAGTTTTGGGTTTACTGGTTTCAAGAAGCACTGCCTGATGTGAACCATGCCTCGCAGAAAAGAGCTCTCAGAAGACCTACGATCAATAATTGTTGACTTGCATGAAGCTGGAAAGGGTTACAAAAGGATCTCCAAAAGCCTTGATGTTCATGTGTCCACGGTAAGACAGACTGTCTACAAATGGAGAAAGTTCAGCACTGTTGCTACTCTCCCTAGGCGTGGTCGTCCTGTAAATATGACTGCAAGAGCACAGCGCAGAATGCTTAATGAGGTAAAGAAGAATCCTAGAGTGTCAGCTAAAGACTTACAGAAATCTCTGGCACATGCTAACATTTTTGTTGACACATCTACAATAAGGAAAACATTAAACAAGAATGGAGTACATGGGAGGACACCACAGAGGAAGCCATTGCAGTCCAAAAAGAATATTGCAGCACGTTTGAAGTTTGCAAAAGAGCACCTGGATGTTCCACAGCACTACTGGCAAAATATTCTGTGGACAGATGAAACCAAAATTGAGTTGTTTGGAAGAAACACACAACACTATGTGTGGAGAAAAAAATGCACAGCACACCAACATCAAAACCTCATCCCCACTGTAAAACATGGCGGAGGGAGCATCATGGTTTGGGGCTGCTTTGCTGCCTCAGGGCCTGGACGGATTGTTGTCATTGATGGAAAAAATGAATTCCAGAGTTTATCAAGACATTTTGCAGGAAAACGTAAGACCATCTGTCCGCCAACTTAAGCTCTGCAGAGGATGGGCGATGCAACAGGACAATGACCCAAAGCATACAAGTAATTCAACAAAAGAATGGCTTCAACAAAACAAAATACGCCTTCTGGAGTGGCCCAGTCAGAGTCCTGACCTCAACCCGATTGAAATGCTGTGGCATGACCTTAAGAGAGAGCGATTCACACCAGACATCCAAAGAATATTGCTACACTGAAACAGTTTTGTGAAGAGGAGTGGTCCAAAATTACTCCAGATCGTTGTGCAGGTCTGATCTGCAACTACAGGAAACGTTTGGTTGAGGTTATTGCTGCCAAAGGAGGGTCAACCAGTTATTAAGTCCAAAGGTTCACATACTTTTCCCACCCTGCACTGTGAATGTTTACATGTTCTGTTCAATAAAAACATGAAAACATATAATGTTTGTGTTGTATTATTTTAAGCAGACTGTGTTTTTCAGCACATTTTATGACCAATTCATGCAAAACTCCACGTAATCCCAAAAGGTTCACATACTTTTTCTTGCAACTGTATAAGGTCCTATGAATGATATTAAAAAGGTCTGTTACAGAAAAAAGAAAAACCCGCTATTAAACAAAACGGAAACAAAATTCAGAAAAATGCCTAAAAGATCCTAAAAAGAAATAAAACAACTTTTTACTGCAGATCAAAAGAATAAATGGTTTATTAGATATTGGATTAAAATGGGAATATTTTTAAAATTGAAGCCTATGGGATTTGCCTGCATAAACCTGCCAAATGAAAACACCGAACAGCAGAGCATTTCTCTGACATTTCACTGCTGTATAAGTATTCCTTTTTTTAAATTTTTATTATTTCATTTTTACATTAAACTTGGTCACGTTAGCTATCATTGGAAAGGTCATAGACTGGCCTTTTCAACAATACCTCATAAGACCCCTCTAGCATTTAAGTTTCCATAGATATACTCGTCCAAAGGATCTTAAATTGTTGTTTTTTTTGTTTTTTTTAAAAACCCAGAGCAAAGTGCACCTCTGTGACAGGCGCCTGCAGACATATGCCCACTTTGCTTAATCCTAAATAAAGCCCTACCCATACAAAAAGGACTCTGTTCCAGCTGAGTTGGTAATAGGGAGCTCCTAATGAAAACTTTGAGGAATGGATAATGTCTTCTAAACTCCTTGTTGTCCCACGGTGCAAAGGGAGGGAAGATCTGCCACTTCCTCTGTCTGCAACAAACAGAAGACAGGGAACAAATAGATCCCAGTGTTCTTTCACTGTCCCTGTGCGACCCTCACATTTGTGAAGTTGCGGCAGGATCGGAATTGGGTCAGTGGAGCACGATGGACTCACCCTAAGCCGGGTCAAGAAGATCACCCTCCCAGAGCCTTGCGGTTGTAGGAGGATTTGGAGGCCGCACACCACTAAATAAAAGCAACCAATTTGAGAAGTCAAATGGAATGTTAACTAAAAGCAGACATCCTGTATAGTTCTTGAGTTACCGTTACTAGATTAAAGCCTGAGACACACTGATGTGCAACTCATTGCAACCTGCAGCGCCTGTAGGCGGCGCCGCGCTCAGTGTGTACAGATTTTTCCACCTCCCACTATCAGGCTGCATCACAATGCGGCGCTGAGCGACGGGAGTTGGAAAAATCCAGCTTTCCCCTCAGTGGAGCGACGCAATGAGGGGAGGGGCTGGATCTGCAGCACACGGCACATGCGCTGTGTGCTGTAGATCCCTCCCACCAGCACTGCTCCGGAGTCTGCACTCTTCCGTCTGTGTTCACCTCGACGCATGGAGTTAGGAGAGCCTCCCAGCAGCAGGACCCTGAGCCAGGTGCCGCCGGGACCCCCCCTCCATAATGTGAATTGCACACCTGCCCATTCCCCAATAGATATACCAATTAAAAAAAAAAACCTGCCCGAGTTCCCACACAGCACACATGCTTCGCCTTCTACCTGGCTGTGTGTATGTGTAATTAATAAATTCTATACACTGAGAAGTCTGGCTGTAAAATATATATATATATTATACACTATACACAGACCGCAGGGAGTGCTATGTAGAGTAGGGCTACATAGCACTCCCTGTGTCCCTATAAAATATATATATATATACGGGGGTGCTATATGATTAGGGTTACCTTTTTTTCTAAATTTATTAATACTATTCCTATTAAATTGGCAGTAATTTAGATGTATTTTAATCAGTAGAAACTTTTTTTCCTATATGACATGCGCTTTGTGAAAATAAGAAGGTTTTGGTGTGTATATATTAATTTAGCTGGTAGATTCCTGTCCGGTGTGGAGAGAAGCAAACGTAATGCAGTGTAGCCTGGCTGCGAGGCGTAGTGAAGTCAAGCCTGCAAAATGTTTGCTTGTCTTTGCTTCGCTACACTGTGCGCTGCTATGCACTCAGTGTATCTCAGGCTTTAGAAAAAGCGAATGAGCGAAAAACTCTGTAACCGGGCAGATTATAGAAAGAGTCAGGTCCTGGACGCCCTGACCCTCTAGCGCCAGTGGTATATTTAGGTTTTGTGCTGCCCTAGGCCTGACTAAACTCGTGCACCCCCTAATTTAAATTTGAGGCACCCCCTCCTGTCAAGGGCACACCTCTTCCTGGTTAATCCCCACCCTTCCTCTTTAAGCTCCACCTTTTCCTCTTAGAGCTCCACCTTTTCCTCTCTTTATATTAAAAGTGGATACCAAGTGCCTACTTGTATATTTTGTATACCATTTCAAATGTATCTATAAACAGAGATAAATAAAATTATGAAATGTTTAAATTCAAGCATTTTTACAAAGAACAGCCACGCATGTCAAGTATACTGGATCACAGCCGCTCTAATTGGTTGAACAATAAAATCCACAGAAACGAGCACTGCATATGAATGTATCACATAGCTGCACAGCAATTAAACTCACAGTAATGTGCAGTGTGTATGAGTGTATCCCAGAGCTCCAGGGCAATAAAACTCACAGTACTATGCAGTGTGTATCACAGAATCCACAGCAATAAAACTCCCAACAATGCAATGTGCGGTGTGTGTCAGCATATCAGAATCCACAGCAATAAAACTCCCAGCAATGCAATGTGTGGAGTGTATAAGTGCATCAGAATCCACTGCAATAAAACTCCCAGCAAACTGAGTGTATATGAGCACACAGCAATTATTTATTCTACATTTACCGGCCTCTGTCCGCGGTAGGGCTGTGTGCAGAGTCAGCAGGGACTGTGTACAGACTCAGCAGGAGGTCCCTCCAGGCCACGTTAGGATCACGGCTGTGCCTGTGCATGGAGCCATCTTGTCAGCAGTGGGGTGCCATTGCCAGAGGGTGCACCGTGGCTTTGATTCCCTTCCCGGTGGGTGTTCAGTCCAGAATAGAGTGACAGTCCATGTTAACGAAAGGGCGGGCAGCTGCGTGCATGCGTGTCACGTGGTTCAGCCAGTCAGGTGGTACTGAGACTCAGTACCACCTGACTGGCCGGACCGAGTGTGACCTGCACGCACACAGTCTCACCAGGAGCCAGGCTGCTCAATGACAAATTTCTATCACTGCAGTGCTGGTTAAGGAAAGGTCCACTTTAAACAGCAGTAAGCAGACAGGGCTTCATATTCTGCTGATAAACCCCCCCTTTACCTGCCGTTTACTGTCATCTTCTCTCTCTGGACACAAATCACATTCCCCTCCCCTCTCCTAGAGCTGCTGCGGGGCAGGGGAGGAGCTATGGAGGGAGGAGAGAGGGATTTTTATTCTATTCGATTTTATTCCGTATGCAAACGCCATGCTCCGCTGCTCGTTGTTTGAGAACACAGCTCAAAGCTGACACACAGTGACAGTGGCACCTCCTAGTACCCCCTAATGACACCCCAATAATCACTGGTACCTGGGGCGGCCCGCCCTCCGCCACTCCTCTAAGTACACCACTGCTCTGGTGATATGCTCTCATATAAGTTTGGCGAACTGCCAGCAAGTATGGTGCTGTTTGAAGGCAGTGCAAATCCCCATAGAGAAGTAATGGTTAATCTATTCAGAGAACACCAAACAGCAGAGAAATGTCAGTGAAATGCCCTGATGTTCGGTGGTTTCAATCAGCAGGTTTATTCAGGCAAACCCCATAGGTTTCAATGTTAAAAATATTCCCGTTTTTTATGCAATATCTAATAAACCATTTATTATTTTAATCTGCAGTAAAAAGTCTTTATTTATTTATAGATTTTTTTTGTACCTTTTAGTGATTTTTCAGAATTTTTTGGGCTAAATTCCCCCCCCTTTTTTTTAATAGCGGTTCTTCTTTTTCTGTAACAGAACTTTTTATTATCAATCATAGGATCTTATATGTAAATTCCAGACATTTTCGTTCAGTAGTTCTTTTGAAAACAGCAGGCCATGGGTTTGCGATGGCAGCATACAGCAGCCGACTCCATGCATTTTGGGGACCCTGCGGTGAATGGGGAATTTACTGCAGGGTGGGGAAATTTTATTCCCCTGAAGTGCAGGGAACTACAGAACACCAAAATGTTGGCGTCATTTCGGTGCTCTGTTAGTAACCCAATTAGTGGTGAGGTTTCTTGTTGCCCCCTGGAAAGTGAAAGCCTAGGCCATGCCTACCCAGGACATACTTGAAAATTAGTGACATCTCAATGTTTCCTTCCTGGTAAAAAAGTTTGCAAAAGTAAAAAAAAAAAAAAAATTTAGGGGTGGGGCCACCCAGTGGGCCGCCGCCCCCTGGAAAGTGCCGCCCTAGGCCTGGGCCTTGTTGGCCTAGGCCAAAGTACACCAGTGTCTAGCGCCCCCTTTGAGACTTGCAATCATGAACAATACAGGTTCCTGGACTTCCTGATTTTGCTTTCCAACCCTGGAGCCACACCTGAGCTCACCTTGTCCTGATCAGGATTGTATATATGGAAGCTACGCCCTATAAACCAGCACTTCCACATTGAAGTCTCAGACTGGGAAGACCTGTTCCTGAACGCTCCCTGAATTTCCCAAGTATTCTGAGACCCATCTGTTTTTCCAACAAAGACTTTCCAGAGGACCCTCTGTTGATTTCTGGACATTCATTTCATTCTTCATACCGGTACCCCCATCCTGCCTCCTGTTCCTCTCCATTCTAATCCCTGTGCCCCCATCTAGGATCCCTTTGCACCAGACCCATTGCTTGGACTTCACCGTTCTATTGCCTTCCCCCTGCCTGAGACTGTTGCTTATATTATCTGTGTTATATGTATATATCTGTTATTCCATGTTATCTGTATCATTACTTATTCTTAGACTGCCCCATGTGCTGTTCGTTTCCCTTTGTGTCCCTTTCTACTTTCACCTCTAGTATTGCCATCTTGCTATCCCTTAGTTATTCTGTTACCTACCTGCTCCCATATTCAGTTCTCCTTAACCTCCCTTCCCACTACTCTCAACCATCCCTCTATTAACTCTATCTCCTTTTCCTACATCTCCTCTCCTTCCCTAATCTATTCCCCTCTTGTGTCCAGTCTCCTCCAGTGTCTAGTTCTGATCTGTTGTTTAGTTCATGTCTTTTATGTTCTTGTGTTTATTCTAAAATAAAATCCCTTTGTTATCCCGCAACACTGCATCCTGGGCTCACAACCCACCAGCTGCACAAGATCAGTCGAACCCTGACAGAGTTTGTTTGTGCTGTCAGAATTAATTACATATGATGTATGTAATAGGGATGTGCGTTTCGGGTTTCGGAATTTCGGAATTTTCACGATTATTCCCGATTCGTGTTTTCGGATGCGGCCGATTTTCCGAAAATTTTTAGATCCAAAAATGGCAGATCCGAAAAGTTTTCCGAGCCGAAACGAAATATTTTCGGAATTTTCGAATGTACTTGAAATGTGTCAAATCGAAATTTATTGCTTTGAAACGAGTAGAACAGACGTTCCGAAAAACGAAAATTTTCGAAAAATACGAAAAGTCGATACAACAAACGAGCTAAGTGACACGAAAATACCAAAAATAGTCGATATTCCGAAACCATTTACAATTCCGAAAAACGAAAATTTCCGAAAATACGAAAAGTCGATACAAAAACGAGCTAAGTGACACGAAAATACGAAAAATGGTCGAAATTCCGAGAAAAAATGTACACAAAAAACGAGTCGAGCCGATCCGAATCGAAACAGAAATCGGTCGAAACGAGCCGAATCAAAGTTTAAAAATCCTAAAAATCAAATCAAACCGAAAAAAAAATCGGTGCACAAGCCTAGTATGTAATGGGCTGAACTTTTTTTAAATGATGTCTGAAGTTGAAGGTGTTTATTGGTCTGTAATCCAAGACTCTTTATTTCTGTCCCACTGCAGCAAAACCAGGCAGCATGATTGCAGACTTCAGAACAGAGAATCTTTTAAAACTAGGGATGTGCGTTTCGGGTTTCGGAATTTCAGAATTTTCACGAAATTTCCCGATTCGTGCATTCGGATTCGGCCGAATTATTTTTTTTTTTATCCAATCCAATTTCCGAGCCAAAACGAAAACTTTTCGGAATTTTCAAATGGACTTGAAATGTGTAAAATCAAAATCCATTTTCGTTCCATTCGTGATTTCGGCTCCATTCCTGATTTCGGTTCCATTTCAGTAATTTCGGACATCGTATTTTTCGGTTATATCGCTGATTCTGTAATTTTGTATCCTTCCCATCTCAATGTATCCTTCCTGGAAAACCAGAGAAATCTCAATGTATCCTTCTTGTAAAACATGAGAAATCTCAATGTATCCTTCCCGGGAAACCAGAGCAATCTCAATGTATCCTTGTAAAACGTGGGAAATCTCAATGTATCCTTCTGAAACAACATGAGAAATCTCAATGGCAGAATTATCGTATCGGCAGAATTATCGTATCCAAAAAACAATTAGTTTACGTCAAAGTGAATAGACACTTTGAAACCAGGAGAACAGATGTTCTGAAAAACACGAAAATTTCCGAAATCACGAAAAAAAGTCGAACGGAAATCAGCCGAAACGAGCCGAAACGAAAATTTACAAAAACAGAACGAACCGAAAAAAAAATCGGTGCACAAGTCTATTTAAAACAGCACCTTGTCTGTCTCTCTGTTCTCACTTAAGTGAAGTTTTTTTGTACTCACTGGAGCAAGCGAGAAATCAACAAATCTCCTTCATCACAGAACTCGGCCAGTCCTGCTGATTATTTTGCAGAAAACATCTCGCCACCAAGTAATCAGTTTCACCTCACTATAGGCTCACACTTACACGTGCTATTGATCGCAAAACTATAGCCAGGCTGGGTTTTATGGAATTCGTTATATGTATTGTGAAAATAAAGCCTTTCAGTGTGTCTGCCAAATGGGAGCTCCGTTCCCTCAGCAAAAAAATGTGGAGGAACTAAGTTCAAACGTGTTTGTGCTCGACGTGACCCCTGATCCCATCTTTATGATGTTTCCGTGAGATCAATGATTGAAGCAGATACAAAATGTTTCATAGTTTTTCCTTTCATTAACAATAATAACCTGCTAGATCTCATAGTAAATGGTATAATTAATCTGCTTCAAAACGTTTATTTGTGCCCAGTTCTTTTTTGTTATTGTGTGTATACTTAACGTCTGTCAATACTTTCAGCGCATCTAATCACTGTCTTCCTTATGTTTAAAGTGGATTAGTAGTCATTTGGGAGATTAGTGAAGTCGCTGTATCTGTTACATCAGAAGATGTCAAGGATGATATAATAACACTGTACATAACCTCCAACACTGCTATGTGAGTATAATGGATCCACCCCTATCCCCTCACATTTTCCCCCAAAATGTTTAATTACTATGTGGTTATTTGGTGTTTCGGGAAAAAGGGAAAGGAAGAAAACACACAAGCACATTTGACTGGGATATTAAAGGGCCACTACCACCAAAAAACAAAATATCCTTATTGTGTTTATTGTATGTTGCTGATATCTTACATGTGCTTTATGTTTCTCTTCTTTTTTTAGTTAAGACAATATTTTACTCCAACTGTGTCACTGGGAGCATCCGTTATGTGAACTTTTGTGTTGTAAACTGCCCCCCTCCACAGTATCTTTACATCACTTGCTCCCCACTTTGTGGCATTTGTCAGGATAGTGTGGCCCAACAGGCGAACGACCCTAGAAATATCAAAAAACTGAGAGCAGATCTGGTCTATCAGCTGCCCTCAGCTAAAATGGGGACGCTAAGTGGAAACATTTGCTCTCGCAAATCTCCCCTTAGCATCCCCATTTTTTACCAGTAGATTACAAGACAGATGTTGAGTCCAGCACTAAAGCACCGTCGTGAGCATCCACTCCATGTAGGCTTCTCTTGTCAGGTCACATGACGAGAAGGATCTCTCCTCTCAGTGGATTGATAGCACAGTGAGACTGGGGACTTTTTTCCCCAGTCAAACTCTGCTCCCAGCGGCCAGAAGTGACGGATCGGGCCACTGTTCTCGCCGCGTGGTGAGAGGGGAGTTTTTGTTTTTTTTTGGGGGGGGGGCTCCAGCTACTGCTAAATGATTCCACAGAAGTGGAATAATTTAGTTGCAGCTCTAAGCTGTAGCTAACTTTTTTACTTGGCGACAGCTGTGAGTAGTGTTCATGCTGCTTTTCAGTCATGAGGAAGACTGGTGGGCTTTTAGTTATACAAATCCACCATGAGATCAAAAAACAAAGCCATGGAATGGAATATGCTGCAAAGGTGACCTGGCTTGAGGTACAATTAAATATACATAGTACAGGACACCAGCCAGATCACCTTTGCAGCATGTTCCGTTCCGTGGCCTCGTTTTTTTATTGAAAGCAGCATGAGCCTTTGTGGTTCGCTACACAGCAGCCTGTGGTTTCATTGGTTAGGACTCACCTTCACTAGAGGTGCCTTGACGTTGGCAGGTGAGCTTACATTACACTACACTGGACATTGCAGTAAACCAAAGCCTCTATTTCTGTTTTGTTTCACACGGTGTTATTGGAATAAGCGCAGATGACACTTTTTTTTTCCTCGTTATGTTTTATACATGTTGTTGGGCTGGATACATCTGGTGGTTGCAGGCGCCCCAATGGGGAATAAGTGTGACCCCGCTCTTCCTGTACTCTTACCTCAGCTTGCCTGGCTCACAATAGACCCACTTCTGCCCTAAACATTCCCTCCTCCACCACCTTAAACTGTTAACTACTGTATATTAAACATCTTGCATCATGGGAAAAATACAAAAAAGGAAACGAGATCAGAACCTTATGTAACTGTCATGGTTTTTTGGAGATGTGTTGTCTCTTGCATGTTTGGAGGTGTGGGAGCACTTCCTGGTTTAAAGAGCTGTCTACACCAGAGACATTAGGCAGGTGTGTACAGTAGGTTCCTGGTTTCAAGGCTGCTGGAGGAAAGAGCCAAGTGTGTTGCATAACTCCTCAAAAGGACTTATTTGCATTTGTCTCACACGGTAATTTACATCTGTGTTTGTTTTATATTGTGTCTAATGATTTATATCACTTTACATGGACAATGTTATCTGTTAATGATGTAACTGGATTCATAGGCATCACTAGAGGGGGTGGGGGCAATTGCACCCCTAGGTTATTGTTTGCCCCCTTGCCAGGGATCAGTATCCAACTTCCCCCATTTATTCGGACTGCTGTATCTCAATCTCTATGCGTCCTACGTTGTCATTGGAAAGGGGAGAGTCTGGCCTTTCCAATGATACCCAACAGGACCATATTCAGTGTAAAAATAAAATCATAAATAATATAATAATGTAGCCTTTTCATTTTTTTTCCACAGGGCTGAAATGCTCTGCAGTGTTATTTTGGAATATATATATATATTTATTCTGTCTTTTTTTAACATGCTATAAATAATAAATGTTGTTTTTTACCTTATTCGTGTGCAGCCAACTTGGTTATTCTATATATTTGAAATGTGGCTTGCACCGATTTATTCCTTCAAGATAAAACTATTTTTGCTGAAGGAGCTGCGGTAATACAGGATATATAATTTATTATTCCAAGGAAGCCCGCACTCAGTGTATCAAATAGATTATTCCTGCTTCGGTGCAATCCGACTGCACAAGATCATATATAGAAAGGATCCAAATGCACACGAAGACTTGAATGCAATAAAAGATATTTATTGTTGCATAAATTTATGCAACAATAAATACCGGTATCTTTTATTGCATTTTCAAGTCTTCGCACATTTGGATATTTATATCACGAGTATCGCAGTACGTAGTGATACCTTTTTTATTGGACTAACATAACATTTAAAAGACAGGCTTCCGAGAGTAATCCTCTCCCTCAGGTCTGGATGCTTACTGATCAGTTCCTAGAATTAAACATTAGGACATTAAGGGTCACATGGGTGGGGGTTAGATGTCATAAAGAGTGAGTCAAATGGTACAGTTGTGTTCAAAATTATTCAACCCCCAATGCTGTAAAGGGTTTTAGGGAATTTAGTGTACATTTGTAATTGTATTCAGAATGAAATCCTACAAGGACTTTTTAAAGAACCATATGCAACTAAAATGACATCAATTGGTTTTGTAATACAGTAGTAAATGTTTCTTTTGTGAATTCTTCATTGACACAATTATTCAACCCCTTAAAGACTGCCACTCTGAAGAACAGAGGTTCATTCAAGTGTTTTCAATCAGGTATTGAAAACACCTGTGGATGTCACGGAGCAGCAATAAAGCATAATAAGCACCAATTAGGCAGCTTTAAAATGACTGTGATACTCAGCTCCTTCTAGACATTTACTGGTGTGGTTACAAACATGGTGAAGTCAAGAGAATGGTCCAGGAAGACAAGAGAAGAAGTGATTACTCTTCACAGGAAGGGCAATGGCTATAAGAAGATTGCAAAGATGTTAAACATACCAAGAGAGACCATAGGAAGCATCATTCGCAAATTCAAGGCAAAGGGCACTGTTGAAACGCTACCTGGTCGTGGCAGAAAGAAGATGCTGACTTCGACTGCTGTGCGCTACCTGAAGCGTAGAGTGGAGAAAAGTCCCTGTGTGACTGCTGAGGATCTGAGAAAAGATTTGTCAGATGTGGGTACTGAAGTTTCAGCTCAGACAATACGGCGCACACTGCGTAATGAAGGCCTCCATGCCAGAACTCCCAGGCGCACCCCCTTGCTGTCTCCAAAGAATAAGAAGAGTCGACTGTAGTATGCCAAAAGTCATGTGGACAAACCACAGAAGTTTTGGGATAGTGTTGTGTGGACTGATGTAACAAAATTTGAACTGTTTGGGCCCATGGATCAACGCTATGTTTGGAGGAGGAAGAACAAGGCCTATGAAGAAAAGAACACCTTGCCTACTGTGAAGCATGGCGGGGGGTCAATAATGCTTTGGGGCTGTTTTGCTTCTGCAGGTACAGGGAAGCTTCAGCGTGTGCAAGGTACCATGAATTCTCTTCAGTACCAGGAGATATTGGATGACAATGTGATGCAGTCCGTCACAAACCTGAGGCTTGGGAGACGTTGGACCTTTCAACAGGACAATGATCCCAAGCATACCTCCAAGTCCACTAGAGCATGGTTGCAGATTAAAGGCTGGAACATTTTGGAGTGGCCATCGCAGGCACCTGACTTAAATCCGATTGACAACCTCTGGTGGGACTTAAAGAAAGCAGTTGCAGTGCGCAAGCCTAAGAATGTGACTGAACTGGAGGCTTTTGCCCATGACGAATGGGCGAAGATACCCGTAGATCGCTGCAAGACACTTGTGTCAAGCTATGCTTCACGTTTAAAAGCTGTTATAACTGTAAAAGGATGTTGTACTAAGTACTAAGATTGAATGTCACTTGGGGGTTGAATAAAACTGATAATGATGTGAGCACAGAAAAGACATTTGTGGTTATTTCATTATAAATGTTATGTTATATTTGTCTGACCTACACGTGCCTCTTTGATTTAATTGTAAGCAAGATGACTGAATGATCAAAATCAATGTCAAACTGGGCAAAACACTCAATTTCAGTGGGGGTTGAATAATTTTGAACACAACTGTATGTTCAAAATGGGAAAATTAACGCATGAGGGATCTTGGGCCCATAATAAAACAGAGATAAAGATCACACAACTTGAATGGAGAAAAAAAAAAGGGACAAACACAAAACATTAAACAGTGAAGGCTAAAAGAGACACGAAGAAGAGAAAAAATCATCAGCCAGAATTTTGAAAGTATGTGACGTTATGACAATGGGTTAAAAACCCAGAATCGATGTTGAGTCCAGCATTTATAGTGTTAAAATATGTGATCATTTTCATATGGTTTGCGTTCACGGTTGGCTCTAAAACGTCCTTTGAGGTTTTGGATGGAGTGGCCTGTTAGATTGAAGTGATGTCCCACTGGAGTGCAATATGTATTTTCCGGGTGGTTCTTGATAGTGTCTGTGCTGGTTCATTCTGAGATTCACAGGGTAATTCAGAGAATCAAAGTCACCGCACGTTCGGTGACTTTTCGTTTTCTTCAATTCGGTTCGTTTTGCCGATCCCATTTCGGCGACCCTGCGGTGTATTCAACAAGCACCACAGGGTCCCCGAATTGCAGGGAAAGGCCACCGCAAACCCGACGAAAACTAACCGCAAAACCTAGCGAATGCACGCCGAAAACCTGCAAAAACATCTGGATTAACCCGCCGAAAAACCTGAGCAGGAGTCAATCACACGCATCGCAGCCGCCGGGAAAAAGCCGACACCGCAGACGAAGGAGGTGAATAGAAACATAGAAACATAGAAAAATGTCGGCAGATAAGAACCTTTCGGCCCATCTAGTCTGCCCAATTACATGGATACTTTACCTGGATTTATCTTTTGTTTAGGATAGCCTTATGCCTATCCCATGCTTGCTTAAATTCAATTACTGTTTTGGCCTCTACCACTTCTACTGGAAGGCTGTTCCATGTATCCACCACCCTCTCAGTAAAATAATGCTTCCTGATGTTACTTTTAAACCTTTGCCCCTCTAATCTAAGGCTATGTCCTCTTGTTTTGCTATTTTGTTTCCTTTTAAATATACTCCCTTCCTCTACCATGTGGATTCCCTTTACGTATTTAAATGTTTCTATCATATCTCCTCTGTCTCGTCTTTTTTCCAAGCTGTACATGTTAAGATCATTAAGCCTTTCCTGGTAACTTTTCTCCTTCAAGCCGTACACCATTTTAGTAGCCCTTCTCTGAACTCTCTCTAAGATGTCTATATCCTTCTGGAGATACGGTCTCCAGTACTGCACACAGTACTCCAAGTGAGGTCTCACCAGTGCTCTGTACAGTGGCATGAGCACTTCCCTTTTCCTACTGCTAATACCTCTCCCTACACAACCAAGCATTCTGCCAGCATTTCCTGCTGCTCTATTACATTGACTACTTACCTTTAGATCCTCTGAAATAATGACCCCTAAATCCCTTTCCTCAGATGTTGAGGTTAGGACTGTATCAAATATTCTATATTCAGCCCTTGGGTTTTTACGTCCCAGGTGCATTATCTTGCACTTATCCACATTAAAACTCAATTGCCACAACTCCGACCATTTTTTTAGTTTACCTAAATCATTTGTCATTTGGCTGATCCCTCCAGGAACGTCAACCCTGTTGCAAATCTTTGTGTCATCAGCAAAAATACATACTTTTCCATTAATACCTTCTGCAATATCACTAATAAAAATATTAAAGAGAATGGGTCAAAGTACTGACCCCTGAGGTACCCCACTGGTAACAAGACCTTGCGCCGAATAAACTCCATTTACCACAACCCTCTGTTGCCGGTCACTCAGCCACTGCCTAATCCAGTCAACAATATTGGAATCCAAGCTCAAAGATTGCAATTTATTGATCAGCCTTCTATGCGGAACAGTATCAAAAGCCTTACTGAAATCTAAATAAGCAATGTCTACTGCACCACCTGTGTCTATTATTTTTGTTACCCAATCAAAAAAATCAATAAAATTAGTTTGGCATGATCTCCCTGAGGTAAACCCATGTTGTTTCTGATCCTGTAATCTATGTGTTTTTAGATGTTCAACAATCCTTTCCTTTAACATGGTTTCCATTAATTTCCCCACTACTGACATAAGACTAACTGGCCTATAGTTCCCCGATTCCTCCCTACTACCCTTCTTGTAAATGGGCACAACATTTGCTAATTTCCAGTCTTCTGGGACGACTCCCGTTAACAAGGATTGGTTAAATAAATCTGTTAATGGTTTTGCTATTACATCACTGAGCTCTTTTAATAATTTAGGGTGGATCCCATCAGGCCCCATTGATTTATTTGTCTTTACGTTAGACAGCTGCTGTAGAACCTCCTCCTCTGTAAACTCATATGTAAATTAGCAAAACAGATTGCTTGAATGTTTGAAAAGTGAAACGCTGTTTGCAAAGAAACTACTTAGCGAAAATGTCTGAAATTTACATATGAGATCAAGGGAATGATAATAAAAAGGGCTGTTACAGAAAAAAATAAGTGAACATAAATTATTTTTTTTAAAAAAATCTGATTTTTTTTTTTAAATCCAGAAAAATGCTTAAAATATCCTAAAAAATCTATTAATAAAGAGACTCTTTCCTGCAGAATATTATAATAAACGGTGTATTAGATATTGGATTAAAACGGGAACATTTTTAACATTGAAGCCTATGAGATTCGCCTGAATAAACCTGCCGAATGAAACCACTGAATGGCAAGGCATTTTGGGAAACTTTCACTGCTGGTTTGTGTTCTCTGAATAGCCGAAGCATTGCTTTTTATGGGGATTTCACTGCCCTCGAACAGGCACCGTATGTGCAGGAAATTTGGCAGGATTTGGCGAATTGCCTGCTCTCTGAATAGCCGAATGCCCAGGAAAGGTAACCGATCGCTGATTTTCAGCATTCGGTTGCCTTTCTTCAGCCATTCGGATCTCTTTGGATAACCCTGTTAGTTTAAGGCAGACCTGAGGAAGAGAGTAATAGTCTGGAAAGCTTGTCTTTTAAATGTAACGTTAGTCCAATTAAAAAAGGTATCACTACGTACTGCTAT
The DNA here is from genome assembly GCA_009667805.1 of Leptobrachium leishanense. Taxonomy (NCBI): domain Eukaryota; kingdom Metazoa; phylum Chordata; class Amphibia; order Anura; family Megophryidae; genus Leptobrachium; species Leptobrachium leishanense. The sequence goes on along the minus strand of CM019074.1, from coordinate 37,555,780 downwards.
ACTCGTGATTTTGGCAAACTGGACTATCAAATTTGGATATTAATAGAGATAAATATATATATAGTGTGTTTAATATTGCAGAAGCCACCCGCACATCATAGCAATTCAAAGAATTGCATCCCAGAGCTCCTGTGCCACATTCCCCATATGCAGCAAGGAATTCTGGGTAGGATATGCAAATGACCTCTGTCTCACTTTTATGCATCCTGGATCTGTTATTACACAGAACCCTAAAATCAATGCTATGCCACACGGTGGCTTTGTAGCAGAGATAAGGTTTATACAACTGGTCAAAGCCACTCCCAGGACAGCGCTGTTTCAGGTTTGTTGAACCTTCATCAGCTAAGAGGCAGGCATGACCAGTTGCAGTGGATGCTTGGACCATAGGTAAGTAAGTGTCTATAAGGGTTGTGGCGAAGGACTAAAAGTGAGATAAAAAGAATCCACACTATAATAAGTGTGTTTAATATTGCAGAAGCCATCCACACATCATAGCAATTCAAAGACTTGCATCCCAGAGCTCCTGTGCCACATTCCCCATATGCAGCAAGGAATTCTGGGTAGGATATGCAAATGACCTCTGTCTCACTTTTATGCATCCTGGATCTGTTATTACACAGAACCCTATATATATATATATATAATTTTATTTTTTTCTAGTTGTATGATTTAGTTGCAAAAACTATTAGTTTTGACTGTTATTTTAAGACATCTGTATGAAGCATGCCATTTCTTTAGACCTGTGCAGCTATACCTTACTTTATTTTTCCTTTTTCCATGGAATTACTTTAGAAAAAAACAGCAGCATGTGTTTTAGAAAGTGTTTTTATTTGTATTGCTCAAGTAATCTAGTTACGCTTATGTAAGTGGTTGCGTCCCTTTTAATCCAATCTGTCTAAACCCATAGGGCCCTATTACAATCTTAACGCAAACATTATCGCGTGCGCAAAAACGCATTATCAGGGGCAAAACCCTTTGCGCATAACGTCGCACAACAAACGCGCGTAATTGTCTAACGCGGGTGGACCTGCGCGAACCGTTTGCGAGCTTACTGTACTGCGCGCGTCCTATACGTAACATTGTGAGCACAAATGCGTTTGTGCGCTGGTACGTGGATGGTATTACAATCTATGCGCAGTTTTTAACGCACCGCGTTTGCACGCATAATTTTTAACGACTCCTAAAAGCTGGTGTTAATGGCAAATCTGAACGACCTGGCTGAACCCAAATACACCAGCACAAAAAAACCAGAAAAGTATAGTTACACATTCTACTCATACCAAACCAATAAAATTGAGAAGTTGTGCGTGTTTTTATTATTGCTGCAGCATATACACTCAAATTTTTTTTGTCGCCTGCCAAAGTCAATCTAACGGGAGACAATTGTGGTTCTTAATTCTGATTGGCTGAATCGCATGAAAAAACTGTCCACACACCGATTTCTGCGCGCAACTTTAATGCGAGCGCATTTTTGCGCGTCTGTTTTACAGGCGTTATTTTTTGACAGATGGAAAAATACAATGGATTGTAATACCAGCGGTGATTTACGCGCGTTAACGTTGAACGGTTCGCGCACAAATTAACGCTCTGCGCGAGCGTTTTTGCATGAAGATTGTAATAGGGTCCATAGTTTGGATGTTGTCCAGCTGATTTTATATTCTGGACCCCTGTGTCCTATGGGTTGCACTGAGTGAACTAGTGCTTGCATGAAGGAAGACTGTATTACTCCAACAAATGGCAGCCTCTTATTTACCCTTTCATTTGAGCAATGGATGGGGTTGCGGAGAGGTTTGATTATTATTTCTAGTAGTCATGTGGGTTGAGACACTAACCTATGGGAAGTGATTTTTCTATGTAGCCCACACCTTTCACATGAGGTATAGTACCGGAGAATTCACTTCTCCATTAAAAAGGGACCACTGAGAAGGCAGGCTGGGGAGCTGTTTTTGCCCAGCAGAATCCCCACAAAAGCTTAGTTTGGCCCTGCACCAATGGATTTGGTGTCATGTCCTAAAATCTTGCCAAAAATGGCCGCCTTTTGCCTATAGACTCAAATACATTCAAAATAAATGGGTTTTTAGGGATTCCAGGGTGTGTTGGGATGGATGGACAGCGAGATGTCATCTAAACAGTTTGTTTTAAGATTCCTATAGCATCGCTTCTGGTATCGCTGCAATCACTGTAGATTATGTTACCCCCCCCCCCTTTATTAAGGGTTTTCCTTTATAAAATAATAGAAGCTTTGATCTCAGCAATACCAGAGAGCAGGATAAAGTGTCGTCCCGGCTGAATAATTGACGCGGTTTCTCTAGTTTTAGTAATGTAGTCTCAGAATAGTAAATTAATGGTGAGGACACAGTTTGTGCTGCTGTTTCTAAAGTCTCTTTGCTACTTGTAATTGTTATAATGCTTGATCTCTATACTTGTCTCCATAGGGTTAATAAACAGAGTAAAGCTAAAGGAGGTACAATCTCAGGCGTTTTACCCATTATTATGAGAATTGCACATAATACTGACACCGGGTTCTCCTATCAGAGTGCAGAAATAGGCAGCATGGAAAATCTTAACATGAAATCACCGGATGAAGCAGAGTAAGTATTTCATATGTTCCAGTATATACAGAATATATATATAATATAGTATACTATTTTTAGTTTATTGTGTATTAACCCCTTAACGACAGACGAGTGTCGCCCATTGGGAGGGGGTTAACGCCGGAGAGGCATACTGGTATGCCTTGCCGCCGGGTGTCACTGATTTGGTTCGCCACGCAGTCGACGCGTGATGCACGCCATTGGCTGCAAGGGGGCGGCCTGAGTCACATAAGTATTTCAGCAATCACAGCATTTTATCACCTGTAGTAAGAGCTTCTTCTCTTACTATTCATATAGTTCGGAGGTCGTTGACAGCATTGTACAATATGTAGATATAAAAGCTATAATGTGATTATTAAACCGGAGATGCACTGAATGCGATGCATTTTGCCCCATGGACAGGCCTGCCCTGGGTCAGTGTGTGCCCAGTTGGTCATTAGCTATGAGGTCAGGGCAGGGCCGGGCAAAGACACCGTGCTGCTTAGTTCCGAGGATGAAAGTCCCTGCAAAAAAAAAAACACAAATAAAAATACGCAGCGTATCACAGAGCACCACAGCAATAAAACTCTTAGTGGGAGTCAGTGTGTGTGTGATTGGTGGGGGGGGCATCCATGGGCGGGGAAATGAAGGGGTCATTGTCAGTGTGCGTGGCATTAGTTCAAGAAAAGTTTTGGTCTGCTGGGGAGAATCACTTCACAGCAATAAAAGCTACACTACAATACACTACACAATACTGTTTATTATTGATGTGGTGCTCTGTGATGTAGGGATGAGCCGAACACCCCTGTGTTTGGTTCGCAATCGAACTCGAACTATTTCAAAAGTTCGAGTTCGGACGCGAACACGATCCAAACTCAATGCAAATCAATGGGTCCCGAACGTTCGTTTTTTTGTTTTTTTTAGAGTGCCCTCCAAGAAAGCATATATGCTAGATATTTGCCGTAAAAGGTGTATGGGGGTCCGGGTACTGCCCTGGGGGACAGGAAACAAGGACAAAAAGTTACTTTAAAAAATGTTGTTTTTTTTAACAGTGAGTTTTCCATGAAATAAAGGTTAAGAATATTATTAGTGATATTGCAGAAGGTATTAATGGAAAAGTATGTCTTTTTGCTGATGACACAAAGATTTGCAACAGGGTTGACGTTCCTGGAGAGATCAGCCAAATGACAAATGATTTAGGTAAACTAAAAAAATGGTCGGAGCTGTGGCAATTGAGTTTTAATGTGGATAAGTGCAAGATAATGCACCTGGGACGTAAAAACCCAAGGGCTGAATATAGAATATTTGATACAGTCCTAACCTCAACATCTGAGGAAAGGGATTTAGGGGTTATTATTTCAGAGGATCTAAGGGTAAGTAGTCAATGTAATAGAGCAGCAGGAAATGCTGGCAGAATGCTTGGAATTCTGGCAGAATGCTTGGTTGTGTAGGGAGAGGTATTAGCAGTAGGAAAAGGGAAGTGCTCATGCCACTGTACAGAGCACTGGTGAGACCTCACTTGGAGTACTGTGTGCAGTACTGGAGACCGTATCTCCAGAAGGATATAGACATCTTAGAGAGAGTTCAGAGAAGGGCTACTAAAATGGTGTACGGCTTGAAGGAGAAAAGTTACCAGGAAAGGCTTAATGATCTTAACATGTACAGCTTGGAAAAAAGACGAGACAGAGGAGATATGATAGAAACATTTAAATACGTAAAGGGAATCCACAAGGTAGAGGAAGGGAGTATATTTAAATGGAAACAAAGTAGCAAAACAAGAGGACATTGTCTTAGAATAGAGGGGCAAAGGTTTAAAAGTAACATCAGGAAGCATTATTTTACTGAGAGGGTGGTGGATACATGGAACAGCCTTCCAGTTGAAGTGGTAGAGGCCAAAACAGTAATTGAATTTAAGCAAGCATGGGATAGGCATAAGGCTAAGTATCCATGTAATTGGGCAGACTAGATGGGCCGAGAGGTTCTTATCTGCTGAAATTTTTCTATGTTTCTAAGAATAAAAACGAAAAATTCCTTCAAATATCGTGCCTAGGAGGTCCCCATAACCTACCCGTGAAGCGGCGGATTGTAGTATGTATAAAATCATTTAAAAATAAAAAATGACATTTCAAATGACTGTAAATGGTTTTCCTTTAATCTATTCATAAACAACTGCTTGGGGCGGCAGCCTGTATGAAAAGAGACGTTTTAGGACACGCAGAACAAGTTTAGTGATTTTTTTTGGGCTAAATTATGGTGAAACTTATGCAGGCTTTGGATGAAAGTAACAATAGGTGCTTTAAAATTGGGCCTTTAGCGTCGGTAACAGTGCCGTCACACCGTAACCCCTCTGTGGTATTGTGGAAGAGTGCAGGGTTGGACCCTGCGTCAAATATTTAAATTATATGAATCTGGTACAGGCGTCAGTGCACCCAAATATTTTGCCTTTGGTGGCATCAAGTGCCTTCACACCGTAACCCCTCTGTGGTATTGTGGAAGAGTGCAGGGTTGGACCCTGCCAAGACAGATTCTAATTTGCTGAACTGTGGTATAACTCACTGGTACAGACTGATAACAGGCAGTGCCAACACAGATTCAATTTCCCAGAAATCTCCTACAACGTCACAGATACACCCTGACAGAACAATGTCCTCTCCTCTCTGATTCACTCCTGCAAACACACAGGCTGTGGCTGCAGGCAGGGAAGCCTTATATAGTGTGCTGCGGGACTTAGCTCTGTGAGTCCATGATTGGGCAAAATTTGCCTAATCATGACTCTGAGCCGTGATTGGCATAGTCTTGCACCTGTCTTGCACCTGACCTGTGGTCAGGTGCAAGGCTGTAACCAATTACAAGCTTCAGGCCAGTGGAAAAGTGCATTGTGGTCCATTTGTGGTGCATTGTGGGCGAACATGCGGCGAACACGCGGAAATTTTCAGAGTTCAAAGAACAGCTGAACGGGCAATGTTCGAATCGATCTCCGAACTGATCCGACCCGAACGCTCATCCCTATCTGTGATACACTACAACACAGTACACATTACTATATCAGAGGTCCACAACACTAAAACTCACAGTAATGTGCAGTGGTTTGAATGAGTATATCATGGAGCTGTACAGCAATAAAACTCATAGTAATATGTGATGTGTACGAGTGTACTGTAATATGCAGCACTCTGTAGTGTATCACAAAGTCCCAAGGAGTTATTCAGAGTGACGAAATTTCGTTGCTCTCTCGTTCAGCGCACTTCAGTAAGTTCAATTCACCAACCCTGCTGCAAATTAAGCATTCACTGCAGGGTCTCCGAAGTGCGCTGAACGCAGCTGACAATCCTCCAAACAGACCGCTGAACACAGCCACAAACTGCTGGATACAGCCAATCCGCCAAACGCAACTGAACTGACCGCCGAACACCGATCAGCAATCGCACACTGCAGAAAAAGCCGATCAGCTGCCAAACACCACCAAGCTAAGGGTAAAGAAAAAAAGGCAATGTTAAAAAGGGCGTTTAAAACAAAAAAAATGCTTGAAAATAAAAAGAGGCAATTTTAAAAAAGGTGTTTAAAATGAAAATAATATTAAAAAGAGGTCCTATGAATAATAAAAGGTCTTTTGCAGAATAAAAAAAACACATATAAAAAATGGGAATCAAAAATGTCACCAAAAAAACCCAGAAAAATGCCTAAATAAAATTCTAAAACTTAAGTAAAAAGACATATGCTGCAAATGAAAAGCATAAAAGGTTAAATAAATGAAAACGAGAATATTTTTTTTTTTCAGAAACCTATGGGATTCTCCTATATAAACCTGTCAAACTGAAAATCTGGGCATTTAGCCAACATCTCGGTGCAGCACAACGTTCTCTGAATAGATTAACCATTACTTCTCTATGGGGAATTTCACTGCAGTTGAAGGTCGCCAAATTGCGGCGATCTGAGGTGAATTGCACTGTATTTCGTTGGCAATTTGGCGAATTGACAGCTTTCTGAATAGCTGACAGGAAATTGCACTGCACGATAAAATTCACCATTTGGTGCAATTCGGTGGCAAGATCGTCAGTCTTTGATTAACCCCTATATAGTAATTTTAATTATGTAGAGCTCCACAGTAATAGTGTTTAGCGTGTGTGTGATAGCTGTGTAATGATCTGTGATTAAAAATATTGTTATATTCTTACATGGATTTATTACTTTGCTTTATAACATTTTAATGTAACTGACTAGATATCTAACCCTCTCTCTGTAGGGCTGTTCCTGTTTCCAGAAGAGTAAATGTAAGGCCTTCATCCAATAACTTTATGTAAGTGGATTTCTGTTGTTCAAGGGATAGGCATAAAACACCAAGGGGTAGATTACATTCCTAACGCTAAAATGGGGACTCTAACAGGGAAAAAATCTATGCCAGCAGGTTTCCCTGTAGCGTCCCCATTTTAGCGTTCGATTCTGGGGAGGGTCGGCCCAAGCCACTGTGCTGCCTGGAGCGACAGATGAAATGCTGCCCCCCCCCCAAAAGGAAAAAAACACGTGGCATGCAAAAGCATATCACAGAGCTCCACAGCCATAAAACACAGTAACGTGTGGTGTGTATGAGTATCATTGAGCCACATGTTCTGAACCCACCGTCACACACATCCACATCCAATGACACACACATCCAGTGATACACACACACCCACATTCAGTGACACACACACACACACACCCACATTCAGTGACACAAACACACACACACACACATTCAGTGACACACACACACATTCAGTGACACACACATCCACATTCAGTGACACACACACACACACATCCACATTCAGTGACACACACACATCCACATCTAGTGACACACACATCCAGTCACACACACACACATCGTGACACACACATCCACAGACAGTCTCACACACTCAGTGACACACATTCAGTGACACCCACACACCCACATTCAGTGACACACACACCCACATTCAGTGACACACACACACTCAGTGACACACACACACACATTCAGTGACACACATCCACATCCAGTGACACACACATCCAGTCACACACACACACATCGTGACACACACATCCACAGACATTCAGTGACACACACACACACTCAGTGACACACATACACACACACACATTCAGTGACACACACACACACACATTCAGTGACACACACACACATTCAGTGACACACACAGTGACACACACACACACAGTGACACACACACACAGTGACACACACACACACATTCAGTGACACACCCACACATTCAGTGACACACACACACACATTCAGTGACACACACACACATTCAGTGACACACACACATTCAGTGACACACACACACACACTCACACACACACACTCAGTGACACACACACACACTCAGTGACACACACACACATTCAGTGACACACACACACATTCAGTGACACACACATCCACATTCAGTGACACACACACACATCCACATTCAGTGACACACACACATCCACATCTAGTGACACACACATCCAGTCACACACACATCCAGTCACACATCCAGTGACACACACACACACATCCAGACACACACACATCCACAGACAGTCTCACACATATCCACAGTCACACACATCCAGTGACACACACACACAAGTCAAGCACCTATACACTTACCCACCCTGGTCACCAGCGTGCTGGAGGGTTTGTTGGATGCCTGGTCGAGGTCAGGCTCCAGAGGCCTGGCTTCGGGCCTAGTCAGAGGCCTGGTCGAGGCCCGCTGGATGGCGTGAAGGGCTGGGCGGGTCCGGGCGTCTGCACTGGCCGGGGTCTGGCCTCGGGCCTGGTCAGCCCGCTGGAGGGCTTGAACTAAGCCTGGCACCTGCACACTGGGAGGACGCCGGCGCACTCGAAAGCCTCCCAGCATGAGCACTCAGGCAGCGAAGGGGGCGGGCGCTAGCCCGCTGGAGGGCTTGAACGCCGCTGGGCACCTGCAGGCTGGGAGGACACTGGCGTGCTTGAACACCTCCCAGCACGTGCACTCTGGGAGGGAGCCGGCGCACTCGAAATCCTCCCAGCATGAGCACTCCAGCACTGAAGGGGGCGGACGCTAGCCGGCTGGAGGGCTTGAACACCGCCGGGCACCTGCACACTGTGAGGATGCAGGCCAGCGCGCTCTAAACCCTCCGGGCATCTGCATGCTGGGAGGACGCCGCCGGAGGAAGCCTCCCAGCACGTGCACTCTGGGAATGAAGGGGCGGGCGCTAGCCGGGAGTGAAGGGGGCGGGCGCAGCCTGGTTTCTCTACCAGCAGCAGGGCCGAAGGGCCTTTCCAGGGCGGGAGCTGTATGCCGGCGCCTTTGACAGGGCGGCAAAATGCCGCCCTGGACAAAGGGCCGCCTGGAGCCGCTGCTCCACCCTGCTCCATGAACGGGCCGGCCCTGATTCTGGGCCAGGCGATACCATGGCACCTTGTCCCAGATCAAAGAGCTACCTTCTGTGATACTCTCGGTAGTTTTCCATATGTAATCTAGCTCAAACATGAGTTGGGTATATCTGAATGGGCAGGTCTGGCAACCCCTCAAGTTCCGCGTTCACCAGCTACCAATGTTTTTTAAATAAAATATATTTTTTTATACAAAACCATGCAGAGACCCCATATCACAGATAAATTCAACTTTAGGCCAGTGCCTGTCAGTGTAGTTACTAAATTTCTCCGTAATCCAAAAATGACATACCAGTCTGAACCTGATCAAATCCCAGCAATGCTGCAGAAAATCAGTGCGCCGGCAATTGCAAAACTTGTCGTAAAGCTCATCAATGAATCACTGGTGACTGGATACATACACAAACTCTGGAAGACTACAAGAGTGGTACCTATCCTTAAAAGTGGTGACAGTACTTTGTTATCTAGCTACCGTGCGATATCATTGCTCCCTGTATTGTCAAAAATACGTATACACACAACTACATGATTATTATCAAACATCAAACTAATTAGCCTCAGGTCAATCCGGCTTTCGTCCAAATCACTCTACAACCGCACTTTTAAAAGTTTGCAATGATACCCAAGCTGGCATGGAACAAGGAGACCTGACTGGAGCCAAGGCCTTTGACACAGTAGACCATGGCATCCTATTACAAAAACGTAAACTCTGGTATTAGCGATCACATGCTAACTTAGTTTCAATCGTATGTATCCAACCGATCACAACATGTGTCCATTTCTGGCAGCTCCTCCCTCCCCCTCCCAGTCACGTGTCGAGTACCCCAAGGCTCGATACTCGGCCCCCTGCTATTCACGATATTCATAAATGATCTGCCCAACGTCTGCAAAGCCTCAACTGTACTCATGTATGCAGATGACAACGTAATCTATACCGGCAAACCAAATCTCCCACAGCTGGAGGCTGTGCTGCAAGAACAATTCACAGAGGTAGAAACGTGGATTGCAGATAACAAACTTTCTTAAATACTGACAAAACTGTAACAATGCTCTTTGGAATAACACCTAAACTACATAAATTGCAAAATCCACATCTATGTGTCAGGACAAAATCAAATGGCACGCTGACCGGTCACTTCTCTCAAATATCTATGTATGTGGTTAGACCCAAATCTATCCTTTAGATGTGGGGGCCCCACATTGGTGAAAAACTCTCATCTAAACTTTACCCCAAACTAGGCACCCTGTACAGAAACAAATCCTGCCTGAGCCCCGCGGTAAGAAAGCAGATTGTACAACAAATGCTTATGCCGGCTATTGAATACGGAGATGTAGTGTATGCAGTTGCTCCGCAAACACACCTTCAGAAACTTACTACATTGTATAACTCATTCTGCCTCTTTGTTCTACAATGTACCTACATGACCCACCATTGTGACATGTTAAAAGAGCTAAACTGTCCATCACTGGAATCTAGACACACTCTTCACCTTTCCAACCTGGTGTTTAAGAGATTTTCTGGGAAGCTGCCACCCTATCTGAATAGGCTGCTTCCCCTAGCAGTTCCCTCCTCCTATAACCTCCAATCCAGGACCAGCACTTTACTTGCAATACCATAATACAAAAAGACAGTGGCTCGATGCTCATTTTCCTACAGAGCACCGCAATTATGGAATAACCTCCCAGACACCGTCAAATCTTCCCCCAGTCTTCAGTCACTCGAGCTCCCTATTAACATACCTCAATACAGAATGCACCTGTAAACATGTAACATAGTGACTATATTACTTACATATTTATTTTCTGTGTTAATTTGTATATTTGTGTTTTGATTCTAATATCTTGCATTTATTACTTGGTATTTCTGTAACGACTGTAAAATTTCTATGTTCGTGAACCCAGGACATACTTGAAAACGAGAGAAATCTCAATGTATCCTCCCTGGTAAAATACTTTGCAAATAAATAAATAAATATTGAAGGTTTGAGTGACACAATCTGATGCTGGATGTTCCCAGTGTGGACAATTATCTAAAGAGCAGTTCAGCACAACTTTCCTTATTATGATAAAGTCATAGGGCCTTATTCTGGACTAGCTTCAGCTCAGCACCTCAAATCGTATAGTTTGTGTTAGGGTTTTTATGGACAACTTACTATTTCATGCAGAGTAGTGATGGATCGAACACCCCCGTGTTCGGTTCGCATTCGAACTCGAACACCCTAAAAAGTTCGACCTCGAACTCAAACACATTACGAACACCATTCAAGTCAATGGGGCTGGAACGTGGAAAACTAAGGTCCCCTCCAAAAGGGCATATATGTAAGATATTGGCCACAAAAGGTGTATGGGGGTCCGGGTACTGCCCTGGGGGACAGGAAACCATGAAAAAAGTTTTTAACCCTTTCACTGCTGAGTGCTGAGCCATTTCACCGCTGTGCGCTGAGCTCATTTTTACCTCTTTTGCTCATGTTTAAATGCGATTTGAAGCCATGGGAATTGTTTGACCAACGAGTGGGAAATGTTTGACCAACAAAGAGTTGGAAATGTTTATGAATCCCATAGGCTTCAATGTTAAAAATATTCCTGTTTTACTACAATATCTAATAAACAGTTGATTAAGACTTTTCACTGCAGAATATTATAATCTATTCGATTATTTTTTTTTGGATTTTTTAAGCATTTTTTGGATTTTTTTTTCTTTAACCATTTTTTTTTTTCAAACTTTCAGCTAACGTCCCGAAAAGTTCGAAGTTCGTGAATTTTCAAACAGCCAATGTTCGAATCAAACATCGAACCGGCAGCCCATCCCTAATGCAGAGGACAGTGTATATAAATGTTGCTGATTATGAAATAGGTTCTCAGACTCCAGCTGCAGTGCTATGGCAAATTTATTAAAAGAACAACTTAAAAGGTTAAACTTCATCTCTAACTTCTAGCCAGTGTCCATTCGACTGACTTACTCAACTACTTCCTGCTGAAGTGCAGTGCAACATACATTAAACTTCCCCCTGGAACCAAACATACTCTTTTTTCTGGTTCCACACATATTGATACAGACAGGACATAGAAAATACTGCCCTGCAACATTTATATGCATATGCTGCAAGAGGAAATCAAGGCAGGTCACCTGGTCACTTTCTTTTTTAAATTTTTTTTTTAGAATATTTGCATAATCAGACAAAAAGACATGGGTAAGAAATGACCATGCATAATAAGTCATCTAAACAGTCATATAGCAATAAAGACAATAAAATAAACACAGCGGAAAATTAGTGTCCTCAAAAAATGTCATATAAAATGGGGGTAGCTAAAACAAATTGCGCAAGAGTCCTCGGAGGAATAAAAAGCGTAGAGCAAAAAAGACTCAACTGGTCTTTAAAACAACAATGTCCACGTAAGGCGTCTTGGTTTCTGGGGAAAATAGCTCAGCAAGGGGGGGGGGGACTGCAAAAACACCAGAGAGCAGATACAGTTGTGTTCAAAATTATTCAACCCCCAAAGCTGTAAAGGGTTTTAGGGAATTTAGTGTACATTTGTAATTGTATTCAGAATGAAATCCTACAAGGACTTTTTAAAGAACCATATGCAACTAAAATGACATCAATTGGTTTTGTAATACAGTAGTAAATGTTTCTTTTGTGAATTCTTCATTGACACAATTAATCAACCCCTTAAAGACTACCACTCTGAAGAACAGAGGTTCATTCAAGTGTTTTCAATCAGGTATTGAAAACACCTGTGGATGTCACGGAGCAGCAATAAAGCATAATAAGCACCAATTAGGCAGCTTTAAAATGACTGTGATACTCAGCTCCTTCTAGACATTTACTGGTGTGGTTACAAACATGGTGAAGTCAAGAGAATGGTCCAGGAAGACAAGAGAAGAGGTGATTACTCTTCACAGGAAGGGCAATGGCTATAAGAAGATTGCAAAGATGTTAAACATACCAAGAGAGACCATAGGAAGCATCATTCGCAAATTCAAGGCAAAGGGCACTGTTGAAACGCTATCTGGTCGTGGCAGAAAGAAGATGCTGACTTCGACTGCTGTGCGCTACCTGAAGCATAGAGTGGAGAAAAGTCCCCGTGTGACTGCTGAGGAACTGAGAAAAGATTTGTCAGATGTGGGTACTGACGTTTCAGCTCAGACAATACGGCGCACACCGCGTAATGAAGGCCTCCATGCCAGAACTCCCAGGCGCACCCCCTTGCTGTCTCCAAAGAATAAGAAGAGTCGACTACAGTATGCCAAAAGTCATGTGGACAAACCACAGAAGTTTTGGGATACTGTTCTGTGGACTGATGAAACAAAATTAGAACTGTTTGGGCCCATGGATCAACGCTATGTTTGGAGGAGGAAGAACAAGGCCTATGAAGAAAAGAACACCTTGCCTACTGTGAAGCATGGCGGGGGTCAATCATGCTTTGGGGCTGTTTTGCTTCTGCAGATACAGGGAAGCTTCAGCGTGTGCAAGGTACCATGAATTCTCTTCAGTACCAGGAGATATTGGATGACAACGTGATGCAGTCCGTCACAAACCTGAGGCTTGGGAGACGTTGGACCTTTCAACAGGACAATGATCCCAAGCATACCTCCAAGTCCACTAGAGCATGGTTGCAGATTAAAGGCTGGAACATTTTGGAGTGGCCATCGCAGTCACCTGACTTAAATCCGATTGAGAACCTCTGGTGGGACTTAAAGAAAGCAGTTGCAGTGCGCAAGCCTAAGAATGTGACTGAACTGGAGGCTTTTGCACATGACGAATGGGCAAAGATACCCGTAGATCGCTGCAAGACACTTGTGTCAAGCTATGCTTCACGTTTAAAAGCTGTTATAACTGTAAAAGGATGTTGTACTAAGTACTAAGATTGAATGTCACTTGGGGTTGAATAAAACTGATAATGATGTGAGCACAGAAAAGACATTTGTGGTTATTTCATTATAAATGTTATGTTATATTTGTCTGACCTACACGTGCCTCTTTGATTTAATTGTAAGCAAGATGACTGAATGATCAAAATCAATGTCAAACTGGCCAAAACACTCAATTTCAGTGGGGGTTGAATAATTTTGAACACAACTGTAAGTGTCTGAAAAAAAACATGGTGTAGTGGCAGGGGGGGGATCATCTTGGGACGAGGTCAGAAAACAATGGGCAAGTGAGTCGAGATGGGCCCCCTCAGCCCGTATCCAACAGGATTGGGGGCACAAGTCCTCCTCAGGCCTGTACGTGCCGCTTATGGCACGGCAGACAACCAGCTTCCAGGTCCCAACAGACGCCATATCGGCCTCAATCCAGGACCAAGGCAAACACCGCCTCCCCTCAGCTCTTAGGCCCTCAGTCCCAATCGTCGCTGCCAGTACAGACCACACAAAGAGGGCCGCGGAAGACGACTCAGCCATCACCATCTCAGGAGGGCTCCTGCAGGCAGACCTCCCGGTGTGACTCGATGGTCTCCCCAGAACACAGAGAAGACAGGCACAGCGTAGGATCTGGATCTCCCGGCCCTCACTCCATGGACCATCTGCGCCATCCACATGTCCAACAGGTGTAGTATCCCCGATACATCTTCCATCACTTCTGCAGGCCCCCAACTCCCACCAGTCGCTGCCATGAGCCTCAAGTGAGCGAACTCTCCTCCTCCCCTGGTAACTGTGCCAGCCAGGCCTCGGGTCGTGAGCGCAGCCTCCATACCTCTGCCGGGGGGGGGGGTGCTCCAAAGTATGCCATGCCACTCGCTCCTCCATCTTCTCCAAGGGGACATCAGGTGCAGTCGGAAGATGGGGGCCCTCCATCCTCGCAGCCCATGACTATCAGTCACTAGGCAGGGGCTCACCACAAGGGGAAGCAGGAGGAATGAGGGGTGAGTCAGCCCAGGTGCCGAAGGGTAGGTCTCAAAATGGCTGACGGCTGATCCGACCCGGTGGGAGATCTTGGCAAAAAAATTCAGCTGTGCTCTGGAGGGGGGTGGAACAAGAACGTGCCCCGTAGCAATTCCTGTAATGGCCAGCCATGCAGGGACTCCAATAGTGGGTAGTTCATGGAGAAGCTCAGGTTAAAACCCCCCTGGTAACAGGAGAATCCTGCAGAGCTCCACCGAGACACGTCTGCTCAAATTGCAGAGTCGGACACACCCCCCGGTCACCTCCTTTTTGACTTTTTTACCTGCAGAATATGGATTATACATGCTGCGGGGTTGCATTTATCATACACTGCCCATCAGCTTGAATCAATTATATCTCCAGGAAAACATGGCTGATCTGGCCTATTTTGTGGCTCCATCATAATATGGCTGATATTAGGGAGCTGCTGATGCAAAATCTTTCCTGTGTTTTGTATCTTCTCAGTCTAGCCTCTCCTTCCCTGTGCCCCAGTCCAGATTTTATCCAACACCATTACCCTGTGTTTATTATTGCCGTGTTCCTGTATTTTCTATTAAACCCATATTATAACTTCTCTATACCTGCCTTTATCTCTGTGTTCCTGCATCCTGGAGTCAGACCCTCATGCACTCTTACAACACTGGACATATTTTCAGCGAATGTGTGTGTGTGTGTGTGTGTGTGTGTGTGTGTGTGTATGTTTGTGGTGCTGCAACAGCATTCTTAGAAATACAGAATAGTCTCTTTACTATCAGGGTAATTCAAAGAGATCCGAATTGCTTGAGAAAGGTAACCGAACTCTGAAAATCAGCGTTCGGTTACCTTTCTTGGCCATTCGGCTATCCAGAGAGCAGGCAATTCGCCAAATCCTGGCGAATTGCCTGCACATACGGTGCCTGTTCGGTGCCTGTTCGAGGGCAGTGAAATCCCCATGAAAAAGCACTGCTTCGGCTATTCAGAGAACACAAACAAGCAGTGAATGGTTCCCGAAATGCCCTGCCATTCGGTGGTTTCATGCGGCAGATTTATTCAGGCGAATCCCATAGGCTTCAATGTTAAAAATATTCCCGTTTTAATTTAATATCTAATAAACCATTCATTATAAAATTCTGCAGTAAAGAGTCTCTTTATTTATAGTATTTTTAGGATATTTTAAGCATTTTTTTTTTAAGTTTACTTATTTTTTCTATAAAAGCCCTTTTTATTATCATTCCTTGGACCTCCTATGTGAATTTCAGATATTTTCGCTTATTAGTTTCTTTGCAAACAGCGTTTCAATTTTCAAACATTCAAGCAAACGGTTTTGCTAATTTATTCACTGCCTTCTTCTGTGGTGTCGGCTTTTTCCAGAGGCTGCGCTGTGTGTGATCGGCTCCTGATTGGGTTTTTCCGTAGGCTAATCCAGATGTTTTTGTGGGTTTTCTGCGTGCATTCGCAGGGTTTTGTGGTTAGTTTTCGTTGGGTTTGCGGCAGCCTTTCCCTGCAATTCGGGGACCCTGTGGTGCTTGCTGACAGAGCCGTAGCTAGCTCCTTTTGCACCCGAGGCAAAAACAGAAAATTGTGCCCCCCCACATAATTTTAAAAATCCGAGTCCCCGACCAGTGGCGCAGTGCTAAGCTCCTGGATGCTCCCCGAGACCAGAAGCAGTGGATCGGACCACCCTTTGTGCTGTGGGATGAGAGGCAAGTATGTGATTTTTGGGGGGGTTCCAGCTGGTGCTGACTGATTCTGCAGAAGCGGCATCACTTAGCACCAGCGTCTAGCTGTGGGTAACTTTTGTAGCTATGGCGGGATGGTAATTAGCGTTAGGACTTTGCGCTCCCCATGTTAAGTATAGGGAGCGCAAAGTACAGTAACCTCGCGCTGAAAAGCACAATCTCCTGGATATTTTAACCTGTTACCGTTGGGATTGTAATATGAGGGTCCTGTGCTAGGATGTGATATGGGCAGCATGCAGTAACCTCATTTATCCTAGCACCAACGCTCACATGTGTGAGTGCTAGCGTTAAGGAGGTGATGGGGCCCTCATATATAGTGCACACACAGTACATGTACAAATACAGTACACACAGAATACATGCATGTATAGCAAAAGAACATTTAGCATAATATACACCTCCCAGAATAATATACACAGCACTGAGCCCCCAGACTATTTCCCCAAGTTCACATGGATATTATTGATCCCAGCTCATATGTGTATATCTTGCCCCAGTTCACATGGATATGGCCCAGCTCATGGATATGCCCCCCAGCTCTCATGGATAATGCCCCCAGGTCTCATGGATTGTGCCCCCAGGTCTCATGGATAGTGCCCCCAGGTCTCATGGATAATGCCCCCAGGTCTCATAGATAATGCCCCCAGGTCTAATGGATAGTGCCCCAGGTCTCATGGATAGTGCCCCCAGGTCTCACGGATAGTGCCCCAGGTCTCACGGATAGTGCCCCCAGGTCTCATGGATAGTGCTCCCAGGTCTCACGGATAGTGCCCCAGGTCTCACGGATAGTGCCCCCAGGTCTCATGGATAGTGCCCCCAGGTCTCATGGATAGTGCCCCCAGGTCTCATGGATATTACCCCCAGGTCTCATGGATAGTGTCCCCAGCTCACCTCTCAAGCTGCCGCACTTTGCCGGTGGCCGCGTGCTTCCTACTAGAATGGCCGCTGACAGGAAGTGTAGCCGCTCGCCTGGGATCAATGAAACCTGCCGCGATCTCGCGAGATCGCGGCTGGCTGTTAGATCCGAGCTGAGCGGCTGCACTTCCTGTCAGCGGCCGTTGTAGCAGAAAGCTCGCGGCCGCCGGCAATCGTTTCGGGCTCGGACGGGGCCACAGCTTCATAGCTGTGAAGGGGCGCAGCCATGGCTCGAGTCCTGCGGGAACGCTGCGAGAACGCAGGTTCCCGCAACCTGCATTCCCGCAGCGTTACCGCAGGTCTCGAGCCATGGCTGCGCCCCTTCACAGCTGTGCCTGAGGCACGTGCCTCACTAGCCTCGCCCTTCCTACTGTTAGCGTACTCCTGACCCCTATCGGCGACAGCTCTCCTTCTGTGCATCAGACGCCATATGATCGATCGGAGAAATGAAAGACACGGAGACGTGGTATCTCGTATGCAATCAATTCTATTGATTCATTCTTGTGTTCGGTCTTTTAAAGGGTTCTCGGGGGAGGATACAGGAAAAGAGAAGGGGAGGTTTGGGGAGGACACAGGGAGGTACAATATTGGGTGAGACGCAGCTCACCAATCAGCGATGGACATGGCATAGATTAATTACATTAAAGTATATTAGAAGATGGAGCTTAGATTAATTAGTAGCGAAAGCCATCACCGCACATAGCAAGTTATCCATTAACATCGGTCAAGGTGACCTAAACTATTCGTAGGAACAAATCAATACTTCTGTTGAATGTGCTGGGTTAAATGAAGCTGTGTAAATACTAAGATGAGCAGAAAAGATCAAGGTACAGAATAACAAAATTGCAACAGGAACTGAAGCAACAGAATAAGAACATTCATCATAAAAGCAGAATTAGAAACATGAACAAGAGGCCTACATGAGGTGAAAATACCTGCCTAGATTAATGGTCAAGACAGAGGGACAATTAGCAGCGTAAGTCATTAGTAGAATTAATATCTAACACCTACGGCCCTGCTTGCTGAATACACCGCAGGGTCACCGAAATGGGATCGGCAAAACAAACCGAATTGAAGAGAACGAAAAGTCACCGAATGTGCGGTGTCTTTTCGATTCTCTTTGAATAACCCTGTATACCTATGGATCCTGAAAGGTTATCTATGCTCGGTACCTACATGTATCCAGCCGCTGCCACCTTTTAATCCTACACACCTATTTATGTGCCTTTCGGTCTAAGCTAGACAGAGTTGTAAAGGTATATAGTGGAATTGTGTCTTTTGCATGTCTTTACTATTTTTTTATCTTTTTCTTTTTTGTATGCTTTTTTCTTTTCAGTATATCATTACTTAGTAAATACCTAGATCGAGTATGACGTATATCAATGTCTTTGATTACTATTATCACTTTTTTATTTTTATAAGTAATTAAAAGTTACATTATATTATACATACATATATCTTGCAACATATTCTACCACCAGCAATCTCATTATTTGTATCTGATTCGTGTGAGTTTGGGTTACCCCCTAGTATGTTTATTTGAAACATTTCCTTTATTCAGTCGCCTATAAAACGTTGCGCCACTTTTTGACAAAATCTCTCTTGTACCTACTCAAACAATTTATTTGTAATGCACAAGTAATCTAGTTACAGTTTACATAAGTTATAGTGTCCCTTTAAGGGTTGGGTCTTTATCCTGTGTTGCGTGGAATAGGGCCTTGATGTGTCAGTATCTACACCATTGCTTACCCCATGTACATTTTTATTTTTCAGCTACTTTTTGAGACCAGCGTGCTTTTTGGAAATGAGCCTTGTGGATATGGTATGTTTCTATTTTTTATAGAGTCATGTGGAATGTATGTGTCCCGTCTCTTCATGGTCTTTGGTCCCAGCGGCCGGCAGCGCCTTCCTCGTTACTCGCTGACTGGCCACTGAGTGAAGTAGCAGATGGTCACAGTCATGGCCGAGGGCGCGGGAGCATGAAGAAGCAGCATCCGTCGACTTCAAATTGAAACGCCTGAACCATGGTTCCTTGCCCTGACATGGTTTTCACTCCTCTCAGTGCGTTCTATGTGTTCGTTCCTGACTGGTCACCTGTGTACGACTTCTAGCTAGAGATGTGCACCGCTAAAAAGGTTGTTTCGGTTTTTTTCCAGGTGTTTTTTTTCATTTCGGGTCGTTTCGGACCATTTTTGATTCAGTGATTCGATATCGATTCGAAATTTAAAATCGATACAACAATTCGGATCGATTCAACATTTCGGATCAAATTTCGAATTGATATAAAAAAGAAAATCTATTTTTTTTAAAAAAATGCTCAAAAGATCCTAAAAAAATCTAAAGATAAAGAGATTCTTTTACCGTAAAATATTATAAGCAACGGTTTATTAGATATTTAATTAAAACAGGAATATTTTTAACATTGAAGCCTATGGGGTAAAACATTTTCCACACCATTTTTAACATTGAATCCTATGGGTAAAATATTTCCCACACCTTTTTTAATATTGAAGCCTATGGGGTAAAACATTTCCCACTCCTTTAACATTGAAGTCTACGGGATGCAACATTTCCCACACCTTTTTTAACATTGAAGCCTATGGGGTAAAACATTTCCCACACCTTTTTTATCACTTGAAATGAACTATCAAATGGATATCCATTTAATAGTTCATTTCAAATTCAATAGTTAGTCGAATCGGTGCACATTTCTTTTTTTTTTTTTTTTAAAAAGCGGGTTTTTTAAACTTTATTTTCATTGTTTCCTGTCCCCCAGGGCAGTACCCGGACCCCCATACACCTTTTATGGCCAATATCTTGCATATATGCCCCCTTGGAGAGCACTTTAAAATTCTAAATTTTGAGTCCCATAGACTTGCATTGAGTTCGAATCGTGTTTGCATTCAAACTTTTTCAAAAGTTTGAGTGTGAATACGAGCTGAACACGGGGGTGTTCGGCTCATCACTGCTGTAGAGGTGCTGCCCGGCAGTGTGAGGATTCGTATGCTACAACTATCAAATGGATCAACTATCGAATTTGAAATGAACTATCAAATGGATATCGAGTAACTATCGAATTTGATCGAAACGATACAAAATTACGGAATCAGCAATGGAACCGAAAAATAAGATGTCCGAAATGGAACCAAAATCATGAATGGAGCGAAAATGACTTGCGATTTTACAAACTTCACGTTCATATGAAATAACGAAATTATTTTGTTTCGGATCGGAAAAAAATTTGGATGCTGTGTATTTCGGTGCTGATCCGATTCGGAACATCGGACGAATCTGAAGCACCAAATCGGCCCTATTCGTGAAAAAAATGAATCGTCCAAATCGAAATGCAAATCCCTATTAAATATTAAGCTGTGTCACGGATTTTGTACTTGAGTCAAATTAAACAGTGAAATGAAATTAATTTGTTTCATAAAGTCCTTTGCTGACTATTACTTGTATTGTAAATTAAGATCAATTTTAAAGTTGATATCAATTCGAAATTTGATTTCAAATTCGATAGTTGATATCAAATTCGATAGTGTGGGAAATGTTGTATCCCATAGGCTTCAATGTTAAAAATATTCCCGTTTTAATACAATATCTAATAAGCCGTTGCTTATAATATACTGCAGTAAAGAGTCTCTTTATTTCTAGATTTTTTAGGATCTTTTAAGCATTTTTGTATATCAATATGAAATTTGACCCGAAATTTCCAATCGATCCGAAATTTCGAATCGAATGGCTCAATTTCAAAACGATCTGAAAATTTCGTGTGGTCGACATTTCAGATTTGGGATGCCCTCGGAAGCACGAAAATGGTAAATTTCGTAGGGAAAATGAATCTGTACGAAACAAATTGCTCATCCCTACTTCTGACTTGGCTGACTATTCTCCTGGCTCTTAACCATTTGACACTTTGCTTACGACCCGATCTGGCATCTGACCCCTGGCATATCTCTGACCCGATTGGTATAAACCACTGGTATCTGACTCACAAGCTACCCTGTTATTAACCCCTTAAGGGCCGCTGATGTACCCTGTACGTCCTGTCCTCGGGTCTCCCTTAGACCCACGGACGTACAGGGTACATCAGCGGCACCTAATCCCCCTCCCGCCCGATACTCACCTCCCTCGCTGGATGTCAGCCAAGCCTCCAGGTCCCCCCCACCCACTAACAACCTCACCATATGTGTGAGGATGTCAGTGGGCCAGTTAACCATCTAGCTGCCATGTAGAGATAAGGGGATCCCAAGGATCCCTTTATCTCCAGATCCATGGCAGCTAGATGGTCATATTTGACATCATTTGAAAGGCCTGATTATGGCCTTTCAAATGACACCAAACATGACCAGGTTTGGTTTAAAAAAATGTTTTAAAAAATTAAATATAATAAAAAAAAAAATTTAAAGTTTTTTTTGTCTGGGGGGTTTAATTAAATAGGACCTAGGCTGTCATCTAAAAATAATTAGCACAAAATGGTCAGAATGAGCGCAGCGCACATAGGTGAACTGTCTCAGCAGTGAAGGGGTTAAAAAGCAAACGCATGTAAAAATTGGGTATTTCTAGTCTCGGGACAAAATTTTGAACCTATTTAGCTGGGGTCTTTTTGGGTGGTTGTAGATTTTGGGGATTAAATTACGAAAAAGTGTGTTTTTACCATTTTTTCCTCATATTTCATATTTTTTTTATAGTAAATTATTCGATATGATGGAAATAATGGTATTTCTAGAAAGTCCATTTTATGGCGGGAAAAAGGGTGTATAATATGTGTGGGTTGAATAAACGAGTAAGTGGAAAATTTGACCTAAACACTAACAGCGCAGAAACGTAAAAACAGCAGCGGTCACTAAAAGACGGATTTGTGTAAAACCGCCTGGTCACTCAGGGGTTAACCCATGGTGTCTATCATTCTCTTCTTTTGGTGTATATCGCTGGTACTGTTTGTGTTTGGTAATAGGTAGAGATTCTGGCCACTTAAAGGACCGGCAGAGTAAGGTAGCCCTTCTGTGTACAGGGAACAGACATATCTAGGAGGTATGTGACAGTATGTTGGCATGGGGAGGAGAATTAAGGAGAAATGTTACTGTAGGATGCTCCAATTTGCAAACATTTTTTACTTGATTAAGATACACACTAGCTTCTAACTGAATTTGGAAATACAATAGGATGTTTTAGATGGCGCTCTGAATAAAAATAGGATCGCTACTAGTTGTTTCAGAGTATGGTGTTCCCTTCACCACAAGAAATGAATCGGAAAAAAAGGATAAAAAAGAACAGCGCTCCTCTTAGAACATTAAGTTCAGTACATATACAAAAAAGAAAAGAAACCTTTTAAATAGGTGACATTTGTATACCTTTTCAGAGTAATAGGTGGATGTTATATAATATAACGATAATTCACCATATCTCCATATTCACAGGTTTCAACATCACAGGTAAGCGCAGAGGAATTATCTTGAGTGTACCTCAAAAGGAGAAAATGAAGGAGAATCAGGCTGGAAGATGGTTGCTACTATGAGCCAGGCAGCCATCTTGTTCAGAACATTGGTTCACCAGTAAATAGAATAGATTTTATTTAGATGAGAAGAGCAGAGCTTACATAGAATTTAAGGAATGTGTGTTAGATTAGAAAAGCTAACAAGAAGACCAGGCAGGATCCGGCCAGCTCTTGGCACGGAGGGACAGGAAGATTTATGAATGAGGCAAGGTCATTGAGATGTGCAGAGGAACAAAGAAAACATAGAAAACAGACCAGGCCCCAGGCTATCTGAATAAACAAAGCCTATAGGGAGGGAGGCACTGCCCAGAGAAAAGACAGCACAACAAATCACAGACTGTCAAACTAACATGAAGTGTATCAATTTATAGTTAGATGTGGAATGTTCTTTGTGTTTATGCTAATGATGGGAGGTATTAACCCACGTGGGGTGGAATAAAGTGTCATCGGGAGGTGGGCTAATTGGGATGTACCTAATTACGTATTTTTGGGTATAAGACCCCTTGCACGGGGTGAAAGGGGGGCTCACTCTTTGCGATTCAATCCTGTGTGAGCACTTGTGTGACGACACAATAAACGTTTGCCTTTCCTGAAGAGACTCGTGTTTGGACAATCCTTGCTTGTGTCTGGTCCGGCGCCGTTTTAGAAGTGAACCAGTCTGACTCCGGTTACAAAAATACAATACATAGTATAATATCGTTAACAAATATTTAAAAATATTTGGACAAGTGGATATACACTCACGCTTTATGAGAGCTGCAAGCCCTCATATGATCGCTTCTCAGTTTATTCAAAGGCTGACCTGACTGCCCATAGGTTCCTGGTTCCTTTGATGGTCTTTTAGGAATAATCAAAATAAAGTATGAAACTTCACACAAGCCGTGGAAAGTTTTAAAAAGTATTTATTTTCCCAGCATGGAAAAAATAGAGTGGCTAGACGCGTTTCGTGCAAAGCACTTCCTCAGTAGCATAAGATAAAAGATATACAATGCATATAATGACAAATCATATATATAGACAACCTTTAATTGATTTGAATCCTTCATATCGCCCCTTACTTCCGGTTTCAGTCCATTTAGCTCCACTTCCGGATTTCTTCATTCCGGCTGCAGCCCCAGCTCAGCTCCACTTCCGGTTTATCCACACTTTAATGATTTGTCTTTATATGCATTGTATATCTTTTATCTTATGCTACTGAGGAAGTGCTTTGCACGAAACGCGTCTAGTCACTCTATTTTTTCCATGCTGGGAAAATAAATACTTTTTAAAACTTTCCACGGCTTGTGTGAAGTTTCATACTTTATTTTGATTATTCCTAAAAGACCATCAAAGGAACCAGGAACCTATGGGCAGTCAGGTCAGCCTTTGAATAAACTGAGAAGCGATCATATGAGGGCTTGCAGCTCTCATAAAGCGTGAGTGTATATCCACTTGTCCAAATATTTTTAAATATTTGTTAACGATATTATACTATTTTCTCCTTTTGAGGTACACTCAAGATAATTCCTCTGCGCTTACCTGTGATTTTGAAACCTGTGAATATGGAGATATGGTGAATTATCGTTATATTATATAACATCCACCTATTACTCTGAAAAGGTATACAAATGTCACCTATTTAAAAGGTTTCTTTTCTTTTTTGTATATGTACTGAACTTAATGTTCCAAGAGGAGCGCTGTTCTTTTTTATCCTTTTTTTCTAACTGAATTTGGTAGTTTAATTTTCTAGTAATAACGTCAGTTTGAAATTCTCTGGATTTTACCCTTGTCCTGTCATGCTCTTTTCTGAGTTCCATTAGTCTCCCGGTTCTCGTGTCCCCACTAGCCTTAGTTTGCTACCCACTATATGTCTTCTCTTTGTTCCCTTTCTTTACCCACAAGCTTTTCAATTCCAATTTTTCAAATTTTCATTGCTAAACTATACTATCCTAAAACACTTCATTGCCAGTGTATCTTTACTTCCCACCATTTTCTCACTCTACGGGTACCTATGTTCCTTAGCCTTGGCCCTTCCATGACACATTCTCTCCCTCATTCCATTGGAGTCTTATGGACTACTTCCTAGATTCCCAAGTCTCCTCTATTGCTGTCTCTTCACTCTTCAAACACATTACTTTCTTTCCACCACTTCTTTCTGTATTCACTCACCATTCAATGCCTCAATCCCACTTATCCTACATTTTACCCTTTGCAGCTGCACAGGTGTAAAGGAATGGCATGCTTCATACAAATGTTTTTTTTCTCTTTATTTGCCTTTTTAGGTGACACAGTGAAAACAAGAAATTAAATCAAATAATTTTCAAAATATACATAAACACAGTCATTTACAAGTCTCTCATGCAAAATGAGCATGTCTTTCCAACAGAAATATGATAAATCCAGTTACATTACAGTAATTTGCATCTGCATTTGTTTAATATGGTGTATAATAATGTTTTCTATCATTTTACATGGACAATGTGATCTGTTAATAATATAGTTATAACTATGTAACTATATTATTAACAGATCACATTGTCCATGTAAAATGATAGAAAACATTATTATACACCATATTAAACAAATGCAGATGCAAATTACTGTGTGCGCCTCTTAGTCCAATGCAGATAAGTTCTTTTCAGGAGTTATGCAAAACATGGTACTCTCTTTCCTCCAGCAACTGCAGCAGGTTTCTAACAGGAAGCTAGTGGACACTCCTGCCTACTGTCTCTCTGTTGTATACAGCTCTTGAAACAAAAAAGTGCTGGCTCCCACACCTCTACATGCAAGGGACAACACTTCTCCAAAAAAACACATGTTCCTTGACAGCTACACCCTTGTTCATTTTTCTATGTTTGCTAAATCTATCCACTTTTTACCCTTACCTCTCTTCAATGCTCTCTACACTACAGCTACATTTATGTATATGCCATCGCTCTCTTATTGCCTTCATTCTCTGACCTGTCTTCACACGTCTTTCTAGTTGATCTTTTTCCATTCTTTCTTATCTCCTGTGCATTACTTCTTGACACTTCTCCAGCTCTGTCACATGTTCTTGCACTCTTTGGGGGTTATTCAGAGAGCACCAAAATGTCACCCCACACTTCCCTGCACTGTGGGGGATCAAAGTTTCCCACCCTGCAGTGAGTTCAGCATTCACCGCAGAGTCCCCAGAGTGCAGGGGAAGCCTGCCGAACACCCATCGAAAAACCGCCGCAAAAAAACACGCCAAACATGTCGGAAAAAGTCAAACTAACGAATGGGGTATATAAAAAAAACAATACGCTTGAAAGTGTCAAAATTGAAATGCTGTTTGCAAAAAAACTACAGAATAAAAGAAAATACCCTTCCCAACTGCTGACGTACATAGTACATAGTACATCCCGTGGGGAAATCACCTTAAAGACCAAGGACGTACTATGTACGTCACGGTCTACTAACCTCCCTCCCTATACTCACCTCTCGGCCCAAGGCTCCCGCGGCGGACTGGCAGGCTGGAAGTCTGCCCTACCTTTTCAAGGGGCCCGGCAGTTGCAATGACGTCATCAACGTGCGTGATGACATCATGGCCAGGCGCCCAGGTGAATGAAGGGAAAAATATGAAAGGGGAAGGGTGGCTCCTTTGGAGCCCTCTCACTCCCAAACCATTTCACATACAAAGAAAAGAAAAGTGCAGCTGGAAAGGGGAGAGTCTTCCCTTTTCAGCGGTACCTGTCTTTAACCCCTATGTTGCCCAATCGCAAATCAAACCCAAAAGTGGCTGGCATCTTGGATGTCTACCAAGCCTCCGGGTCACCCCCCCCCACTGACATCGTTACCATATGTGTGACGTCAGTGGGCCAGTTAACCCCCTAGCCGCCAAGTGGAGAAAGGGGGATCCTTTGGATTTTGACAGCTAGAGGATCACGTATGATATCATTGGAAATGCCTGATCATGGCCTTTCCAATGATACCAAACATGACTAGGTTTGGTGTAAAAACAAATTGAAAAATAAAACCATAATAATTTTTTCTTTTGTCTGGGGGTTTAATAAAGTAGGACTTAAGCAGGCATTTAAACATGATGAGCATAAAACTGTCAAAATGAGCTCAGGGCGCAGAAGTGAAATGGCTCAGTAGTGAAGGTGTTAAAAAGCAAAAACATGAAAAAAATTGGGTATTTCTAATCTCAGGACAAAATTTTGAAACTATTTAGCTGGAGTCTTTTTTGGGGACTGTAGATTTTGGGGTTTAATTTTTAAAAAGTGTTTTTTATTTCCAATATATTTCTTTCTTTTTTTTTATAGTAAACTATATGGTATAATAATATGTGTGGGTTGCATAAACACAAACAGCGCCGAAACATAAAAACTGCAGGGGGCAGTTTTGGACAGACTTTCGTAAAATCGGCCGGTCACTAAGTGGTTAAAAAGAAAACTGAAAAAATCCCCAAAAAATGCCTAAAAGATCCTAAAATATCTATAGAGCGACTTTTTACTGCAGATTTAAATAATAAACAGTTTATTAGATATTGAATAAAAACGGGAATATTTTTAACATTGAATCCTATGGGATTCGCCTGAATAAACCTGTCGAATGAAACCACCCAAAGCAGGGCACTTCGGCAACTTTTCACTGCTATTCGGTGTCTCTGAATAGATTAACCATTGCTTCTCTATGGGGGATTTCACAGCCTTCTAACAGGCACCGTACTTGCTGGCAGTTCACCAAAATGTCAAACTGCCTGGTCTCTGAATAGCCGAATGGCCCCGAAACAGCACTGTATGGGGAAATTCCCTATTCGTTGACATTTCGGGGCCAGATCGTCTCTCTCTGACTATCCCCTTTTGTAACTTTCTCTTCCATGCTCCTTTTCTGTGTTATTTCTTTTTACAAAGCTTACGTAGTTTACTTCCTTGGTTTTTCTCCTTTTCACTACTTCAGCTGACTAATGATTTCATATTTCCCATCATGATTTTTTGTTAGTCCTTTTTCATGTACCTTCTCTTGGTGAATAAACTACAATGAGTTATTAGGTAGACAAGAAAAAACACTGGTTTCCTTTTTATTTTTGAGAAAGTATTTTACCAGGAAGGATACATTGAGATTTCTCTTGTTTTCAAGTATGTCCTGGGTGGCAAGTATGTACCATTAGGTGTCTTGCCCAAGGACACTTACTGGAGTGGTGCTCTTGCTGGGATTGAACCTGTGTCTCCACAATCTCCAGTTAGAGAGCAGTGATGTTACCTCTACTCCACCCAGTCGTATAGAATAAATAACATATGGGGGGATATTCAGAGAGATCCGAAATGTCACCGAAATGTAACCGGACACTGAAATTCAGCAAACGGGGACATTTCGGGGCCATTCAGATATTCAGAGAGCAGCAATTCGCCATAAATTGGCAAATTGCCTGCACATACAGTGCCTGTTCGGTGCCTGTTCGAGGGCAGTGAAATCCTCCATAGAGAAGCAATGGTTTGTCTATTCAGAGACACCGAACAGTAGAGAAAAGTTGCCAAAATACCCTGCTGTTCGGTGATTTAATTTGGCAGGTTTATTCAGGCGAATCCCATAAGCTTCAATGTTAAAATTATTCCCGTTTTAATTCAATATCTAATAAACCGCTTATTTATTCTGCTGTAAAAAGTCTCTTTATTTATAGATTTTTTAGCATCTTTTAGGCATTTTTCGGGATTTTTTTGGCCAATTTGTTTTTCCATTTTATTTTTTAAATCGGATTTTTCAATTTTCCTTTACAGACCTTTTTATTATCAATCATTGGATCTTATGTGTAAATTCCAGACATTTTCGTTCAGTGACTTTTCGGCATCTCTCTGAATAATTCTGATGATGTTAAATAAAATATGAAATGATGTCTAAATAAAATGTCACCCAAACAATGTACTAACAGCATTATCTTACCTGTCGACTGTTGATATATCCTTTAAATGTAAATATTTTGCTTGAAATTGTTGTTTCCCAGTTTGACGGCAGAAAGTCCTGACTTTGGAAAATGTTCTCTTTGTCTCCTTAGCTTGACTCTAACGGCAAAGATTTTGTGAACCAGATGAATAAAGATCCTGCTATAAAGGGTAAAAAAAAATAGTTGTCACTGTCAGTTATGACCTTTATGGATTCTTTTCTCTTATAATTGATGATAATCATTTCCAACAGACATATTTCTCTTGTACACAGACCCTACTATTAGCTTCCTGCGTTGACCCTTCAACCCCCATAACTTCTTGCAATAACATAGAGTTCGTTTGAATGACACCAGTAAAATGATCACTGGTAATGAGTCCCATTGGTTTCCATGCAAAACAGCTGCCACAGTAAAGTCGGGGTACATTGAAAGAGATGTGATGCGCCGTGTGTGTAGGTTGAGCTGCGCTTCCAGACACGTTCAGTGTATACAGCCCAATTTTCTCTGCACATTCAGCCAGCGTCGGCCCACATGGACGTGCGCCAAGAGTTAAAAATACCCAGCTTTGGCCGCGATACAATGTGGCGTGATGCAACCGCTACGCACCGCGTCACATCGTATTCAGTGCATCTCTGGCTTAAATATCACATACAATAAATGCTGTTAGTGCATTAAAATTAACCCTAACCCTATTTTCTGATTATGAATTGCCCAATATTCCATATGATCTGATAGATTTCTTGTGGAAAGGTAGTCGGCAACCTGCAAGCTCTTACTTTTGGCATCTGAAAATTTACCAACTGCCATGTTCCCAAGAGGAAGTCTCTCGGACATCTCCAACACAGCCAGGTCTTTCTCCATTTCTAAAAGTCCAATGAATACTTCCAAAAATATATTCTGTGCTCAATTAATCCCATTCAGTACCAAGATCCACTATACTGGTTCTGCAAGGCAAGGCCTGGTGCCCCGATATCGAGTACTTTCAATATGGTGCAATACTGGAGCATTGCAAAAGTAGTTTGTTTATTGTAATCCAATCTATTCTAAATTTAATTGCAATCGGGCTTCAAAAGTCATCCTAATTGTTTAGCACACATTCAAATCTGATATATTTATGTATAGATGTGACTTTAGCAAAATTATATGATAATTCCTATATTTATTCTGACTTAAAAGGTAAAGATATGATTGAACAACTGAATAGAACAGGGGTGGGCAAACATTTTCTATGTAGGGTCACATTGAAAACTTTATTGTTATCGGGGGCCGCATATATATTTTGTCTATTTCAATTACAATTTACAACATATGAAAATATGAATTAATGCTAATAACCATGTATTTGTCATTTTATTTCACATTCACACATGCACATTACATTTATATAATATATATATATTTGCCCCAGCTCATATTGGTATATATTGCCCCCCAGCTCGTATTGGTTTATATTGCACCCCCAGCTCATATGGGTATATATTGCCCCCAGCTCATATGGGTATATATTGCCCCAGCTCACATGGGTATATATTGCCCCAGCTCACATGGGTATATAGTGCCCCCAGCTCACATGGATATATACTGCCCCAGCTCATATGGGTATATATTTCCCCGAGCTCTCACCTCCTCTGTGGCCTCAGGTTCCGCATCCGCCGGCGTTCTTCTACTCCCTAGGCGAGCGGCTGCTGACATGCAGCTTTGCCGCTCGCTGGGGATGGGAATTACCTGACCAGCCGTGTTCTCGCGAGATCGCGCGCTGGTCAGGTGGTTCCCATCCCAGGCGAGCGGCCAAACTGCATGTCAGCAGCCGCTCGCCTCTGGAGTAGTAGAACGCCGCTGGTAGGCGGGCCGCAAAAAACACGGTGGCAGGCCGCATGTGACCCGCGGGCCGTAGTTTGCCCACCCCTGGAATAGAAGGTTTAGTGTATGGGAAAAGTGGGAACTCCGTTCTCTCTGCAAACTCGTTCCCCCTCAACTTGACTGCTGGAATAAACCATAGCAAGGAGTGTTTACTGTTTATTTTATGGGAATCCCCCACCTTGTAGAAAAACTAATACATGTTTTCTTTTCCCTTTACAGGTGCCTTCTATTAAAGCGTTTTGCCGCATGCTGAATAAGATGGGGAGACAGTCCGGATTTCCACACTGAATAACCTTAAATTTTAAATTACAAATCACTGCTTTAAAAGATGTAGATGTTGGCGGACCTTGCTGTTTTCTAAAATTGTAGTCGTCGTTTTAACTGAATGTAGTGATCCTAGATAAATTGTGTCATAAATCATAATTTTTAATTAAATGTTGATTGTTATATCAAAGTGGGAACACTAGGGGCAGTGAGTTTTTTTTCCCATTTTGTGGCTAGCTGTGAAATCATTAAGCCAGCCCACTCTGGTGGGAGGAGACAGGACTCGTCTCTAGGCCAACCTTCTTTTCATTCAACCAGGAGTTCCAGGAAGGGATCAGCCCTTTTTTGTGATTTGGCTTAGACCTGAGAGCACATGGCTATGCCTTGTGTTGTGCATTTCTGGATTTGGTAAATTAATGTTGATCCCTTTTGTATATCACTTTACCTATGCTGAGTCTTTGTGTTACTGTAGTGTCCAGGGTTTAGTTTAATAATGTTTTATCTTTCTGTTCATTTTATTTTAAATTATTTATACCCATCACTGTGTGTTTGTGTTGTTACTCGCTACTCGGCGTCTCACGCTATCAGCTGGTATTACCTTTTTAAAATAAATTTTTCACAACACTGAATCTATGGTAATTTCAACATTTTGGGATGTGGGGTCTGCATGTTCACTCCATTCACTCCAAACGCTTTATGCATCAATGTTACTTTTGATCAATAAATCATACATTGCATCACCATATTATTGCAGGATTTCTTATTTTTATGTCCACCGGTGTTTTCTTTGTGGAGCAGTGGCATTCTATTGTGAAAACATTTTCACCTTGATGCCAAACGCAGTGAATTTGCATTCCGAAGTTTTAGGCTAGGGTCAGACGAACGCATTTTTCGCGTCGACCGTGGAAAAGTGCGGTCGAACGAACGGACATATTTTTTCACGGAATACGCGGTAGCGGTCATACGATGCGCCTTTTCGTCCGTGATTTTGTACGGATCATCAATAAAACACTTTTTGTGTCTGGACGTTATGTTGGCCGGACATTAGCAGCGTCTGATGTCTCCCAATCACACACACACGCCGCTATGCGGCCGCAGCGCACTCTGTACGTCAGTAGTAGCGGTTTGACGTTCTCGAAAAAATGCGTTCGTTTGCCACTTGCGTTGCGCGGACGAACTTTCGTGCGGCCGTACTTCGTGTGTTCCCCGGCATTGGACGTCATTTGCTGCTAGCACGGCCGTGATTTTGTGCGGCTAAACGCACGTTAAAGCTGCGTTCGTCTGACCCTAGCCTTAGGAGAAGGATGCAAGCCTTGTAAGCTATTTCTCAGGATACTTTCAAGAATACAGATGGCCGGCAATTTTACAGGACACAGAGATAAAATTGTAAAACATGGTCGGGATGTACTAAAGTATCGCTAGGTGAACGAGGTGGCCGCTGTCGATGCAAGGCTGCTTCCCCTTTCAGTTCCCTCATCATATATCCTCCGATCCAGGACCACCACCTTACTTGCAGTACCACAATACAAAAAGAAAGTGACTCGATCCTCATTTTCCTACAGAGCACCGCAATTATGGAATAATCTCCCAGACACCATTAAATCTTCCCCACGTCTAAAGTCACTTAACAGATCTCTCTTAACATACCTCAATACAGAATGCACCTGTAAACATGTAACACAGTGACTATATACAGAATGCACCAGTAAACATGTAACATAGTGACTATATTTCCTACATATTTATTTTCTGTGTTAACCTGTATATTTGTGTTTTGTTCTTAATATCTTGCATTTATTACTTTGAAATTTTTCAGTTGTAACAGAAATACAATGTTCTTTAACCCAGGACTAGGGATGAGCCGAACACCCCCGTGTTCGGTTCGCATTCGAACTCGAACAATTTCAAAAGTTCGAGTTCGAACTCGAACACGAACCAAACTCCATGCAAGTCAATGGGACTCAAAGGTTCGGTTTTTAGAGTGCCCTGTAAGAGGGCATATTATATGCAAGATATTTTCCATAAAAGGTGTATGGGGGTCTGGGTAGTGCCCTGGGGGATAGGAAACAAGGACAAAAAGTTTTAAAAAATACTTTTTTAAAGGAACAGTGAGTTTTCCATAAAATAAGGGTAAAAAATAAAAACGGAAAATTCCTTCAAATATCGTGCCTAGGAGGTCCCCATAACCTGCCCGTGAAGTGACAGATTTGTAGGATGTATAGAAACATTGTGTTGTGTTGTGTTACTAATGCAGAAGCAGCAAGCCCTTCCACCACGCTTGCACCAAAACTATTGATCTAACACAATAATAATTGTATGCTCACATAGGCCCTTCGGGAGAGGTACATGACATACAAATACTGGAATATTACGTTTAAATCTAAGGAGTGTGATAAAGATTTTATTAAGCCCTTGATGACAAATGATGTAACATCTACATCATTAATGATTGGCTTTACAGAGCCCTGGTTCTTAACCCCTTCACTGCTGACGATGTGTGGGACATGTCCTCATTGATGCACGTTACATGCTGAGGGCGTGCCCCACATGTCATCAGCTGTGCGGGACCCCCGGCAGAGATACTCACCATATACAGTAGCGCAGTACAAGTGCCTAAACATTGCTGACCCGATTTTGTTATAGCTGCTGATGTAACTGAATAGATCGGGGATCTCTTCTGCATTACCAAAACCTCCACCACTGCACTCTTCCACAATACCACAGAGGGGTTACTGTATGAAGGCACTTGCTGCCACCAAAGGCAAAACATTTGGGAGCACTGACGCCTATACCAGATTCATATCATTTTAATAATTGACCGCAGGGTCCAATCCTGCACTCTTCCACAATACCACAGAAGGGTTACGGTGTGACGGCACTGTTGCCAACACTAAAGGCACAATTTTAAAGCTAAAATTTTGTTACTTTCATCCAAAGCCTGCATAAGTTTCACCATAATTTAGCCAAAAAATCACTAAACTTGTTCTGCGTGTCCTAAAAGGTCTCCTCTTTTCATACAGGCTGCCGCCCCAAGCAGTTGTTTATGAATAGAGTAAAGGAAAACGATTTACTGTCATCTGAAATGTCATTTTTTTGTTTTTAAATGTTTCTATATATCCTACAAATCCGCCACTTCACGGACAGGTTATGGGGACCTCCTAGGCACGATATTTGAAGGAATTTGTTGTTTTTATTCTTAACCTTTATTTCATGGAAAACTCACTGTTCCTTTAAAAACTTTTTTTAAAACTTTTTGTCCTTGTTTCCTGTCCCCCAGGGCACTACCCGGACCCCCATACACCTTTTATGGCAAAACTCTAGCATATATGCCCTCTTGGAGGGCACTCTAAAAATCGAACTTTCGAGTCCCATTGACTTGCATGGAGTTCGGTTCGTGTTCGAGTTCGAACTCGAACTTTTGAAATTGTTCGCGTTTGAATGCGAACCGAACACGGGGGTGTTCGGCTCATCACTAATTTTGAGCTGCGGGGTTTGCATGTTCACTCCATTCAGTCCAAATGCTTGTTGCATTAATATGATACTTTCAATAAATCATGCATTGCATCATCATATAACGGCAGGATTACTTAATTTTATATCCACCAGTGTTTTCTCTGTGGATCAGTGGCATTATATCGTGCAAACATTTTCACCTTGATGCCAAACACAGTGCATTTGCAAGAAGTTTTAAGAGAAAGTAAATGTAACAGATCTACATACCCAGACTGAGTCCCATCTGTAAATGCCAGATGTCCATTCCACCACTAGCAGTCTTCTGCACCTTTCTCCAGCCCTTAGCAAAATCTTAAGGACCAGTACACTGAAAGTGCAGTGATAGCATTCCCTAGAAATGAGTCAGCACCCACATCTTGAGGTTAGAACAGTCAGAGGAACTGTGCCTTTAATGAATAATATATACAGTGCCAGGTGGGGCCAAAGGTCAATGGAAATTGACACCCTGGCATCTTATTGTGATTCATCAGAATTTCCTCCCCTGGCATATTGCTGCGCTGTCTGGAACATAATTAGAGCAGGGACAGGTAATGGAATTAACTCTGGACACAATGACACAACATTCAGCAATCCAACAGAATAGAACAATAGTAGATGGTGGGGATACTCAGGGGATTCAGACTATACAGTTTCTAATAATAGGGCAGTGTTTACCAAAGAAGATAGACCAACCTTCAACAGATGTAAGCATATTCTAGAAGGGGGAGTTGGAAAGGGCTACAGCGACAGTTACAATTACAGTAACAAGTATTTATAAAGCGCCAGCAAGTTCCGTAGTGCTGTGTGATCGTATTAGCAGATAGTAATAGATAAATATAGACGATAACGATGATAACAATAGCAGTATTCATGCGTAACACAGACGACACAAACACCCTGCACCTAGAATTCTAGGTGCAGGGTGACTTCAACATAGAAGAGGGCAGGGAAACCATATAGAGCAGCAGGCCAGCACCTCCCAAATGCTTCTCTAGGTCCATGTACCCCAAGTTTAAAATGACTCATGTCACAGTATAACTTTGAGGCTAAATACTCTCTTAGTGAGGGATTTGTCAGGATACTCTCAAGAATACAGATGGTCGGAAATTTTAAAGGACACTGTCACACCTCGCGGCGCCGTGGCTGCAAGAATGGCAAGAAGATTGCTGCTTCACCCTTATTATAAATCCTGACAGTACACTTCATGTCCTGCCCTGCTGGATTCTGACTTCTCCAGTCCTCAGTCTGGCTCAGCAGGTGCAGTCTCCACAATTACTGGCCCAGTGCTTCCCTACTAAAGGTTGGAACACCCATAGTGCTTTGCTTCTGCATTGCTGTTGCTCAGTGTTCTGTTTTCCAGACAACCTGCTAGAAGCCTGTATTTCTGCTATAAACGTGTACTAAACCTTTGGCTTTATTTACAGACTCTGCTTTCTCTCCACTGGCCAACGACCTTTGGCTTTTCCCTGAAACTTGGCTAACGGATCATCCTTTTTAGATACCATGCCTGAAACCTTTTTGTCTCTAAACCCCTGTTCCTCCAAGGACCCTCTCCTTGTTGTTGATGTAATGATTACCCCCTATAGAGGGTGATGGGGGGCCTTTAGACTGAGTAGTATGAAGCCTTGAGGGCAGGTAAATAGTTTGCTGCTTATAGCAGAATCCAGCATACACTTACAGAACTTGTATACAAGAGATAGTGCAGAACACAAACCAGTGGTGTAACTAGAAACCTGAGGGCCCCGGTGCAAGAATCCACGAAGGGCCCCCCCAACCCCCCCAAAAAAAGATCCATATTTTTACCTTTTTTTTTCCTGCAATATAAAAAAGATAGTATTGCCCCCAGCTCACATGGATATATATATTGCCCCAGCTCACATGGACATATATTGCCCCCAGACCACACATGGATATATTGCCCCCAGACCACACATGGATATATTGCCCCCAGGCCACACATGGATATATTGCCCCCAGACCACACATGGATATATTGCCCCAGCTCACACATGGATATTTTTGCCCCAGCTCATGGAAATACTGCCCCAACACATGGATATACTGCCCCAGCACATGGATATGCCCAGCTCATGGATATACTGCCCTAGCTCATGGATATACTGCCCCAGCTCTGCCCCAGCTCATGGATATACTGCCCCAGCTCAGCCCCAGCTCATGGATAAACTGCCCCAGCTCATGGATATACTGCCCCAGCTCATGGATATACTGCCCCAGCTCTGCATATACTGCCCCAGCTCATGGATATACTGCCCCAGCTCATGGATATACTGCCCCAGCTCTGCATATACTGCCCCAGCTCATGGATATACTGCCCCAGCTCATGGATATACTGCCCCAGCTCTGCCCCAGCTCATGGATATACTGCCCCAGCTCATGGATATACTGCCCCAGCTCTGCCCAAGCTCATGGATATACTGCCCCAGCTCTGCCCCCCCAGCTCATGGATATACTGCCCCAGCTCTGCCCCCCAGCTCATGGATATACTGCCCCAGCTCTGCCCCACAGCTCATGGATATACTGCCCCCAGCCCAGCTCTTACCTGCTCTGCTGGTCCCAGGCCCAGGGCAGGCTCCGTCGGCATCTTCTCCTCCGGCGTCTTCTCCTCCTTGGCGAGCGGCCGCTGGAAACATGCAGCTTGGCCGCTCGCCGGAAACCACCTGATCAGCGCGAGGTCTCGTGCACTGGTCAGGTGGTTTCTCTCCCACGTGAGCAGCCAAGCTGCATGTCAGCGGCCGCTCGCGTAGGGAGAGGGACGGACAGCGCGCGGCTCCCAGATTCCGGCGCTGATTGACGGAATCTGGCGGGCGGCGCCGGGCCCCCCCTCCAGTGGCGGAATGCCAGGGCCCGGTCGCAACTGCGACCGCTGTGACCCTGGTACTTCCGTCACTGACACAAACACAAGAGGGAGCCCTGCACTGGGTATGATTTCTCATCTAAAGACAGATTTCAGGACTGGGGATAGACACAACGGATTCAGCAACCTGCAGGGCAGAATTTTCATAAATCACAGACCGTGCGATATGAGGTAAACACAGACTGCATATACAGGGTATGACAAACATACAGCAGGGATCACGAATCAGAATCGTCAGAAGGCAGTCCAGGTCAATACATGATAAATACAGAAATCTATTACAGGAGACAGACGTGAGAATATCCAGAAACCAGAGCCAAAGGGTCATACACAGAAAATATCAGAATACAAAATAGCAATACAGGGAGCAGGAACTCAATAGGTGTAAACCTATCCTGCTCAAAGGATCAAGTGTATTGCTGGCCCTACATATAGGACTGAGCAGTAGGGATGAGCCGAATACCCCCGTGTTCGGTTCACATTCGAACTCGAACAATTTCAAAAAGTTCGCGTTCGGACGCGAACACGATCCAAACTCAATGCAAGTCAATGGGACTCGAATGTTCGATTTTTAGAGTGCCCTCCAAGAGGGCATATATGCAAGATATTTGCCATAAAAGGTGTATGGGGGTCCGGGTAGTGCCCTGGGGGATGGGAAACAAGGAAAAAACGTTTTTTTAAAAAAGTTTTTAAAGGAACAGTGATTTTTCCATGAAATAAAGGTTAAGAATAAAAACGAAAAATTCCTTCAAATATTGTGCCTAGGAAGTCCCCATAACCTGCCCGTGAAGTGGTGGGTTTGTAGGATGTATAGAAACATTTAAAAAGAAAAAAATGACATTTCAAATGACGGTAAATGTTTTTCCTTTAATCTATTAATAAACAACTGCTTGGGGCGGCAGCCTGTATGAAAAGAGGAGACGTTTTAGGACACACAGAACAAGTTTAGTGATTTTGTTGGCTAACTTATGGTGAAACTTATGCAGGCTTTGGATGAAAATAACAACAGGTGCATTAAAATTGGACCTTTGGTGCCAGCTAGTGCCTTCACACCGTAACCCCTTTGAGGTATTGTGGAAGAGTGCAGGGGTGGACCCTGCAGTCAAATATTAAAATGATATGAATCTGGTACACGTGTTACTGAACCCAAATATTACTGCGCTATAGTGTATGGCAGGATGGAAGCGCACCAGCAGTAACAAGCAGCGGAATATACCAGACAGGGGTACAGAGCGAGAGTAGTTGTTATAACAAAACCAGCTCAAAACGTTTAGGCACTAGTACTGCGCTACTGTATATGGTGAGAATTGGCGCATCACGTCATCACGCCGCGCCCTGCCCCCTGATCACTCACAGCTGCGCCGGGTGCCGCCGGAGCTCCTGACATTCATCCAGCTGGTGGCACCATGCGTCCGGGCCCCCCCGATCGCCACCCGGGGCCCTGGATGTCACAATATTACAATCCAAACGCAAACGGGTTAAGTAACCAAATTTGTAAGAAGAATAATTAATGCAGCATATGAATCCTCACACTGCCAGGCAGCACCTTAAGGCCCGGTTCACACCTAAGGGTTTTACAGCGCATTCCTGCACGCTGTAAAACGTATAAACAGGGAAATCCCATTATTTGCTATGGGACCCGTTCATACCTGGATATTTAACAGCGCGCAGGAACGCGCTGTAAAACGTCCTATGCCCAAAGAAGTACAGGAGCTTCATTGGGGCATATTACGCGTTAAAAAAAAGCACATATTGCACACGTAAAAAAACCGCAGGTGTGAACCCAGCCTTACAGTATAATTAATGCAGCATATAATTCCGCACACTGCCGGGCAGCACCTCTACAGTTTGTGGATCCAGGAATCAGGTGAGTATTAGAAAGAAAAAAAAAGTTTTATTTTATGTTGCTGGGGACATTTAAAGATGTCCTCAGATTTATTTATTTTTAAAAATGTGTCGCCTTACCTTAGCCTGGTGGTCAGTGGGGGCTCCCTGGATTCTGGTTGTGGGGGGGGGGTCTGCCGTGACTCCCTCCCTGCGCCACCTCGCTGCCACATGCACCCAGCTGGCCAGCCCGCACAGTCGCAGCTCTGTAATCTTGCGGCCACATGCTCCTCAAGTCAAGGGGTCCTTGGGAGGGAGGCTCCGGTGGGCTGCCCTCTACAGTGCCTGATTAGAGGGCCTCGTCTGCCTGATATTTTAGCAACAAGAATGTTTTATCCCATAGGCTTCAATATTAAAAATATTCCCGTTTTAATTCAATATCTAATAAACCATTGCTTATAATATTCTGCAGTAAAGAGTCTCTTTATTTTTAAAATTTTTAAGCATTTAAAAAAAAAATCTTCTAACTTTTGGCGAACATCCCAAAAAGTTCGAAGTTTGCGAACTTTCGAACTGCCAAAGTTCGAATCGAACTCCGAACTGATCGAACCGAACAGCTCATCCCTACCGGGCAGCACCTTCACAGTATAATAATGCAGCATATCAATCCTCACACTGCCGGGCAGCACCTTTACAGTATAGTAATGCGGCATATGAATCCTCACACTGCCGGGCAGCACCTTTACAGTATAATAATGCAGCATATGAATCCTCACACTGCCGGGCAGCACCTTTACAGTATAATAATGCAGCATATCAATACTCACACTGCCGGGCAGGATCTTTACAGTATAATAATGCAGCATATGAATTCTCACACTGCCGGGCAGCACCTTTACAGTATAATAATGCAGCATATGAATCCTCACACTGCCGGGCAGCACCTTTACAGTATAATAATGCAGCATATGATTCCGCACACTGCCAGGCAGCACCATTACAGTATAATAATGCAGCATATGAATCCTCACACTGCCGGGCAGCACCTTTACAGTATGATTATGCAGCATATGAATCCGCACACTGCCGGGCAACACCTCTACAGTCTGATGCTAGCTTTAACGAGAAGATATGCTATTAGTGTAGCGGGGAAGCCAGCTGTGCATTTTGCATCGCTAACTAAAGAGACTGGAGTATTGCTTGTTGTGTTAAGCTTGAGTAGCTACGAAATTGTGAGTTACGGTCGCTGGGGACGGTTGGGTAAGCGAGTGGCGGATTGTTGTCTGCGTAGTCATTATCTGGGTCTAGAATAGACGGATAGTGGGTTGCTTAGCCCTGCGTCTTTCGCTGCGACGTCGTAGTGTTCAGGGGAACTTTTGGCAGCGTAACTAATAGTCTAAGAAAGTGGGCACAGGGATTGTGGAAACGTAGTCACTACCCAATTCAAGAGAAGATTGGTACTGCGCTGCAATCCTGGGACCACTTTATTGCGCTCTACGTGCCTGTTGCGAGAGAAAGTGTGCGGGGACAGAGAGGTAAGCGAGCGTTCAGGTATTGTTGTCCACGCAGTCATTATCTGGGTCTGGGATAGACAGATAGTGAGTGGCTTAACCCGGTGTCTTTCGCAGCAGCGCGCGTAGTTGCCTTGACAGGAGGCTGCGCTTGTTTGTGGATCCAGGAATCAGGTGAGTAATAGAAAGACACCTAATGTGTCACCTTACCTTAGCCTGGTGGTCAGTGGGGGCTCCCTGGATTCTAGTTGTGGGGGGGTCTGCCGTGACTCCCTCCCTGCGCCACCTCTCTGCCACATGCACCCAGTCGGCCGGCCAGCCTGCACAGTCGCAGCTCTGTCAACCTGCGGCTGCATGCTCCTCAAAGGGTCCTTGGGAGGCCCCGGTGAGCTGCCCTCTACAGTGTCTGATTAGAGGGCCTCGTCTGCCTGATGTTTTAGCAACAGAATGTTTTATCCCATAGGCTTCAATGTTAAAAATATTCCCGTTTTAATTCAATATCTAATAAACCATTGCTTATAATATTCTGCAGTAAAGAGTCTCTTAATTTTTATATTTTTTAGGATTTTTTAAGCACTTTTTAAAAAAAAAAAATTGTCGAACTTTTTGTTGAAAGTCCCAAAAAGTTCAAAGTTCGTGAACTTTCGAACAGCCGATGTTCGAATCGAACTCCGAGCTGATCCGAACCGGCAGCCCATCCCTACTGAGCAGGTCATGTGACCGCAGACTATCAGCCCAATGGAGATGGTCTGCAGAGCCTGAAAACCAGAAAACAGGAATCCCTGCATCCACCACAAGGGGGCAGGGCCGAAATGTGACAGTTGACCTCAAGCCTATACTTCGTCGTGAACGTATACAGGGTAATTCAAAGAGATTCGAAAAGTCACCGCACGTTCAGTGACTTTTCGTTCTCTTCAATTCGATTCCTTTTGCCGATCCCATTTCGGAGACCCTGCGGTATATTCAGCAAGCACCACAGAGTCCCGAGTTGCAGGGAAAAGCTACCGCAAACCCGACGAAAACTAACCGCAAAACCCGCCGAATGCACGCCGAAAACCACAAAAGCATCTGAATTAACCCGTCTAAGACACCAGAAAAACCCGAGCAGGAGACGATCACACGCAGCGAAAGCCTCAGGAAAAAGCCGACACCGCAGAAGAGGGCAGTGAATAAATTAGGAAAACAGTTTGCATGAATGATTGAAAAGTGAAACGCTGTTTGCAAAGAAACTACTGAGCGAAAATGTCTGAAATTTACATATGAGGTCCAGGGAATGATAATAAAAAGGGCTGCTACAGAAAATATAAGTAAAGTTAAAAAAAATCAAACTTTTTTAAAACAAAAATCCAGAAAAATGCTTAAAATATCCTAAAAAATCTAGAAATAAAGAGACTCTTTACTGCAGAATTTTATAATGTACGGTTTATTAGATATTGAATTAAAACGGGAATATTTTTAACATTGAAGCCTATGGGATTCTCTTGAATAAACTTGCCGAATTCAAGGCAGGGCATTTCGGGAACCTTTCACTTCTGGTTTGTGTTCTCTGAATAGCCAAAGCAGTGCTTTTTTATGGGGATTTCACTGCCCTCGAACAGGCCCCGAACAGGCGAATATCCTGCTCTCTGGATAGCCGAATGGCCAAGAAAGGTAACCTTTCTCCAGCCATTCGGATCTCTTTGAATAACCCTGGTTATCTGGACTCTTGTGTTCCGCACGCACCTGCAATCAAATTATTTTTACTTTCTTTTTTTACTGTCTTTTATTCAGCCCAATTCCTCTCCTATTATCCAGTCCTTTTCATGTCTTGTCAATCCGGTATCTGTAAATTCCCTCTGTGTCTATTCATCTCTTCCCTTTGTGTTTATTAGCCCTCTTACTGCCTTGCCCCTTGTCTCTATCCGGTGTTAAGTGTATCCAGTATATTAAAAAATGCTGTGTATAGATGGATATTACAACAGACTAGCTATCCCGGAATAGACAGGATTGATAATCCTCAATATAGTGGGTGTAACCCTAATACATCATTGACAAAAAGGTGAGGAGAAAGAAATTAAAACATAACATTTATTTTGTACTTAAAAAAAAAATCGAGCCAGACATACATATAAACATATCGGTGTCAGACACCACACAGATTGATAAAGAATGGAGCCTCCACAATGGGAGCAATCTAGAATTGTGGGTGTGTGAGACACTGGTGACCAGTGAAGCAGGGTTAAGCCTATTCCTTATACAGCGGGAACATCTGAAAGCCAATTAATAATTTTGTAAGCCAAACAAACAAGAAGGATTAGCCTTAAATGAATCAACAAATCACAAAGGGAATGCTAATACAGAGATCCTTAGAATGATTTTATAGGGAAATATATCTGGCAAGCAAAGTAATTGCTCCTGCTGCTGGTAACCATACATTAAAATAAGCACAAATTTATCCCATAGTCAAAAAATGTGTTTCGCCACTAGGGCGTCCTCAGCAGCACAAAATAGTGCTGCTTGGGAGCATTTCAGAGATTGTAATAGGGCCCTAGATGTGTGCATTACTAATGCTAATCAAACTCCTGTGTCTATATTCCACCCAGGGGTCAAGTACTGCAGGAACGTTTGGAAACACAGTTCCCTCACTATTTTAGCAGGAGTAACTTAGTTCCTTTTTGTTTGATATCCTGGGAAGCTGCAATATCTTTCTATATAGACACAGTTTTATAAAGCTCTCTATATTTAAGAGTTTTTTATGGACTTAAGTATAATGAGAATGCATGAAAATGATTATTTGTCAGTGTTTGCGAGAGGAATGGCATTCTTGTGCCTAAAGAAGCACTGCAGATTCTGCGGCTCCCAGTAATCTTTAAGACTGGAATGGAGAGAAATGTTGGTGAGTTCCCATGCTTACTTTTTAGGACTTGACCCCTGAGCTAGACACTGTATTACCTGCCTTTTTTTGTCTTATTGCTATCTTGAATACAGAGATATTTTTCAACCGCAGTTCATGAGTTGAAGTTATTAGTTTCCTGCCTGGGAGAACATTTTTGCTGAAAAATGCCTAAAACGATCCGAAAAAAATAAATAAATCAATAAATCAAGAGACTTTTTACTCTGTATTAACCCTTTCGCTGCTGAGGCTTTTCACACCTCTGTGCTGAGGTCATTTTTACCGGTTTTGCTCATCATGTTTAAACGTGTTTTGAAGGCTTATTTTAGTATAATGACCCAGACATATTATATATCGTTCTTTCCGTCAGACTCGGTAGATTCATAATATGTCATTATTATATGTATACGTCATGACCTGTCTGTATATTATAACAAAAAATGCAATAAAATATGTATTTTCAATAATTTACAATGTGTAAAGTGTTTTTTTTCACATTTTAACATGTGAGCAATTGCGGTTATATTTTGTATGGGTGCGCTTGTTAAAAAAATTAGAGATGGGGTCTCGTTACATTTTTGTTTGGGGAAAATTACACGATTTTTAACAAACGCACCGCATACAAAAATCGTTAGTGCAGCATCATTGTTCACATTATAATTGAAATGGGAACAATATTGCTGCATTAACGAACCAAAAAAAAGAAAAAAAAATATTAATTTTTTTTTCTAATTTTTTTTTTTTTTTTTTTTTTAATTTTAATTTTTTACAAAAAATTTTACAGTCGTGTTTGGTATCGTTGGAACGGCCATGCTC
Organism: Leptobrachium leishanense; assembly: GCA_009667805.1. NCBI lineage: Eukaryota > Metazoa > Chordata > Amphibia > Anura > Megophryidae > Leptobrachium > Leptobrachium leishanense. Next base: position 37,511,377 of record CM019074.1, on the reverse strand, counting down.
TCGCCAATCCAACAGTACCAAACTTTAACCCCTAGCTGCCACGGACCGGGAGATAGGGGGTTCCAATGAACTCCCTATCTCCACCGTTGGTGGCAGCTAGGGGTTAACTCCAGGACTGGCGTCATCGTGCTATGCACGATGACGCCAGTCCTCAGGGGGAGTTCCCGGAGGCTTGGCCGACATCCAAGATGTAGGCCAGCTCCGGGAAAGGATCACGAACCGGCGCTTTTCAGCACCGATTCGTGATCCGGCACCCCAGGGGTTAATGACAGCCACCGTTTGGAAGGGCAGGCTGTGCCCTTCCAAGCGGTGCCTGTATTAACCCCCTGCTCCCTGGCGATCGGGAGGGAGAGAGGTCCCCCCTCCCTTTCAGGCGCCTCCTCCGCACATGCGGGGGGGCGCCTGCATTAGGTGTCATCGCGTCGCCGCGATGACACCTAATGTCCCCGCCGGGCTCTCGAGTGCTGGGCTGACATCCAAGATGTCAGCCCGCACGGGGGGGGCGCAGCAATCCGCCGGAATCCGGCGGATTGCTGCCTCCTGTGCTCGGACGCGCTGAGCGCGTCCGTAGCACAGGAGAACCACTTGGCTGGACGCGCTGAGCGCGTCCATAGCAGCCAAGTGGTTAAAATAAACTTTTTTATAAGATATTGAGTAAAAACGGGAACGTGAGCATCCCCTCCATGGAATCCATAGGACTCCATTGGGCTTTCCACTGCCGGTCACATGACCTGCAGGATCTCGCCTCCCGAGATCCAGCAGGTCGGCGTAGTAATTCACAGAGGGAGACTTAGGAACTTTTTCTCCCAGTCTCTCTCTGCTCTCAGCAGCAAGAAGAGGCGGATGGAGTCGCCATTTTCGCTGCGGTGTGCGAGATGAGTATATGATTTTTGGAGGGTTTCAGCTGGTGCTGACTGATTCTGCAGAAGCGGTATCAGTTAGCACCATGTCCTATCTGTGGTTAACTTTTCAGTTAACCGCAACAAGACAGTAATTAGTGTTAGGACTTTGCGCTCCCCATGTTAAGTATAGGGAGTGCAAAGTACAGTAAGCTCACGTTGAAAAGCGCAAGATCCGAATCGCTAACGGGTTCTTTAACCCGTTAGCATTTTGATTGTGATATGGTGCGCCCACACTAGGGCAACCAGAGCTAACAGTAATGCTCACACAGATGAGCGCTAGCCTTAGGACTGTAATATGGCCCTATGTGCATTGGCAAAGCGATGTGCGCAGGGCTCAAAATTTCAAGTCCCAAGCTACTAGCCAGGCCTTAAGAGTTACTCACCAATAGTTGCCCCACCTAACCCCTTATCCTGCCCTGCCTCTGTATTCCCACTCACCCTCATGTAATTTCCACTCGCCAAATGCGAGCAGGTGAGTGGAAATTTTGAGGCCTGGATGTGCGGATCCCTGTGTTTTATTTTTAAACTTTTAAATGTTTATATTTAATAAAAGGGGGCCACCCATTGGCACCATCTTTGGATGCGCGTGAGTCCTTTAGAAGTGCATGGATTTACATATAATGGCAAGTTTATCAGACCACGAGAGGGTGGGCTTAAAACATTGAATATACGAGGACATGCAAAGAGCGAACCATGTGAGTTTCTCGGCAACTGTGCAAGGCGACATCACAGACATTAGCACATCCCGCCCTATGAGTGTATTTAACTTTACAGTTATACCTTTTCTTACATCACCATCCTGCGTTTGGCATCAAGGTGTAAATGTTTGCACAATAGAATGCCACTGATCCACAGAGAAAACACTGGTGGATATAAAAAATATCCTGCAATTAAATTATTTATTGATTTATTGAAAGTATCAAATTGATGTGAAACGCATTTGGACTGAATGGAATGAACATGCAGACCCCGCAGCCCAAAATGTAGAGATTTCCACAGATTCAGTTAAAAGTACGACTACAGATGAACACAGCAAAAGTTCCAAAACATCTTTCTCTTTTAATGCAGTTATTTGTGATTTCAAATCTAAGATTATTCGGTGTGGAAACCCAGACCGTTTCCCATTTGATTCAGCACGCACCAGGGCGCTTTAAGAGCAGCAAGCTGAAAAAAGAAAACAAAGCATATATTAGTTTTTCCTCCAAGGGGGGGATTCCCCTAAAATAAATAGTAAACACTCCTTGCCCCATGCCATGGTTTATACCAGGTATCAAGCCAGGGGGAAACGCATGGGAACACACTTTCTCCACTATCAGGTTTATTCAAAGAGTTGAATTGGCTCCGAAATTGCACTGAGCAGTGAATTTCCCCATAAGGTGTAATACGTGGCCATTCGGCTATTCAAAAATGAGGCAGTTCGACAAATAGTGGCAAATTGCCAGCAAAATACAGTGACCTTCGGCAGCAGTTAAATTCCCTATAGAGAAGCAATGGTTAATCTATTCAGAGACACTGAACATCAAAAAAATGTCAGTGAAATGCCCCGATTTTTGTTGATTCAGTTTGACAGGTTTAAATCAGGCGATTCCCACAGATTTCAATGTTAAAGTAATTACCGGTTTTCTTTATTAATTATTTATTTAACCATTTTATTCTTTTCATTTGCAGCAAAAAGTCTTTGGTTTTTAGGATTTTTTAGGCATGTTTGGGGATTATTTTTTTTAAATGTGTTTTTTTTTGTAACAGACCTTTTTATTATTATTCATTGGATCTTGTATATTAATTCCAGGCATTTTTGTCCAATAGTCTTTTGCAAACAGCTTTTAAAATTTGCCCTTTATTTTATTTTTTATTACCCCGTACATTGGCTTGTCGGCTGTTTCCGGTGGCTGGTCAGCGTTCAGTTTGGCGAATCGTTGTTTTTTTTTCGATGAGGTCGGCGGTTTGTGGTGGATCGTCGAATGCGTTAGGCATTTTTTTTCGGCATTCAGATTGATCCAATGCTTTTTGGGATGTTTCACGGCTGTCAGGAACCCTGCGGTGAATACTGAATTCACCGCAGGGTTGGCAAATTTGACTCCCCAAAATGTGGGGAATTTCAGTGCTCTTTGAATAACCCTGTATGTTTGCAGAGGCGTGTTTTTTGCAGTGGTTCTCGTGGGATTACAGCAGGTGTGCGGTGGGTTTTCTCTGCACTCTGGCGTCCCTGCGGTGAATGCTGTATTCACCGCAGGGTGGGGAACTTTGATTTCCCCAAAGTGCAGGGAAGTGCAGGGAACGAGAGAGCAACGAAATGTTGGCGACATTTCGGCGCACTCTGAATAACCCCCTATGTTTATGGATTATATGGAAAAAAAATCTATAAAGATCATAACTAACAGTGAAACAAATTTTTACCTTTGAGGGCAGGATCTTTATTCATCTGCTTCACAAACTTCCTGCAGCTAGTGTCAAACTAAGGAGACAAAGACAACATTTTCCAAAGTCAGGACTGTTTCTGCGGCCAAACTGGGAAACACAACAATTTCTTTAACATTATCTACATTTAAAGGATGTTTCAACAGGTGAGGGAATGTTGTTAGTACATTGTTTGGGTGACATTCTATTTGGACATCATTTCTCATTTTATTAATGTCCAAATATTGTTGGCTTCTACTCAAAGGAAAATGTTTTTGTTGTCTCCCTGAGGGAAGATACATGAAAAAGGACTAACAAAAAATTATGAGGAGGAAATATGAAATCAATCAGCAGAAGTAGTGAAAAGAGGAGAAAAACCAGGGAAGAAAACTACAGAAACATTGGGGGTTATTCAGAGAGCACCGAAATGTCTCGTTCCCCGCACTTCGGGGAATCAAATTTCCCCACTCTGCGGTGAATTCAGCATTCCCCCAGGGTCCCCGGAGTGCAGGGAAAACCCGCCCCAACCATCACAAAAAACACGCCGAACACGTCGGAAAAAGCCAACGAGCCGCTGATCATAGCGCAGAGCAGCAGCTGGAAAAGTTGACGAGCTGACGAACGGGGTAAAAAAACAATAAAAACAATACGATTGAAAGTGTCAAATTGAAACACTGTTTGCAAAAAAAAAACACCACTGAACGAAAATGCCTGGGATTTACATATAAGGTCCTATAAATGATAATAAAAAGGTCTGTTAAAGAAAAACCGCCTTAAAAAAGTACATTTAACATGATCATTTGTGGTATCACTGGAAAGGCTAGACTCCAGCCTTTCAAATGACCCCTCACATGATCATTTAGGGTGTACGGAGCCAGACATACAAAGGTTTAAATGTCCCTTGTAATGCTTATAATGGGATTGCAGCTCAGGACAAGGAACAATTGCCCCCTATGCCGCCTCCATGGATCCACCAGTGGGAACGGTTAAGGGTGAGGAACATTGGTAGTACTCATGGAGTGAGAAAACTGTGTGAAGTAATGATACACTTGCAATGAAGGGTTTTAGGATAGCATAATTTGGCAATAAGAATTCGAAAAATTGGAATTGAGAAGCTTGCAGGTAAAGAAAGGGAATAAACTAAGATAAAACATTTGGCGGGCAGCAAACCAAGGCTAATGAATGAGGACCTGAGAACTGGGGGACTAATGGAACTCAGAAAATAACATGAAAGAACAGAGGTAAAATACCGGGGATTTAAAAATGAAGGTATTACTAGGAAATGAAATTGACAAGTTAAGTTAGAAGCTAGTGTCTAGTGTCTATCAAGAAAAATGTTTGTAAATTGGATCGTCCTACAGCAGTGGTTCCCAACCGCGATCCTCAAGTAACCTAACAGGTCAGGTTTGCCAGATATCTGAATTACAGTACAGGTTTGATATGATATGCTTCTCTGTGATTGCAGGATTCAGTCTGCTTTTCTCCAAGGTGATCCTTAAAATCTGGCATGTTGGAGGCCATAGTGGAGGCTTCCGAGCCACCTACTGCTGGCCCCCTGGTGCAGTCTGTGACAGAGGAGCTGTCAGGCACTGCAGATGACTACCCTGGAGGGCTGCAGCGCACACCCCAGTTTCACAGCATGGCTCCGGCCTTGATCTGATCATCTTGGGGCCTGATTATCAGACGGCCTTCTCGGGAGGGGAACGCGCCCCATAGTGCTGTCCACCGCATTCTGTCGTTGGACACAGGCTGAATCATGCTGTCCCACTGAGTTTGTGGTCTCAGGCCTTCTCCCTGTTTTCCCCCTCACATGCATTTGTATTTTTCCCTCCCCTTATCCCCTTTTTGCTGGTCCGATGCGACCCTGTTGTTTAATTTTTTTCTTTTAGACGCTCTTTAAGGACATTTGCTTTTTTTTCTTTCATATACATCTGAGGACTCACGTTTATTTCTTTGTTTTATTTTCCTTTCCCTATGACACTTTTGAAGATTCTGAAGACACTCGGCTGAGTTTCTTTTCCCCAGATGCCTTATATCCTTCTTAAGCCATTCTCCTATTGGTTATTTTCCATATGCTGTGCCTTTTTTATTTTTTTGATGAAATTCTGCGCTCCATTTGTAGTCCCTTACCTATTATTGTCTGATTGTTTAATGAACTCTTTACAAAAAAAATTGTAAATTTTAAAAAAAAAATATGGCCTGGTAGGGGGACTTGAGGATCGCGGTTAGGAACCACTGTCCTAGAGGAACATTACTCTGTAATTCTCCTCCCCATGCCAACATACGTTCTCCTGGACACTATCAGTTTTCATGAGAAAAAAACATACCGCTTCCAAAAGGTTGTCTTGGAAACCTAAATGCATTTTACACTCTGGTGGCAAAGGTACGCTGAAAAAATAAAAATGTACATGAGTAAGCAACTGTGAAGACATTGTCACATTAAGGCTCTATTTCGCCAAAGCGAGGATAGAGAGCCAAACCCTTACTTAGCCAGAAATAAAAGATTATGCTATAGTGACGCTCTATTACCAGTCATATTTTGATGGAGCCGCAAAGTAGGCCTGCCAGATCTACCATGTTTTCCTGGACACATAGGGCTAGATTATATAGTGAATGCAGGGCCAGATTTATACCTCAGGAATCTGTAGGCACAGAGATCTGGAGCACCCCCACCCCCCACAGCCTAAATAATGGCCAAAACAACTTTTTAAATTTTTGTTTTGGGGGAAACTGTCATATATCAATCAAATCAATATTTCTATTCATATTTACAAAAATATGCACCCCAGAAGATTTCTGTATTGCTCATGTAAACGTGGCAAGCGTAATGCAGCGCAACATTAGCTAACGGGAGAGCAATAAGACACCCGCACAATATGCAGAGTAATATTCTTCTTTTATCAGGCTCTAATATACAACACAAGGGTGTGGTACAACAGCCTATCATGAAACAGTCACGTCAGAGTTAAAAAGGTGAGGATACATTTTCCACATCAGGGATAATTTATAAAGTTGCGCTTAGCCATAAATGGTGACAAAAACATTCCTATGCCCAGAATCACTTGTCGCTGAAAGGGGAGGGGGAAGGGGGGACTTGTCTGCACAGTAGCCCGTCTGTAGCTTCAAAAGGATATTACTAGCAAGCATTTCAAACTGAGCTAAAGGGGGCATGTTAACTAAGGGAAGCTTTCATGTACATGAAATTAAAATATAATAATTTTACAGTTCTAAGACAAAACAATGCACTGTTACTGATTGTCGTCAGGACCATAGTGGCATCACTTTATACCCAAAGGTCATTCTAGATGTCAAGAGGGGGAGAAAAAGAGTCCAGTAACTACACATGGGAGGCACACAGAGGAAAGGAATCAAGAAAGGTGGGGTGAGAGAGTAAGGTAGGCAGAGGCAGAAACAATAATCATGAAATACCTCAATACCTTTAAGGTGTACTAAAGGGATTCACCAAGGAGGCCCTTTATGGGCATAAAATACACTTACCTAAATTAAAACCTAGATTCACTCTTCCAGTTAACCACACTAGGGACCTGGGCCAAATTCCTAATCTAAACATTAAATAACTATTAACCCCTTCACTGCTGAGCCATTTCACGTCGTAAAAAAACATGTTTTTTCTTTTTTTTTTATTCTTTTTTTTCTTTACTTTAAACATTGTCAGGTTTGGTATCATTGGAAAGGCCATGCTCTGGCCTTTCTAATGATACCAAACATTGACCCTGCTAGCTGCCAACAGTCGAGAGATAGCGACTATCTTCGATCCCCTATCTTTCCTTAGTCAATGAGGACATTCCCCACACGTCCTCAGCAGTGAAAGGGTTAACTCCCATTTCCCAAAGGAACTTAACTGAACACGAAAAATATAATAACTTAGATGAATTTAAAAAGCTCATCTATATAATAATCAGCATGAGTCAGATCTATATTTGTGTGTTTTCTTATGTTCAGCTTCACTCCATAAAACTCATACACACCTGCATTCACACACACTCTCAATAAATACAATCTTATTTTCCCAAATCCAAACCTTTCTCACACTTATCTAGGGGATTGAAGAAAACAATAATGTTTCGTTGTCTAAGACCGCGGTCTTTATCCAGAGTAAATGGTCAACAATCGTCCTTTGGCAACATCCCAGCTTGAGACGCAAAATCCATGGGTTCCTCAAATGTTAGGCAAATGAGATAACTTGAGTTCCTGAAGATTGGGACCCTTTCTGAACAAGCTGTCTCTGTACGCTAGTTGTGTATTACCTGTGACCTTTGACCTTGACACAAAATGTCCATGGTTCATTCCAGACTCAGTCACTGTGAACTTGGTGACTATCAGGTTCCCTTTAGGAACAATGATGATGATAAAAATGATGGTGACACAGCTTAGCAAAATAAAATTAAAAAATATGTTGACCCTGTCCCCAAACTCTTATACAAATTCATTAATTTTTCATACATCAATTACAGCTGCATGAAAACAAAACAAAACATGTTAATATCATAAGTAGAAACACAGATAATAAACTTTAAAAATGGCCCCGTAAAGCCATGGGCTTCACACAGCCAAAAAGAATCATACAAAGTCTGACTCATTATATTAGAGAAAATATATATACACAGGTGAAACTCGAAAAATTAGAATATCGTGCAAAAGTTCATTTATTTCAGTAATGCAACTTAAAAGAGAAACTAATATATGAGATAGACTCATTACCTGCAAAGAAAGATAGTTCAAGCCGTGATTTGTCATAATTGTGATGATTATGGCTTACAGCTCATGAAAACCCCAAATCCACAATCTCAGAAAATGATAATATTACATGCAATCAATAAAACAAGGATTGTACATAGAACAATATTGGACCTCTCAAAAGTATAAGCATGCATATGTACTCAGTACTTTGTTTTGGCCCCATTTGCAGCAATTACTGCCTCAATGCAGCCTGGCAAGGAAGCTATCAGCCTGTGTCACTGCTGAGGTGTTATGGAAGACCAGGATGCTTCTGTAGTGGCCTTCAGCTCTTCTGCATTGTTCGGTCTCATGGCTCTCATCTTTCTCAGGTCAGGCGAGTTTGCTGGACAATCAAGCACAGTAATCCCACGGTCATTGAACCAGGTTTTGGTGCTTTTGGTAGTGTGGGCAGGTGCCAAGTCCTGCTGGAAAATGAAGTCAGCATCCCCATAAAGCTCATCTGTGGAAGGAAGCATGAAGTGCTCCAAAATCTCCTGGTAGACAGCTGCGTTGACGCTGGACTTAATGAAGCACAGTGGACAAACACCAGCAGATGACATGGCTCCCCAAATCAACACAGACTGTGGAAACTTCACACTGAACTTCAAGCATCTTGCACTTTGTGCCTCTCCATTCTTCCACTATACTTTGGATCCTTGGTTTCCAAATGAGATGCAAAAGTTGCTCTCATCAGAAAAGAGGACTTTGGACCACTGAGCAACAGACTACGTCTGTTTTCTTTAGCCCAGGTAAGACGCTTCTGACATTGTTTGTTGTTCAGGAGCGGCTTGACAAGAGGAATACGACATTTGAAGTCCATGTCCAGGATCCATCTGTGTGTGGTGGCTCTTGCTCTTGATGCACTGACTCCAGCCTCAGACCACTCCTTGTGAAAGTCCCCAACACTTTTGAATGGCCTTTCCCTGACAATCCCCTCCAGGCTGCAGTCATCCCTGCTACTTGTGCACCTTTTTCTTCCACACTTTTCCCTTCCACATAAGTTTCTATTAATGTGCTTTGATACAGTACTTTGGGAACATCCAACTTCTTTTGCAATTATCTTTTGAGGCTTTCCCTCCTTATGGAGGGTGTCAATGATGGTTTTCTGCACAACTGTCAGGTCAGCAGTCTTTCCCATGATTGTGATTCCTACTGAATCAGACTGAGAGACCATTTAAAGGCTCAGGAACCCTTTGCAGGTGTTATAGCTTAATAAGCTGATTAGAGCGGGACACTTTGAGCCTAGAATATTGCACCTTTTCACAATATTCTAATTTTTTTAGAAATGTGGATTTCGAGATTTCATGAGCTGTAAGCCATAATCATCACAATTATGACAAAGCACGGCTTGAACTATCTCATATATTAGTTTCACCTTTTAAGTTGCATTACTGAAATAAATGAACTTTTGCACAATATTCAAATTTTTTGAGTTTCACCTGTATATACGCAGCTTTGGCTCAAAAAGAAAATAGCCTATGTGCATACTCCACCCATTTTAATATCAAAATATTGCTATATATCCATTCTTGGGCTGTATTACAATCCTAGGGTTAAGACGCGGGCGCAAGGGAGGAAAAACTGCACCCGCAGCTTTTCCCCTTGTGCTTGCATTTTAACACTGGATTACAATGCAGGCACAAAAAAATGCTGCCTGTATTGTTACCGCACGTTAACCCCGGGATGCTCGTGGCAGCTCTGAGCGCAGCCGCGAGCATCCACTCAATGGAGTCCATAGTACTCCATTGAGTTTCCCCCTGCCGGTCACATGACCAGCCAGATCTCGTCTCACGAGATTCGGCCTGGTTGGCGTAGTGATACGCAGGGAGAGACTGGGGGGACTTTTCCCCCCAATCTTTCCCTGCTTTCGCCGGCCAGAGGAAGCGGAAAGAGCCGCGGTCCTCGCCGCGGGACAGGAGTTGAGTATAAGCTTCTGTTTTTTTATTTTTAGGCTGGTGTTAACGGATTCTGCAGACGCGGAATCCGTTAACACCAAGTCCTGCCTGTGGTTAACTTTTTGCTAACCACAGCCGGACGTTAATCAGCGCTAGTAGATTGTAATACTAAAGCTGATTAACACTTTCGCTCCCCATGTTAAGTATAGGGAGCACAAAGTACAGGTACCAAAGCAAAAGGGTTACTTAACCCGTTTGGATCGTAATATGCGGTAGACACCGCAGTTAACGTTAATGCTTCACGCAAGTGAGCTCTAACATTAACATCAGGAATGTAATGTGGCCCCTTGTTTGGTGTTCATGAAACAAAACATTTCCAATAAAATAAAAAGACATCTGATAATTTTACAGAATAAAACTTTCATGCGAACTGTGATGGATCGGCCACACAATACTTATTTCCTTTAATTCTACCCGTATTCTGTTATATTTAGTTTGTGCTCCATTTATATGAGCGAATTCCCTGTTACATTTTCGTCCAAAGGTTCCCCAGGTCCCTATCTGTGTCTTTCTCTCACAATTCCCCACACCAAACACGCCCGTAACCCATCACAATTTAATGACCCCTAAATTGACCGGTTTTCGTTCAGAGTCAAGTGTATATTTTGTTTGTACAAATTGTGCCCATGTGTCCCCAAGGTTTGTTGCGCTCCTTCGTTGCCCCATTTTCACCCAGCTCACCTTGAAACCCTGTTTCCTCTGCTCTGCGCAACCCACACTAGCCTAACTCCTGGCAAGCTGCCAAAATCCAACACTGGTTCGCCCGTCTGCCCTGGAGCCTACTTTGCACCCACCATGGTGCTTTTCGTACAGCATGTCCCCAGGGATGATACCCTGGTGTTGGGTGAATTACAAGAGGAAGTGCCACCGGGATCACCTCTCAATTAGCCACCAAACTCAGGTCGGTCTTCCAAGCAGCAGAGGGGACTCTGCGACGAAAGCAGAGCTCGCACTCTGGGGGGTGGAATTTCCAGGATGAGGCACAGCCCAGGGCGGGTTAGACAGTGCTGCACCAAAAACTGGGCTTGAGCTAGAGACAGTGGCAATCCATTGTAAGTATAGGAAAAGGGCTAGAGGCAGTAGCAAAACTGGTGCTGGGATATCTAAGGACGGGCAGGGGAGAGAACAATGCGACTGTCCCCTATAAAAGTACCCTGTGTTTTCCTGAATAAAGCATTTCTTCTGTACAACCCAATACTGAGTTTCGACTAGTATGTGGGGGAGGTGATTGAACCCTGTCTCTCCAAGCCTCTCAGCACTCAACTCTCCAGCAGCTCTCCGAGCTACCATCCCAGGGGTCTCCAAGGTTGGAACGGCAGAAGGGAAGATCTACTCGGTCTGAGTAGCGGCAATCTGTCACATTTGCAATCATTTAGGCCCAATTCATATCAAGAGTTTAGGTATTATAACCGTAACATTAAATTTAAACTATTTATTTATGGGACTGTTTTAATTAACTAGTTAATTATACTTTATTCTATATATTCTATGATTCAATGTGAGATCCAGTATCCTAAATATGTCAGGGCATTAATTTACTCCTGAAAATTAACCTTGTGACCACATATGAAGAATATACAATACAAAATAATAAAATATACCAAGGTAATCATCAATTAGAACAGTACAATATGAAAACCGCACAATGATGATTCATCAGAATATAAAAATGCAGTGTTCTGTAAGGTTTTTTTTCTTCTTTCATATTGGTTTAAGATGAAATACAACTCCTTGTTAAAATATTTTATTGCTTCTGATAACTTGGTATTGATCCTGATATTTCGTAAAGGAAATGTAAAATTGCAATGTGGTTTCAAATTCTGCAGCTATATCATTTATTTCCAAATCAATGATCTCTTTAATTGAACAGAAGCTTGTAGTGGTTATCCTCTTTGAATTTGATGTAAATAGCAATACAAAATGTGGAACACAATGAATGAAGCTCTTGCATTGTATACTTGCATCCTAATGGTTAATCTTTTTTCTTCGCTAGCATTCTTTAATTAGAACATCATCTTTAATCTGCAGGAGTGATGGCATGCATAAGTCTGAAAAATACTTAAGGTATGATAAGATCCTGTAAAAGGAAAATGAATTAATTATTCCAATATCCATGCTCAAACTTGCAAAGTATCCCTTTTTTTGTCTGAAGTCACAACACACAAAGGAATTGAGAAAAAGGGAGGGGGAGAGAGGAGAGGGGGGCTATGAAATAAAAAACTTCCATTCCCCTACAGTTTCGGGTCAACTGTTTTTTTTTTTATTTGTTGTTTCACTTACATCATGCACACCCAAGCACATAATGCCATATACGGTGTAACCCAGAACGCAGACAAAACCCATATATGCACTAACATGCTATATAGCAAACAATTGCAACATGGATTCTGTCTTGTCCTCAAATTTGAGAAAGGATTTTTACCAGGAAGGATACATTGAGATTTCTCTCGTTTTCAAGTATGTCCTGGGTGGCGATTATGTACCGTTAGGTGTCTTGCCCAAGGGCACTTACTGGAGAGGTTGCTCGCTGGGATCGAACCCATGACTCCACAGGCTCTCTCCATGCAGAGCAGTGATGTTACCTCTAAAATTAACTGTTATCAAGCTCCATCCATACAGTTATCAACTGCATTCAAGACAAGTCACAAGAGTAAGACAAAACAAAGAAGTATAGCCAATATCCGTTACATGCATATATACAGATTTGTGATGCAACGCTGCAGCAGAGTCCAGTATGCCCCCAAAATCCAAACATCATGTGTGTATATGCCACTCTGTCTCCTCCTTTGTACAGCACCACAGAACATGTGGGCATCCACAAACACCTGAAACACTCATAACATCATTCATATCACCATTCATTCAATAGGTGACTCTGGAAAATGTGCAAATACAACCCAACACAAAATGAATAGTAATAATCAAAATAATTAATAAAAATTCTTATTGATTCAATAAAAAAGGGAACAGCACAGGCAAAAGGGTTAATCCATGTGATAAAACAAAACACAAGAAAGGGGCGCTGCTACGGCTTTATGCACAAAGAGTAGAAGCAGGGCTGCTATATCCCAAGGGGTGTATTCCTGAACCACTCCAAAAGAAACAACAGATAGAAAACAGGTGATATTTGGATAGCGCCCACTACTTTCACGGGTTCAATTAAGAACCTACTTGTGCAAAATGTTCAAGAAACCAAACACCAATCCCCAGTTTAGGGGTGTACAAGAAGGGTATATACAAAAACACTTATATAGGTAAATGGTGCAATATTGTGTCACCAAGAATACGAACTATATATCACCCTCAATTAGTTCCTCGTTGATCCTAGAGTTGCAGCAGTACTTCTATAGTTCAACAATACTCCAGGTGTATGCAGATATGAAAAATATAAAGAATATATACATAGAGCAGTACAGTATGACACAAAAAATAGTGCTAAAAGTACACATGATATCCAACTCACGTGGAATAGAGCCTATCTGCTAGAGGCACAATGCTTATTAGCGTTGGACCCATTCAGGATGGCCCGTCCTTTTCTCCCGCAATCTTTCAGTATGGTGATTCATGTAAAAGATGCAAAAGGGAGAACCATAGCGTAATCCAATTTTCGTATCGAGTAGACGTAATAAGGTAAAATGGCACAACTCACATGGTTAAGAGCCTGCAGTAGCGATAAGCTAGATCAGTATATAGGCATGTGGTATATTCTGGTAACACCAGGACCATTCCAGGGCATCCAGAAGCCAAATTGGATATTTTAAAAAACATTTATTGTAAAAATGAGCTAAGAAGAAAATAACATACCAAAACGCGTTTCACACATAAGCGCTTCCTCAGTTGGTTTATAAACCAACTGCAGGCTCTTAACCACGTGAGTTGTGCCATTTCACCTTATTACATTTACTCTATACAAAAATTGGATTACGCTATGGTTCTCCCTTTTGCATCCTTTACATGAATCACCTTACTGAAAGATTGCGGGAGAAGAGGACGGGCCATCCTGAATGGGTCCAACGGTATAAGCATTGAGCCTCTAGCAGATAGGCTCTATTCCACGTGAGTTGGATACCACGTGTACTTTTAGCACTATTTTTTGTGTAATACTGTATTGCTCTATGTATATATTCTTTTTTTTTCATATGTGCATACACCTGGAGTATTGTTGAACTATAGAAGTACTGCTGCAACTCTAGGATCAACGAGGAACTAACTGAGGGTGATATATACTTCATATTCTGGGTGACACAATATTGCACCATTTACATATATAACGGTGTTCGTATATACACACCCCTAAATTGGGGATTGGTGTTTGGTTTCTTGAACATTTTGCACAAGTAGGTTCTTAATTGAACCCGTAAAAGTAGTGGGCGCTATACAAATATCACCTGTTTTCTATCTGTAAATCCATGTGATATCTAGTTCTTGGTTACTCTAGAATGGGAAGGTATTATGACCTCTCATGTGACGTGCAAACCACATAGCTCACATGAAATAAGAGTCAGATGCCATGTTAGGGCGTAGTCATGACTTTGGGAATTATCTGTTTTATCTCAATACAGTACAATCTTTGCAAAAAATATTGTAGCCGATTACAAGGAAGCAGGAGATATGATTTGAGACCATAGCACTTAAACAAATATAAATATAATCTAGAACTGAATATTCACTATTAAAATAGATGTGAAACAGTTAAATTTACATATATAACTACATGGAAATACTCAAATCTACAACAGATCGCTAAGATTTAATTACTATTATTTATTTATTGGACTTAACATCTAACATAGTCCATTTTCTTCTGTCCTGCAATCCCTTAAACAACAAGTAAAAAGATACATTCCTTTGAAATCAGAGCTATGTTTACCTTAACACAATCAATCAAGGCATGGAGCTCACTCTGAGACAGAGCACATAAGAAAGGGAGAGGAAAAGAGAGAGAGAAAACATCCCATTTGTACACTGTCCTCTTGCATATTCAAACAAACAAAAAAAACACATAACACAGCAATGATCATTACTCCAGAAACATACATACAGACATACAAACAATCATGAAAACGAAGAAAGATAAAATAGATTGTACAAAAAATCAAAAGAGGAAGAGTGAACAAAAAACTTCAGTCTGTAATGCATTAGCATACGATTACGCTAGCATGTAACTTTTCTGAACTTTACTGAAAAAACAACCCTGCCCAACGAAGGGGAGGGGAAGCCATTACAGCTACGTTCTATGGAAGACCACAGCAACCAAGCGACATATTGAAAGAAATACTGTCCTTATATAGATATCACACATAGAAAAACACAGTATCATAATTTGGGAATTTTCAAAACAGCAAAGATAAACAGAAATATTAATTGATTAGTAAAGACAACAAATAAAGGCTTAATCATTGGCATTGAAATAAATAAAATACAAAAACAAACATGAAAATAATAATAATAATAATAAAGGAATATTCTCCAAGAATCCTGAAAACAAAAAACTCAGCAATGAAAAACAGAATACTAAAATTGATTAGTGGTTTCATTTATAATAAAAAATGAGTTTGCAAAAAAATAAAAACACCAGCGCAAATGCAGTCGCGGCAAGCACAGAACAGACAATCGCAATGGAAGCACAGCTTACATGAGGAAAAATACAGATTAGATCACATTAATCAAATAAAATAAACAATCACTCAGGATGCAAGCAATATGAACGAGTCAAAATAAAAAAGGAACTCCAGCACTTTAGAAATTTCAGTTCACGGGCGAGTTACAATAAACAAGCAAACAGATACTCCAGCACTTGAGGCTTCAGCTCACGGGCGAGTGAAGGCAAATAAGCAAATAGAATAAACAAACAGATAAACGAATAACACAGGGAACTCCAGCACTTGAGACTTCAGCTCCGGGTGAGTTACCTCTCCTTAAACTTAAAAAAACATTGACAACGTCCATAATGTTGAGCTTGGGAAGCCTTCTTGGGAAGCTAATTTGAGCTTGGGAAGCCTTCTAAGTGAAGTCTTCAAAGTGAGCACTTAGAGGAGATCTTCTGGAGATACTCTGGAGGTAGTCTGAGGTTAGACAGGAGGTAGAAAACCTACAAAAAGGTAAGATTTGTTGGTTTAAATCCATTCTTTTATAATGGCAGGCTTGGTCCAGTGTAAGAGCTGTCATGCATTTGTTTTTAGATCCAATTTTTGGAGGTTTGAGTGTGCCTGATATGTAGGCAGCTCTCTTTATTGCAGCAGGAAATTGCCTGTTTGAAGTCTGAGATTTGTAAATTATCTGTTACACAAACTGTTACAAAGCCACTGCCACAGAGGCCTCCTAGGAGTGGCAGATGGACTACTGTAGGATCTGGTAGACTTAGAGTTGTGGATAGAAGGCATGTCCCACAGTCTGTGGCTCTTCTTAATTCTTTTGAGGCACTTTCAGAGTGTAGTGGTGAGACGGAAGTAGGCTCAGACACCATAGTTGAGGAACCACCATCCCCTATGCCTAAGGTATGCAGGACTGCAACCAAGAACAATAAGGAAAAGGTGGGACATGATAGAAGGCAATTGTTGCTGGGTGATTCTATCATAAGAGGTGTTGAGCTGGAGAGTAGTGGTTTGGTGAGATGTCTTCCTGGGGCTACTGCTCGTAGAGACAAGAGACGTATTCTCAATATTGTCAAACAAGCAAAGCAGCAAGGGGAAGTGGATGTTCTAGTCCATCTAGGGACAAATGACTTGGCTAGCAATGAGGTTTCTGAGATTAAGGAAGATTTTTGTGTTCTTGGAGGTGAAATACAGCAGATTGCATCCACTGTGTCATTCTCTGAAGTTTTGCCTGTGCATAACATTCAGGATAGGCAGATGCGCAATAGGGAATTTAATTTGTGGCTTCAGGAATGGTGTCGAGAGCAAGGATTTGGCTTTGTGTCCCATGATAGCTCTAATTGGAGCAGAAAGGAACTGTATAAAAAAGATGGTTTGCATCTTACTCGTAGGGGAACATATGTTCTCAGTGAGAAGTTCAAAGGTTTCGCAAAGAAATATTTAAACTAGGAGGGGGGGACAAAAGGGTAAAAACCAATCTGCCTGATTGTCCCCCAAAACTAAATCGAAGGGTGCAAGCAACATGTGGGGAAAAAAATGACAAGCTCAGAGTCGTGTCTATAAATGCTCGCAGTTTAGTCAATAAAATCAATGAACTGGAGGCAATGATGGCAGCTGAAAAAGTAGATTTAGTGGCGGTTACTGAGACATGGTTCAGTGAGAAAAATAACTGGGACATAACAATACCGGGGTACTCTTTATATAGAAAAGACAGAGAAGGTAGGAAAGGAGGAGGAGTGGCCCTGTATGTGAAAAACAACATAAAAACAAACCAAATAAAAGTGAGCGAGGTGAACATAGAGTCAGTTTGGGTTACGCTAACATTTGGCAATCATACAGTAGCTCGTGTAGGTGTGATCTATAGACCCCCTGGACAAGTAGAAGAGCTAGATAATCTGCTGCTTGAGGAAATAGCCAAAATGTCAATGAAGGGGAAGTTATTATCATGGGGGACTTTAATCTTCCTGATGTGAACTGGAAAACCAAAACAGCTGGGTGCACCAGGAGTACAAATATTCTAAACTCCCTACTGGGATTATCTCTAACACAAGTAGTTGAGGAGCCAACCCGTAAAGAGGCCATATTGGATTTAATACTCACAAATGGAGGTTTCGTATCAGACGTTGTTGTAGGTGAAAATTTGGGATCTAGTGATCACCAGTCAGTATGGTTTAATATAAGAACAGGGATGGAGCCGCACCACACAAAAACAAAAGTTTTAGACTTTAAAAAAACTGATTTTTCTAAAATGAGACTTTGTGTGAAGGAGTCATTATCAGACTGGAGGAGTTTAAAGGGAGTCCAGGAGAAATGGGATAATTTAAAGGAAGCATTATTGAAGGCCACAGGCAATTGCATTCGACTTGTTAGCAAAAACAAAAAAGGGAAGAAACCACTGTGGTACTCTGCAGAAGTGGCCAAAATAGTGAAGAACAAAAAGACAGCATTCAATAATTATAAAACAACTCAGAGTGAAGAAGATAGGCAAACCTATAAGATTAGGCAGAAAGAGGCAAAGCAATTTATAAGAGCTTCCAAAGCACACGCAGAAGAGAAAATCGCTCAGTCAGTAAAAAAGGGGGACAAAACATTTTTTAGATACATAAACGAGAAAAGAAAAGTAAAACAAGGATTAGTTAGATTAAAAACAAAGGAAGGAAGGTATGTAGAAGAGGATAAAAGTCTCGCTGACTGCCTCAATGAATATTTTTGTTCAGTCTTTGCAGAAGAAAAGGAAGGAAAGGGACCTCAGTTAGGAGGAAACACTAACGAGACAATTACATATCAGTTTACAGAGGAGGAGGTTCTACAGCAGCTGTCTAAAGTAAAGACAAATAAGTCAATGGGACCTGATGGGATCCACCCTAAATTATTAAAAGAGCTCAGTGATGTAATAGCAAAACTGTTAACAGATTTATTTAACCAATCCTTGCTAACGGGAGTCGTCCCAGAAGACTGGAAATTAGCAAATGTTGTGCCCATTCACAAGAAGGGTAGTAGGGAGGAATCTGGGAACTATAGGCCAGTTAGTCTTACGTCAGTAGTGGGGAAATTAATGGAAACCATGTTAAAGGAAAGGATTGTTGACCATCTAAAAACACATAGATTACAGGATCAGAAACAACATGGGTTTACCTCAGGGAGATCATGCCAAACTAATCTTATTGATTTTTTTGATTGGGTAACAAAAATAATAGACACAGGTGGTGCAGTAGACATTGCTTATTTAGATTTCAGTAAGGCTTTTGATACTGTTCCGCATAGAAGGCTTATCAATAAATTGCAATCTTTGAGCTTGGATTCCAATATTGTTGAATGGATTAGGCAGTGGCTGAGTGACAGGCAACAGAGGGTTGTGGTAAATGGAGTTTATTCGGCGCAAGGTCTTGTTACCAGTGGGGTACCTCAGGGGTCAGTACTTGGACCCATTCTATTTAATATTTTTATTAGTGATATTGCAGAAGGTATTAATGGAAAAGTATGTCTTTTTGCTGATGACACAAAGATTTGCAACAGGGTTGACGTTCCTGGAGGGATCAACCAAATGACAAATGATTTAGGTAAACTAAAAAAATGCAAAAAAATATACATAATACAATGCAGTGTACAACGTTCATTTATACAAAAAAGATAAGGGAAATAGGCGGTGTCAAGCCACAACCTCATTAACTTAATTGGTACTAACACACCCTACTTCCAATCATTTAGAGGCGCAGCCTCAGTCCATGAGGTGGGAGCCCGCTGGTTCGGGACCCCAAAACGTCCGGAAATAAGCTTGTTTTAAATGCCCATCAATGTTGCGAGGGCAAGCTATATTGTGGACACCATTTTCCCTCTTCCAAAATGGCGATCGATGGCTCAGAGGGGCGGGGCCCAGGTAGATGGACGTAATCATTATGCGCCCCTTTGTATATTGAATGTTTGCTGGTGCTGCGCCTCTAAATGATTGGAAGTAGGGTGTGTTAGTACCAATTAAGTTAATGAGGTTGTGGCTTGACACCGCCTATTTCCCTTATCTTTTTTGTATAAATGAACGTTGTACACTGCATTGTATTATGTATATTTTTTTGCACTTTGATAAAGACCAATTAGGTCGAAACGCGTTAGTGCTGCAATAAATTTTACTATATTTTATCCTGCCGACTTTTCGTCTGTGACATATCCTGGGGATCCAATATTTCATCTATGGACCAGGTTATCACCACGGATGGTTGCTGGTAGGACGGGCTGGTGAGATCATATCCACAGATATATGCCTATATAGTCCAGAGCCGACTTTATGGGGCTCAGAAAAAAGTGAGTTGAATACTTTCTCTCTGGAAACCAGGTGTCATAAGGATGTACTGCGCAATGTATGTCTCCTATTATGTTTTCTAGATCATCTTGAAGTATTACTCACTGGACACTTGGCGTAAGCGCGAGGACTCTACCCATTATTTTATCCATTGACTATTCGCACTTGGGAGTGTGCGTTTGTGCCCTTGCTGCTACCCAAGACCGACCATCTACACATTATCTGCGCCATTTTTTCCACCTTATTGTTTTTTCACAAACTAAAAAAATGGTCGGAGCTGTGGCAATTGAGTTTTAACGTGGATAAGTGCAAGATAATGCACCTGGGATGTAAAAACCCAAGGGCTGAATATAGAATATTTGATACAGTCCTAACCTCAACATCTGAGGAAAGGGATTTAGGGGTTATTATTGCAGAGGATCTAAAGGTAAGTAGTCAATGTAATAGAGCAGCAGGAAATGCTAGCAGAATGCTTGGTTGTGTAGGGAGAGGTATTAGCAGTAGGAAAAGGGAAGTGCTCATGCCACTGTACAGAGCACTGGTGAGACCTCACTTGGAGTACTATGTGCAGTACTGGAGACCGTATCTCCAGAAGGATATAGACATCTTAGAGAGAGTTCAGAGAAGTGCTACTAAAATGGTGTACGGCTTGAAGGAGAAAAGTTACCAGGAAAGGCTTAATGATCTTAACATGTAGAGCTTGGAAAAAAGACGAGACAGAGGAGATATGATAGAAACATTTAAATACGTAAAGGGAATCCACAAGGTAGAGGAAGGGAGTATATTTAAAAGGAAACAAAGTAGCAAAACAAGAGGACATAGTCTTAGATTAGAGGGGCAAAGGTTTAAAAGTAACATCAGAAAGCATTATTTTACTGAGAGGGTGGTGGATACATGGAACAGTCTTCCAGTTGAAGTGGTAGAGGCCAAAACAGTAATTGAATTTAAGCAGGCATGGGATAGGCATAAGGCTATCCTAAACAAAAGATAAATCCAGGTAAAGTATCCATGTAATTGGGCAGACTAGATGGGCCGAAAGGTTCTTATCTGCGACATTTTTCTATGTTTCTATGTTTCTATAAACTCAAGGCTACAGAATATGCTTGCAACAAAGCACACAGTGGGCTCTCACTGCTCTCTGCATTCTTCTTTTTATCAGGCTATAATATAGAACACAAGGGTGTGGTACAACAGCCAATCCTGAAACAGATCACGTCAGAGTTAAAAAGGCGCGGATACATTTTTGATGAAACAATGCGTAATAATGCATTGATCCATCCCCTTCACTCTTGCTGCTGCTGAGGGAAATGAGAAGGTGAGTTAATGCAGCAATATTATTCACTTTATTTTTGAAAAGTGAATAATACTGCTGCTTTTGAAAAAAAAAGAAAAAAATATATATTTTTTTCTTTTTTACAGATTACCTACCTGCTCATGTTTGGTGCCATTGGAAAGGCCAGGATCTTTCCAATGACTCAAAGAAGGACCTCCTACTTTAGATTGGCACTGAACTGGGGCAAGGCCTTGGTCAGCCACTGCTTGCAGTGCACCCACTTTACAGACGCCCAGGTCAAGTGCCCCCCCTCACTATACCACTGCCAGGAGGTGATATTTGTGGTGACGCGGATGCGCTGAGGAAGAGCTACCGCATGTTGCGCTGTGTCCTGGGACAAGGTATTAACCCTTTCACTGCAGAGGACGCGCTCAGCATGTCCACCCGCAGTACTGTTCCATGCGGAGGACGCGCTGAGCGCGTCCTCCCTTTGAGGCCAGCAATCGGTCGGATTCCGGCCGATCGCTGTGCCCCCGGTGCGGGCTGACATCCTCGATGTCAGCCCATCACCCGGGACCACCGGCGGCACCATTAGATGTCATCGCGGCGGCGCAATGACATCTAATTCAGGCGCGCTCCCGCGTGTGCGGAGGAGGCGCCTGAAAGGGAGGGGGGATGGTCTTTCGACCTCTCTCCCTCCCGATGGCCGGGGTGCACAGGGTTAATCCAGGCACTGTTTGGAAGGGCACAGCCTGCCCTTCCAAATGGTGGCTGTCATTAACCCCTGGGAAGCCGGATCACGATTCGGAGCTGAAAAGCGCCGGATCGTGATCCTCTCCCGGAGCTGGCCAACATCTTGGATGTCGGCCAAGCCTCCGGAAACTCCCCCTGAGGACTGGCGTCATCGTGCATAGCACGATGACGCCTGTCCTGGAGTTAACCCCTAGCTGCCAGCAATGGTGGAGATAGGGGGTTCCAATGAACCCCCTATCTCCCGATCCGTGGCATATAGGGGTTAATGTTAAGAGCATGGCCTTTCCAACGATACCAAACATGACCATGAAAAAAGTTTTTTTTTAAAAAATAATTAAAAAAAAAAAAAAATATTTAAAAAAATTCTAAAAAAAAAAAAAAGTTTTTTTGGTTTTGTTTTGTTAATGCAGCAATATTGTTCCCATTTCAATTATAATGTGAACAATGATGCTGCGCTAACGATTTTCTTATGCGGTGTGTTTGTTAAAAATAGTGACATTTTCCACCAAAAAAAATCTATCGAATCCCCATTTCTAATTTTTTTAACAAGCGCACCCCATAGAAAATATAACCGCAAATGATCGCATGTCAAAATGTGAAAAAAAACCACAATTTACACATAATAAATTATTGAAAATTCTAATTTTTTTGCATTTTTTGTTATAATATACCGACAGGACATGACGTATACATATAATAATGACATATTATGAATCTGCCATGAATCTGCCGGAAAGAACGATATATAATATGTCTGGGTCATATATCAAAATAAGGCTTCAAAACGCGGTTAAACATGATGAGCGAAAGCGGTAAAAATGACCTCAGCACAGAGGTGTGAAAAGCCTCATCAGCGAAAGGGTTAAAGTAGTGTCTGCCACAGAATCGAACACTAAAATAGGGAAGCTATCGGGAAACCTGCAGGCGCAGGTTTTTCATGTTAGCGCCCCCATTTTAGCATTGAGTTTGTACATGTACAATCATGTACAATCAATATGCTGCTGGTAAAAAAAAAAAAAACAAAAAGGAATTCCAGATGACCTGCCTTGATTTCCTCCTGCAACATATAAATTATACATGTGGAGAAAGGAAAAAGGCTGTACTTCTGGCACCACCTAGTGGTTCTTTGTGAGAACAAGTGTAATGCTTATATGTACAGAAAAAGTACGTATCTAAAGTGCATGAATGGCAGCAAAGGAGAGGATGTATCAACATATACCGTTGTAAAAAGCAGTATTGCAAAGATATTAAAGTGCAAAAAGTGCAGCAGTTGTAAATAGCAACAAATAATTGGCAACATTAGCAGCAACAATACCGATGGTGTTAAATATAGCAGCAGCAATATGTGGTAGCGGAAACCGAAATAAATCCGTCAAATGTGCAAACTTGCAAACTTATAAACACAATAAAATAAAACAGTTGTAACCAAAAGTGCACAGGTGTGGGTATAGCAGAAACCATATATAGTAGCAGCAACTGAAGTAAGTCCATCTAATGTGCAAACTTGCAAACTTATTAAGCACAGTGAAATTGAAACAGTAGTAACCAAAAGTGCACAGATGTGGCATAAACATAATCGTGAAAAGTCCAAAGTTTATCAATGTGATACGGTAAACAAAATGCAGCAGCTAGTCTCGCTCACAGAAAGTAGTATATCCCAGACCAATGAGGTATTTATGTAGGGTGAAGGGGTGGGCAGAAACAGCACTTCTTTCTGATGATTCCTTTGTTGAATGAGTGGTAGCCTGGATAATCCTCAGCATGAGTATGGGTTATGGGTAGTTCTCAATGCCTCAAAGATAAAATATGAACAGGGCATAGAACAGTACAGATTTACCATGGATCTTACCCTGTGGTGAATGCAGAATTGATCGCAGGGTCGGGGAAATTGATTCCCCGAAGTGTGGGGAACGAGAGAGCACTTAAAATGTTGTCATTTCGGTTGCTCTCTAAATAACTCCTTAAAAAAACCAACAGGTCCATTCACTAAAGGTGAAACTCAGGAGAACTGGCAGGAGAAGATAACATTCTAGACCAAATAGCCAAATTGGAAAGTGATCTAAATAGGAGAATTTTTCTTGTTTGGCTATTTTGACCAGGAATTTTCACTTCTCCTGCCAATTCTCCTGACTTCATCCAACAGGGTTATTCAAAGAGAGGTGAAAAGCGGGAGAATGACTGGAGAATTGAAAATTCTAGTTTGAAATATCCAACACAGAAAAATTCTCCCATTCATCTCACTTTCCAAATCGGCTATTTTGACCTAGAATTTTCCATTCTCCAGTCATTCTCCTGCTTTTCACCGCTCTCCTAATAACCCTGTTAGTGAATAGACCGGCAAATGATTTAGTCAGGAAATAAGAATTATTTTTATTTAATTGACCATTGAAGGATGGAAAGCATGAGACTGGACTGGAAGTGAACTCCCTAGAGATGCGACGGTAAAATATTGGATGCTGTGTAATTATTGTACTATCTCCCAATTCTTGCGTTAAAACACACCTCAGTGGTTCCTTGAATTGTAATAATCACATTATAGCTTTTATATCTACATATTTTACAAGAATGTCTACGACTTCCGAACTATATGAATACAGGAATCTTTTATTACAGGCGATGAAATGCTGTGAATGATGAAATACTTACTCCTCGCCAGCTGGAAATTTCACGTTACGTTTTCCCATGCTGCCCACTTCCACACCCTCGTATGAGAACCCGTTGTCAGCACCATATACCATTTTTGGAGTAATGTGATAGAAGCCTGAGAGTACAGCTACAGTAATATCATGAAATAAGACCCTATGGAGACAAGCAGAGAGAGATCAAGCATTATAACAAGTACAAGTAACAAAGAGACTTTAGAAACAGCAGCACAAACTGTGTCCTCACCTTAATTTACTATTCTGAGACTACATTACTAAAATTAGAGAAACCGCGTCAATTATTCAGCCGGGACGACATGTTAAAGATGAGACTTTATCACGCGCTCTGGTATTGCTGAGATCAATGCTTCTATCATTTCATAATGGAAAACAATTAAAGGGAGGGTCAGATGATATTTTGCTCTCCATCCTTCCCAACACACCCTGGAATCCCTAAAAACCTATTCCCTTTGAATGTATTTGATTCTATAGGTAGAAGGCGGCCATTTTGGCAGGATTTCAGAACATGACACCAAATCCATGTGTAGAGGGCCAAACTAAACCTTTGTGTGGATTCTACTGGGCAAACGTTGCTCCCCAACCTGCCTTCCTCTCTGGTGGTCCAGTTTGAAGGAGAGGAGTATTTTTCAGTACAAACACCTCTTGTGAAAGGTGTTTGCTACGTTGAAATCACTTTCCACATGTTGATGTGTTGACCCACATGACTACTAGGAAAAATAATCAATCCTCTCCCCACCCCCATGCACTGCTCATCCCTTACTAGGTGCAGCCCTGCGCATGTCCTGCTTTCACATACTGGTGAATCACTGAAGGTGACGCCATGATTTTCATGCCAAGGCAGGGCACATTCACTGGCAGTTTGCTTCATTTTCACTGTATATTGATTAACCCCATTTATAAAGGTTGGGAGGAGGGAAGCAGAGAAAGGCAAACTTTTAAGACTGTTTACACTCAGGGTTATTCAAAGAGAGCTGAACTGGCCCCATAATTACACCGAACAGTGAATTTTCCCGTATAGTGCAATTTTGAAGCCATTCGGCTGTTCAAAAGCTGCCTATTCGCCAAATATTGGCGAGTTGTCAGCAAAATATGGTGCTGTTCAGCGGCAGTGAAATCCCCATAGAGAAGCAATGGTTAATCTATTCAGAGACACCGAACAGCAGAGAAATGTCAGTGAAATGCTCTGATGTTCGCTGGTTTAATTTTTTAGGCATTTTTGGGGATTTTTTAGGCAAAATATTTGTCTGGATTTCTTTTTAAATAGCATTTTTCTTTTTTATAACAGATCTTTTTTTAATATGATTCAAAGGATCTTATATGTAACTCTCAGTGCAGTAGTTTTTTTGCAAACAGGTAAAGTGTTTTTTGGGTTTTTTAACCCTATTCGTTGGCATGTTGGCTTTCTCCGGCAGCTGGTCAGCGCTGTGTTCAGTGGATCGTTGGCTTTTTCGGATGCGTTACGCTGGCTTTTTGCTGAATTGTTAGGTGCGTTCAGGTTTTTGGCGGCTTATCGGATCAGATCCGATAATTTGGGTGGTTTTTATTTTCGATTTGGTGGTTTTTCGGTAGATTTTCCCTACATTTCACTGCAGTGTCGGGAATTTGATTCCCCGAAGTGCAGGGAACGAAAGAGCACCGAAATTATGCACTGAATAACCCCTTAAGTGCCAAATGTACATAACCATGAGTTTCAAGCTGTCGACTTGTCCAATTAGAAGGCAAGCGTTTGTCGTTGAGCTGCCATATTCCACTTTGTGAATAGACGCCTTGCTATTCTGCCATGGCAATGTTACAGAAAGATAGACTACGACTGAAGATTTCAGGACAGGGCCTCAATGTGCCTCATCACATTCAGTGACTCCTCACAGGTGTGGACGAAAGGTTAAAACAAATGCATAGCATGAGAGGATGTTAAAATAATATGGAATAAAGGAACGTCATAATTTTTTTTCAAATGTTCAAATAACTAAAGTGAAAGGGTTAATAAGAGGCTACCATGTGGTGGAGTAATACAGTCTTCCTTCATGCAAGCTGACATGCCTTTCTGCAAGTGGTATGCTGTTAAAGTTGTTTAATGTGTTCATTCTCTATAGAAGTGCATTGTAATATCGCCATCTAGTGTATGGCTCAGTACTGCAGTTTGAGAATAGTTAGACCAGTGGTTCCCAACCGCAGTCCTCAAGTACCCCTAACAGGCCAGATTTTAGGATTACCTTGGGGAAATGCAGAATGAATCCTACAAACACTGAACAGCAAATCATATCACCTGTGCTGTGCTTAAGCTATCTGGAAAACCTGGCCTGTTGGGGGTACTTGAAGACCACAGTTGGGAACCACTGAGTTAGACAATTGTTCACTGTGAGGAGGTAGATTCCCATCATCCTAGTGGGCTGGGAGGTTGGGCCTCTCATGCCTTTTCAGCAGTCATCCAGCATGCATCAGCACGTCAGCTCCAGGAGGACAACAGAACTACCTAGCTGCCATTTTGTCATCAGCCTAACAGTAGCATCACCGGTACGCACATATTCCCTTTTCTCAGGTAGACCAGCATGTTAGGACTGAACATTTTGCATATTTTATATACCGATTGAATTTTATTCTCATTTCCAGTTTTACCTTACTTCCTCAAAATAAAAGTTGAAAAGGAACTTGCGTCTGCCTCAATGAGTTGTTGAGGGAGGAGAGTTTATCTGTCTAATTATACCTCTGCCACCTGTAAAGAGGGTAGAACACAAGCACTAATTCACTCTGTGCAAACCATAGGACACATGGGATCAGAATAGAAACTCAGCTGGACGCCGTATAAACATTCAGGGTTATTCAGAGAGAGTGGATCTGGCCCCAAAATGTCACCGAACAGTGGATTTCCCTGTACGGTGACATATCCTGGCCATTCGGCTATTCAGAGAGCATGCAGTTCGCCAAATTTTGGTGAACTGCCAGCACATACGTTGCTGTTTGAAGGCAGTGAAATTCCAAATAGAGAAGCCATGGTTAATCTATTCAGAGAACACCGAACAGCAGTGAAAAGTTGCCGAAGTGCCCTGCTGTTCGGTATTTTCATTCGTCAGGCTTAGTCAGGCGAATACCATAGGCTTCAATGTAAAAAAATGTTCCCATTTTTATTCAATATCCAATAAACTGTTTATTATTTTAATCAGCAACAAAAAGTCTATTTATAGATTTTTTTAGGACCTTTTAGGCATTTTTCGGGATTTTTTCGGCAATTTCTTTTTCTGTTTTTTTAAATAGGATGGCGGTTCCGGCTGGTTTTCGGTGGGATTATGGTGGCTTTGCAGCGGGTTTTCCCTGCTGAATTCACTGCAGGGTGGGGAACTTTGGTTCCAAGAAGTGTAGGGAAGTGCGGGGAAAGAGAGAGCACCGAAATGTCAGCGACATTTTGCTGCTCTTTGAATAACATAGGAAAAATCTTGTGAGTTTTAGAGATTGGCTTAATATTCCACTCACAGCAATGGCAATTGTGTTTTCTCTTTCTTTCCCTTTTTCCTAATATACCATATAGCCACATAGTAAATAAACATTTTGGGGGGAGGGGAAAGTGTGTTGGGGGGCATGGGCTGGAACCATTATACTCACTCAGCCTTGATGGACATATTCATGTGCATTCTTATGTTATTAGTGTTGTAATATTCTGGTTTAACAGATTCATCAGCTCCATCTAGATGCCAAGACTTTACTTTTGTCCTTTAAATGTAAGTAAATCAGGGATTATATGCACTGAAAGTATTGAATGAGTGACATTAAATGTACAAACACAATAACAGAACATAACAGCGCACAGAAATGACTTGTAGCAAATTAATTATACCATTTACTATAAGAACTAATAGGATATTATTTATAGCAAAAGAGGGAAAAACTATGAAACATGTTGTATCTTCTTCAATAATTGATCTTGCAGAAACATCATAAAGATTGGACCAGGTGTCACGTTGAGCACAAACCATGGGAACATAGTTCCCCAACAATTTTGCCGAGGGACCAGAGCTCCCATTTGGCAGACACCCTGAAAGGCTTTGGGCACAAATTCCTGCTTGGTGCTAAATTGGGATCTAACGGGCAAAACTTGCGCCTGCAGGTAGTGTCCCCATTTTAGCACCATGTTCCGGGGCAGGTGCTGTTTCGGCAGCCTGCCCTGGACTGAAGCACTACCCTCAGTGGCACACACGGTAGTGCTGCCGCGAATATCACCTGGAGTCCATACCATGAAGGGTTTCGCTGTCACGCAGCGTCGATGACTGATTGCAGAGGGAGACTGGGGATTATTTTTGTCCCCCGTGTCACTCTGCTTGCGTCCAGGAGAAGCTGCAGATCAAGCCACCATTCTCTCCATGGGATGAGAGGTGAGTATCTGAGTTGTTGTTTTTTTTTTTAGCTGGTGCTAATTGCAATCAGTTAGCGCCATCTTCTGGGTGCCAAAAAAAAATAGTTGGTTAACCGAATTGTTGCAATAATTAGCATTAGGACTTAATAATACTTTACTTACCCTAGCGCTAATTATAGATTGCACTCCCGATGTTAAGTATATCAGAACTTACTGATATGGAGCATCTCCGTGGTGCTGATATGAAAGCAGTATATTTTCAGGCTGGAGTTTTCAGGCACTCAGTGTAATCAGTAGCAGCGGGGGAGGGGCCCTGTCTCCGTTTGCCAACACAGGCTTTGACTGTCATAGCAGGCAGCCTTGCTGGCACACTGACTCCCCAAATTGGTTGCTTTTACTCAGTAGAGATGTGGGGTCTCTAAATCTTCTTAGAACCATAAGGTCCTGGGTGGGATTCCTACTTGACCAGCCCTCAGGGCGGAACTGACTCCTGGAGTCCATTGGGCTCTATGGATCCAATTTGGATACTGCCGCAAGTGCACATATGTGAGGGTCGCACAGGGAAAGTGAAAGATCACTGGGATTTACTTGTTCCTAGTTTTCTGTTTGTTGCAGACAGAGGAAGTGGCAGATCTTCCCTTCTTCTGTGCCGTGGGACAAGGGGCAAGGTAGGCATTTTACTATTTGCGGTACATGAGTATTATCTGTGCATTATTTTTTATTCTTTATATAAAACTGAGACTTTTCCAGCAAAGGGAAGTTGTAGAAGCTTTTCACATTGCTCTATTCTATCCTTATTGTAACAGATCTCAGTACCCCAATGGGGTCACATCTGCCAATGCCGCTTCCTGGCTGAACCCCCCGTGTTCTCCTCATGACTCTCGTGTTTTTCTCCCGTTCCTTAGCTGCAGCTTAAACACGGTTACATGTAGAGAGCTTTGCGAGCAACCCCCAGAAATAAGTCGTGGCTGTAGAATAGATCTGGAGCTTTGAGCTGGAACCGCAAACAGAATATAGCTGTTACCCAAACCATGAGTCTGCATGTAGGGCAAGAATAGAACTGTTTTTCAATCAGGGACAGACACACACATATATTTATATAGTCACACATGGGTCATTTGCATACAGAACCCCCCTAGAAACTGCTGGGGGACCCAGCCTGAGAGAAACAGATAATTGGACAAACATTTGTTTCTTGGAATGTGGATCTTAATTAGATTACACACAGATAGTGACATTAAACATTACTTAACAATGCTAATGAGACAGGACAATGGGAATCAGGATAACAGATTACAGTCAGAAGATTTACAATTTATTCAAATAGAAACAGGCACAATCTTGAGTCAGGGTAATCTGGGATGTTAATCCTTTCAACAGAAAACAGATAGACAATAGCATTCTTGCATAATCACAGATTGTGCCAACATTCTGCACACAAGAGGATAATGGGCTAATATTGATTATGAGTCCTGCACCCTACAAATATGCCCTCATGCACAGGTACCCCAAGTCCAAAATGACTTTCCGCACACTTATTAACTATGCACACATCTATACACATTCATAGACCGTGTAACTCACCTCATCTTGAGCATATTTAAATGAAAATCATTGTATTTCATGTCTTTGAATTTTAAATCTTTCAGCATACGTTCTGTTCTTGATATGTTTCTAAAATCTGTAACCTCACCAAACCAGTTATTATTTTTTATAGGTTTTTTTTCACACCCAATTTAACGTTTTCAAATACTCGTGCATTTCAAGCATTATAAGACAAAGTTGGAAAAAAATCATTAAAACAGAAACCTAAACCAAATTAGAAACACGGTCTAAATTAGATGACTCTAGTCATGTCTTTTTTGGTTTATTCGAAAACTCTGATCACTTAAGTTCCCTTTAGACAAATGTTTTTGGTTTGTTATAACATCCCTACATCATCACCTCGCTGCTGCGTTTTGTGTTGTGCCGATCAGGTGTTCAGCCTGACCTTCGACAGAGCAGATTGATGAGTTCATTTTTGTTTGTTTTTCTATCTAGCAGGGTAATTCAAAGAGAGACGAATTGTCTCCGAAATTGCACCAAACAGGGAATTTCCCCGTATGGTGCAATTTCGTTTCCATTCGGGTATTCAAAAGCTAGCAATTCCCCAAATATTTTTGAATTGCCAGCAAAATACGGTGCCTGTTCGAGTGCAGTGAAATCCCCCATACAGAAGCAATGGTTAATCTATTCAGAGAACACCGAACAGCAGTGAAATGCCCCGATGTTTAGTGGTTTCTCTTTCTGCAGTCTGTAATGAACTCCTGTGCTAGGCTCATCCACCTCACCTCTCGCAACTCACCCCTTTGTCAATCTCTACACTGGCTCCCTGTTTCCTTTAGAATCCAATTCAAAATACTGTTGCTCACGCTCCTACCTACATCTCCTCTCTTATTAACAGGTACAATTCGTCCCAGGCACTTCGCTCTGCCAATGATCTGATGTGAACAGCTCCACGTACCCACACCCCCAACTCCTGCCTTCAAGACTTCTCCCGAGCTGCCCCCTTTCTAACTCCCTCCCCCGCATCATTAGACTCTCCTCGTCTCTCCAATCCTTCAAGACGTCTCTAAAAACTCATTACTTTAGAGAAGCCTATCGACTCACTCCATAATCCCCCACTGTACATTTCTTGCTTCATGTTCCCGCACAGCCCCCCCACCGCACCTGCTGCTTCCCATACCAAGCTATTCACCCTCACCTAGCATATTACTCGTACTTACCCTTAGCAATTCCTATTGTATCCTTTTTATAACAGGTCAATTAAAATCCTCTGGAATTAAACACATATAAAATGCTGATGAGAACAAATGTTCACATACGTCTTGACAGCACATGGAATTTATAACTTTCTGATGTAAATATGGCGGTGCGGCAATTCTCTTCACAATGTGCAGTTTCATGACATTTTGTAGAATTACCTAATCACATTTAATTTTACTTACACGCTGAAAGGGCATTGTTGTCACAGGCTGCATCAGATGAAGGGATGAAGTATACAAAGATAAACGCCACACAAAGACTCTTCCACATTTTCAGTCCTGTATTCTGCTGAATAGTATGAATTCTGCACGATGGACACACATGGAATAGAAAACACATTACATGAAATGCATTTCTATACAGGAGAACCAGAATATGTGTAATCTATATATGTGTCTATTTTTCCCCTTCACTAACATGCTCTTTTTTTATTATAACATTTATTTGAAACATGGGATATGAAGTTAAAAATTAAATATTGGATTAAACAGAGATTTTTGCTCAGAAATAATTTTTCATTTATTTGTTTGCTCTTTAAAGAAATATAGTTGGAGTGAAAGGTTCCAGAGTCTGCATAAGTAACATATTGGAGGTTATTCAGAGAGTATGTCGGTGACATTTCGGTGCCCTCTTGTTCCCCGCACTTTGGCCAATCAAATTTCCCCACTTTGCGGTGAATTCAGCATTCACTGCAGGGTCCCCAGAGTGCAGGGAACAGACCCGAAAACCAACCGCAAACCCGCCGGAATTGCTGAATAAAAAAAAGGCTGAACACGTTGGAAAAAGCCGACAAGCCGCCGAACACTGCGCCGACCAGTCCTTGGAAAAAAACAACAAGCTGATGAACGGAGTAAAGAGAAAAAAAAAAGTTTCAAAATTGAAATGCTGTTTGCAAAAAACTACTCAATGAAAATTCCTGGAATTTACATATAAGGTCCTATGAATAATATTAAAAAGTTCTGTTACAGAAAAAAGAAAAACCATCATTAAAAAAACAGGAAAAAAATTGGACGAAAAAATCCTGAAATATGCCTAAAAGATCCTACAAAATCTAAAAATAAAGAGACTTTTTACTGCAGATTAAAAGAATAAACAGTTTATTAGATATTGAATAAAAACTGGAATATTTTTAACATTGAAGCCTATGGGATTCGCCTGAATAAACCTGCCGAATGAAACCACCAATAGCAGGGCACTTCGGCAACTTTTCACGGCTGTTTGGTGTCTCAGAATAGATTAACCATTGCTTCACTATGGGGGATTTCACTGCCTTCGAACAGACACCCTACTTGCTGGCAGTTTGCCAAAATTTGGTGAACTGCCTGCTCTCTCAATAGTTGAATGGCCATGAAATGGCACCGTACGGGGAAATTCCCTCTTCAGTGACATTTCGGGGCCAGATCAGCTCTCTTAATAACCACTATAGACAGAAATAGCCTTTTGTGTCAAATACAGCAAATGTGATGCAAATCTATAACATAAAAGAATAAGGTCCGGTGTGTCCGTAGCCCAAAAAACATTAGTTTACAATCTAAGGGGTCCCATGAGCTTACAATCTAAGGGGTCCCACGAGTTTACAATCTGAGGGTTCGGTTCCCGTGAGTTTACAATCTAAGAGGGAAGAGGAACCTGCTCTAATATATAAATGCCTTTGTAATGCGCTGTCCGCTGTGCGCGCACCCATCACAGCTGCTCAGTCGGCCCTCCTGTTG
Organism: Leptobrachium leishanense; assembly: GCA_009667805.1. Classification (NCBI taxonomy): domain Eukaryota; kingdom Metazoa; phylum Chordata; class Amphibia; order Anura; family Megophryidae; genus Leptobrachium; species Leptobrachium leishanense. The sequence continues at coordinate 37,477,944 of CM019074.1, read as the reverse complement.
CGGATGGGATGGCGATGGACGCGTTACAAATGTATTTATATAGAGAGATACTCTTGGATAGGACATTGGAAAAAAACTATGTGGACGTGAATTCTGAGCTGGCGACAACAACAATAGACTGTCCTCTGGGCAGGCTTTCCACCTAGTCTATACTATAAAAGGATAAGCTAAAAACTGTCCGTCGCCAAAACCCTACTGCGCATGCGCGACGGACATTTGAAAGCGGCCGTTAGAACACACAGGTAGCTGCGCGTGCCGGCCGCGTGAAAAAAAAAAAAAAAAAACGGCACGAGCCGCGCGCAGCTACCCGTGTGTTTACACGGCCAGATGCCCCGATCCTCCAGCGGTGACCGTCCTCCGGCTGCCGGCGGGCCTCCAGGCTCAGGCGAGCCCCCGGCTCGGTTTGGGCCTACAGGCCCAGCCGAGCCGGGGACTCGCCTAAGCCTAGAGGCCCGCCGAGCACCCAGCGGCAGCCGGAGAAGGTCACCGCTGGAGGATCGGGGCCGAAGTTCCCAAACAAATACACCCCAAAATCGGCCCTGAGCTCCAGCGGAGACCTCCTCCGGCTGCCGCTGGCTGCTCGGCGGCCCTCTAGGCTTAGGCGAGCCCCCGGCTCGGTTTGGGCTACAGGCCCAGCCGAGCCGGGGACTCGCCTAAGCCTAGAGGCCCGCCGAGCAGCCAGCAGCAGCCGGAGAAGGTCACCGCTGGAGGATCGGGGCCGAAGTTCCCAAACAAACACACCCCAAAATCGGCCCTGAGCTCCAGCGGAGACCTCCTCCGGCTGCCGCTGGCTGCTCGGCGGCCCTCTAGGCTTAGGCGAGCCCCCGGCTCGGTTTGGGCCTACAGGCCCAGCCGAGCCGGGGACTCGCCTAAGCCTAGAGGCCCGCCGAGCAGCCAGCGGCAGCCGGAGAAGGTCACCGCTGGAGGATCGGGGCCGAAGTTCCCAAACAAATACACCCCAAAATCGGCCCTGAGCTCCAGCGGAGACCTCCTCCGGCTGCCGCTGGCTGCTCGGCGGCCCTCTAGGCTTAGGCGAGCCCCCGGCTCGGTTTGGGCCTACAGGCCCAGCCGAGCGGGGACTCGCCTAAGCCTAGAGGCCCGCCGAGCAGCCAGCAGCAGCCGGAGAAGGTCACCGCTGGAGGATCGGGGCCGAAGTTCCCAAACAAACACACCCCAAAATCGGCCCTGAGCTCCAGCGGAGACCTCCTCCGGCTGCCGCTGGCTGCTCGGCGGGCCTCTAGGCTTAGGCGAGCCCCCGGCTCGGTTTGGGCCTACAGGCCCAGCCGAGCCGGGGACTCGCCTAAGCCTAGAGGCCCGCCGAGCAGCCAGCGGCAGCCGGAGAAGGTCACCGCTGGAGGATCGGGGCGAAGTTCCCAAAAAATACACCCCAAAATCGGCCCTGAGCTCCAGCGGAGACCTCCTCCAGCTGCCGCTGGCTGCTCGGCGGGCCTCTAGGCTTAGGCGAGCCCCCGGCTTGGCTTGGGCCTACAGGCCCAGCCGAGCCGGGGACTCGCCTAAGCGTAGAGGCCGGCCGAGCAGCCTGCTCGGCCGGAGGAGGTCACCGCTGGAGCTCAGGGCCGATGTTGCCTAACACATACTCACCGACATCGGCCCTTAGCTCCTCCAGCGATGGCGGTCCCGCTTGCAGCATCCTCTCTCCGTTGCTCGCCGGAATGACGTCACGAAAGCCTTTGACCCCGGGGGTCAAAGGCTTTCGTGACGTCATCCTGGCGAGCAACGGAGAGAGGATGCTGCAAGCGGGACCGCCATCGCTGGAGGAGCTAAGGGCCGATGTCGGTGAGTATGTGTGGAACCGGTGGAGGACTCGAGGCCGATGTAGGTGAGTATGTGCTCTACACACACACACACACCCTGCTTGCTCGGCCGGTATCCAGGCTCAGGCGAGCCCCCGGCTTGGCTTGGGCCTAGAGGCCCTGCCGAGCCGGGGACTCGCCTGAGCATGGAGGCCGGTCGAGTTGCATGCTCGGGCGTCCTCCAGGCTCAGGCGAGTCCCCGGCTCGGCTGGGCCTCTAGGCCCACGCCAAGCCGGGGGCTCGCCTAAGCTTGGTCGGCATCCAGGCTCAGGCGAGCCCCCGGCTTGGCTTGGCCTAGAGGCCCAGCCGAGCCAGGGACTCACCTGAGCCTGGAGGACGGCCGAGCATGCAACTCGACCGGCCTCCATGCTCAGGCGAGTCCCCGGCTCTGCTGGGCTCTAGGCCCAAGCCGGGGGCTCGCCTAAGCTTGGATACCGGCCGAGTAAGCAGGGTGGGTGTGGAGAGCACATACTCACCTACATTAGCCCTGAGCTCCAGCGGTGACTGTCCTCCGGCTGTCGCAGGCTGCTCGGCCGGCCTCCAGGCTCAGGCGAGCCCCCGGCTTGGCTTGGGCCTACAGGCCCAGCCGAGCCGGGGGCTCGCCTAAGCCTGGAGGCCGGCCGAGCAGCCTACGACAGCCACCGCTGAGGCTCCGGGCCAATGTAGGGGGATGTTGCCTACACATACTCACCTACATCGGCCCTTAGCTCCTCCAGCGATGGCGGTCCCGCTTCCAGCGTCCTCTCTCGCTCCGTTGTTCGCCGGAATGACGTCACGAAAGCCTTTGACCCCGGGGGTCAAAGGCTTTCGTGACGTCATCCCGGCGACCAACGGAGCGAGAGAGGACGCTGGAAGCGGGACGCGGGACCGCCATCGCTGGAGGAGCTAAGGGCCGATGTAGGTGAGTATATCCACGAGCGGGGGGGCCATATCCACGAGCGGGGGGGCCATATCCACGAGCGGGGGGGCCATATCCACGAGCGGGGGGGCGATATCCACATGCTGGGGCAGTATCCACGTGCTGGGGCAGTATCCACGTGCTGGGGCAGTATCCACGAGCTGGGGCAGTATCCACGTGCTGGGGCAGTATCCACGTGCTTGGGCAGTATCCACGTGCTTGGGCAGTATCCACGTGCTTGGGCAGTATCCACGAGCTTGGGCAGTATCCACGAGCTTGGGCAGTATCCACGAGCTGGGGCAGTATCCACGTGCTGGGGCAGTATCCACGTGCTGGGGCAGTATCCATCCACGTGCTGGGGCAGTATCCACGTGCTGGGGCAGTATCCACGTGCTGGGGCAGTATCAATCCACGTGCTGGGGCAATATCCATGTGCTGGGGCAGTATCCACGTGCTGGGGCAGTATCAATCCACGTGCTGGGGCAATATCCATGTGCTGGGGCAGTATCCACGTGCTGGGGCAGTATCCACGTGCTGGGGCAATATCCACGTGCTGGGGCAGTATCCACGTGCTAGGGCAGTATCCACGAGCTGGGGCAGTATCCACGAGCTGGGGCAATATCCACGTGCTGGGGCAATATCCACGTGCTAGGGCAGTATCCACGAGCTGGGGCAGTATCCACGTGCTGGGGCAATATCCACGTGCTGGGGCAATATCCACGTGCTGGGGCAGTATCCACGAGCTGGGGCAGTATCCACGTGCTGGGGCAGTATCCACGTGCTTGGGCAGTATCCACGTGCTTGGGCAGTATCCACGAGCTTGGGCAGTATCCACGAGCTGGGGCAGTATCCACGTGCTGGGGCAGTATCCACGTGCTGGGGCAGTATCCATCCACGTGCTGGGGCAGTATCCACGTGCTGGGGCAGTATCCACGTGCTGGGGCAGTATCAATCCACGTGCTGGGGCAATATCCATGTGCTGGGGCAGTATCCACGTGCTGGGGCAGTATCCACGAGCTGGGGCAATATCCACGTGCTGGGGCAGTATCCACGTGCTGGGGCAGTATCCACGTGCTGGGGCAGTATCCACGTGCTGGGGCAATATCCACGTGCTGGGTCAATATCCACGTGCTGGGGCAGTATCCACGTGCTGGGGCAGTATCCACGTGCTGGGGCAATATCCAGGAGCTGGGGCAGTATCCACGAGCTGGGGCAATATCCACGTGCTGGGGCAGTATCCATCCACGTGCTGGGGCAATATCCACATGCTAGGGCAGTATCCACGAGCTGGGGCAGTATCCACGAGCTGGGGCAATATCCACGTGCTGGGGCAATATCCACGTGCTAGGGCAGTATCCACGAGCTGGGGCAGTATCCACGTGCTGGGGCAATATCCACGTGCTGGGGCAATATCCACGTGCTGGGGCAGTATCCACGTGCTGGGGCAGTATCCACGTGCTGGGGCAGTATCCACGTTCTGGGGCAGTATCCACGTGCTGGGGCAGTATCCACGTGCTGGGGCAATATCCACGAGCTGGGGCAATATCCACGTGCTGGGGCAATATCCACGTGCTGGGGCAATATCCACGTGCTGGGGCAGTATCCACGTGCTGGGGCAATATCCACGAGCTGGGGCAGTATCCACGAGCTGGGGCAGTATACATGAGCAGGGGCAGTATATCCACAATAGACTGCCCTCTGGGCAGGCTTTACAACTAGTAGATAATAAAATGGTTATATATCCTCCTTATGGGGATTTGTAGATACACCATGTATGCACCTTTTATCAGTACTGTATGGGGATTTTCAGCCATTATAACACCCTGAATCTTATTCTTGTACAGCAGTGCATGATCCTAGAGCTCTTCTCAAGATATAATGCAGCAGCAACATTTCTGAACTTTTTGGTGAGGTTTGGGACTGTGCTATGCAGCTTGTTTACAGTAATAGTGGTTAACTGGAGAGAGATAAAACAATAATTTTGTTTCTCCACAGGGGGAATACTAATCTTGCTTTAAAAAAGGTATGCACATTGCATTTTGATATGCTATTTTTTTTTCACTGTATCACAAAGCAAAATCGAGTTAACTGGATTTTGGTTGGGAAGGGCTTAATCATTGACATAAAGACAATATTACATTAAATTTATATTTAACTGATCCCGATTTCCCTCTACCAGTGGCTAGAGCATTTTAAATAAAAAAAATAAGATTATTTAAATTAATTAATATTTTTTAAATACGTTTTCTATACTTTTTGTTAACTTTTCTGATGATAGTTGTGTTAGTTTTAGGCTTAGGGTTTGAGTTACTTTTAGGGTTAAGGTTAACCCTCAACCCTAATTCTAAAATTTTGCCCCATTTTAATGCAACTGATTTTGTTTCTTCATTACTGGATCAATTGCCTAAAAATTAAGCAAAGGTAAAGCAGAATGTTAGGATTAGGAATAAACCTAAATATTGTACAAAAGCATATACATACATTGCTGCCTGTGTAACACCTCTACCCCACAGCATACTGAACAGATCACTCAATGTTCAAAGGCAAATTTATCTTTGTTTTTGCAGATTTCCTAGGGATAACCCTACCACTAAATATGTTTGATTTAGTAAAATGTCAAATGCAACTTAGTTATTTATTTTAAGATAGCAACTTAATAAGAAATATATTTCAGTAGAAGAGAAATAATGAAATGGAAGAGCAAGGTGTAAGAGGCTTTTCCATTATTAGGTATTCTTACCAGACTTCAATGATGCGATGAGATGAGTTTTCTGATGATTCTGTGATCGTGTTGTAGATGTTGTTCTTATTATTCCAAATATGAGTTTGACGTTGGCATTGGTTTGCTCAAGTAGAAACCTGGAATAATTATTTGGAATGAAACCACAACATTAGCCTCCAGGGCAATTCGTCATATGATATTTGTTTGTGCGGCTCCTGGGTAAAAGTTAATTTAAATTTGTAATTTCCTGCTCAAGTATAAGTACTTGAAATATGTAATATAGTATTACTTTTCATAAATAACTCAAGTATTTTATTAATTGTAATGAAAATGAACTTAAATGAGTGACTTTAAAATTGAGCTCTGCTTATTAGTGCAGGTTAAGTTGCAGTACCCAGCATTGTTCTCTAAACTCAACACCTTACATATATTTTTTTTTTTAAGAGAAAGTATTTTTCCAGGAAGGATACATTGAGATTTCTCTCGTATTCAAGTATGTCCTGGGTAGCGAGTATGTACCGTTGGGTGTCTTGCCCAAGGACACTTACTGGAGAGGTGCTCTTGCCAGGATTGAACCCATGACTCCACAGGCTCTCTCCATGCAGAGCAGTGATGTTACCTCTACTCCACCCAGCCGGTACATATGAGAAATATCATCTTTTAAGGCTGGTTTAGAGTCATTCTAATGCATTTGTTTTTTTTAGGCAACCCATATTACATCTGTTTTGGTTTAAATAAGTGTCTTTCTGGCACATTTCTTCCTGAATGATCCCCACCACCTCAAAATTAAAATGGCTAAGACAGAGCTGTTACTCATGACACCTACAAACTGAATCATCCCCCCTAACACGTCCATCGTTGCTGATGGCTTCGAAATTTCTCCATCCCACCAAGTCCAGTGCCTTGGAAGCCACATTTAGGGCTCTATTACATTCTTCGCGCAAACGTTAACGCGTGCGCAAAAACGCATTTAAGCAAGGGGCAAAACCCTTTGCGCTGAACGTCGTAATACGATGTCCGCGCAAAAAATGTGCGTTAACGTCTACCGCGGGTGAACTTGCGCGAACGCTGTGCGAGCGTAATGTACTGCGCGCGTCCTATACTTAACATTGTGAGCGCAAATGCGTTTGTGCGCTGGTACGTGGATGGTTTTACAATCTATGCGCAAAATTTAACGCACAGCATTTGCGCGCATAAATTTTAACATCTTTGAAAAGCTGGTGGTAACGGCAAATCTGAATGTCCTGGCTGAACCCAAATACACCAGCCCAAAAAAAAAATACAGCACAGTATAGTTACACATTCTACACATACCCAAACAATAAAATTGAGAGGTTGTGAGTTTTTTTTTTATTGATGCAGCATATATGCGCAGATTGATTTTGACAGGCGCAAAAACTTAACGGGAGACAATTGTGGTTCTTAATTCTGATTGGCTGAATCGCGTGAAAAAACAGTCTGCACACTGATTTCTGCGCTCAACGTTGCGTATTTGCGCGTCCTTTTTATACACGTTAATTTTGACGGATGAAAAAATGCGTGAGGATTGTAATACCAGCGTTGTTTTACATGCGTTAACGATTAACGCTGCACGCAAAAATTCACGCATTCTGCGTCCGTTTTTGCGTGAAGAATGTAATTGAGCCCTTACTCTGCTCCCTCATTCACCCCCCCCCATATCCAGGCTCTTTCTACTCAAAATTAAAAAGAAAGAATATACCAAAGTATTTCAAGAAATGGTTAGAGCTGTATTAGCTCAATATCTCAATTAGTGATAAGAGAGAGAGTTAAATAAATAGTTTAATTTGCTCCTAAAGAGAGCACATAATTCTCATCGTTGATAAATTCTTATACAAAATACACTGAGATTCGTATAAGGTGATAATCTTAAGGCAATTAGAAATATGCAGGTCTTTATGAAGAGATAGCTGCTCCTATAGGAAAAAAAATAAATAAAAAATCGCTACCTTCCATATGCTAATATAAGTGTTGCGCCTGCATAACTTTAATGAAAGGGCTTTAGGAGCGATGTTTAACCCCTTAAGGACCGAGGACGTACCATGTACGTCATTGCAGCGGGTCTCTCTTAGACCCGCTGACGTACATGGTACGTCCTGCCGTTTTTTGAGCGCTGGAAGCGATCGGATCGCTTCCAGCAGCTCAAACGCCATTGCAGGCTGCCTGGGAGTCCAGGCAGCCGTGCAATGGCGGTTAGAAGTGCCGGGGCACCATGTGATCGCTCCCCGGGAGCGATCAACATCCGGTTTCACCGGAGAGGTGCCCGGCACTTCTAGAAAGCGCTGGAAGCGATCGGTATCGCTTCCAGCTGCTCTGAGTATATTACAAGGATGCCTCGACATCGAGGCATCCTTGCAATATGCTTACCTGCCGCCGGTCCGTCCGTGATCGCTCCCCCCGAGCGATCACTTCCGGTAGCGGCAGGAAGTACTGAGTGCCACGAGGTATCGTGGCACTCAGTACAAAAACGATCACATCAGTGATCAGGTGCTCTGCTGGGTGCCTCGAGGGATCAAGGCACCCAGCAGAGTAAAAAAAAGTGTAAAAAAAAGTGTAAAAAAAAGTGTAAAAAAAAGTGAAAAAAAAGTAAAATAAAAATAAAAATAAATAAAATAAACTGACAGTTAGGGGTAGGGTTAGGGTTAGGGTTAGGGGTAGGGTTAGGGTTAGGGTTAGGGGTAGGTTTAGGGTTAGGGGTAGGGTTAGGGTTAGGGGTAGGGCTAGGGTTAGGGGTAGGGCTAGGGTTAGGGCTAGGGTTAGGGTTCTAAGGGCAGGGTCATCTTGGGGCTGAGTGGGATGTTCCTAGCCTGCCTCATCAGAGAGGCAGGCTAGCAACATCCAATCAGAAGTTAGAAAAAATCTAAATAAAATTTCTAATTTGTCAGGTCAGGTCAATATTTTGTAAATATTGGCTCTGACCTCTGTGATTCTCCCTCCCTCTCCTCACTTGTGTTTTGGTGAGCGAGAGAGAGAGATCAGATTTGACAGGTTAGAGATTTTAGTGAGATTTAGTGAGATTAGAAAAATTGAGGCAGATTTAGAGAGATTTTAGGGAGATTTAGAAGAATTGAGGCAGGTTTAGAGGGATTTAGAGAGATTTAGGTGTTTATTTGTATTTTCTTGTGAAACCCAACGGTTCTTCTAAGAACCAACAATCCGCTTATATATATATAATAATTATAAAATTTTATAATCTATTATATATAATGTCTGAGAGAGTGTACAGCGCCGAAGAGGCATATGCCATCCTGGCGTCAGAATCTGAGGCATCTGCGTCAGACTCAGACCCTCATTTCAACCCCGCTAACTGCTCAGAGACGTCGCTAGATACATTATCTACGCTGGCTGATGTATCTAGTGATGTTTCTGATGCAGATCCTGGGTCACCACCTGCCAGCAGGAGACGCACAGCTCCAGCTGAGGAGTGGGTAGTGCCTCATCGCCAGAGGCCAGATATCCCTCCTTCACGGCAAATCCTGGCATCAATATTGATGTTGCAGGATTTACCGCCACACAGTTTTTGCAGGTGTTTATGGGGGATGATTTGTTGGGCCACATCGTGGCCCAATCAAATCTGTATGCCCATCAGCATTGTGCTGCGAAGCCAGACTCCTACTTGGCAAGGCAGCAATGGACCCCGCTAGATGTGCCAGAATTTCTGAAATTCTGGGCACTTACTATGCTGAGGGCATCATAAAGAAGCCCTCAATTCGCTCCTACTGGAGCAGTAGCCCCATCTGCTCTACCCCCATTTACCCCCAATCAATGTCACGTAGAAGGTATGAAAACATTTTGCGTTTCATGCACTTCAGTGACAACAGCCTGTGCCCCCCTAGAGAGCATCCCCAGTTTGACAGGCACCAGACTTTTACATTTTATTCGTACATTTTTATGTTCTACAATTGGTGCTGTATTTTGCCAAAATCTTTGCACACCTATGCATGGGGGGCATGGGTGTACTCAGGAGATCTTGCAGAAAACAACCTGGAGAGTTTTCATGCAGTAACAAACAACAGTGTCTCCTAAATCACAGTCCAAAACTACTGTGGGCGTAAAAATCTGAAAATTGAAAAAATTACCGCCACACACCTTCTCAAATGTTTTGGGCTAAAACCGTTGCATCCATGGCATCAAAGCACTCCATATGCAATACCTTAGGGTGTCAACATAACAAATATAAACAATTTTCTGGCAATAATTCAAACTGGGGTATGCGGTAGACCCAAAACCAAAGATAGGCCTAGCTGAAGAAATAATCTCAATTTCAACTCTAATGACAAAGTCATAAAAATTGTATTTGAACCTTCCCAAAATCCTGGCAAACCTATGCATGGGGGGCATGGGTGTACTCAGGAGATCTTGCAGAAAACAACCTGGAGAGTTTTCATGCAGTAACAAACAACAGTGTCTCCTAAATCACAGTCCAAAACTACTGTGGGCGTAAAAATCTGAAAATTGAAAAATTACACCACACACCTTCTCAAATGTTTTGGGCTAAAACCGTTGCATCCATGGCATCAAAGCACTCCATATGCAATACCTTAGGGTGCCAACATAACAAATATAAACAATTTTCTGGCAATAATTCAAACTGGGGTATGCGGTAGACCCAAAACCAAAGATAGGCCTAGTTGAAGAAATAATCTCAATTTCAACTCCAATGACAAAGTCATAAAAATTGTATTTGAACCTTCCCAAAATCCTGGCAAACCTATGCATGGGGGCATGGGTGTACTCAGGAGACCTTGCAGAAAACAACCTGGAGAGTTTTCATGCAGTAACAAACAACAGTGTCTCCTAAATCACAGTCCAAAACTGATGTGGGTGTGAAAATGAAAAATGACCACCAAACTGTATCCAATTTGTTTGGAGCAAACGGATGCATCCATAGCATAAAAACACTCCATTTACAATACTTTGGGGTGTTAGCTTACCAAATATATGCACGTTCATAAAAACTGGGGTATGTAAAAAGGCCCCTAAAAAGAAGATAAGCAAAGAAGATACTGTATGTCAAATTAGAAAATTGACAAGCACATGTCAAAGATTGGCGTAGCACCCCAAAAACAACAGAACAAATCTATATATGGTGGTATCAATTTACTCAGAAGATGTTGCTGAACATATTTTGGGGTGTTTTTTGGCAGTAACCCATAACTGGATTTGACAATTCATGCCTAAAGTACAATGTGTGTGAAAAAATAACACAAAAAGTGACTACCTGAAAGTTTGACATAGAGCTAGTGCATGGAAAGTGTTAAAATACAACTCTTTGAAGCACCCTAGGGTGTGCCCTTTCTAAAAATATATGGTTTGATGGGGGTAAATTACTTTGGCCGGCTTCAAAAATGTCCCAAATAGGACATGGGTGCATGATGACGAAATGTGAAAATTCCAAGTTGGAAAACTGAAATGCGCACCCCCAAAATAAGGCCTATTAGCCCCCAAATAACCCAACATACCTATACATGGGTGGTATCAATTTACTCAGAAGATGTTGCTGAACATATTTTGGGGTGTTTTTTGGCAGTAACCCATAACTGGATTTGACAATTCATGCCTAAAGTACAATGTGTGTGAAAAAATAACACAAAAAGTGACTACCTGAAAGTTTGACATAGAGCTAGTGCATGGAAAGTGTTAAAATACAACTCTTTGAAGCACCCTAGGGTGTGCCCTTTCTAAAAATATATGGTTTGATGGGGGTAAATTACTTTGGCCGGCTTCAAAAATGTCCCAAATAGGACATGGGTGCATGATGCCGAAATGTGAAAATTCCAAGTTGGAAAACTGAAATGCGCACCCCCCAAATAAGGCCTATTAGCCCCCAAATGACCCGACATACCTATACATGGGTGGTATCAATTTACTCAGAAGATGTTGCTGAACATATTTTGGGGTGTTTTTTGGCAGTAACCCATAACTGGATTTGACAATTCATGCCTAAAGTACAATGTGTGTGAAAAAATAACACAAAAAGTGACTACCTGAAAGTTTGACATAGAGCTAGTGCATGGAAAGTGTTAAAATACAACTCTTTGAAGCACCCTAGGGTGTGCCCTTTCTAAAAATATATGGTTTGATGGGGTAAATTACTTTGGCCGGCTTCAAAAATGTCCCAAATAGGACATGGGTGCATGATGACGAAATGTGAAAATTCCAAGTTGGAAAACTGAAATGTGCACCCCCCAAATAAGGCCTATTAGCCCCCAAATGACCCAACATACCTATACATGGGTGGTATCAATTTACTCAGAAGATGTTGCTGAACATATTTTGGGGTGTTTTTTGGCAGTAACCCATAACTGGATTGACAATTCATGCCTAAAGTACAATGTGTGTGAAAAAATAACACAAAAAGTGACTACCTGAAAGTTTGACATAGAGCTAGTGCATGGAAAGTGTTAAAATACAACTCTTTGAAGCACCCTAGGGTGTGCCCTTTCTAAAAATATATGGTTTGATGGGGGTAAATTACTTTGGCCGGCTTCAAAAATGTCCCAAATAGGACATGGGTGCATGATGACGAAATGTGAAAATTCCAAGTTGGAAAACTGAAATGCGCACCCCCCAAATAAGGCCTATTAGCCCCCAAATGACCCGACATACCTATACATGGGTGGTATCAATTTACTCAGAAGATGTTGCTGAACATATTTTGGGGTGTTTTTTGGCAGTAACCCATAACTGGATTTGACAATTCATGCCTAAAGTACAATGTGTGTGAAAAAATAACACAAAAAGTGACTACCTGAAAGTTTGACATAGAGCTAGTGCATGGAAAGTGTTAAAATACAACTCTTTGAAGCACCCTAGGGTGTGCCCTTTCTAAAAATATATGGTTTGATGGGGGTAAATTACTTTGGCGGCTTCAAAAATGTCCCAAATAGGACATGGGTGCATGATGACGAAATGTGAAAATTCCAAGTTGGAAAACTGAAATGCGCACCCCCCAAATAAGGCCTATTAGCCCCCAAATGACCCGACATACCTATACATGGGTGGTATCAATTTACTCAGAAGATGTTGCTGAACATATTTTGGGGTGTTTTTTGGCAGTAACCCATAACTGGATTTGACAATTCATGCCTAAAGTACAATGTGTGTGAAAAAATAACACAAAAAGTGACTACCTGAAAGTTTGACATAGAGCTAGTGCATGGAAAGTGTTAAAATACAACTCTTTGAAGCACCCTAGGGTGTGCCCTTTCTAAAAATATATGGTTTGATGGGGGTAAATTACTTTGGCGGCTTCAAAAATGTCCCAAATAGGACATGGGTGCATGATGACGAAATGTGAAAATTCCAAGTTGGAAAACTGAAATGCGCACCCCCCAAATAAGGCCTATTAGCCCCCAAATGACCCGACATACCTATACATGGGTGGTATCAATTTACTCAGAAGATGTTGCTGAACATATTTTGGGGTGTTTTTTGGCAGTAACCATAACTGGATTTGACAATTCATGCCTAAAGTACAATGTGTGTGGAAAAATAACACAAAAAGTGAGTACCTGAAAGTTTGACATAGAGCTAGTGCATGGAAAGTGTAAAATACAACTCTTTGAAGCACCCCAGGGTGTGCCCTTTCTAAAAATATATGGTTTGATGGGGGTAAATTACTTTGGCCGGCTTCAAAAATGTCCCAAATAGGACATGGGTGCATGATGACGAAATGTGAGAATTCCAAGTTGGAAAACTGAAATGCGCACCCCCCAAATAAGGCCTATTAGCCCCCAAATGACCCGACATACCTATACATGGGTGGTATCAATTTACTCAGAAGATGTTGCTGAACATATTTTGGGGTGTGTTTTGGCAGTAACCCATAACTGGATTTGACAATTCATGCCTAAAGTACAATGTGTGTAAAAAAATAACACAAAAAGTGACTACCTGAAAGTTTGACATAGAGCTAGTGCATGGAAAGTGTTAAAATACAACTCTTTGAAGCACCCCAGGGTGTGCCCTTTCTAAAAATATATGGTTTGATGGGGGTAAATTACTCTGGCCGGCTTCAAAAATGTCCCAAATAGGACATGGGTGCATGATGACGAAATGTGAAAATTCCAAGTTGGAAAACTGAAATGCGCACCCCCCAAATAAGGCCTTTTAGCCCCCAAATGACCCGACATACCTATACTTGGGTGGTATCAATTTACTCAGAAGATGTTGCTGAACATATTTTGGGGTGCATTTTGGCAGTAAACCTTAAAGTTCACAGTACATGTATTCTTAAATTGCGTTCAAAAAAAAAAATCACCAAATTTTTTTTTTTCTCAAACTTTGCATAGATTTGTGGTAAAATGGTTTGCATGGAAAGAGTCAAAATACCCCAAGTTTAATACCTTGATTTGTGTACTTTAAAAAAATATGTATATGTGGAGGGTTATTCAGGAATTAGTGACAGATATCAGTGTTACAATGTCACTAGCACTAGTTTTGAAAATAAACTCTTTGGAAATGGCAAAGTGCTACTTGCACTTATTGTTGCATAAAATAAGGAAAAAAGCGAGGAATATGTAAACATTGGGTATTGCTAAACTCAGGACTAAATTTAGAAACTACTAAGGAATTAATTTTTTTTGACGGTTGTTGATACATAAGAAATTTTGGGGGTCAAAGTTCGAAAAAGTGGTGTTTTTTCAATTTTTGTGTCATATTTCACAATATTTTTTATAGTAAATTATATGAAATGATGAAAAAAATGGTATCTTTATAAAGTCCATTTAATGACGAGAAAAACAGTGTAAAATATGTGTGGGTTACATAAACGAGTAAGAGGAAAATTTGACGTAAACACTAAGAGCGCAGAAACGTAAAAACAGCAGCGGTCACGAACGGACGGATTCGTGTAAAACCGCCCGGTCACTAAGGGGTTAAACTATGAGAGCTGTTGAACTGGGTAAATCGTTACCTTCTATATGCTTTTAGATTTTGAGTACTCTGACCAAATTACTTTGGTCTACATTGTTTTAATTGTGTGTACCTAAGACCAAATGCTTCTGGTCCTAATGATTTTATATGTTTCAATAAAAGTTAATTTTTAGTTTATTTTGAGTCCATAAACCTGTTAAGGTGTTTCTTCTGTATAACTGGGAGCAGGTGCGTCTGTTTTACATTTCTGTTACAGTCGAGCCCTATTACGTTGGGGTTTTGGCTCCTCTTTTTTAATTATAAAATCAGATGTAAGGACACCGGCTTCTAAGACTGGTACATTAAATATTAGTTTAGTTCCCTCTTGCAGGCATTCGTGTTTTTAACGCTTACACAGATGACTGGGTTACTTAGGGTGACTGTGATGACTAAATGCTTTATGATTCCTTGTAGGCCACCAGGACTGGTAGAAGAATTTTTGGGGTACAATCGATGATTAATTTTGCAATGCAGTACTCACTCCATAAAAGCTGCTGATATGTAATAAGAGTGTGGTGTTTTGTGTGATGACTGTAAGGGTTATATAATGCTAGTTATATACAGATTCATGGCTGTCTGTGTGGTATGCGTGCAGGACCCGCCAGCATTGGAGCAGCCTTGAGCAAGATAATTTTGTGGGACCCCTGACCATGTGTCAAATGCCATATCTTCTTATACTTGCAATTTTCCAACAGACACATGACAATAAAACTCAGAGAAATAAGCACCTCTCCGGTAAGTGTCCGTGGGCAAGACACCTAACGGTACATACTTGACTACCACACAATAGGCTCTATCACCTCCTTCAAGCTAACACTAGCGCTCACATAAATGAGCATTAGCGCTAGCAAGTGACCAAGAGTGATGTCCTTTGCCCCTGCGGCACTGCCTGGGGTGTCTGGGCACCCGGCGGTATCGCTGGCTGGCTGTGTGCCAGCAACAATAGCTGGCAGATCGATGTCTGAAGGGGTGGGGTCTGGCGTGGTGACGAGGGGCTGCCGACCTTTAATACAGGGTGTGAGTCTTTGCTCGTCGCCCTGACGTGGAGTATAGTTCCGGAATTTCTCCAGCTGACCTGTGTCTGCTCTTTTCATACCCTGATTGTCTGTTATCGATAACTGCTTTTACAAGGACCATGATTTGTTGATAGACCCGGATTTCCCACTGACGATTCTCACGCTTGATCCCCTGTGTGTTTGTCTGTGTTTACAGGCCTATGTTGAGCAGCCTATTTTCCCTTGGGAGATCTGCCGTACAGGTTGCTCGTTTAATCGACCTACTGATTTGCCTAAAGA
Organism: Leptobrachium leishanense; assembly: GCA_009667805.1. Taxonomy (NCBI): domain Eukaryota; kingdom Metazoa; phylum Chordata; class Amphibia; order Anura; family Megophryidae; genus Leptobrachium; species Leptobrachium leishanense. The sequence continues at coordinate 37,462,281 of CM019074.1, read as the reverse complement.
GTCCTGAAACTAGGCACACAATATCACGCCCGATTTGTGCAAGTAGACCTGCCTCTAAGACTGTTGCATTTATCTATAGCTCAAGTTACTTGTGCAATGTTTGGTCTATCTACAAGGTATGTCACACAATCTATGTTAGCAGGTCTGCCCTGCAGGTTACAGAATATAACGGTCCTTCAAGGGTTCTATTTCCTACCAAGTTGCAATATAAAAGTCCTGTCCTGCATATTGCTGAACGTAAAAATAATCACGCTTTTCTTGAATCATGGTATACTCACATTTTGAGTCATTGTATATGTTGTAATCAAGTTAAAGTGCTTTCACTCTGCAACCTAGTGATTACAAAATCATTTGGTGCTGAGTGGTATTTAGGATTAAGTAATACCTCCCTGGTTTGGGATTCTAGGTATTATAGTATTCATTGCAGTGAAATTTCATATTGTCATACTCTGTCCATGAAGATCCAGACTATGCTACTCCGGGGTGAGCGCCATAGCGCCCGGTACACCAAGTCAAAAAGAGGAGTGCACTAGGGCTGGAGAAGAGTAAGTAATGCACCAATGATCTGTCAATAGTCTCAGGACATCACAGCACACAGGTAAATACAAGAACATAATAAACTAGCAGGACGAATCCCCCCTCCCACGTGTAAAACTAAATCTTATTAGAAATACAAAGCATAAAAACTCATAATAGAAAAAGGCTGCTATGGCAAAAACACAGGCACAGAATCAGCAGACATAAATAATCAGAGGTGGCAGACAACTAAAAATATACACAAGCTAATTGCTAAGCCTAAACATGTATTGCAAAGACTCAACCTCTCAATCTGTTATGTTCACCACCAACAGGCTCGCCACAACACGAACTCTATAGATCAATAAAGGGGAAGAGATAGGAGATTATGGTAAAATGTATTAAAATGTGTATAAATAGTAAAAATATAATTTAAAGGTATTTTAAAAATAATAAAGGTCTCTTACAGAATTTTAAAAGAAACTCCTTTTTAAAAATTGGGAAACAAAAATGTTGTCAAAATTCAAAAAGGTGTTCAAGAAATTCAAAAATTAAAAGGCTTTTTGCTGAAAATGAAAAAAATAAACTGTCTTTTAATTTTTTTTAAAAAGATATTACATTTTTATATTGAACCCTATTGGACTCGCTTGTTTAAAACTGTCGAATTGAAACACTAACAGGGTTATCCAAAGAGATCCGAATTGCTTGAGAAAGGTAACCGAACGCTGATTTTCAGTGTTCGGTTACCTTTCCTGGCCATTCAGCTATCCAGAGAGCAGGCAATTCGCCAAATCCTGGCGAATTGCCTGCACATACGGTGCCTGTTCGGTTCCTGTTCGAGGGCAGTGAAATCCCCATAGAGAAGCAATGCTTCGGCTATTCATAGAACACAAACCAGCAGTGAAAGGTTCCCCTAATGCCCTGCCATTCGGTGGTTTAATTCGGCAAATTTATTCAGGAGAATCCCATAGACTTCAATGTTAAAAATATTCCCGTTTTAATTCAATATCTAATAAACCGTTCATTATAAAATTCTGCAGCAAAAAGTCTCTTTATTCATTGATTTTTTTAGGATACTTTAAGCATTTTTCAGATTTTTTTTTTTTTTTAAAAAGTCCGATTTTTTTTTATTTTTTTTTTCAGTTTACTTATTTTTTTTGTAACAGCCCTCTTTATTATCATTCCCTGGACCTCCTGTGAAAATTTCAGACATTTTCGCTCAGTAGTTTCTTTGCAAACAGCGTTTCTTTTTCCCAGATTCATACAAATGGTTTTTCTAATTTATTCACTGCCTCCTCTACGTCACAGCTGCTTCGGCTCTGTGTGATTCGGCTCCTGTTCGGCTCCTGTTCTGCTCCTGTTCGGCTTTTTCAAAGGTTAATACAGATGTTTTTGCTTGTTTTCAGCGTGCATTCGGTTAGTTTTCGTCAGGTTTGCGGTAGCTTTTCCCTGCAATTCGGGGACCCTGTGGTGTTTGCTGAATACACCGCAGGGTCACCGAAATGCAATCGGCAAAAGGAACCAAATTGAAGAGAACGAAAAGTCACCGAACGTGCGGTGACTTTTCGAATCTCTTTGGATAACCCTGTAAAACTCAGGTCATTTCGTCGACATTTCAGTGCAGGTCGGCGTTCTCTGAGTAGGTGAACCATTACTTCTCTATGGGACAAAATCACTGCCGTAGATGAACGCCGAACTATGGTGAACCGTGCCGTATTTCGCTGTTAATTCACCTGTACTTGGCGAATTGACAGCTTAGTGAATAGATGAATTGCACCGAATAGTGAAAAACACTGTTCGGTGCGATTTGGTGGCAAGTTCGGTGGCAAGTTCGGTGCACATTGTAGTTGTAACTGAGTGGACAGGAGGAAAAATGGTTAACTAGTGTGCAGCTTTCCAGGATGTTTCCTCACTGCAATCACTATTAAGAATGATGAGAACCTGCAAGAGCTCCCCTTGTGAAGTTTTTGCAGATGTAATCTAACTGAAGAATACAGAACAGATTCTGAGCTAATCATTGAAGCTGCACTTGAAAATAAAACATAAATCAACTACTGGTATATGTGCATCGATCAGTAAAATCAGTCGCACTAACCAAATGTATAAATGGTACTGGGTAGGGGGGATACATGGGTTTAATATTGATCTGATGATCCCGTCCAACCCACACCCTCTTTTTACCTTAAAGGAACCTTAAATAAAATCATCTCTCCAGCTTCGGACTCTCTCCTCTCCTCTTCTGGTCTGAAACCCTCTGTTTCCATCAAAGTGGATCTGCCATAGTGTCCAGTCAATGTGATGACAATGTTCCAGCATTGATAGCCAGTGACAGGTAGTGAACGTTCAACGTACAGAGCTGTGCATTCACAGTCTAAACCCAGGAAGGCTGATCAGAAAACTATGGATGTTTGACAACTTTCTGGGGTTTTTAAAAGACAGAATTAGCCCACTGGGGTGTCATATTTATTAAATGTCCACGGTGCTCACAGCACCCCTTTTAAAGTTTCTATTTATATACTCTTTTCATTTTAGAGATTTATTTATACCATGCTAGGTCTTCTTTTTATATTGAACTTCATTGAGTCACTAGGGCTACCACTTAGTTAGCTTGAAGATAACTATTGGTCCCTGGAGTGGTTCTGTTACACAGAAGAGACAATGTAGCAGGTTGGTCATATTGACAAGTCTAAGAGAGACTCTTGGGGCCCTATTACATTCTTCACGCAAAAATGCACGCGCAACGCGTGAATTTTTGTGCGAAGCGTTAAACGTTAACGCGCGTAAATCAACGCTGGTATTACAATCCTCGCAATTTTTTTCATCCGTCCAAAAATAACGCGTGTATAGCGGAGGCGCACAAACGCGCGCGCAGCAACGTTGCGCGCAGAGATCAGTGTGCGGACCGTTTTTTTCACGTGATTCAGCCAATCAGAATTAAGAACCACTATTGTCTCACTTTACATTTTTGCGCCTGTCAAAGTCAATCTGCGCATATATGCTGCATCAATAAAAAAAGCACACACAACTTCTCAAATTTATTGGTTTGGTATGTGTAGCATGTGCAACTATACTTTGCTGCGTAATTGTTTTTGAGCTGGTGTATCTGGTTTCGGTCAGGTTGATAGAATTTGCCATTAACACCAGCTTTTAGGAGTTGCTAAAATTATGCGCGCAAAGGCTGTGCGCTAAAAAACTGCGCATAGATTGTAATACCATCCGCGTACCAGCGCACAAACGCATTTGCGCTCACAATGTTAAGTATAGGACGCGTGAAGTACAGAAAGCTCGCACAGCGTTCGTGCAGGTTCCCCTGCGGTAGACGTATACGCTCATTTGTTGCCCTGACATTGTAATACGATGTTCAGCGCACAGGGTTTTGCCCCTCGCGTTATTGCGTTTTTGCACACGCACTGACGTTTGCGTGAAGAATGTAATAGGGCCCTTGGTGTGCTCCTGCTATATATGGGATTCATAATCGCTGGTTTTCTGAAGGCAGGTCATTTCAGAATTTATTTATGAGATTTATAGTAGTATGAGTTTATTAGTATGAGTAGTATTATTTATAGTAAAAATGTTCAGGGTCAAATTCTGGAGCAATGCAAAAGAATTTAATTTATTAAAATATAATTATTTGCAGATGGGCTCCAAAATGTGCTTCAGGGTTTTTTAGCACCTTGGGCAGGACAGCCGAGGTGCTATAACAAGTATGGATATACGTATCTGGTGGCGCGATGACAATCGCTTCTTTTATATATTCAGGTGGTTCTCATGGTATGTATCGTCCAATATGGATTATATAAAAAGGAAGCAAAGCACATAATGCATATAATAGTGCAGAGTGTACAAATAGTAGTGGAATATAACACTGATAAACTGTTCCACTCACAAATAAAGAGCCCTGTCACTGGCTCTGAGTGGTTACGTGCATCTGGGTCCTTTATCTTCTTATTATTTTGGAGGAGACCCACTCCCTTCAAAATTGATGGTTTCTCTCACTCATCGGATATGAAATAAAACATAGAAAACGGAAGAGAGACCTTCTTGTGCAGGTCCGCCAATATATATATAATTAATTTAGATAGAGTGTCAACTCACATTCGATGGAGTTTATGGCCAAGCTCTAGGTGGTAGTGCCAGTGGATTTGTTTAGTGGGTCAAATCCACGAAAACCTCAAATGGATTCCGAAACAAAAGGGACCGGGTTGTTTTTTTAAAAAAGAAAAATCTTTAATTTAAAATATAACATAATAAGAATTATGCAATTAATAAAAAATATATAAAGCTCTGTCAAATCGCCAGAACGTGTTTCGCCGCGTGCTGCGGCTTCTTCAGCTGATTTACAGAGTTCAAATAGAATATTACATATATATAGCCCCTTAATTGGGGTTAAAAAGTCCCATGTGTTCGGAATTAAATAAGTCCATTGGCGTGCGTTCCACGCCTCTGCCGGCCAACTCCCGTTGTGCGCCGCCATCTTGCGCATGCGTGCCGGTAGTGCATGCGTTCCAATCTGCAGTTCCGGTGTTTCTCGTTCTTTTAGTGGACGCAAAATGGCTCTCATATGGAAATCCTATCAAAATGTACAAATTGAACGCAGTCTCCTGCGGAATGCCACATATTAAAAGGATATCAATAAGTCTCTAACAACAAATATTAACGCATAGAATAAACAGACCCCCTTCTAATGCACTCCATATAGGGATATGTGGGGGATGATAAATAATAGTAAAAGCATTAGATTGTCAACAAAATGGATCTGCAGTAATGACGTGATGATACGTGATTAACTTTTGGAGAAAACTTCTGATGAGGGATAGATTTATTTGTAATAAAGATATTATAATACTAGGATTGTATGTTGTTATTTGATATTTACTAATAAAATAAGAATCATTATAATAAACATATTGCATAAGATGGCAGAAAGTTGTATTAATAATGGAGGAAGAGATACGCTGGTACTGGATTACTACAATTAGTGGATTACTACTGGATTACTACAATTGTCTATTTTTAGAGTAAGAAGCGTTGAAAAAGGACGCTATGTATTAAGTAATTAAAATATACTGCACATTAATGCATTATATTAAAGGGATGTATGGAAGATTATTGACCAAAGTTTATGTTATAATACACACATTACATGGTCTATAAGGTAGATAGGAAACAGTGGTGTACTAATATGTGAGATCTATCTCTTCTTACTTAGTGGTTCTTAATAAAGCGAAGACCATTACAAAGAACATAATGGATAAAGTGATGGAAAATTATACTACTTTATGTGTCAGAAATTGTAAAGTGTGTCGTCCACAGGGATCTTAAATATTAAATTAATCAATTAATTATGGAAGATATTGCAATGTTGAAGTTGAAATTCACCTCTTATTAACTTTTACTTGTCAAGAAACAAAGCAAAAAGGACGAATTAATAGAGTGGTATAGTTGAAGTGTGAGATACACATAGAATTCACCTATAGTGTTAAGCTAGTAAGTGATTTGTGGGATACTCTGGCTATAGGATGTACTTTTTATTATTTAATAATGAAAAAATAAAATTGTATTATAAATGAAATTAATGTCGTAGTGGATAAAGTGATAAAAAACTATACCAATCAAATAAAGTAAAAGTCTATATAAAATAAATATTGTATCCTCCTTTATCCCTACTTTACTTGTGTTTAATTTATGTAGTTATGGTATTAACCAATTTTTTTTTCCTTTCTTAAATTTAAATACGTGAATCTCACCTATATGGTGCGAAAGAAGGAAGTCAGGATATATATTACAAAAAATGGACGATCTCAAAATCGTCGTTCAAACCATTGGGTGCTAAAGTACCATTTTCGAAAATGAGTCTCATCTCCTCTTTCCCTAACCTATTTATTACATTCTCCTCCACATCTCTTTTTTTGGTCTGTTTAATAGCCCAGAATTTTCTACCTATTGGTGAACCATTGTGTTTAGTTTTGAAGTGGAGAGAAACAGAATGTTTTTCAAAACCATTCCTCACATTTCGTACATGCTCACTAATTCTAACGTTAAGCGCTCTCTTGGTGCGGCCTATATAGCGCAGACCACAAGGGCATTCCAACATGTATACCATGTATACGTTTTTCAAACAGCAGTTTAACACTTCACCTATTTTTACAGATTGTTTACACCTTTGATTTATATAGACGCCCATAAAATCCTTCTTATTGTCAGTGGATCTGCAGGCCAAGCATTGGCCGCAGCGGTAAAAGCCTTCTTTTAGACCAAAAAACTCTACTAATATCTCTTTTTTTAGTTTTACTATGTACTAAATTCGTTTTTAGATTTTTTGTACCCCTAAATATAACTCTAGGTGCTGTTCCTATATATTCCTTTAGATCTCCATCATTTTTTAAAATATGCCAATGCTTTTTTAAGATCTTTTTAATGTCATTGGCTCTATTGCTATAGTCGCAGATAAAGAGAATTTCTTCTCCTTTCTCCTTTCTTGGTTTATATTTAAGCAATTCATCACGATCCTCTTGTATTATATTAGAAATGGTTTGGTCCAAATCTAATTCTTTATATCCCTTTGCCAAAAAATCTTTCTTTAGGGTATCAGCTTGTTCTTTGAAAATCTCGGTGTCTGTGCAATTTCATCTGAGACGAATGAATTGTCCTTTTGGGACCGCCTTTAACCACAAAGGGTGATGGCAACTCGTTTGATCTATATATGTGTTTGTATCCACCTCCTTAAAGAAGGTTTTTGATTTTATAGTGTCTCCCTCTCTATAGATCTCCAGATCTAGAAAGTGGATCATCTCTGAACTCCAGTTGTTGGCTAATTTAATACCCCACTCAGCATTGTCGAGTTCCTCCAAAAAAATACGTAGACTATCTTCACCTCCTCTCCAAACAAAAAACACATCATCAATATATAACGCCTATAGGCTAGCACGTTTCCTTACGCCCAGCGACACGAACCGTACACGAACCTACTTTCCCAACCCGACATGTAAAGGTTGGCGTAGCTGGGCGCATATTGCAACTTCAACATTGCAATATCTTCCATAATTAATTGATTAATTTAATATTTAAGAACCCTGTGGACGACACACTTTACAATTTCTGACACATAAAGTAGTATAATTTTCCATCACTTTATCCATTATGTTTCTTTGTAATGGTCTTCGCTTTATTAAGAACCACTAAGTAAGAAGAGATAGATCTCACATATTAGTACACCACTGTTTCCGATCTACCTTATAGACCATGTAATATGTGTATTATAACATAAAGTTTGGTCAATAATCTTCCATACATCCCTTTAATATAATGCATTAATGTGCAGTATATTTTAATTACTTTATACATAGCGTCCTTTTTCAACGCTTCTTACTCTAAAAATAGACAATTGTAGTAATCCAGTAGTAATCCACTAATTGTAGTAATCCAGTACCAGCGCATCTCTTCCTCCATTAGTAATACAACTTTCTGCCATCTTATGCAATATGTTTATTATAATGATTCTTATTTTATTAGTAAATATCAAGTAACAACATACAATCCTAGTATTATAATATCTTTATTACAAATAAATCTATCCCTCATCAGAAGTTTTCTCCAAAAGTTAATCACGTATCATCACGTCATTACTGCAGATCCATTTTGTTGACAATCTAATGCTTTTACTATTATTTATCATCCCCCACATATCCCTATATGGAGTGCATTAGAAGGGGGTCTGTTTATTCTATGTGTTAATATTTGTTGTTAGAGACTTATTGATATCCTTTTAATATGTGGCATTCCGCAGAAGACTGCGTTCAATTTGTACATTTTGATAGGATTACCATATGAGAGCCGTTTTGCGTCCACTAAAAGAACGAGAAACACCGGAACTGCAGATTGGAACGAATATATGTAATATTCTATGTGAACTCTGTAAATCAGCTGAAGAAGCCGCAGCACACGGCGAAACGCGTTCTGGTGATTTGACAGAGCTTTATATATTTTTTATTAATTACATAATTCTTATTATGTTATATTTTAAATTAAAGATTTTTCTTTTTTAAAAAAAGAACCCGGTCCCTTTTGTTTCGGAATCCATTTGAGGTTTTCGTGGATTTGACGCACTAAACAAATCCACTGGCACTACCACCTAGAGCTTGGCCATAAGCTCCATCGAATGTGAGTTGACACTCTATCTAAATTAATTATATATATATTGGCGGACCTGCACAAGAAGGTCTCTCTTCCGTTTTCTATGTTTTCTTTCATATCCGATGAGTGAGAGAAACCATCAATTTTGAAGGGAGTGGGTCTCCTCCAAACTAATAAGAAGATAAAGGACCCAGATGCACGTAACCACTCAGAGCCATTGACAGGGCTCTTTATTTGTGAGTGGAACAGTTTATCAGTGTTATATTCCACTACTATTTGTACACTCTGCACTATTATATGCATTATGTGCTTTGCTTCCTTTTTATATAATCCATATTGGACGATACATACCATGAGAACCACCTGAATACTAAGAAGCGATTGTCATCGCGCCACCAGATACGTATATCCATACTTGTTGCTACATTGGTTTGGGGGAAACCTCTATAGATCTGATTTGGCATTGGGACACTGGGGGTGGTACAAATTTGGGCGCTGACTATCTTTTTGTGAAGTGCTATAATGAAGTGGAATCAGGCTGAAAGATGGTCGCTACCATGAGCCAGGCGACCATCTTGTTCAGAATATTGGTTCACTAGTAAATAGAATAGATTTTATTAGATGTGAAAAACGAAGCTTACATAGAATTCTAGGAATGTGTGGTAGATTAGGGAACTAGCAATAAAACGAGGCAGAATCCGGCCAGTTCTTGGCACGGAGAGACAGGAAGATGAATGAATGGGGCAAGGTCATGGAGACTTGCAGAGAAACAAAGAGATCGTAGAAAACAGACCAGGCTCCAAGTTATCTCAAATAAACACAGCCGTTAGGGAGGAGGGCACAGCCCAGAAAAAGCACAAGCAGCAAATCACGGACTGTCAAACTAACATGAAGTGTATCAATTTATTGCTAATATGTGGAATTTCTTTGTACTAACTATGGGAGGTATTAACCCACGTGGGGTGGAATAAAGTGTAATCGGGAGGTGGGCTAATTGGGATGTACCTAATTACGTATTTCTGGGTATAAGACCCCTTGTAAGGGGGAGACGGGGCTCACTCTTTGCGATTCAATCCTGTGTGAGCACTTGTGTGACGACACAATAAAGTTTGCCTTTCCTGAAGAGACTCGTGTTCAGACAATCCTTGCTTGTGTCCGGTCCGGCGCTGAATTGAAAGTGAACCTGATTGACTCCGGTAACAATAACAGTTTGATCAGCGTGGAGTTCTGGTTTTCCTTCATGGAAAAAATGTAGCCTAGGTGTATTATACAGAAGTAGTAGCGTTTGTCGGCCAGTAGATGGCACCATTTATCTCTCAAACTATGCATGTAGTTTGAAAAAGTGCTTTTGACATTTCTAAGCACATTTTCAAACTATAGCTACTGCACAGTGATTGTCAATAAAGCCACTGATTCTGACAATGGTTTTATGGAAAATCACTTGGTAGTGAAGAAGTTAAAAAGCTCAGTGCTGCGTGTCTGTCTTCCAGATGGCAGTTGTAAACCCACAAACTCACAGCTGTCATTGCTGGTGGCATGCCAGCAGAAATAAGTGACAGCGAAACTTAGGTAATAACTCTAAATTTCCCATTAAGGGCTCTATTACAATTTTAACACAAACGTTAACGCTCACATGCGTGAGCTTTAACGTTTGCTACGGTGTTTACCGCATAGTACAATCCAAACGGATTAAAAAATCCGTTTGCGTTTGGTACCTTGCGCCTCTTTGCGCGCGGTTACTGTACTTTGTGCTCCCTATGTTTAAAATGGGGAGCGCAAAGTGTTAATCAGCGCTGGATTACAAAGTCCCAACGCTGATTAACGCCCGGCTCTGGTCAACGAAAAGTTAACCAGAGCCAGGACTTGGTGTTAACGGATTCCGCTTCTGCGCAGAATCCATTAACACCAGCTTTAAAAATAATAAAACGAGTCCTATACTCACCCTCTGTCCCGCGGCTTCAATCGCCTCCTTCGGTCGGTGGGAGCAGGGAAAGACTGGGGGGAAAAGTCCCCCCAGCCTCTCCCTGCGTATCACTATGCCAACTGGCTGGATCTCGCTAGGTGAGATCAGACTGGTCACGTGACCGGCAGGGGGGAACTCAATGGAGACCTATGGACTCCAGCGAGTGGATGCTCGCGGCTGTGCTCAGCGCAGCCGCGAGCATCCAGCATTTTTACGCTCAAAAACAATGCAGGCAGCATTGTTTGTGCCTGCATTGTAATACAGTGTTAAAATGCGGGCGCAAGGGGGGGAAACTGCGGGCGCAGTTTTTTTTCCCTTGCGCCAGCGTTTTAACGCTAAGAGCGTAATAGGGCCCTATATGTGCTAACATTTAAAGGGAGTGATTCCCTTCAAAGGAGTCCAACCTGAGTTGGACAGGACAAGGTGCACTTGAATCCCTATAAAAACAACTTTCTTACACCACGCTACACAAATCTAAGGTTTCCAGAGACTGTACTTAGTGATTCAATAGATATTAAGAAAGAATAAGACAGAAGCATTTAGATGCCACAAAAATGTGAATGATGACATCAGATACTGACAGAATATATACATTTTTAATAGATGAACATATACAGTTGTGTTCAAAATTATTCAACCCCCACTGAAATTGAGTGTTTTGGCCAGTTTGACATTGATTTTGATCATTCAGTCCTCTTGCTTACAATTAATTCAAAGAGGCACGTGTAGGTCAGACAAATATAACATAACATTTATAATGAAATAACCACAAATGTCTTTTCTGTGCTCACATCATTATCAGTTTTATTCAACCCCCAAGTGACATTCAATCTTAGTACTTAGTACAACATCCTTTTACAGTTATAACAGCTTTTAAACGTGAAGCATAGCTTGACACAAGTGTCTTGCAGCGATCTACGGGTATCTTCGCCCATTCGTCATGGGCAAAAGCCTCCAGTTCAGTCACATTCTTAGGCTTGCGCACTGCAACTGCTTTATTTAAGTCCCACCAGAGGTTCTCAATCGGATTTAAGTCAGGTGACTGCGATGGCCACTCCAAAATGTTCCAGCCTTTAATCTGCAACCATGCTCTAGTGGACTTGGAGGTATGCTTGGGATCATTGTCCTGTTGAAAGGTCCAACGTTTCCCCAGCCTCAGGTTTGTGACGGACTGCATCACATTGTCATCCAATATCTCCTGGTACTGAAGAGAATTCATGGTACCTTGCACACGCTGAAGCTTCCCTGTACCTGCAGAAGCAAAACAGCCCCAAAGCATGATTGACCCCCCGCCATGCTTCACAGTAGGCAAGGTGTTCTTTTCTTCATAGGCCTTGTTCTTCCTCCTCCAAACATAGCGTTGATCCATGGGCCCAAACAGTTCTAATTTTGTTTCATCAGTCCACAGAACACTATCCCAAAACTTCTGTGGTTTGTCCACATGACTTTTGGCATACTGCAGTCGACTCTTCTTATTCTTTGGAGACAGCAAGGGGGTGCGCCTGGGAGTTCTGGCATGGAGGCCTTCATTACGCAGTGTGCGCCGTATTGTCTGAGCTGAAACTTCAGTACCCACATCTGACAAATCTTTTCTCAGTTCCTCCGCAGTCACACGGGGACTTTTCTCCACTCTACGCTTCAGGTAGCGCACAGCAGTCGAAGTTTGCATCTTCTTTCTGCCACGACCAGGTAGCGTTTCAACAGTGCCCTTTGCCTTGAATTTGCGAATGATGCTTCCTATGGTCTCTCTTGGTATGTTTAACATCTTTGCAATCTTCTTATAGCCATTGCCCTTCCTGTGAAGAGTAATCACCTCTTCTCTTGTCTTCCTGGACCATTCTCTTGACTTCACCATGTTTGTAACCACACCAGTAAATGTCTAGAAGGAGCTGAGTATCACAGTCATTTTAAAGCTGCCTAAATGGTGCTTATTATGCTTTATTGCTGCTCCGTGACACCAACATGTGTTTTCAATACCTGATTGAAAACACTTGAATGAACCTCTGTTCTTCAGAGTGGTAGTCTTTAAGGGGTTGAATAATTGTGTCAATGAAGAATTCACAAAAGAAACATTTACTACTGTATTACAAAACCAATTGATGTCATTTTAGTTGCATATGGTTCTTTAAAAAGTCCTTGTAGGATTTCATTCTGAATACAATTACAAATGTACACTATATTTCCTAAAACCCTTTACAGCATTGGGGGTTGAATAATTTTGAACACGATTGTAGTTATCTCACATATGCGTTTTTGTAGTCAATGTTTTACCACAACAATATTTTAGTAAATTCCAACTTCATCAAAAGTGTGTTATTTAAGCTGGGAATCAAACACTTCCTGACACCACGGCATATCCCTGCAGAAAAGACATTAGGAGACAATTTAGTCATTCATGCACACTTCCTACTATCAGTTATGGAAAACGTCTATAATATGTTTGAACAGAGAGTAAATGCTGAGTTTCAGAGTGCGGAGGAAGGCACCTAAAGCTATTCAGGAATTCTTAGGAAAACGAGTCTCAAATTCAACTTGCACACACTGAAATCAAACTTGGGTCCAAACGCAATTGCTGCATTAAATATTCATCCGGCAAATCCAACTTTGCCAAGCAAGAAACCACCAGCTGTTCAGCAGATCACTGAATATATGATGAACAGCTGACGGAGAACCTTCCAACTAGGGAACTGAACAGATGCTGATCTTCTGGCTTCCCCCATCGGGGAATACTGGAGATTTACTAGATATCTGCAAATGGAACCCGTATTTTTAAGCCCTTTTTTTCTGTGGGAATATGCAGCCAGAAAATCAAGGATCAAGTGGAAGACGGGAATCCTAAGGGTTGGACACCACCTTTTGAGAGTGTCGATGCGAGCTTAATAGAGACAATCAAGAGGGATCTTACCCAGGTGAGTGTGTTTCCTATCTGTACTATATGTATATCCACTAGCGGAAATGTAACATATTGTCCTATGAAAGTTCTCTCCTGGGTTTTTCATGTTTTGAGGAATTCTGGACATCAACCTTTTTTGGGCTGTACCACTACTGATAAATGGTACACCATGATTGAAACGGAGCCAATGTTGTACAGACTCAGAGATATGTAACTGAAAATTGATTGTTGGATTTGCACAACCTTTTTGGACTGTATTACACTATTATTTATTTCTTCTTATACAGTTTGAGGTACTTTGCTAATCTACAATGATTACTGATATCTAAACGTCACTGTGACGCAATAGTGTTTTGTGTGGTCTCGTACCCATGTGCAGAATGCTCCCCTCGCCATCAGTATCCCGAAGGAGTACTGGTTCTGGCCCAAACCCACTCCGTTAATAGCTGGAATTCCTTGCAGAAACAAAAAAAAACTGGGAAAGGCTTTATTAAGGGTTTCAAGTTAGGGGGAGGTGCAGAATACAAAGGTAAAACATGCCCCAGCATTTCTATGCTGAATAGCCTCCTAGTAGCATCCCCCTCCCACACACATGTCCTGGTTTAATAGACAAAGGCTGGGGAACATGGTAGGGGATCTGGTTTAAGCCAGTTCCTGGGGGTGGTGTTGATAGAAGCAGTGAAAGACAAAGGAATCCATTACTTACAGATGCACATAGTGAAAACAGCACAGTGTGTACCACACGACACGCTACAATGAATACATAAGGGGATAATAATATAACATATACATCAGGGAATAGGGCACAGAAAACACAAACACCCTGCACTTAGAACTGCATGACCAGGGTGACTCCAACATAGGAGAGGGCTGAGAAACAATATAAAATATCAGGCTCGCACCTCCCAAACGCATCACTAGGTCCATGTACCCCAACTCCAAAGTGACTACCGTCATAAATTGCACTGTTGGAACTTTTGCTACACCAGCTATTGCACATTTTTGTGTGGTCTTTTATGTGGTTTTGATACACAAGATTGGAGTACTTTATATGCTTTATTGTTATACTCACTGTGATTTATTTATGGTGTTTTTCGCTTTTGGAGACTGATTTTTGAATTATGAAAAAGTTTTTTTCTTTTTATTAAAACATAAAACCAAAACAGAATGCCTAACCATTTACATCTAAGATTCACAGATCTGTCAAAACTTATCTCATTTATGCTTATAGACGGATTTAAAATTTTAAGATGAAAAATATTGGGCAGAGTCCACCCAACACCTAGAGCACCTAAAAATAAACAAGATTTAACAGCAGTATAAAAAAACATTGGAAAACCAAAAATGCCAACATATAACAAAACTAGGAGACTGATTTATTATGGAGATATGGAGAAAATATAAACAGAACATTTCTTTTCACCTTTGTAATGAAAAAGCAGGGCATCCTCAAGGAAAGGGACTATGATTCTTTCCAGTTCCGCTGTCTACAAATATAAGTCAGAAAAAAAGAAATATAGACCATATGTACGCAGTTTAATTTTGCTCATATGCTCATATGCTGATAGTCAAATTACAAACGTTTGGAAGGTAGAAAGTAGAAACAACAAATACAAATTTCATAAACCTTTACCATGAGAAGCTAAACATATACAGGTTTAACCCCTTTTATCTGGAATGCTCGGGTCCCTGAGCATTTCAGATTCCTCCAGATTTCAGAATCCAGGAGAATCCAATGTTTAGAGGAAGTAGATCACATCGGGAGAGCCACGATCCCCTTCCTGCTGCAGCTACCGGCATATACACATGCTGGGACCGGCTTTGCAGCATTTCATCATGCATGTGATGCCCAGAGTGAGCAAGACTCTGACAAACATGTCACAAGTTGTGGCTGCCCAGAGGCTCCCAGTATCCACACTCTGCTGCAGGACTTGGTATCCTTGTTTATTTATATTTCTACTAGTTGTAAAGCCTGCCCAGAGGGCAGTCTATTGTGGATATACTGCCCCTGCTCTTGGATACTGCCCCAGCTCGTGGATACTGCCCCAGCACGTGGATATTGCCCCAGCTCGTGGATACTGCCCCAGCTCGTGGATACTGCCCCAGCACGTGGATATTGCCCCAGCTCGTGGATACTGCCCCAGCTCGTGGATACTGCCCCCAGCTCCTGGATATTGCCCCAGCACGTGGATACTGCCCCAGCACGTGGATACTGCCCCAGCACGTGGATATTGCCCCAGCACGTGGATTTTGCCCCAGCACGTGGATACTGCCCCAGCACGTGGATACTGCCCCAGCACGTGGATATTGCCCCAGCACGTGGATATTGCCCCAGCTCGTGGATACTGCCCCAGCTCGTGGATACTGCCCCAGGTCGTGGATATTGCCCCAGCACGTGGATATTGCCCCAGCACGTGGATGGATACTGCCCCAGCACGTGGATACTGCCCCAGCACGTGGATGGATACTGCCCCAGAACGTGGATACTGCCCCAGCACGTGGATACTGCCCCAGCACGTGGATACTGCCCCAGCTCGTGGATACTGCCCCAGCACGTGGATACTGCCCAAGCACGTGGATACTGCCCCAGCTCGTGGATACTGCCCCAGCACGTGGATATTGCCCCAGCATGTGGATATTGCCCCAGCACGTGGATATTGCCCCAGCACGTGGATATTGCCCCAGCTCGTGGATATTGCCCCAGCTCGTGGATACTGCCCCAGCACGTGGATATCACCCCAGCACGTGGATATCGCCCCAGCTCGTGGATATCGCCCCAGCTCGTGGATACTGCCCCAGCTCGTGGATACTGCCCCAGCTCGTGGATACTGCCCCAGCTCGTGGATACTGCCCCAGCTCGTGGATATTGCCCCAGCACGTGGATACTGCCCCAGCACGTGGATATTGCCTCCAGCACGTGGATACTGCCCCAGCTCGTGGATATTGCCCCCAGCACGTGGATATCGCCCCAGCTCGTGGATACTGCCCCAGCTCGTGGATACTGCCCCAGCTCGTGGATATCGCCCCAGCATGTGGATACTGCCCCAGCACGTGGATATTGCCCCCAGCACGTGGATATCGCCCCAGCTCGTGGATACTGCCCCAGCTCGTGGATACTGCCCCAGCTCGTGGATACTGCCCCAGCACGTGGATATTGCCCCAGCACGTGGATATTGCCCCAGCACGTGGATACTGCCCCAGCATGTGGATACTGCCCCAGCACGTGGATACTGCCCCAGCACGTGGATATACTGCCCCAGCACGTGGATATTGCCCCAGCACGTGGATACTGCCCCAGCATGTGGATACTGCCCCAGCACGTGGATATTGCCCCAGCACGTGGATATTGCCCCAGCATGTGAATACTGCCCCAGCACGTGGATATTGCCCCAGCACGTGGATATTGCCCCAGCACGTGGATATACTGCCCCAGCACGTGGATATACTGCCCCAGCATGTGGATATTGGCCCCCCAGCTCGTGGATATTGGCCCCCCAGCTCGTGCATATTGGCCCCCCCGCTCGTGGATATGGCCCCCCCGCTCGTGGATATGGCCCCCCCGCTCGTGGATATACTCACCTACATCGGCCCTGCAGCGATGGCGGTCCCGCTTCCAGCGTCCTCTCTCTCTCTCCGTTGGTCGCCGGGATGACGTCACGGAAGCCTTTGACCCCCGGGGTCAAAGGCTTTCGTGACGTCATTCCGGCGACCAACGGAGAGAGAGAGGATGCTGCAAGCGGGACCGCCATCGCAGGAGGGCCGATGTCGGTGAGTATGTTTTGGGAACCTCGGCCCTGATCCCCAGCGGTGACCTCCTCCGGTTGCCGCTGGCAGCTCGGCGGGCCTCTAGGCTTAGGCGAGTCCCCGGCTCGGCTGGGCCTGTAGGCCCAAACCGAGCCGGGGGCTCGCCTAAGCCTAGAGGCCCGCCGAGCAGCCAGCGGCAGCCGGAGAAGGTCACCGCTGGAGGATCGGGGCCGAAGTTCCCAAAAAAATACACCCCAAAATCGGCCCTGAGCTCCAGCGGAGACCTCCTCCGGCTGCCGCTGGCTGCTCGGCGGGCCTCCAGGCTCAGGCGAGCCCCCGGCTCGGTTTGGGCCTACAGGCCCAGCCGAGCCGGGGACTCGCCTAAGCCTAGAGGCCCGCCGAGCACCCAGCGGCAGCCGGAGGAGGTCACCGCAGGAGGATCGGAGGCGAGGTTCCCAAAACATACTCCCCTAAATCGGCCCCGAGCTCCAGCGCGTGCCCCTCCGCTGCTCGCGGCTGCTCGGCGGGCTGTACTAGGCAACCCCCCGGCTCGGTTTGGGCCTGTAGGCCAAACCGAGCCGGGGGCTCGCCTGAGCTTGGAGGCCCGCCTAGCAGCCTGCGACAGCCCCAGCTGGAGTTCCGGGCCAATGTAGGGTGGATGTTGCCAAAACATACTCACCCACATCGGTCCCTAACTCCTCCAGCGATGGCGGTCTCAGCTCGCAGCGTCCTCTCTCTCTCTCAGTTGGTCGCCGGCATGATGTCACGAAAGCCTTTGACCCGGGGTCAAAGGCTTTCGTGACATCATGCCGGCGAGCAACGGAGAGAGAGTGGACGCTGCGAGCTGAGACCGCCATCGCTGGAGGATTTAAGGGCAGATGTGGGTGAGTATGTTGTGAACTGGCGCAGGACTCGAGGCCGATGTAGGTGAGTATATGCTCTCAACACCCACCCTTTCTAGCTCGCCCGGTATCCAAGATTAAGGCAAGCCCCGGCTTGGCGTGGGCCTAGAGGCCCAGCCGAGCCGGAGACTCGCCTGAGCCTCCCGGCCCAGTCGAGTCCCCGGCTTGGCTGGACCTCTAGGCCCACGCCAAGCCGGGGGCTTGCCTTAAGCTTGGATTCATGGGCGAGCTAGAAAGGATAGGTGTTGAGAGCATATACTCACCTACATTAACCCAGAGCTCCAGCGGTGACTGTCGTCCGACTGTCACAGGCTGTTCGGGCGGCCTCCAAGCTCAGGCGAGCCCCCTGGCTTGCCTTTGGCCTACAGGCCCAGCTGAGCCGGGGGCTCGCCTGAGCTAGGAGGCCGGCCGAACAGCCTGTGACAGCCATTGCTGGAGCCCGAGCCAATGTAGGGGGATGTAGGTTACACATACTCACCGACATCGGCCCTTCTCCAGCGATGGCGGTCCCGCTTCCAGCGTCCTCTCTTTCTCCGCCGGTCGCCGGCATGATGTCACGAAACCCTTTGACCCTGGCATGTTGACCGGGGTCAAAGGCTTTCGTGACGTCATGCCGGCGACCAACGGAGAGAGAAGACGTTGGAAGCGGGACCGCCATCGCTGGAGAAGGGCGATGTCGGTGAGTATGTGTATGGCAACACCCTCTTACATTGGCCCGGAGCTCCAGCGGTGACCTCCTCCGGCCGAGCAGGCTGCTAGGCGGGCCTCCAAGCTCAGGCGAGCCCCCGGCTCGGTTTGGGCCTACAGGCCCAAACCGAGCGGGGGGTTGCCTAGGCTTACAGGCCCGCCGAGCAGCCGGAGGAGGTCACCGCTGGAGCTCGGGGCCGATTTAGGGGAGTATGTTTTGGGAACCTCGCCTCCGATCCTCCTGCGGTGACCTCCTCCGGCTGCCGCTGGGTGCTCGGCGGGCCTCTAGGCTTAGGCGAGTCCCCGGCTCGGCTGGGCCTGTAGGCCAAACCGAGCCGGGGGCTCGCCTGAGCCTGGGGGCCCGCCGAGCAGCCAGCGGCAGCCGGAGGAGGTCTCCGCTGGAGCTCAGGGCGATTTTGGGGTGTATTTTTTTGGGAACTTCGGCCCCGATCCTCCAGCGGTGACCTTCTCCGGCTGCTGCTGGCTGCTCGGCGGGCCTCTAGGCTTAGGCGAGTCCCCGGCTCGGCTGGGCCTGTAGGCCAAACCGAGCCGGGGGCTCGCCTAAGCCTAGAGGCCCGCCGAGCAGCCAGCGGCAGCCGGAGGAGGTCTCCGCTGGAGCTCAGGGCAATTTTGGGTGTATTTTTTGGGAACTTCGGCCCCGATCCTCCAGCGGTGACCTTCTCCGGCTGCCGCTGGGTGCTCGGCGGGCCTCTAGGCTTAGGCGAGTCCCCGGCTTGGCTGGGCCTGTAGGCCCAAACCGAGCCGGGGGCTCGCCTAAGCCTAGAGGCCCGCCGAGCAGCCAGCGGCAGCCGGAGGAGGTCTCCGCTGGAGCTCAGGGCCGACTTATGGGGTTATGTATGTTTTGGGAACTTCGGCCCCGATCCTCCAGCGGTGACCGGCTGCCGGCGGCCTGCTCGGCGGGCCTCTAGGCTTAGGCGAGTCCCCGGCTCGGCTGGGCCTGTAGGCCCAAACCGAGCCGGGGGCTCGCCTGAGCCTGGAGGCCCGCCGGAGGACGGTCACCGCTGGAGGATCGGGGCATCTGGCCGTGTAAACACACGGGTAGCTGCGCGCAGCTCGTGCCGTTTTTTTTTTTTTTTTTCACGCGGCCGGCACGCGCAGCTACCTGTGTGTTTTAACGGCCGCTTTCAAATGTCCGTCGCGCATGCGCAGTAGGGTTTTGGCGACGGACAGTTTTTAGCTTACTCTTTTATAGTATAGATAGAGATTTGAATTTTCCTCCTAATTTTTGTTATTTAGCTAACTATGGGGGTTATTCAGAGAGATCTGAAATGTGCCCGAAATGTAACCGAACGCTGAATTTCAGAGTACGGTGCCATTTCGGGGCCATTCGGCTATTCAGAGAGCAGGCAATTCGCCAAATACTGGCGACTTGCCTGCACATGCGGTGCCTGTTTGAGGGCAGAGAAATCCCCCATAGAGAAGCAATGCTTCGTCTATTCAGAGAACACCGAACAGCTGAGAAAGGTTGCCGAAATGCCCAGCCATTCGGTGGTTTCTTTCAACAGGTTTATTCTGGAGAATCCCATAGGCTTCAATGTTAAAAATATTCCCATTTTAATTCAATATCTAATAAACCATTTATTATTTTATTCTGCAGTAAAAAGTCTCTTTATTTTTAGATTTTTTAGGATCTTTTAGGCATTTTTTGCAAACTTTTTTTCGGTTTTTGTTTTAAATGTTTTTTTCTTTTTCCTGTAACAGACCTTTTGATTATCATTCATTGGATCTTATGTGTAAATTCCAGACTTTTTCATTCAGTAATTTTTTTACAAACAGCGTTTCAATTTTCAAACTTTCAAGCGTACTGTTTTTTTATTTTTTTCACTTCGTTCGTCTGCGTGTCGGCTTTTTCTGGTGGCTGCTCTGCGCTGTAATCGGAGGCTAGTGGGGTTTCTCTGGCGTGTTCGGGTTTTGGTGAGTGTTCACAGTTAGTGGTCGGCGGATTTGTGGCGGGTTTTCCCTGCACTACGGGGGCCCTCGGTGCTTGCAGAATACACCACAGGGTCAACGAAATAGGATCACTGAATCGTCCAGGGAACGAAAATTCACAGAACGTACAGTGACTTTTCGATTCTCTTTGAATAACCCTGCATGTCTTTCTTTTTCCTCATGTATTTTCAGTTCCTAATGAAAATTAAACAGCCTGCCTGCAGAATGTTATGTATACTGTGCATCACTGTCAGGGTAATTCAAAGAGATTCTAAAAGTTACCGCACGTTCGGTGACTTTTCGTTCTCTTCAATTCGGTTCCTTTTGCCGATCCCATTTCGGTGACCCTGCGGTGTATTCAGCAAACACCACAGGGTCCCCGAATTGCAGGGAAAAGCTACCGCAAACCTGACGAAAACTAACCGCAAAGCCCGGCGAATGCACGCCGAAAACCCGTAAAAACATCTGGATTAACCCGTCGAAGACGCAGGAAAAACCCGAGCAGGAGCTGATTACACGCAGCGAAGCCTCCGGAAAAAACCGAGACTGCAGACGAGGGAGGTGAATAAATTAGCAAAACAGTTTGCATGAATGTTTGAAAAGTGAAACGCTGTTTGCAAAGAAACTACTGAGCGAAAATGTCTGAAATTTACATATGAGGTCGAAGGAATGATAATAAAAAGGGCTGTTACAGAAAAAATTAGTAAAGTTTAAAAAAAACAAAAAACAAATCGGACTTTTTTTAAAACAAAAAAATACAGAAAAATGCTTAAAATATCCGAAAAAATCTAGAAATAAAGAGACTCTTTACTGCAGAATTTTATAATGAACGGTTTTTTAGATATTGAATTAAAACGGGAATATTTTTAACATTGAAGCCTATAAGATTCTCCTGAATAAACTTGCAGAATTAAACCACTGAATGGCAGGGCATTTCGGGAACCTTTCACTGCTGGTTTTTGTTCTATGAGTAGCCTAAACAGTGCTTTTTTTATAGGGATTTCACTGCCCTCGAACAGGCACCGAATGGCAGGGCAATTCGCCAGGATTTGGCGAATTGCCTGCTCTCTGGATAGCCGAATGGCCAAGAAAGGTAACCAAACGCTGATTTTCAGCGTTCATTTACCTTTCTCAAGCAATTCGGATCTCTTTGAATTACCCTGTATATTTATTTATTTTGTTGTTTTATAATACCTGTTTGTTGCTACATAACAATGGATTTGTATTATTCAACAGGCGTGTTAAGCACTGATTATTCACTTTGCTTTATCTATAGTTTTCTACACAAGGCATACAAATATCAATCAATTGGAATTGCATTTTAGGTACAACTTACATTGATTGACCCGACTGCAGATGTTTCCAGGGATAATTTCAATTTCCTGGATAAAATATAATAACATTGAATTAAATGTACAGTAGGTACAAAACTTTGACTTTGAATCAAGGATCCCTCAAACTCAAATAAATCTTTAATGAAATACAATTCAACTGAGTTTTGGACGAATTGCGAATCATAACAAATAAATATACACACCTCTAATTTCTTGAGAAAGTATTTTACCAGGAAAGATTCATTGAGATTACTCTTGTTTTCAAGTATGTCCTGGGTGGCGAGTATGTACCGTTAGGTGTCTTGACCAAGGACACTTACTGGAGAGGTGCTCTTGTCGGGATTGAACCCATGTCTCCACAGGCTCTCTCAACGCAGAGCAGTGATGTTACCTCTACGCCAGCCAGCTGGTAATAAACAAAAACGCAAATGAAAATGATTCCCTTCAAAAGTAAAAGTTCCTAATTATGAATATAAAAGAAACCCTTATCAAACCCCTTATTAAAAAAGGGCTCAACTTATTTTCTCTCTCTGTAGTTCCATTATCTCTTCTTCTCTCTTTCTCTTTTTCCTTTTCATCTCTGCTTCTGTTGTGTAACTCTCTGGATAAAACTAAAGACAACAAATGTAGACATGTACATTTCGCTGCTGAGTCATTTCACGCCTGTGTGCTGAGCTAATTTTTACCATTTTTGCTCATGATGTTTAAATGCGATTTGAAGCCACGTTTTATTATACCACCCAGACATATTATATATCGTTCTTTCCGGCAGACTCTGCAGATTTATAATATATTATTTTTATATGTATACATCATGTCCTGTCTGTAAATTATAACAAAAAATACAATACAATTAGAATTTTCAATAATTTACAATGTGTAAAGTGTTTTTTTTCACATTTTAACATGCAAGCGTTTGCGGTTATATTTTCTATGAGTTGCGTTTGTTAAAAAAAAAATTGAAATGGGGGACTTGTTACATTTTTTTTTAAGGGAAAATTACATGATTTTTAACAAACGCACCCCATACAAAAATCATTAGTGCAGCATCATTATTCACATGATGATTGAAATGGGAACAATATTGCTACATTAACAAAACAAAAAAAGTTGTTTTTTTTTTTGTTTGTTTTTTAATATTTTATTATTTTCATTTTTATTTATTTGTTTTGTTAAATTTAAGATAGTCATGTTTGGTATCAATGGAAAGGCCATGCTCTGGCCGATCTAACGATACCAAACATTAACCCATAGCTGCCACGGATCAGAAGATATGGGGTTTATTGGAACCCCCTATCTCCACCATTGGTGGCAGCTAGGCGTTAACTCCAGAACTGACTTCATTGCGCTATGCACGATGACGCCAGTCATCAGGGGGAGATCCCGGAAGCTTGGCCGACATTCAAAATGTCGGCCAGCTCCGGGAGAGGATTGCGATCTGTCACCTGTTGGCGCTGAATCGTGATCTGGTCCCCTCTGGTCAGTTCACTATTTGATTGAAGCCATAATTCTGTATAGCTCTTTTCTGTATTGAAAGTTCACCTTGTCTCCAGAAATGTCCAAGTTGAACGCTCCGGCCCACTCCATAGCAGAGAACACTGTATTAAACGAGTCTTCGTGGATCAGAAAACTATACATGGAGATATCAGCACTTGTTGGCATGGGAAGTGGAACACATGTTCTTCTGGTAGAGAAGTCAAGAGCTTTTCCTAATAAATAAAAGTCCAACCTAAATTGAGAAAAGGCATTGTGAGCACTGGGGATTGCAATTATAGGAAACCAACCCAGAAGGCCAAGATGTCAATCTTCAAGACACATCATCATCTTCCCATTTCTAGAATAGCCAGAGTTTTGCAATGGCAGATTGAATTGGTTCATTTTAAATTGGTAACAATAAGAAACAAGTTAAAAGCATACTTTGGGGTTAAATTGGGACAGAGGAAATGGAGGGAGGTAAACATTTAACCCATTCACTCTTCTCCTGTTTTAACAAATTAGATGCTTTAAAAACTCAGCTAATTTCCAGCGGTGGACTAAATCGCCACTTTCCTGGACAAGCCATGCTGCCGACTTCATGTGAGCCATTGCTGTCACGGAGCTGTAGGGCATGGATGCTAGAGCAGAGTCACAGGATCACATTTTTCAGATCTCAGATCTGAATTTCCTTTCACCATCAAAATCATCAATTCCACTCAGTTTGAGAATTTCCAGTAATTCCCAAGAGAACTGTGTTTAACACATATAAATATATAAAAAGAACACAGACTGGCCAAAAAAAGTAATCCTCTACCATGCAAGCCTGTTATGATCTGGGTTGCTTTAGTGGGTCAGATCTAGGTTCAACAACGTTATGTGCCCCAAAATAATCAGGTTATGTGACTGCCTGAATACACTTAGGCTCTATTACATTCTCCGTGCAAATTTGTATGCGCAGCGCCTTTTTTTCGTGAATCGGTAAACGTTAAAGCATGTAAATTAACGCAGGTAATACAAACAGAGCGCATTTTTCAATCTGTAAAAAAGACGAGCAAAAACACACGCACATTAACACTGCTTGCAGAAATCGGTGGGCAGACCTTTTTTCACGCCGATTCAGCCAATCAGAATTAAGAACCACAATTGTCTCCCGTTCAGTTTTTGCGCCTGTCAAAATCAATCTGTGTATATATGCTGCAGCAATAATAAAAACACTCACAACTTCTCAATTTTATTGTTTGAGTATGTGTAGAATGTGTAACTATACTGTGCTGTATTTTTTTTTCGTGCTGGTGTATTTGGTTCGGCCAGGACGTTCAGATTTGCCGTTACCACCAGCTTTTAAAAGACGTTAAAATTATGCGCGCAAACGCTGTGTGTTAAAATAATGCGCGCAAACTTCGTTCGTAAAAAGTTGCGCATCGATTGTATTACCATCTGCGTACCAGCGCACAAACGCATTTGTGCTCACAATGTTAAGTATGGGATGTGCGCATGAACTTGCGTTCGTGCAGAGTTTGAGCAGGGTCACTCGTGTTAGATGTTAACAGGCATCATATGCATGAACGTCATAGTACAACGTTCAGCGCAAAGGGTTTTGCCCCTCGCGCTAATGTGCCTTTGCGCACGCGCAAAAAAGTGTGCGAAGAATGTAATAGAGCCCTTAATGAGCAGTAGACATGTGCACAGCACAAAATTTCGTTTTGAACTAATGGATTAGTACTAAAATGCAATTTATTTAGTTGCTAAAGAAATTCGTTTTCAGTTCTTTAGTATGAAAACTAATTTCATTCTTCTGAAAACCAGTGGATACAATTACTATTGTAGTGGCTCCTCAGAGGGCTGAGATCGCTGCTTGTTACAGTATCTCTCACTCTCAGCACAATGTGGGCCATATTACATAGTTGGTGCTAACTTAACCAGAGCTGTTGTGAACTTCCCAGAGCCATTATAGCCCATGGAGGTTTTCAGTTTACAACAGCTCTGGTTAAGTTACCACCAACATTGTAATACTGCCCCGTGTCAGTTACAGTAACAAAGTACAAAGTACAAAGCTGTTACAGTAACTGACTGCTGCTCATCACAGCGCTCAGAGTTTCAGTAAAACGAGTAAATAATATTTTTATATATAAGAGGTTAGAACAATATTATTTCCTTGTTTTACTGAAACTCTGAGCGCTGTTACAGTCAGTTACTGTAACAGCTGAGCCTGATACATTCACGGTTATTCAGAGAGCGTGAAAAGCAGGAGAATGACTGGAGAATGAAAAATTCTAGGTCAAAATAGCCGATTTGGAAAGTGAGATGAAAGGGAGAATTTTTCTGGTTTGGCTATTTTGACCTAGAATTTTTCATTCTCCAGTCATTCTCCTGCTTTTCACGCTCTCTGAATAACCCTGATTGTACTGAGAGATAATTTAACAAGCAGCCGATCTCAGCGCTCACAGCCACTGGATTTAAAGGGCTAAAAAAAAAGGCTCCTCTCTGTATAATGTTTAGAACATCCTCCTGCATTAATTAATACCCTCTCTGTATAATGTATACAACATCCACCTGCATTAATTAATACCTCTCTCTGTATAATATATAGAACATCCTCCTGAATTAATTAATGTCCCTCTCTGTATAGAACATCCTCCTCAATTTATACCTTTCTCTGTATAATGTATATAACATCCTCCTGCATTAATACCCTCTCTGTATAATGTATAGAACATCCTCCTGCATTAATTAATGCCCCTCTCTGTATAGAACATCCTACTGCATTGGCATGTGGAGGGTGCAGAACTTCGGATGTTGCGATGTTGCGCTCTTCATTGCTGGTCTCCTTCACTCATCAATGTAATATCACAAAAAGGACTGAAACTAAAATGTAGTGCATTTTGTTTTAGTTTCTTTCGTTTTTTGTACTGTGCAGTTTCGTTTCTCTTGAGTCATACGAAAACTAAATTATCCCAAAATTCGGACTAAATCGTTTTAGTACTAAAACGAATGCACATGTCTAATGAGCAGTTTTATCCATGAATAGGTTTTTTCTTCCCTGATAGCACAGCGGGCATATTCCAAGATGGCCAGGATTCATCGGGCTCAAATTGTGCAAGAGTGGTTCAAGGAGAATGAGAAATAATTTTCACACATGGATTGGCCACAACACAGTCCAGACCTTAACCCTATTGAGAATCTTTGGGATAATGTGCTGGAGAAGACTTTACACAGAGCTGCGACTCTCCCATCATCAATACAAGATCTTGGCCACAAATTAATGCCACTCTGGATGGAAAAACAATTCTGTGACATTGCATGAGCTTTGTGAAACAATGCCATGGCGAATGTGTGCCGCAATCACAGCAAAAGGAGGCTCAATATTACAATTTGTGACTTATTGGGCCAGGCTCTACTGTATATACATTCACACACATAGGAATTTGATAACATTGCTTTTTCAAAGGTAATGTGCAAATATTGCAAAGTCAGTATAACGAAAACAGTGAATAAGTATGACTTACATTAACCCCAAACTCCATCTGACGAGATGTCACTGTGGGTGAACTGGCTATAAAGTACTTTATTTGGATATGTGTTCCGAAATTGATTAAACCTTGAAAATGTAATAGAAGCATTAATAGGCTGTGGTGGATGACAGATACAGAACATATATATGTAGTTGTCTGTCTGACAATGCTGGTTTACCCATCACATACAAAAACACAAAAGAGCCACACACCTACACACACACACATGCGTGCATCACTTTTATAGATACTAAAAATATGTTTTTTTTATAACTTACCAGTAAATTCTCCGAGCTGTACATTGAGGTCCAGGAATACATTAGAAGAAATCAGGCAGAGCTGCATGTGCAGGAAATCATTTAACATTCATTTAATTCATTTAATAGCATGAGATATATAATAATATGAATAATATGTCCATTTTATTTATGGATTACTGGATATATAAGGTATAAGTTATGCGTCTCCTAGGCTGATCTACTGCGTAGTTTGTAAGGCCATTCAGACTTGGGTTCACCGTGCTTAGTAATACTATGGGGGTTATTCAGAGAGCACCGAAATGTCGCCGACATTTCGGTGCTCTCTCATTCCCTGCACTTCGGGGAATCAAATTTCCCCACCCTGCTATGAATTCACATTCACCGCAGGGTCCCTGAAGTGCAGGGAATTGGATGCCGCCGCCAACCCACCGCAAATCTGCCAGCCGCCGCCACCAGCCCGCCACAAACCTAGATTGAAAGCTCCCCGAGGAACAGCATCCCCCAGAATCAGGCTGAATCATCTCTGTGTGGTGTTCTAAAATGTATCAACCCCTTGTACATTGACTTAGTGCTGCAGTATCTGTGGTGCTATATAAATAAAGAAGAATAGTTGGTGGATTCCTTAATCTGTTTATCTTTGAAAAAGCCATCTTTCAAGGTTCTATTAGTACATATGAATCCTGAGAACCTACCTGGTGGTTCAAGATGATGGCTATCTGAGTTTTCAATGTCTCCAGGCTGAATTTATAGAAAGAGATGTTGATTAGTTATTTTTTGCCAGTTCATAAAAATGTAATGAGATGATTCAGTAACACAGGTTCAATCTCGCTGGTATGTAGATAGTATTGGTGTGGCTATTAAATTCAGTGACATTCACAGTCAAATTTTCAGGAAAATTTAATGAAACAAAATCCTAATGATATTAAGCAATATCGATAAAAACAATTTGGGTGCAGTCTGGACTTGGTATCATGCATATACACTACATATATGACTTATTTTAATGGGAGTTCGCTCCCCTTGATTTCTCCTCTGCTTGACCTTTCGTATGATCCTCTCTGTTTGTGGGTTCTTTCCAGCGGGAAGGAAGTATCAAAGTAATTATATATCCACCTCCGTGGTATACATCTATCGGTCGAGTCAGCACACTCTAAACGAGCTTAATACCCATAAAACAATTTAATAAAATAGAAAATAAAAGACATTACAATAAATTTTAACTCTATTCGACGCTTTTCGTCACTTCGACTTGTTTGATTTTATGAAATTATTTCATAGGTAATAAGCTCGTTTAGAATGTGCTGACTCGACCGATATTCCTACCGCAATACGTTCCATGGCCGTCAGCCTGTACAGATATTTTTAAATAGGGATAATCTATGTTACAAGAGGTCAAGATATGTTCCATGGCCACTATACATTCCATGGCTATCGGCCTGTACATCAGCCGTCCGGATGTGAATCCTAAAAGAACGAGAACAAAAAAAAGGGGTAGCCCTTAGCATCATAGTCAGAGAAAACAAAGCAGAGATTGTATGCTGAACATTGGCATTCAGTTTTAAAGGAACAACCAGAAAAAAACACAATGGTAACATTAACTGATAAAAGATACTGCCACCTCGATGCATTTTGCTGCTTGCGGGGTGCAGCTTTATAAAGCTCTCAAACGGCGTAAACAACAGGTGTTTAATTAGTGTTTGGAAATAATATGTGCTTCTAATTAGTCTGGTCTCATGAATTTGATACATTGTATGCGGACTGGGAGTGCTCGGTGTCGTGTGTGGGTCTGTGATGGCGATGTTTCCATACATCCTACAAATCCGCCACTTCACGGGCAGGTTATGGGGACCTCCTAGGCACGATATTTGAAGGAATTATTTGTTTTTATTTTTAACCCTTATTTTATGGAAAACTCACTGTCCCTTTAAAATGTTTTTTTTTTTTACTTTTTGTCCTTGTTTCCTGTCCCCCAGGGCACTACCCGGACCCCCATATCTAGCATATATGCCTTCTTGGAGGGCACTCTAAAAATCGAATTTTGAGTCCCATTGAATCGTATTGAGTTTGAGTTCGAATTTGAACTTTTGGAAAGTTCGAGTTTGAATGCAAACCGAACTCGGGGGTGTTCGGCTCATCCCTAGTCTTTATGAAGAGATAGCTGCTCCTATAGGGAGAAAAAAAAATAAAAAATCGCTAACTTCCATATGCTAATATAAGTGTTGCGGCTGCATAACTTTAATGAAAGGGCTTTAGGAGCGATGTTTAAACTATGAGAGCTGTTGAACTGGGTAAATCGTTACCTTCTATATGCTTTTAGATTTTGAGTACTCTGACCAAATTACTTTGGTCTACATTGTTTTAATTGTGTGTACCTAAGACCAAATGCTTCTGGTCCTAATGATTTTATATGTTTCAACAAAAGTTAATTTTTTGTTTATTTTGAGTCCATAAACCTGTTAAGGTGTTTCTTCTGTATAACTGGGAGCAGGTGCGTCTGCTTTTCATTTCTGTTAAATTTGAGCCCTATTGCGTTGGGGTTTTGGCTCCTCTTTTGTAATTATAAAAACAGACGTAAGGACATCGGCTTCTAAGACTAGTACATTAAATATTAGTTTAGTAATAAGTTGGGGTTTTGGCTCCTCTCTTTTAATTATAAAATCAGACGTAAGGACACCGGCTTCTAAGACTAGTACATTAAATATTAGTTTAGTTCCTTCTTACAGGCATGGGTGTTTTTAACGCTTACATGGATGATTAAGTTACTTAGGGTGACTGTGATGACTAAATGCTTTATGATTCCTTGTAGGCCACCAGGACTGGTAGAAGAATTTTTGGGGTACATTCAATGATTAATTTTGCAATGCAGTACTCACTCCATAAAAGCTGCTGATATGTAATAAGAGTGTGGTGTTTTGTGTGATGACTGTAAGGGTTACAGTTGTGTTCAAAATTATTCAACCCCCACTGAAATTGAGTGTTTTGGCCAGTTTGACATTGATTTTGATCATTCAGTCATCTTGCTTACAATTAAATCAAAGAGACACGTGTAGGTCAGACAAATATAACATAACATTTATAATGAAATAACCACAAATGTCTTTTCTGTCCTCACATCATTATCAGTTTTATTCAACCCCCAAGTGACATTCAATCTTAGTACTTAGTACAACATCCTTTTACAGTTATAACAGCTTTTAAACATGAAGCATAGCTTGACACAAGTGTCTTGCAGCTATCTACGGGTATCTTCGCCCATTCATCATGGGCAAAAGCCTCCAGTTCAATCACATTCTTAGGCTTGCGCACTGCAACTGCTTTCTTTAAGTCCCACCAGAGGTTCTCAATCGGATTTAAGTCAGGTGACTGCGATGGCCACTCCAAAATGTTCCAGCCTTTAATCTGCAACCATGCTCTAGTGGACTTGGAGGTATGCTTGGGATCATTGTCCTGTTGAAAGGTCCAACGTCTCCCAAGCCTCAGGTTTGTGACGGACTGCATCACATTGTCATCCAATATCTCCTGGTACTGAAGAGAATCCATGGTACCTTGCACACGCTGAAGCTTCCCTGTACCTGCAGAAGCAAAACAGCCCCAAAGCATGATTGACCCCCCGCCATGCTTCACAGTAGGCAAGGTGTTCTTTTCTTCATAGGCCTTGTTCTTCCTCCTCCAAACATAGCGTTGATCCATGGGCCAAAACAGTTCTAATTTTGTTTCATCAGTCACCAGAACACTATCCCAAGACTTCTGTGGTTTGTCCACATGACTTTTGGCATACTGCAGTCGACTCTCTTCTTATTCTTTGGAGACAGCAAGGGGGTGCGCCTGGAGTTCTGGCATGGAGGCCTTCATTATGCAGTGTGCGCCGTATTGTCTGAGCTGAAACTTCAGTACCCACATCTGACAAATCTTTTCTCAGTTCCTCAGCAGTCACACGGGGACTTTTCTCCACTCTACGCTTCAGGTAGCGCACAGCAGTCGAAGTCAGCATCTTTCTGCCACGACCAGGTAGCGTTTCAACAGTGCCCTTTGCCTTGAATTTGCGAATGATGCTTCCTATGGTCTCTCTGTATGTTTAACATCTTTGCAATCTTCTTATAGCCATTGCCCTTGCTGTGAAGAGTAATCACCTCTTCTCTTGTCTTCCTGGACCATTCTCTTGACTTCACCATGTTGTAACCACACCAGTAAATGTCTAGAAGGAGCTGAGTATCACAGTCATTTTAAAGCTGCCTAATTGGTGCTTATTATGCTTTATTGCTGCTCCGTGACATCCACAGGTGTTTTCAATACCTGATTGAAAACACTTGAATGAACCTCTGTTCTTCAGAGTGGTAGTCCTTTAAGGGGTTGAATAATTGTGTCAATGAAGAATTCACAAAAGAAACATTTACTACTGTATTACAAAACCAATTGATGTCGTTTTAGTTGTATATGGTTCTTTAAAAAGTCCTTGTAGGATTTAATTCTGAATACAATTACAAATGTACACTAAATTCCCTAAAACCCTTTACAGCATTGGGGGTTGAATAATTTTGAACACAACTGTATATAATGCTAGTTATATACAGGTTTATGGCTGTAGGTGTGATATGCGTTCAGGACCTGCCAGCATTGGAACAGCCTTGAGCAAGATAATTTTGTGGGACCCCTTGTTATGGATAAGAATATGTATCTGCTTTAATAATATTCAAAGGCCTAGAAAAATGCTCATTTAAGTAGTTAATATGTCTTTAAGAACTGAATTAATAAAACTGTCTTTTCAAATAAAACCAAAATGTATCTTGCGTAACTTCGCTGTTTCGACAGAATAGCTAACCACAAGTCATGAGGAATCTTATTTCGGTATCAAGCCGGGTGTGGGCCACCTTGCATCCTGGAACAGGACATCCACACACCCATGATGGGGAAAAACGGCTGACACTTGTCAATGGCGCATGATACCTTGACCTTTAGAAATAGCTGATTTTCGGTTCTTATATAGTTAATAAAATAATCTGTATATGCACAATTTTATGCTGAAATTGACTAAAATGTTAAAGTTGACTCCCACTTGCTTACGCACCAAACTGGTATAAAACATGTATCAAAATCTAATAAAAGAAGAGAGAAGTCACTGGCTTTGACCAGAGAGGCTGCATAGACCCATTCATTGTCTGTGTGATTTCTTTAAGTGCGCACTTTGACTTACCTGACTTCTCCACCGATTAGAACAGAGACTGGCATCCGAAGGACGGATTTTCATCCATTTCACCCTCACCATGTGTCAAATGACATATGGCGATGTTTCCATACATCCTATAAATCTGCCACTTCACGGGCAGGTTATGGGGACCTCCTAGGCACGATATTTGAAGGAATTTTTCATTTTTATTTTTAACCCTTATTTTATGGAAAACTCACTGTTCCTTTAACCCTTTCACTGCTGAGGCATTTCACCGCTGTGTGCTGAGCTAATTTTTACCGCTTTCGCTCATGTTTAAACGCAATTTGAAGCCACATTTTATTATACGACCCAGACATATTATATATTGTTCTTTCCGGCAGACTCGGCAGATTCATAATATATCATTTTTATATGTATACGTCATGTTCTGCCTGTATGTTATAACAAAAAATGCAATAAAACTTGAATTTTTAATCATCTGCTGCGTGTAAAGTGTTTTTTTTTCACCTTTTATCACATGAACATTTGCGGTTATATTTTCTATGGGGTGCGCTTGTACAAAAATTAGAAATGGGGATTTATTAAATTTTTGGGGGGGAATTATGTGATTTTTAGCAAACACACACCATAGAAAAAAATCATTAGTGCAGCATGATTGTTCACATTATAATTGAAATGTGAACAGTATTGCTGCATTAATAAAAATAACATTATATACTATATAATAACAATAAAATAATATTATTTTTTTTACTTTGTACCTGGTCATGCTCAGGCCTTTCGATTGACACCCTCCGTGACCTCCTAGCTTCCACAGTTCTGGAGATATCAAGGTTCAAATGAACCCCCTATCTCCACCAGGGGATTCCGGGCAGCTAGGGGTTCCCCGGCTATCTGACGTCATCATGCTATGCGTGAGGACGTCAAGCAGTGAGGGGGGCCCCGGGGGTGGAGCCACCATCCAAGATGGCGGCCCCACCAGAACTAGGCCGCACTTCTGCGCCGCAAGGCGCCAAAGTGCGACCCGGTGCCTAAGGGGTTAAAGCCAGGCACCGCTTAAAAGGGGAGACTCTAAAAATCGAGCTTTGAGTCCCATTGACTTGTATTGAGTTTGTGTTCGTGTTCGAGTTCAAATTTGAACTTTTGAAAGTTCGAGTTCGAATGCGAACCAAACTCGGGGTTGTTCGGCTCATCCCTAATTGTAACTACAGTTGTGTTCAAAATTATTCAACCCCCACTGAAATTGAGTGTTTTGGCCAGTTTGACATTGATTTTGATCATTCAGTCATCTTGCTTACAATTAAATCAAAGAGGCACGTGTAGGTCAGACAAATATAACATAACATTTATAATGAAATAACCACAAATGTCTTTTCTGTGCTCACATCATTATCAGTTTTATTCAACCCCCAAGTGACATTCAATCTTAGTACTTAGTACAACATCCTTTTACAGTTATAACAGCTTTTAAACGTGAAGCATAGCTTGACACAAGTGTCTTGCAGCGATCTACGGGTATCTTCGCCCATTCGTCATGGGCAAAAGCCTCCAGTTCAGTCACATTCTTAGGCTTGCGCACTGCAACTGCTTTCTTTAAGTCCCACCAGAGGTTCTCAATCGGATTTAAGTCAGGTGACTGCGATGGCCACTCCAAAATGTTCCAGCCTTTAATCTGCAACCATGCTCTAGTGGACTTGGAGGTATGCTTGGGATCATTGTCCTGTTGAAAGGTCCAACGTCTCCCAAGCCTCAGGTTTGTGACCGACTGCATCACATTGCCATCCAATATCTCCTGGTACTGAAGAGAATTCATGGTACCTTGCACACGCTGAAGCTTCCCTGTACCTGCAGAAGCAAAACAGCCCCAAAGCATGATTGATCCCCCGCCATGCTTCACAGTAGGCAAGGTGTTCTTTTCTTCATAGGCCTTGTTCTTCCTCCTCCAAACATAGCGTTGATCCATGGGCCCAAACAGTTCTAATTTTGTTTCATCAGTCCACAGAACACTATCCCAAAACTTCTGTGGTTTGTCCACATGACTTTTGGCATACTGCAGTCGACTCTTCTTATTCTTTGGAGACAGCAAGGGGGTGCGCCTGGGAGTTCTGGCATTGAGGCCTTCATTACGCAGTGTGCGCCGTATTGTCTGAGCTGAAACTTCAGTACCCACATCTGACAAATCTTTTCTCAGTTCCTCAGCAGTCACACGGGGACTTTTCTCCACTCTACGCTTCAGGTAGCGCACAGCAGTCGAAGTCAGCATCTTCTTTCTGCCACGACCAGGTAGCGTTTCAACAGTGCCCTTTGCCTTGAATTTGCGAATGATGCTTCCTATGGTCTCTCTTGGTATGTTTAACATCTTTGCAATCTTCTTATAGCCATTGCCCTTCCTGTGAAGAGTAATCACCTCTTCTCTTGTCTTCCTGGACCATTCTCTTGACTTCACCATGTTTGTAACCACACCAGTAAATGTCTAGAAGGAGCTGAGTATCACAGTCATTTTAAAGCTGCCTAATTGGTGCTTATTATGCTTTATTGCTGCTCCATGACATCCACAGGTGTTTTCAATACCTGGTTGAAAACACTTGAATGAACCTCTGTTCTTCAGAGTGGTAGTCTTTAAGGGGTTGAATAATTGTGTCAATGAAGAATTCACAAAAGAAACATTTACTACTGTATTACAAAACCAATTGATGTCATTTTAGTTGCATATGGTGCTTTAAAAAGTCCCTGTACTATTTCATTCTGAATACAATTACAAATGTACATTAAATTCCCTAAAACCCTTTACAGCATTGGGGGTTGAATAATTTTGAACACAACTGTATATCTTGTAGCATTATAGTGATCGTGACTTTTACCGGTACAATCAAATTGACCTGCAAGGTTCAAGCATTTGTATTGATCTGTTTTCTATCCTCATACAAATAAAGTGACTGTTTAATAATGTAACACATGTTATCTGTAGCAGTTTGTAGAATAGTTTTGTTACAAATGACTTACTGTGTTCCAAAGCCTTGTCGTTGTATCTCAGCAGTCCAGGACATGGTGCTAGAGCAGTCTGGGTATGCAGTACTAAACCGAGGACATACACTAAAAATTCTAATTTATTCATATTTCCACTGCAAGAGAGAATAAAGGAGGGAGAGACAAAGATAATAAAAGTCAGAGATCATTAGTCTCACATTAGTCTGATATTAAATTTTAAGGGGATAATCAGAAAGCACCGGCATTTCAGTGCTCTCTAAATCGGAGCACTTCAGCGATTCCATTTTGCCGACCCTGTGGTCAATTCACTATTCACCGTAGGGTCATCAAGGTGGGCCGATGATAGAATAGCCGAAGACCACGGAACTGTCCGCTGAACGCCGCCGAACTGACAGTCAAAGAGCATCGAACTGACTGCCGAACTGCAGAAAAAAAACAGAACTCTGCTATTGTCCTAATAGATGTTTAAACCAATAAAAATGCATTAAAATGTGTCTAAATAATAAAAAGAGTACTTTAAAAAAAAAATAAAAAGGACTGTTACATAATAAATAATGCCATTTTAAAAAAATTGAGAATCAAAACTTTTGTCTAAAAAAAATACAAAAAATGCAAAAAGGTGTTAAAAAAAATAGAAATAAAGTAAATAAAAATAAAAAAAGTTTTTTGCTGAAAATGGAAATAAATGGTTGAATAAACTAAAAAATAAGAACAATGATAGTGTTTTACATTAAATCCCGTGGGATTCCCCTTTTAAAAACCTGTCAAACTGAACCACCAAAATTTAGTTCAGCTGAATTCTCTGAATAGATTAACCATTACTACGCTATGGGACAATTTTGCTGACGCAGAAGATTGCTGAAGATCTCCGATCTGCGGCGAACTGCGCTGTATTTTGCTGTCAATTTGCCAGTATTTGGTGAATTGACAGCGTGCTGAATAGACAACCTGCCATGAAATTGCATCGTACTGTGAAATTCACCTTTCGGTGCCCCTTTTGTGTCAAGTTCAGGGCTTTCTGGATAACCCCTAGTTAAAAGTCAGAGATCAGTAGTCTCACGGTCTGATATTAAAATTTAGATTGAAGATGAAAGGGGCGAATTAGCTCTTCAATACGTCCTATGATGTCTACAAAAAGAACCACTGAGGTAGCTAATAGGGATGAGCCGAACACCCCCGAGTTCAGTTCTCATTCGAACTCAAACTTTTCAAAAGTTCGAATTCGAAATCGAACACGAACTCAATACAAGTCAATGGGACTCAAAGTTCGATTTTTAGAGTGCCCTCCAAGAAGGCATCTATGTTAGATATTTGCCATAAAAGGTGTATGGGTAGTGCCCTGGGGGACAGGAAACAAGGACAAAAAGTAAAAAAAAAAAACGTT
This sequence comes from Leptobrachium leishanense, assembly GCA_009667805.1. Lineage (NCBI taxonomy): Eukaryota > Metazoa > Chordata > Amphibia > Anura > Megophryidae > Leptobrachium > Leptobrachium leishanense. The sequence continues at coordinate 37,425,372 of CM019074.1, read as the reverse complement.
TTTAAAGGGACAGTGAGTTTTCCATGAAATAAGGGTTAAAAATAAAAACAAAAAATTCCTTCAAATATCGTGCCTAGGAGGTCCCCATAACCTGCCCGTGAAGTGGCGGATTTGTAGGATGCTCATGCTCAATGCTCATTTAAGTAGTTTAAGTAGTTAATACGGATTTAAGAAGTTAGTATGTCTTTAAGAGCAGAAATTAATTAAAATTTAATTAACCACTTCAATGCTGAGGACGCGCTCAGCGCGTCCTCAGCATTACCGCTGCTGTGCTGAGGACGCGCTGAGCGCGTCCTCCCATTGGGGTCAGCGTTCGGCCGGGTTCCGGCCGATCGCTTGCCCCCCCGGTGCGGGCTGACATCCTCGATGTCAGCCCGGCATCCGGGACCGCAGCCGCCGGAATTAGGTGTCATCGCGGCAGCGCGATGACACCTAATTCAGGCGCCCCCCCGCATGTGCGGAGGAGGCGCCTGAAAGGGAGGGGGGGAGGTCCTACAGACCTCTCTCCCTCCCGATCGGCGGCTCTGCGGGGGTTAACCCAGGCATCATTTGGAAGGGCACAGCCTGCCCTTCCAAATGGTGCCTGGCATTAACCCCTGGGGAGCTGGATCGCGAATCGGCGCTGAAAAGCGCTGGTTCGCGATCCTTTCCCGGAGCTGGCCGACATCTTGGATGTCGGCCAAGCCTCCGGGAACTCCCCCTGAGGACTGGCGTCATCGTGCGTAGCACGATGACGCCAGTCCTGGACTTAACTCCGTAACTGCCACCAACGGTGGAGATAGGGAGTTCCAATGAACTCCCTATCTCCCGATACGTGGCAGCTAGGGGTTAAAGTTTGATATGGTTGGATCGGCCAGAGCATGGCCGTTCCAACGATACCAAACACTACTGTGAAAAATGTTGTCAAAAAAAAAAAAATGAAAAAAAAAAAAAAAAAATGAAAAAAAAATTATAAAAAAAAAACATTTTTTTTTCTTTTTTTTGGTTTGTTAATGCAGCAATATTGTTCCCATTTCAATTATAATGTGAACAATGATGCTGCACTAACGATTTTTGTATGCGGTGCGTTTGTTAAAAATAGTGTAATTTTCCCCCAAAAAAAATGTAACGAGACCCCATCTCAAATTTTTTTAACAAGCGCACCCCATACAAAATATAACCGCAATTGCTCGCATGTTAAAATGTGAAAAAAAACACTTTACACATTGTAAATTATTGAAAATACATATTTTATTGCATTTTTTGTTATAATATACAGACATGACATAACGTATACATATAATAATGACATATTATGAATCTACCGAGTCTGACGGAAAGAACGATATATAATATGTCTGGGTCATATACTAAAATAAGCCTTCAAAACACGTTTAAACATGATGAGCAAAACCGGTAAAAATGACCTCAGCACAGGGGCGGGAAAAGCCTCAGCAGCGAAAGGGTTAAATTTATATTATTGCTTAAAACACGCTATCTTAGCGGATTTCAGCACATATAGTTTTTCCTGTGTCTCAGGAAGAGAATATTTGAAACATCTTGGAAATGTCCTGGAAACGTCCTGCAACAACGCCCTTGACGACTAAGGGGACAAAACGATAAGCTGATGTTTACTTTTCCTTTATTTATCCAACATAAGTCTGCAATTTCACAATACTACTGACGATTAAAATATTGGGCAACAGCCTGTTTTCGTTACGCACGAAGTACCATAAAGCTTGTATCTTTCAATAAAGAGCAGAGAAGTCACCCGGCTTGTCCGAGGAAGCCTACATAGACAACTATCCAGCGAGTCTGTGTCGTTTCTTTCAGTGCGCACTTGAATCAATTGGCTTCTCCACCATTTGGCAGCAGCAGGCATACAAACAAGAGACTGTTTAAGTCTATTCCATATCATAACAAAGTGCACCTAACGCATTTTGGGATATTCTCACTTCCTCAGTAGCTTCTAATGCTAGCACTAACGATTAAATATCGAGATGCTACATTAGCTCCAAATGTGTATCTTTAGAAGAATAATATGAAGAAGATGTAAATGGAGATGATTCATAATATAGCCCATTGGCATAACCGGGTATCTCACTCAGAGGTGGATCCAGAAACAGATTTTGGAAGGGTCACTCTTCGAGTTTTGGCTAAGAGCTGGTGTTTGGCTCACAGTAACAGGGACAGGTAAAGTAGGTGCCGGATTGCAGACTACATTCATCACAGTCACTCTCTATGGAGCTGTGTTTCTTGATTAACATTAGCGAACATTTCCTAAAAAAACATCAGATCATTACGCTAATCCTCATTTTTTGTGTAACTTGGGAGGAAAACATTTACATGTTTGAAAATAACATTCTCAGATACACAAACTGAATATATGTTTATATTACTCCCTAAAGTTCAATATAAGAAGACGATTAATTGATTCAATGAACACAATGGAAAACAAAATCTCTGTAATGCAGACATTCAAAGAGCTAAAGTAAGCTAAACAAAATGAATACTGATCTGCAAATAAGGCTTGGTACTAATGGAGAATTTACACTTTTCATATTGAGCAGCTATCCATGGGAAAAAAGCCATTATTCATTTTTTTTGTTGCAAAAAATAAAAATCAGAAAAGTACTGAATTGTTCTCATTACAATAAAAAGTAAACATTGTCACATATAATTGACAATAAGGGCATAATTGATATTGGTTATTCTGAGAGAGCCGATCTGGCCCTATCACTGAATAGGGAATTTCCCTGTACGGTGCCATTTTGGGGCCATTCGGCTATTCAGAGATCAGATAGTTCGCTAAATTTTGGTGAACTGCCAGCAAGTACGGTGCCTGTTCAACAGCAGCTAAAGTCCCCATAGAGAAGCAATGGTTAATCTATTCGGAGACACCGAACAGCAGAGAAATGTTGCCAAAGTGCCCTGCTGTTCGGTGTTTTCATTTGGCAGGTTTATTCAGGCGAAACCCATAGGCTTTAATGTTAAAATATTCTAGTTTTTATCCAATATCTAATAAACTGTTTATTATCTTAATCTGCAGTAAAAAGTTTCTTTATTTATTAATTTTTTTAAGGATCTTTTAAGATTTTTTCGTGATTTTTTAGGCAATTTTTTTCCCCCTGTTTTTAACCCTTTCACTGCTGAAGACGTGTGGGACACGTCCTCATTGATGCACGTTGCATGCTGAGGACGTGTCCCACACATCATCAGCTGTGCGGGACCCCCGGCGGAGATACTCACCTCTCTGTCCGGGGTCCCACGGCGTTCTGACTTCAGCGTCCTCAGACGCTGAAGTCAAGCGCCTCCCGGCGTAAATGACGTCATCGCGCCATGCGCGATGACGTCATTTCCAGGCGATCCCCCGGCAATGCCGGGAGATAGCCTGGAAGGGAGGGGGGGGATCCGTTCGGATCCCTCTCCCTCCCGATCGGGAAGGAGCAGCGGTAAAAGCCAGGCACCGCTTAAAAGGGGAGAGTCTCCCCTTTTAAGCGATGCCTGGCTTTAACCCCTCAAGTGCTGGGTTGCACTTCAGCGCCTTGCGGCGCCGAAGTGCAGCCTATCTCCGGTGGGGGCCGCCATCTTGGATGGCGGCTCCGTCCCCGGGACTCCCCTCGCTGTCTGACGTCATCACGCATAGCGTCATGACGTCAGATAGCCGGGGAACCCCTAGCTGCCGGGGATTTCCCAAGGAAATCCCCTGGTGGAGATAGGGGGTTCTTGTGAACCCGATATCTCCAGAACCGTGGCAGCTAGGGGGTCATGGAGGGTGTCATTTGAAAGGCCTGAGCATGACCTTTCGAATGATACCCAACATGACTAGGTAAAAAGTAAAAACAAAATAATAAAAAAAAAAAATTAAATAATAAATAAATTTAAATAAATAAATAAATAAATAAAAAAAAACATGTTTTTTTTTTTGTGTGTTGTTTTTATTATTGCAGCAATATTGTTCACATTTCAATTATAATGTGAACAATGATGCTGCACTAATGATTTTTTTCTATGGGGTGCGTTTGCTAAAAATCACGTAATTCCCCCCAAAAAAGTAACAAGTCCCCATTTCAAATTTGTTGTACAAGCGCACCCCATAGAAAACATAACCGCAAACGCTCATGTGATAAAATGTGAAAAAAAACACTTTACACACTGCAGATGATTAAAAATTCAATTTTTATTGTATTTTTTGTTATAATATACAGGCAGGTCATGACGTATACATATAAAAATTATATATTATGAATCTGCGTAGTCTGCCGGAAAGAACGATATATAATATGTCTGGGTCATTTATTAAAATGTGGCTTCAAATCGCGTTTAAACATGATGAGCGAAAGCGGTAAAAATGAGCTCAGCACACAGGCGTGAAATGCCTCAGCAGTGAAGGGGTTAAAGTGTTTTTTTCTGTAACAGACGTGTTTATTATCATTCATAGGATCTTATATGTAAATTCCAGACAGTTTCGTTCAGTAGTTTTTTTGCAAACAGTGTTTCAATTTTGACACTTTCAATCGTATTTGGTTTTTTTTACCCCGTTCGTCAGCTTTTTCCGGTGTCTGGCCTGCGCTGTGATCGCGAGCTTGGCGGATTTTTCTGACGTGTTCGGCATGTTTTTTGCAGCGGCTCCGCTTGGTTTTCGGTTGGTTTTCAGCTGGATTTGATGGGTTTTCCCTGCACTCCTGGGACACTGTGGCGAATGCTGAATTCACCGCAGGGTGGGGAACTTTGATTCCCCGAAGTGCAGAGAAGTGCGGGCAAACGAGAGAGCACCGAAATGTCAGCAACATTTCGGTGCTCTCTGATTAACCCCTACAGAATTGACAATAGAGTTACTGCATGCCATTGTACTACTGTTTTATGTACTACTATTTTACTTTTACATTCTACTTTTATATAGAAATCAAGGCCAAATTGCATAGGAATTGACTTATCAACGGTTTCCAAACAAAAGTCTACATTTACAGCTTAGATGCAAGAATTCAGTCAAAACTAACCTTGTCCAGAATTATCTCATATTATTCCCAATATGTAAATGAGTAGCAGAAAAATGATAATGTTAATAAAATTTTAATTACTGTACACCAGGACTTTCGAGCCAGGAGTTCATTTCGGCTTGAGCCAAGAATAACGATCTACCAAGGAATTTCTCATTATTCTCTGGCTAACTGGTTGTTAAAGCCTCTACACAAAATAAGGGAGCCATTAACTGACAGCAAAGAGCCACTAAAGCCAAGCTTCAAGAAAAGCTTGCAGCTCAGACGGAGCACTGTCTTGAGCCGCTAAGTTAACAAATATGGCCATTATATTTCACAGCTCCGCTGGAATAGGGACCCATGTATGCATTTTCGGCTACAAATCTCACTCCACTTATGAAAAGTGAGTTAAGATTAAAAAAATTGTATTCTGACATCCTCCAAATCTCCTAAACTGAGTTTGAGGCCTTTCCATGCTTGAGAAAGGCTCTGGGAAGAACCAAAATGTTGCAACAATGCACAGCTCCTTCTTTTTGTATTTTTATAGTGTGACTGGCTTTATTCATTTATTTATCAAGGAAATGGTGTGGCGCCTGAACCCCACTGGGGCATCTGCAACTACCAGACGTATCCAGCCCAGTAACTGTGGGTTAAGTATTCAAGTAAACCAAAACCTCTAATTGTGTTTTGTTTCACATGGTGTTATAGGGATAAGTGCAGATGACATTTTTTTCTGGCTTTATCGACTGGCTGTATGTATTGTGGACATATTGCCCCAACACTGCTTTGCAACCCATCCATTGTCTTTAAGTTATTTTTATTTTTTATTACATGTGTATAGCATTATTTCGTTATTTCGTTTTCATAAGGCCATTCCATGTGAGACATATACACTCAAATGTTTACGTCCAGTCCACAAGGGAATCCCAGAACCTTATTGCTCTATAAATTGCCTCAGTCGCATAACATTTAGATTTTTTTTTTAATGATCAAATGCCCCGCAAATATTTTGAAGATTTTTGGAGAAATTGAAGCCCTTCATGTGGACTTTATTCCGCTTGCTGAAATATTCTCTTTGTTTAGCCATTTATGAGTTGAGCATTAGGTATAGGCTTTGGGAAAACCTGATTTGCACTTCACTTTGCACTCATCGGAGAAATGCTTATGGATTACATGACACAGAAATGATCCACGCTGTACTTATAGAGATTAAGGGTGTCGTGCAGAATTGAGAAATAAAATGTATCCACCTGCAGAGTAGACTCAGCCGTTGATCACCAGTGGTTATCTCCGTGGGAAGCTTCTGTGAACTATCACTGAACTCGCAGCTGACATTGTTAATTTGTTACCTGCCTTTCTTTTCAGCATTACAAATAAGTATGAGTCTTTTTGTAAATTGAATAATTGAGTAACTGTAGACACTTTAATCAATGTGATTGTCCCCATCCCCTGGAGAAGACCATTTTTGAAAATAGACCCACAATTTATCTGACCGTTCATCAGTGCCCCACAGATCAGATGTTAAATATAGTACAAATCATGTTAATGCAGAGAACACTGCTATATTTACAAAGAAAGAGGCTAAATTTAACCCCTTCACTAAAAAAAGCTTGAGAATTGCTTGCAATTTCGGTGCTTAGTGTTTCATTGCAATTTGTTGCATTTCGGCGATTCCATTTCACCGAAAATAAAGGCGGTTATTCTCTCATTCCCCGTACTTCCGGGAATCAAAGTTCCCCACCCTGCGGTGAATTCAGCATTCACTGCAGGTTCCTGGGAGTGGAGGGATAACCTGTCGTAAACCTGCCGAACAACAAACCGCCACAAAATACACGTCGAATACATCGTAAAAAGCCGACAAGCCATCAAACACAGCGCAGACCAGCCGCCGGAAAAAGTCAACAAGCTGACGAACAGGGTAGGAAAAAAAAAAAGATTTGAAAGTGTCGAAATTGAAACGCTGTTTGGAAAAAACTACTCAACGAAAATGCCTGGAATTTACATATAAGATCCTATGAATGATAATTAAAAGGTCTGTTACAGAAAAAAGAAAAGACGCTTTTAAAAAAAAAAAAGGGAACAAAATTTGGACGAAAAAATACTGGAAAATGCCTAAAAGATCCTAAAAACATCTGTACATAAAGAGACTTTTACAGCAGATTAAAATAATAAACTGTTTATTAGATATTAGATAAAAATGGGAATATTTTTAACATTGAAACCTATGGGATTCGTCTGAATAAACCTGCCGAATGAAAACACCAAACAGCAGGGCATTTTGACAACTTTTCACTGCTGTTTGGTGTCTCTGCATAGATTAACCATTGCTTCTCTATGGGGGATTTCACTGCCATCGAGCAGGCACTGTACTTGGTGTCAGTTTGCCAAAATTAGGCAAACTACCTGCTCTCTGAATAGCCGAATGGCCCCGAAATGTCACCGTACAGGGAAATTCCCTGTTTGGTGACATTTCGAGGCCAGATCGTCTCTCTCTGAATAATCCCTACAGTGAATTCATTATTTAGTGAATGGTCACTGTATTTTGTCGAAATCTGAGTTCTTACTGCAGTTTTTCTGCAGAGATTTACCGATGGGAATTCTCACTCAACAGAAATTGAAGGAAATAAAAATTATATATAATGACATATTTTTATTTAACATATTTAACATAAATATTTTCTCTAAGCATCATTTTTTCCACCAATTATATATATATATTTTAGTCCAGTCTGTATTTACACCAACATTCTAGATGCAATTTTCTACTGGTGCTACAAATTACCGGGGGTATTGCAAATTCTAATCTGAGCTGATATCAAATGAATAAATAAATAAACAGAACTAATAGTTCAGCTGTGCATTTTGGGTACAGACGCTCAAAATCAAGAGTCAATTGGCTGTTTAATTAACCATTTCAGTACCAGTAACTTCCTGTTGAAAATATAAATATTATCATAATGTCACGTTCGTTCGGCGTATGGGGGGTGGGAGCAGGAGTCTTGGAAAAGCAGGAGTCTTGGCCAGCGAGGGTCACAGGGCAGGCGGAGGACGATCAAGTATGAACAAGTCAAATCCACAGCAGACTGGAACACTTGAGTAAATAGAACAAGCAGCAAGCTTCTGGACAGGTAAAACAAAGCAAACTCAATGCAGAAGCATTGAAAAAGGGGCGTGCCTTCTTTAAACGGTAAGTCACTAATGATGAGCGCCAGTAGAATCTTGTCAGTGTCGCAGGGGAAACCTGAGCCAAGAAGGGCAGGGAAGGACATGAAGGAGGCTGTTAGGGGCTGTCATGGTGAAGCAGCACCAGCTTTCCCCTTCTTGCGCTGATGGTGTCAAGGGCCATGACACATAACATTTATTTGATACAAGGGATGCGTAATCAATACTTAAATATAGGACAAAAAAAAGCAAGTTTTTGAATAGATTTTAATTCTGAAATAGTTAAAAGATTACAATTATGGTCATTTGATCATTTTTCATTTGACTTTATTCATTTAACTTTCACAGAAGATAGATGAAGGTTCTAAATGCTGGATGATGTCCCTTACCTTATGTATCATCGTTTCAAACCAAGCCTTGATTAATAACATACAGTAGTGATTATATTGAGATTATTAGCAATGCAGCTTCCAAAAAATACCAGCAGAATGTAAAAATAATATCTGCACGTGCCTGGATAATGCCTGTGTATGGAAATTAGAGTAACACTTTGTATCTGTATGTGCTGCATAATGCCTGTGTATGGAAATTACAGTAATACCTTGTATCTGTACTGTACAGGGATTTTCAGTCATTAAACCCCTTGAATCTTATCCCTGTACAGTAGTGAGTGACCGCACAGCTCTCCCTGTATTCTGCCTCTCCTTGGCAGCTGGAATGCAGCAGCAAAGTTTCTGAACTTTGAAACTGAAGGTTGTTAAAGTTTTAGTTACAGTAAGTGTTGGGGCTTCTCTTTGCAGCTACTTTATAGTAATACAGGGTGACAAATGAGTCATCACAGATAATTTTGTTTCACCCCACTGGGCACAATAATCTTGCTATAAAAGGTATGCAAATGGGGTTTTATATGATAGGTTTTAATTGTATTACAATGCAAAATTGAGTTTACTCGTTTTGGGTAGTGCAATGGTTAAAAACATTTGAACAAGATTAGGGAATATCATTAACTCACCTGCAGTAAAAATTTAGGCTAGAGTCAGTATTTTTCCCCGCGAACGTGAAAAAGTGCGTCCGAAAGCATTGACGTATTTTTTCACGGAATGCGCAAAAACGGTCAGACGACGCGCATTTTCGGGCGTGATTTTGTACGGATCGCCAATAAAACTCTTTTTGTGTCTGGACGTTATGTAGGCCGGACATTAGCAGCGTCTGACATCTTCTAATCACGCAAACACGCCGCTATGCCGCAGCTGCGCACTCAGTACGTCAGTACTAGCGGTTCAGCGTTCTCAAAAAAATGCATTCAAATTCCACTTGCGTTGCACTGCCGGACTTTTGTGCGGCCGTACATCGTATATTGGCCGTCATTGCCCGTCATCTGCTACTAGTGCGGCCGTAATTATGTGCGCCAGAACGCACGTTAAAAGTGCGCTGGTCTGACCCCAGCCTTAGTTGATCAGCACTACAATTTCATACCAGCTACCACACTCTATTTATATTGTTCATTGTATGTAGAGGTGTGCATTTGTTTAATAATGAATTGGAATTTGTAACAAATTACTTCCAAAATAACAAATCAATTTTATCCGAATTTGAAATGAAGCAAAATGGTATCTAATGAATTTAATTTGTTATACTGTTTCATCACAAAAGAAAAATTTGATTGGGATTTTATTTAGTAATCTGAAATCCGAATCAATATCAACTATCGAATCGATCTTAATTTACAATACATACAAGTACTACAGTCAGCAAACGATTTTATGAAACAAATGAGTTTAGTTTTATGTTTTCATAATCAACCTGTCCCAGTTAATTGGCCTCTGCTACTAAATCTGTGAGACAGCTCATTATTTAAAACTAGCTTGCCTTTTAACAGCAAAATTTGATTAACTGCGCTTTTATTTAGTGATCCACAATTTGAATCGATTTATCAACTATCGAATTGAACCAAAACAAAAAGAAACGAAATCCGAAATACAAAACAAAATTCCGAAAACGAAATTGTTTTAAAACGAAACAAAAACACATTTTTCAACCGTGCACACCTCTAAATTTATGTAATCAAGATTCTTGACACAAGGAAGTGAATATAAATATATATCCGATAAAAGGTTTATTTGCAATAAATGCTGCACTGCAACAAGTCAAAAATTATTAGTATTTTACCATATAAACAGTTTCAGCTAATCTAAATGTAATGTTATGTTTACAAAGATATAAACAAACCATAACCATATTAAGACAAACATACTGGTTATTAGGTAACATGGTGTTCATATTGTAATACATGTAACATAGTGACATCATTTGCAGGAATAATACTGTATGTCAGGTTGATTATCAGATAATTCATACATCCCCGCTGCAGCGTTTGGCTTCAGAAGAAGGCATCTTAAAAACTGAGGTAGTGGTAATTTCATCTCAGTGAGCTGATTGGTCTGGGCTGCTGGGATACTGCTGATACATGGAACACTTTCCTTTAATGAAGCTCCCATTCAGGTATCTCAAACTGCTGAAAGGCTTTACTGAGACTTCAAGATTTTGAAGGATTTCCTGATGACAAGACGTTTTCCAGACATTCAAAATTCATGTTAGCATTCACCATCATGAATCCCTTATAATAAGAATGAAACACATATTACAATATATAATGCAAGTCACAGTATTTTTAAATGCAGCAGAGTACGACATGTTCTGTACACTTCTTCGTTTCAACATAACGTGGTTTCACTGCGTACTGAATGCAATTTTATACATTTATTACAGTATCTTAATTACTAGCACATTCACAGGTTAATAAATAAATGACATGGGTCAATTGTCAAGTTTGCCGCAATGGTTAAATGCCCTGTGAACTAGTTTCTCTAGGGGTTATTCATTCATTTCTCTCGCTCCCTGAACTTCAGGGAATCAAAGTTCCCCACCCTGCGGTGTATTCAGCATTCACTGCTGAGTCTCTGGAGTGCAGGGAAAACCCGCCGAAAAAACTCTGCATCTGATACGATCTGAAGTTTCAGATCACTCAAACCGCCGCTTTGAACACGCCAAACATTTCCGGAAATGCCGACGAGCCGCCGAACAGAGCACAGAGCAGCTGCTGGAAAAAGCAGACAAGCTGACGAACAGGAATTTACACTTACGATCCTATGAATGATAATTAAAAGGTCTGTTACATAAAAAAAAGAAAAAAAGATTTAAAAAAAGCGAAAAAAAAATGTTGTCGAAAAAATCCCAAAAAATGCCTAAAAGATGCTAAAAAATCTTTAAATAAAGAGACTTTTTACTGCAGATTAAAATAATAAATGGTTTATCAGATATTGAGTTAAAACAGGAATATTTTTCACATTGAAACCTATGGGATTCGCCTGAATAAACCTGCCGAATGAAATCACTGAACAGCAGGGTACTTCGGCAACTTTTCACTGCTGGTCGGTGTTCTCTGATTAGATTAACCATGGCTTCTCTATGGGGGATTTCACTGCCGTCAAACAGGCACCTTACGTGCAGGCAATTCACCAAAATTTGGTGAACTACCTGTTCTCTGAATAGCCAAATGCTGAATACGCTGAATTTCAGTGTCCAGTTACATTTCGGCAAACAATCAATTTTGAAACTTTCAAGCGTCCTTTTTTTTTTTTACCCCGTTCGTCTGCTTGTCAGCTTTTTCCAGCGGCTGCTCTGCACTGTGATTGGCGGCTCATCGGCTTTTTCCACCGTTGTCTTTGCGGCTGTTTCTGCTGGGTTTTCGGTGAGTGTTCGGCGAGTGTTCATCGGGTTTGCGGCGGGTATTCCCTGCACTACGGGAATCCTGTGGTGCATGCTGAATACACCGTAGGGTGGGGAACTTTGAATCCCCAATTGCAGGGAAGCACGGGGAACGAGAGGGCACCGAAATGTCGGCGACATTTTGGTGCTCTCTGAATAACCATGTTGGTATTTGACCTAAAGCTGCTAAAATGCTTAGAAACTTATACATGGCTAGTGTGTCCAAAATGATCTACTTTACATAGTTTCATAGTTACATAGGCTGAAAAAAAACATGCGTCCATCGGGTTCAGCCTCTCACACATCACCTACTGCTGTTGATCTACTTTGACACATTTATATTTAACTGCACATATTATGCAGACTGCAACATGTATTTTTTCCTGTGAAAATATCATGCTAATATTACACTTCTGGCTAATTAATCCCTTCACTTACAAGTGATTTTCCAAATAAACACTGTAAGGAACCAGTGTTTTTATGGAAAATCATTTTGTTTAATAAAACAGAAATATTTAGGATTATTCCCAGTGTATTCTTAATGTAATAACCTATTTGGCTTCTGGGCCAATTAGCAATGCCCATGAAACAACTGAAGAAATCAGTGCTTGTGAAGATTCTGATGGCGGCCCGCTTTCTCATACCTATCCACTGGAATTCTCCCACTACCCCTTCAGCCAGGGCACTAGTTGCACGGGTCGAACTCATTCGCTCCCATGAAATGACATCCGTGGCCCCGGAACAATGGGCTACGATCCATAACGCAACTTGGTTTCATTGGGATGCTTTCATATCTTCGGTGGCTTTCCGGCAATGGTTAGAGTCGTCTCGAATCTAAGTAAATTGGAGACAGACGGTGGCGTCCTCCTCTGTGCTCGGGACTCCCCTGATACTCCATCTTTTTTTTTTTAAGCTTACTCTCCTAAACTTTTAAGGAAACCTGACCTCACTCACCAACTAGAACAGTGCCTACATACGCCTACCCCTCCTCCTGCCTTCCCCCCCTTTTTTTTTTCTTTCTCTTCTCTCCTCCTTCTCTTTCTTCCTCCTCTCTCTACTCTTTATTAATTCTTGAATCCACTCAAGCTCTTCTCATTTCTTCACTCAATATCTCTCACAGCGATCCTAAACTGACACCATTTACTATCACTTACATAGTGGCTGGATCACTAATTTTGATTAGAACAGGGCTCTTCTTACTACTACGTACTGCGTTCGAAATTTATGGAATGAAGAACCACCCAAATTTAACACTATGATATGCAATTTCTGTTACTGTTTGAAATATTATTGCTTTTCTTATATATACACTTGTTATCTGTCATTGCTTTTACTCTGTGACAATCATAGGCGTGCGCACAGGGTGTGCCTGGTGTGCCCAGGCACACCCTAATGATGAGTGAAGGGTTCATCTTTGAAAACCTACATAGATTTTTTGGATGTTCCTTATCTGTTTCTTGATAAATTACATGATTAGTGACTGTATCTCAGCATAACCATTGGTTATGCCCATAGGTGTACACAGTGGGTTTGTCCTTGGTGTGCCCAAGAAGAAGATGAAGAGGTCCTTTCCCCCCCCCTACTTTGACATTTTAGATGTCCCTTATCTGGTTCATGATAAAAACATTAAAGCTGACTCGTAATTTCGAATGAAAAATGTGCATTTTTTCCAAAATCTTCTAAACTTTAATTTTTGGTTAATAAATGTTCTATGGGTGCACACCCTAATGTAACAGGCTGCGCACGCCAGTGGTGACAATGTAGACTCATTGTAATCTGATGTTCTTTCAATAAACTGCTTGAACACAAAAAATAACCTATTTGGCAAGCAGATATCACCATCCACTGGACAAATGGATTTGCTAGCTAATAGCGCAGTGCAGGATCAGCTGGGGAAGAGTCCATTAAAGACATTCCCCAGCTGATTATAAAAACTGCATCACGCCCAGGCGCTAGAGGTGCAAGAGCTTTTGAACATGGTAGTGAAGGTGTTAAATAAAGTAAATAGAAAGCGCAAGCTTACAGTCAATCATTTTTATCTTTGCTTACATACTTACTGTTATCGCAAACTCAGAAATACAACTTTTAAATTCCATTTTAATCAATAGCTGAGCAATGCATGCTGCATCAATGAATGGTAATGATCCTCACCTTTTTAATTGTTGAAGTTGTAATTTTAAAGAAACGAAATGGAATATATAGTCCAGTCTGTAGGTTATCTGAAAGAAGGAAAAACACACAGAGGGATTAGAGGCAAAGGAGAGGCTGCCGTTTCAAAGTATTATAGTATTATATTGTGCGAGTACTTACCATTTAACATTCTTAGTATTTCCTCCATAAAGATTGCCTTAATTTCTGCTTCTCTCTTTTTGGCCTGAAACAGTATGATATTCCTTCCATTAAGATTATGCATTAATTAATAGAATTTAATAAATAAGTATATATATATATATAGTGACAGTGTGAGGGGCAGGGTGGTAGACCACAGATATATTAGTAGGCATATGAAGAATGTCATTTTCCCACTAAGGGGTTAATCCTAAACCTATGCCTAATTAAGTCTTCCCTGCCCATATAGGTGTGTGTGTATAGATATTGGACATTGAACCATACGTTCCCTGAGGGAGAGAGAGCAGTGGTGTGAGCAGACTGTGTGCTGGCTACACCAAGGAAGGAAGGGAGGAAAGAAACTCCTGAAGTCTTAAGGGAAGTACCTTGATATTTTGTTCCATTTATTGGCAAGCGGCCTAGCTGTCCAATATCTAGAGAGGGAACCCTGTATGTTTAGTCAGACTCCATATGAAGGAGTAGGCATTTATTTGATGTTTTGTTTATTTGATGACTTGCTGTGCTCTGCTACTTTTATGAGTGACTAATAAAAAGGGAGTACTGAGCCTTGCATCCAGTGCCTTTATCACAATGCCTTTATCACAATATATATATATATATATAAACATATGCTGTACTCATGATTTAAATATATACATATATATATCCAGACATTTCATCAAACCTACCTCTGATTGCTCCTGCTCAACGTGAAGATTAAAACTGCAAGAATACAAAGTTGCATTACATATTGTTATAGACAGAAAAAATAATTGTGAAATACAGTTATAGTTGGGCTGAGGACATCTGGTACTGAGTTTTAGTAAACTAGATAATAATTTGTGAAATTGGTTGGACTGGGAGGTATATTTTTAATTATAACGTGTGTTTAGTGGCTCAAAGCCATCCTGTACCCAAGAGTCAGGATCCTGGAAAGCTGGACATTTCACATCATCGTGGAATTCTTATTTGTACAAACAGTATGGTAATTGCATCTTGATAAATAGCTGTGGGGATTTTTTGTCGAGACAATAAGCCATTTTTCCAGGAAACCTTTTTAAATGACATACTACTAAATTTTTTGCAGGGATGTATCTGAAGACATTTTCTCTCAAACCTTTCCTGCAGAGACAGTTAGGAGAGAACACTAAAGAGACATTTACATATGAGTTTACAGAGGAGGAGGTTCTACAGCAGCTGTCTAAAGTAAAGACAAATAAGTCAATGGGGCCTGATGGGATCCACCCTAAATTATTAAAAGAGCTCAGTGATGTAATAGCAAAACCATTAACAGATTTATTTAACCAATCCTTGTTAACGGGAGTCGTCCCAGAAGACTGGAAATTAGCAAATGTTGTGCCCATTTACAAGAAGGGTAGTAGGGAGGAATCGGGGAACTATAGGCCAGTTAGTCTTACGTCAGTAGTGGGGAAATTAATGGAAACCATGTTAAAGGAAAGGATTGTTGAACATCTAAAAACACATAGATTACAGGATCAGAAACAACATGGGTTTACTTTAGGGAGATCATGCCAAACTAATCTTATTGATTTTTTTGATTGGGTAACAAAAATAATAGACACAGGTGGTGCAGTAGACATTGCTTATTTAGATTTCAGTAAGGCTTTTGATACTGTTCCGCATAGAAGGTTTATCAATAAATTGCAATCTTTGAGTTTGGATTCCAATATTGTTGACTGGATTAGGCAGTGGCTGAGTGACTGACAACAGAGGGTTGTGGTAAATGGAGTTTATTCGGCGCAAGGTCTTGTTACCAGTGGGGTACCTCAGGGGTCAGTACTTGGACCCATTCTCTTTAATATTTTTATTAGTGATATTGCAGAAGGTATTAATGGAAAAGTATGTCTTTTTGCTGATGACACAAAGATTTGCAACAGGGTTGACGTTCCTGGAGAGATCAGACAAATGACAAATGATTTAGGTAAACTAAAAAAATGGTCGGAGTTGTGGCAATTGAGTTTTAATGTGGATAAGTGCAAGATAATGCACCTGGGACGTAAAAACCCAAGGGCTGAATATCGAATATTTGATACAGTCCTAACCTCAACATCTGAGGAAAGGGATTTAGGGGTCATTATCTCAGAGGATCTAAGGGTAAGTAGTCAATGTAATAGAGCAGCAGGAAATGCTGGGAGAGGTATTAGCAGTAGGAAAAGGGAAGTGCTCAAAGTACAGAGCACTGGTGAGACCTCACTTGGAGTACTGTGTGCAGTACTGGAGACCGTATCTCCAGAAGGATATAGACATCTTAGAGAGAGTTCAGAGAAGGGCTACTAAAATGGTGTACGGCTTGAAGGAGAAAAGTTACCAGGAAAGGCTTAATGATCTTAACATGTACAGCTTGGAAAAAAAGACGAGACAGAGGAGATATGATAGAAACATTTAAATACGTAAAGGGAATCCACAAGGTAGAGGAAGGGAGTATATTTAAAAGGAAACAAAATAGCAAAACAAGAGGACATAGTCTTAGATTAGAGGGGCAAAGGTTTAAAAGTAACATCAGGAAGCATTATTTTACTGAGAGGGTGGTGGATACATGGAACAGTCTTACAGTAGAAGTGGTAGAGGCCAAAACAGTAATTGAATTTAAGCAAGCATGGGATAGGCATAAGGCTATCCTAAACAAAAGATAAATCCAGGTAAAGTATCCATGTAATTGGGCAGACTAGATGGGCCGAAAGGTTCTTATCTGCCGACATTTTTCTATGTTTCTATGTTTCTAAATGCCGGTGGTGTCCCTTGGGCCCCTTGGTGCAAGATGTGATGTAATCCTTTAGCCACCAAGCAACGGAAGACTGGGAACAAATAGTTTCCCATGTCCTCCTATGGCTCTTGTGTGACCCCACTATAGCGAGTTCGCACGGAGCTTTTGCAGAGTCGCTCCTATGGTCTACAGGAGCCAATTCTAAAAGCAGTGCCTCTTCTAGTGTTGGTCAGTGGCTCAAAAATATTCTTGAGCTGTAGCTACAGTGGCTCGGCCAAAATAAAACCATTAATGGCGAGCCACAAATCAAAAAGGACTTGTGAAGGATCTTTCCACTTGTGTCTCTTGTGTCTCTCCAGTAAGGGCTCGGTTGGAATCAAGCCCTATGTGTTTGCCTTGGCATGTAACACATTGAACCAAATCACACTAATAGGAGGTTGTATTTATTTTGACACTTTAGCTGTCAGTGTTATATAATGCAAAAGAATATCACCTGTTTAGACTGATAGATCCGGTGAGGTTCAATCCGGGCAAGAAATTGCTGTCCAAAATAGACACCTGAGCACTGAAACAGATATCCTGTACGGAAAAAGGAGCATATGAGCTTAACAATGAATGGATAATGTCGTGTTATCATCTTCGTCTTGCTGCTTACTTACTGTTCGCGCAGTAAAGAGAGTTTCTCTTTGGGCCCTTGGGAGTAACGCATGGGCATTAATAATCCCAGAAAAACCCACTGTCACATTGTTAGTTTGCAGGAGAAATGTAGGCGCTTTGGAAGCTGATAACAAAACAAGTTGTTTTTTTGTTTTTCCAAAAGGTTGACAAAGCTGAGGATAAAATAACACAAGAGAAAGAAAATAACAGAGAATGATGTCATTGGAATGTAGACGTTACTATTGGTTTAACTATTCCACTTGGATGCAAACGCGACACTCACCCCCGCTAGAAGAGCCGCTGCCTTTGAGTTAGATTTGCTGTGTGCATCCTGCAAGCGAAATTGGATGGTGCAATCAGTGAAATATTTCTGATTTTATAATAATTAAAACACCTCCTTTCTTACATTGTGGACATTGTATATCGTTAACCCCTTCACCACCAAGAACTTTTTGTTGAAAAAATAAAAAATTGATTTGAAAAATGGGTTGCAGAGTTAATTAAATATATGATAGTTAAATATACATTTTACACAGGGATTGTTGTTCTGAGATAGTTAAAAATGTAACTTTAAAATAAATTTAAATAATGTAAATTTGTTATTTTTTGTTTTATTTTTCATGCATTCGTTAATCATTTACAGGAATATTGCTGGTATAAAAGATTCTGTACTGTAGATGGCGTCCTTCATCTTAGACAATGGGTCTACATTATAAACATAGAGACCGAAATGCCCTTTCTTTCTTGTACAGTAAATGTGATAAAGATAAAAAAAATAAAATTGTCAGATTTCCTGCTTGTGGAGATTTGTAGTGAACATAATGAGAATATTAGCAATGAAGTTTTTACAAAATGCCAATAAAATTTTAAAATAATTTATGTATGTGGCTTAATGCCTGTGTATGGCAAATACAGAAACACCTTTCATCTGTACTGTACATGGATTTTCCTGATTGTATGCCCCCATGTACAGCAGTGAGTGACACCGGTGCTCTCCCTGTATTCTGCCCCCTCCCTGACTGTTATAATGCAGTAGCAAAGTGTGTGAACTTTTTGTTACAATGAGTGTGAAAGCTGCATTTTGAACCTTCTTTACACTAAAATAGGGTGAGAAGGAGGGAGATTTCACAGTGAAATTAGTTTTTCTACAATGGGCAAATTAATCCTGCCTTTAAAAGGTATGCAAATTGACTCTTGGTATGCTAATGATTGTTTTTTGACGTATTACAATGCAAAATCATGTTAACTAGATATTATTTTTTTTAGAAAGTATTTTACCAGGAAGGATACATTGAGATTTCTCTCGTTTTCAAGTATGTCCTGGGTGGCGAGTATGTACCGTTAGGTGTCTTGCCCAAGGACACGTACTGGAGAGCTACTCTTGTTGGGATTGAGCCTGTGTCTCCACGGTTACAGAGCAGTGATGTTACCTCTACTCCACCCAGCCGGTACTATTGTAGTGAAAAGTTTAATAACTGCATTTCTTTAAAATGTGAGAAAACCCCAAAAATGTCAGTGGTTAAAAACCCACCTACCAAGTCCTGCAAATTACATTTTATATCTAATACTGCCAATTTTCTGTGTAATACAATACAAAAATGCATAACAAAAAACACATAAGAGGTATATTTGAGGTGTTCAATTGCACCCTAAATACATACTTTCAACTACTTAAAGATTTGTGATTCTTTTCAAATCTTTGAAAAAATTGGGGGGAAAAACACGACTTTTTTAAAAATTTTAGATCACTATCCTGATTTTTCTGCCTCTCTCTTGCCTCCTTCTGTCACTGTAAGCTGATGTCAATCACACAACCCCCTCGAACTGTACAAAGTGGCAGAAATTCCCATATACAGAAAAAATGGCGTTGCGCCCATACTCAGAGCGGCTGCAACAGCCAGGAGTAACAACCTAGTTCATGTATAAAACATAACAAGAAAAAAGATGTCATACAGACTTGTTTCTATACAATTCCATGTGCAACAAAACACAATTAGAGGTTTCAGTTTGCTCGAATGGCCACTGAAGCGTAAGCTCACTCGCCTGTCTGCCTCTTAGCTGAAAATCAGCAAGAGAGCATGCAGCTGCTCAGAGGAGCGGTTTTTGGTCACTTTGGTTAGGTACTCACTCTACAAAGAGGTGCCTTGATGGGGCGAGTGAGCTTACGCTTCAATATCCATTCGAGCAAACTAAAACCTCTAATTGTGTTTTGTTGCACATGGAATTGGATATAAAAAAACGAGCGTAGATGACATATTTTTTTCTAGAAATTCCCACATTCCTGCTGGGAGGCATAAAATGGAAAAATCTGATGGCTAGTAAAGTAATAGGACAAACTCCTTTTAGGAAGAAAATAAGTTAATAGTTCAGTTGCTAAAATGCTCAATTTAGCAGACTTAATTTTTAACCCCTTTACTATCAAATTGTTTTCCATAAACCCACTACCAGGACCCAGTGGATTTATGAAAAACAGCTTTCCATTGCAGAAAACAAATATATATACACTTCTTAATACGATTGGAAACCTATTCAACAAGCAGAGGGCTCCCCTGCTGACCAAAAAAAATTGCTACACATATAATTGTACAGCTGGAGCTTTGCATTTCTGTTAAAGAAAGACCTCTAAACTTTTAAAATAGCTTCATCACCTTGGATGACATGTCTAAGGTGCTGAAAATGTTTGGGCAAAATCTGGAGATTAGCAAATGAGTTTCATTTGCAGTAAACAAGATACATTTGCATCTCGAGTTTATTCAATGTTGAGCTACTGCAGGAGCTTTTGGACATTGAGTATACTCGACCTCGGTAGAGAATGGCATTAATGCTTACTTTAAAAAGCACCTTAATAAACTTTTACTCAATGAACATTTTTTTAGTAGGACATTTCCTCCAAAATCCTATTCCTTGGTGAATGGTGGGAACACTTACAAACAAGCGGAAGATAAAACCGCCTCCAGAATGGTAAACTTGACTGGCGGAATTGAATGAGGCTTCTGATAGTCCAACAGTGAGCATGGAACCTTTTTGAGCATCAAATGACATAGCTGCTGGAGTGAGAGCTACCTTAGTCTCATTAACAGGTGAGTAGAACATGCACTGCAGAAAGGGGAAATTATTACAGTATTAGACATGTTTCTTGACATTAATCTATGCTTTTCGGTGAGAAGAGACGCACATAGCAGATGAACTTTACAATGAACACAAGCACTGGACAATGAACACTTATCAAATCTCCCTAAATTTCTATCGCTAGCAATGTTTCCTTTTCTTTTTTTACATTTCCATGTTTCCTCTCAATCCCCTCTCTTCTAAAGATTGTGACAAAGTACAAGAGAAAACAGAAAGGACAGGGCAGCACACTTGATGGACCATGTTGGTGCTTTATTACATGGATGCCATCATAACGTGTAAGCTCAGACACAAGCCACCCCGGTCCGGTTGGCACGAGTGATTTGGAGCCTTTCTCCATTCTGCTTTGTGACAAAGAACAAGACAGGATAGTTCTTGGAGCTCACAATACCTCTGAATCTATTTCAGCATTCTGTTCCGTAAAAACTGGATCATTGACAAGCGAGAGATCTACTCCAATAGAATTATCAAGCAAAATATTCACTGCACAGAAACGAAAAGAGAAAAAAAAGGTATTAATTAAACACTAGAAACTTGGTCGAAGGTGGACTAAGATGCCATAAATATCCTTATAAAGACACTTCTTCAACCCTTTTGCTGCTGTGCTATTTCACCCCTGTGTGCTGAGTAGGGATGAGCGTTCGGTTCGGATCTGTTCGTAGTTCGATTCGAACATCGCCCGTTCGGCTGTTTGTCGAACTCCGAACATTTCCGCGTGTTCGCCGCATGTTTGCCCGCAATGCACCACAATGCACTTTTCCTCTGGCCTGATGCTTGTAATTGGCTACAGCCTTGCACCTGACCACAGGTCAGGTGCAAGACAGGTGCAAGACTATGCCAATCACGGGTCAAATTTTGCCCAATCATGGGCTCACAGAGCTAAGTCCCGCAGCACACTATATAAGGTTTCCCTGCCAAACGTGTGTGTTTACTGCCAGGCTATCAGGGACAGTGTGTATCAGTGAGCTCTACCAGAGTTCAGCAAATTTGAATCTGTCTGGGCACAGCCTGTTATCAATGTGTATCAGTGAGTTATACCACAGTTCAGCAAATTAGAATCTGTCTTGACACAGCCTGTTATCAGTGTGTATCAGTGAGTTATACCACAGTTCAGCAAAATATTGGATCGCAGGGCCCACCACTGCACTCTTCCACAATACCACAGAGGGGTTATGGTGTGAAGGCACTTGCTGCCACCAAAGGTAAAATATTTGGGTGCACTGCCACTGACGCCTATACTAGATTCATATCATTTTAATATTGGACTGCAGGGTCCACCACTGCACTCTTCCACAATACCACAGAGGGGTTACGCTGTGAAGGCACTTGCTGCCACCAAAGGCAAAATATTTGGGTGCACTGACGAATGTACCAGATTCATATCATTTTAATATTTGACCGCAGGGTCCAACACTGCACTCTTCCACAATACCACCGAGGGGTTACTGTGTGACGGCACTGTTGCCGACACTAAAGGCCAAATTTTAAAGCACCTATTGTTACTTTCATCCAAAGCCTGCATAAGTTTCACAATAATTTAGCCAAAAAAATCACTAAACTTGTTCTGCATGTCCTAAAACGTCTCCTCTTTTCATACAGGCTGCCGCCCAAAGCAGTTGTTTATGAATAGATTAAAGGAAAACCATTTACCATAATTTGAAATGTCTTTTTTTTTGTTTTTAAATGTTTCTATACATCCTACAAATGTGCCACTTCATGGGCAGGTTATGGGGACCTCCTAGGCACGATATTTGAAGGAATTTTTTCTTTTTTATTCTTAACCTTTATTTCATGGAAAACTCACTGTTCCTTTAAAATATTTTTTTTTACTTTTTGTCCTTGTTTCCTGTCCCCCAGGGCACTACCGGGACCCCCATACACCATTTATGGCAAATATCTAGCATATATGCCCTCTTGGAGGGCACTCTAAAAATCGAACGTTCGGGTCCCATTGACTTACATTGAGTTCGGATCGTGTTCGAGTTCGAACTCGAACTTTTGAAATTGTTCGAGTTCGAAGTTGAACCGAACACGGGGGCGTTTGGCTCATCCCTAGTCTCCAGGAGCCAATTCCAAAAGCAGTGCCTCTCCTGGTATCAGTCAGTGGCTCAAAAATAGTCTTGAGCTGCAGATAGAGCTCCTCGGCTAGAATAAAACCGTTAATGGTGAGCCACAAATCAAAAAGGACTTGTGAAGGATCTTTACACTTGTGACTCTCCAGTAAGGTCTCAGTTGGAATGAAGCCCTATGTGTTTGCCTTGGCATGTAACACATTGAACCAAATCACACTAATAGCAGGTTGCACTTATTTTGACACTTTAGTTGACATGGGGCGTTCGGCTCATTCCTAGTGCTGAGCTCATATTCTTACTCATCACATTAAAACACTATTTAAAGTCATGTTTTATTGCAGAACCCAGAAAAACTATATATCGTATTTTTTTTCATTGAGATGTAAATATGTTATGTAAATTCAGAATACTACATCAATAAACTTTATGTTCCCTTGGAAAAAGGGAGTCTTACTTATAATGTATCATCCTTTACAAGCTACATCCTCAGTTTTAATGTATCACCCACTTGTTCAAGTAACTTGTACAGCGCTGCAGAATTTGTTGGCAGCACCATATATTAAGTATTATTATTAACACAAGCATCACTATGAGATAATACCGATAAACTGTATTTTATATCCTCATGCAAGCTTTAAATGAAACCGGAAATGTAAACATGAAGAAAATAGTGTTTTATGAGCATGAGTCCAAAGGTGCAGTCAAGGAAAAAAAAATAATTAACGACATACGTCTAAAGCTACTCACACTTTAAGTCATTTAAAGTTTGGTCCCATTGTTGAATCTGTCCTCTCAGCATAGAACACACCTGTAATACAATGACAGCACTGTAAAACACGTTCAATACGTCTACTATGTACAATGTTGCATAAGCTCATCCTTATTTACCTGCTGATTAAGGTCATTGCGGATCATCTTTATCATTGGCTTCCTAATAGCATCATAGATATAACTAAAAGCAAAGAAGTTATTTTTCTTTTCAGTTTAACAGTAAAATAAATGAATATGTTAATGTTAGAACATACAGACATTATACTTGTGCAACAGGGCTCAAAATTTCAGGTCCCGAGCTACTAAGAGTTACTCGCCACCAGTTGTCCCAACCATCCACTACCTTTAACTCCGCCCCTAAACACACTCTCTTAAATTAGCATTTCATTGTCATTAACAATATAACAAAGCAATGTAAACATAAAGGAAAATAATGTGCGGTGTGTATGAGCGTATCACAGAGCTCCACAGTAATTAAAATCATGCTCGTGCACATCGCACATTACTGTGAGTTTTATAGCTGTGGAGCTCTGTGAAATGCTCATACACACCACAAATTTCTGTAAGAGAGACCAATACTGGAGCTGTCGAATAAGAAGGCGGCAGCCCACAAACAACCCGGAGGCCAACGGGTCGGTTTGATGCACTCGCCCTCATTTAATTTCCACTCGCCAAATGCGTGCAGGCGAGTGGAAATCTTGAGGTCTGCTTTATGCAGCTCACGATGAGCCTTTCACCTGATCTTTGTTAATCTATCTTGGATCTAGATTGTAATTATGGAAAGATTTTGAGTTCTATGAATTGTTTTGTTGTTTATTTCACAAACATAGTAAACAGATCTACTCTTTTCTTCTTTGGAAGACTTTAGATTATGGTAGTAGAGTAGAACTTTCCTTTTCATTCATGATGTGACCCTCTAATTCATGGGTCAGCAACCTTGCCCCCCCCTCGCACCCAATGTTTTGAAACTACATCTCTAATGATGCTCAGTCACTCATAACGGGGTTATTCAGAGAGCACTGAAATGCAGCCGACATTTTGGTGCGCTCTCATTCCCTGCACTTCGAGGAATCAAAGTCCCCGACCCTGCAGAATTCAGCATTCACCGCAGGGTCCCCGAAGTTCAGGGAAAAGTCAATGCAAAACCGCCGCACAGATCGGAAAAACTGCTGCAAAACCACTGCAAAAAAATTGGAGCGACCGGAAAAACCTCAGAGAAAAAGCTGAATGCACCCAAAGATCCCCCGCAAACCCGCCGAACGTGTCTGGATAAAGCTGACGATCCGCCGAACACGGCGCCGACCAGCCTTCAGAGAAAGCTGACAAGTCGACGAATGGTGTTATAGTTACATAGTTACATAGGATCAAAAAAGACACGCGTCCATCAGGTTCAGCCTCTCACACATTGCCTACTGCTGTTGATCCAAAAAACCCAGTCTGAAGCGCTCGCCAATATGAAAGAGACTGGGAAAAAAATCCTTCTTGACCCCAGAATGGCGTCAGATTTCTCCTTGGATCAAGAATCTTTTACCCACATCTTAAATATTATGACCCTTAATATTATGTTAAAAAAAAAAAAAAGATTAAAACTTTAAAAATTTGAAATGCTGTTTGCAAAAAAACTACTGAATGAAAATGTCTGTAATTAACATATAAGGTTTTATGAATAATAATAATAAAAAGGTCTGTTACTGAAAAAAGTAAAAAAACTTTAAAAAATATCATAAAAAATTTTTTGTCGAAAAAATGCTGAAAAATGTCTAAAAGATCCTAAAAAATAAATAAATTAAGATGCTTCTTGATGCAAATAAAAAAATAAAAAAAATAAAAGAATAAAAAGATATTGAATAAAAACGGGAATATTTTTCACATTGAAACCTATGGGATTTGCCTCATTAAACTTGTCAAATGAAACCACCGAACATCAGGACATTTCACTGACATTCCGGTGCTGTTCGGTGTTCTCTGAATAGATTAACCATTGCTTCTCCATGGGGACTCTCAATGCCAACAAACAGCACTGTATTTTGCAGGCAATTCTCCAAAATTTGGCGAACAGCCTGCATTTTGAATAGCCGAATGGCCACGAAATTGCACCGTATGGGGAGATTCACCATTCGATGCAATTTCGGGACCAGTTCAGATCTCTCTGAATCACCCCAATAAGCTTGGAAGGGACTCATGGGGTATGTAGTTCTAGAACATCTGGAGAGCCTAAGTCGTTGACCCAGTGCTCAAATTAGTAAACGGAATGCTTTAAGGGTGGATCTAAATAAATGACAGGCTCTACTTGCCGTCACAGTTAAGAATCATGAAACTAAAGTAAATTATAAGAAAACAGCATGAGCATGACCGAAGTTATGATATTGAATTTTATTTGATCCCAATCATAAAATTTTAGTCAATGTTTATTTTGTGAATTTCTTTGGGGCTGACCTAAAAATTTAAAATCTAAAAGGCACAAGAAAACCTCCAAAACAAAATGGTAATAGTAAATGTAAGAATGTAAAATACAGTGTTCACAGAGAGGTTACTTGTCACAGCGAACCCCTGATTAATTGGACAATACAGAAGACACAAGCACAAAGCCATTCCAATGATGCTCCAATGACTGCTCACAAAGTACAACGATTCCTTGTAATAGCAATGTTAAATGGGATCTTACCTGACACCCCCTATCATTGTGAGGTTTACTCCAAGAATATCGGCTTCACAGCTAACCGTATGTATAGACGGCTTGTTCGATTTATCACGTTGTACTCCGATTATAACAGTGATGCAAATTTCTGTTAAATTCAGCATGCAAAATCCGTTATCTGTACTGCAATTAAAGTGTATATGATCTGTTATTCAAATAATTGTAATTGCAATTCTTCATAAAGGAAGGAAAAGAAGACCCTGCTCAAGAGTTTACAATCAATGAGTCCAGTGACGCACAGAGGTGAAGGTAAATTGCAGAGTATGAAAAGAAATGGGATGCATGTGGCTGCATGGAAGATAGGTCAGGAAAGGTACAATGGGGGGATTATGGAGTGAGCTGAGCTGGTAGGGGGAGAGTTGAACGTTGTGAGGGAGGGAGTTCCATAGAGATGGTGGGCAGATCAGGAAAATCCTGAAGGTGAAAGTGCAGGGTGTTTGTATAAGGAGATGATAATAAGCAATTGGGATGGAACATACCTGATAATAAGGTAGTATATGTAGGCAGGGGGACAGTTATGTACAAATTTGTATGTGATGATCAGTATTTTGAATTAAATTCTCAAAGTAACAGGGAACCAGTGTAGAGATTGACAAAGGGGTGAGGTATGGGATGTGAGGGAGGTAAGACTGACAGAGGGTATCATTATATATTTTAGGGATAATCTGTCGTTTAAAGCCAGTGAAGAGTGGGTTACAGTAGTCAAGGAGGGAGATAATAAGAGCTTGGTGCATAATTTAGTAGACTCCAGGCTGGCTTGTTCGGTTTATCACATTGCACGTTGCTGCAGGGAAGATAGGTCAGGAAAGGTACAATGGGGGGATTATGGAGTGAGTTGAGCTTGTAGGGGGAGAGTTGAATGTTGTGAGGGAGGGAGTTCCATAGAGAGTGGGCAGATCAGGAAAAGTCCTGAAGGTAAAAGTGCAGGGTTTGTGTATAAGGAGATGATAATAAGTGATTGGGATGGAGCATACCTGGTAATAAGGAAGGAAATGCAGGCAGGGGGATAGTAATGCAGAAATTTGTATGTGATGACCAGTATTTTGAATTAAATTCTCAAAAGTAACAGGGAACCAGTGTAGAGATTGACTAAGGTATTTGAGGTATGGGATGTGAGAGAGCTGAGACTGACAGAGGGTATTATTATAGATTTTAGGGATAGTCTGTTGTTTAAGGCCAGTGAAGAGAGGGTTACAATAGTCAAGGAGGGAGATAATGAGAGCTTGGTGCATATTTTAGTAGACTCCTGGGTTAGAAAGGGGCAGATGTTGCAATATTTATTTTACTGAAACTGACAAGATGTAATATAAATACAAATATGTACCAGAAACACAGACAGTTAATTTATCTTACAGATAAGCTTCTAACTATATTGCTCATACTGTGTGATACTTACAGCAACCATCCATACAATTCAAAATCACTAGTGAGTGTAGTAGTTCCACCTTTTATAACTAACTTAATTCCTGTCCCGGGTACAAAAGATGAAGAGAGGCTTGTGTAATTAAAATCCACCAATCGTATACTGGAATGAAGAAATAATAGAGTAAAATAATAATTTATTGATAATTAAACATTTAAAAAAAGGCAGATCATAATAAAATACTAAATAATAAAATCTTTATGCTTACTTAAGAAATGCATAGTTCATGTTTTCCTCTCCCATAGTTATGGTCCCATTGACGTCAGGTAGTGGTTTATCTTTCAGCTGTGAGATAAGATTTTGCTTTGCATATGCAGCACCTCAAGGCAAATAATAAGGCACGGTTAGAAAAGGTTATTATATATTCAAAATACACAACAGCTTTTTTCTGGTAATATGAATAAATCCTCAGGGTGTAGTTACTAAATCATTTTTATAAAGCAGGAAAAAATATCAATGAGAGTAAAAAACAACAACAACATGTCCATAGTGTGAGGCAGGAAAGGTGAACCATTACACAACAAACCAACTTTGAATAGTGCTAACATATGTTTCCAGCAGAATGTGTTGGCATTCTATTAATAATAATAATAAATGTCTTCTGAGGGTTTTAAGGATCATGACTCTGATATAATTGTAAGCAGGGGCTTACTCATAACCTTGTGAATATGTGATTCCCTTGTCAAGCTCTATCTGGAGGAATAAGCCCTGTAAAAGACATGAACCTAAACTTTCTAAACTCTCCACACCACCGGTAGTCCATGGCTGACTGTCAAATCTTAATCCTGTTGACATGGATCAGTCAGGTTCGCCCAGATGGTTCCATTAGGTTATCCTTGGATTTCCAAAATCAAGCAAGATTACACAATAATAGGAGATACATTCTAGGGATGTGCATGACTGAAAAATTTGTTTTGTTTAGTTTAGTTTCGTTATAGTTTTAAATAATTTCATTTTCGGAATTTCGTAACTAATTTCATTTCGTATTTAGTTTAGTTTCATTTTGGATCAATTTAATATTTTGAATCAATTCAAATTTCATATATCAATTCGATAGTTGATATCAATTCGAATTTTGGATTACTAAATAAAACCCCAATTAATCGAATTTTGCTGTTAAAAGAAAAGCTAGGGTTAAATTTTAAGCTGTGTCACAGATTTATTATTTGAGTCAAATTAAACAGTGAAACAAAATACATTTTTTTCATAAAGTCCTTTGCTGACTATTACTTGTACTTTAAGTTAAGATCAATTCGGTAGTTTATATCAATTTGATAGTTCATTTCAAATTTGATTCGATCAATTATTCCATTTTTCTTTTATGATGATGACACAGTGTAAAACGAAATAAATTAGTTATATACCATTTAGTTTCTCTTCGAATTCGTATCGTATCGATTCGTTATTTGTAAGTACTTCCGAAATACAAATTATCAAATTTCGATTCAAATTCCTAATTTTTCTGAAACAAATGCACATCTCTAATACTTTCCAACAAAAGTCCATTAAATAGCTTGCACAGTTCAGAACTGAAAGTTCACTAGATGAGATCAGAGTTCTTGGAACAAAATAAATAAACACTGCTAGTACAATCGACACCTTTCGTCCATTGGACTTCATTGGGAGCATGTAAACATCCTCTGGGCACCAGAGAGAAAATTGTGGGGACTCCTGTAATGGAGGTTCCTTCCACGTCTACATACACTTCCCTTTGCACAGCTTCTATGCCTTGCCTGCCAGACTCTCACAACAGTACACACCGTCTTGAGGGACTGTATACCTGTCAGGGGATTTGGGGGGCTGGCCTCCTACCTACAGAATTTGGATCTTATTGTGGCCTTTGAAAAGCTCTGTCTGTTTATTCACCACCATTACTCTCCACGTGTCTCTGCCAGAGGGGCAGGCTCTTAATTTCTTGTTTGAATAATTCCTGTATCACAGTTCCCACTTAGGTCCACTCTCTTGGTCTTCCCAGTGTTCATCCTGTCTGCTTCTAAACAAACATTTCTATAAATGCTCA
The DNA here is from genome assembly GCA_009667805.1 of Leptobrachium leishanense. Lineage (NCBI taxonomy): Eukaryota > Metazoa > Chordata > Amphibia > Anura > Megophryidae > Leptobrachium > Leptobrachium leishanense. The sequence goes on along the minus strand of CM019074.1, from coordinate 37,395,661 downwards.
GTGTTGTTTACATTAAAGAACTATTCCTCCGTAATGTGTGTTTGTGTGGGATCTCTGGGCAGTATTTTCTGTTCCTGGACAAACTTTGATATTTGGCACGACGAGTACGCTAGTACTCGAAAAAGCAGAAATGGAAAGGGGTTTTACCTTTATATTTATTTAATTACACACATGTTCTGGATTATTCACTGATCTGTGTAGAGTTGAAAGTTTTAGACCAACTTAACAGGAATACTCAGCTTTTACGCTAGTTCAGTATTGTTTCAGCAGAAAATGTCCAACTTTTTATCTGTTCTTCATATGTTATCAGGTTAGTAAGTGTAACAATTCTAATGTTTTTGCTCACATACAGAATATCTACAGCAGGGGTCTCAAACTCACGGCCCCCCAGATGTTTTTGCCTACAAGTCCCAGAATGCTTTGAATGCAATAGGTGGCCAGGAAATCATGGGAGTTGTAGTTCAGAAACATCAGGGGGGCCAGAGTTTGAGACCCCTGATCTACAGCATGTCTATGACCATAGATAAAGCTGTACCTTTCCCTAATATATAGCTATATACAGTCATGGCTGAAATTGTTGGCACCCCAACAATTTCGGCCATGACTGTATGTAGGGATTGTAGGCTCACTCACAAATGCATATACACACCTTCTCTGGATTATGCGTAGAAAGAAAAGATGAGTAAGGCGCTAAAGCAAAATTCCCAGGCTGCAAAATCAAACATCAACTGACTTTATTGCCTGACAAACTCATTTTATTAGCCTTCCACTCTAAAACACATAAAAAAATCCTCATATGCAAATTTTCCTTCACATATCATGACTCTCCACCAAAATCTCCAAAACTCCTTTCTACATTTGTATTCAATAACTCTCCATCCGTATCACAACCCACCGTGCCTTATCACATTTAAATTCCATAATTCTTACTCCGTATCACAGCCCATCCTGTTGTATCACATTTGAATTCCATATCTCTTCCTCTGTATCTTTCACGTTCACACTCGATAACCGTGGTGTGGATCCCTATAGACAGACTTCTAAGCCCTACGATCCTTAGTTGGTCGGGACAGCTAGCCCTATCACTCCCAGCCAGGGATAATAAACACACCAGGAATAGAGAGTATAGATTAGAAACGTTGGCAGTAGAAATCAGGATTGAGTATGCACTGTGACAGAGAGGGTTAATCTTGTTGTCAGATGAGAGAGCCTGTATTAGGCCTGTTCAGGTTTTTTAAATCAAACGAGTCAGAAACAGCTTGGTCAATATCACAATCTGGGTCAGCAACAGAGAGGATTCTCATACAAGCAGAGTTCGCAACAGAGGGGGTACTCATACAGACTGATGCGGTAACGGAGAGGGCACTCATTCAAACAGGGTCAGCGTACTCTGAATCAGCGTGGCAGGATCAGCAATCGGACTGAGGCTGCTCAGAATAAACCATACATACAGGCTGCGTCAGAGAAATAGAATCGTCAGTAATCAGTTTGGGTCAGCAACAGAGAGGGTCCTCAAACAAAGCAAATCAGCAACAGAGCAAGAACGAACAGGATAGTAAATCAGAGAAATATTCAGTGATGTGGGAAAATGACTCCACGTCAAGGCAACGACTCAGGGCGCGCGCTCTGTGTTTAAAGGCCGGCGGCTACGCGTCATCGCGCCCGGCCTCCCTGATCAGCCGCAACCATGATCCTGGCACTCAGCCAGCCAGCAGAACCACACATCTGGGGCCCCCCTGACACCCAGATGTGGCAGTATCTCAGTCCACACTGTTGCATCAGTTATATACCATAACTCTTCTTCCATATCACAACCTCCCTCCATCATATCACATTTATAGTCCATAACTCTTCTTCCATATCACAGTCCTTGCTCATCTATGTCACAAGTGCTCATTCTCACTGTCATATCCCAAACTCTCTTGATGTGTCAATTCCACTGCCATTTCTCTACCTGTTTCTCTTAAATCCCGATGAGTTATTCTCTTTGTCATATCAAAGCCATGCCCCAGTATAACACATCTACTTATTTACCATTGTCAGATATATCACAATCCCCTCCCATCTGTATCACAAGTTCTTTTCCATTTGCCTATATTGGACTTGAGAGGCCTGGGAGCAAGTCTGTCGACTCCTTTGGAAGTGAGATGGGAGCTGGAGAACTTATTAACTATTGTGGTGCACACATAACATTCGCTTAATGCTTTTGCAAGACCAAAAGAGAAAACTAGATGGGGGACCAGGATGTTGATGTGATAAAATTTAAATTTCAGAATCTTAAAGGAACCGCTTGTCAAAAAATAACCCCCCACACACATTTTTTAAATATTTGGGCAGATGTTGCTGGCACCAGATGCGGAAATTCCTTGAGTCCTTTGTGTGCGAATGGGTGCGAATGGCACATACAACGTTTGTCAGCTCAAAGTTCAGATGTAGCTGTTTTTGTTGGCTCAAATTTGGCCGGGATGGATTTACATGCTCAGAATTTGATTTTGGCTGGGTTTGGCCTCTCGGAATTCAACCATTTCAGGATCCTCATAAAGGACCAGACGTCAGCACGTACGAAAAGTTCTGATGTTATTTGTCCCCAAGCTGGTCCCTGGCAGGCGGGATATTCAAAACTTGAATGCTGAGTGAGAGCTGTGCGGGCGGAGGTAACTCGTCTTCACATTGTTGTACCAGCAAAACAAGGCTGGAGGGGGTGGGTAGGAAGAGAGGGGGCAATCAACACAGCCTGATCACTATAATAAGCTAAAGTAGTCTGGGAACTTAGAGTGTCTCTTTAAAGACAACAAGAAAGAGTGATAAATAGTAAAACAAATTATTTATTTCAAGCTACCTGTTGTTTTTAGAATGGTCAAGTCAGGCCACGTAGAAAATGTCATATAACCATATAAAAACACCATAGTTCAGATAAAAGGTAAAACCATCTCAAACTCACCCTTATCCATGATCATTTTGGTGAGCTTCACTTTCACTCCAGGATTTTCTGCTGAACACAGGCAGAGCGCGCTCAAAATGAGAAGCACGGCAGAACAGAACCAAGACATCACCATGCTGAAATATCTCTATTGAGCAGGATGAAAACAGGAGAGTAGCATGAATGATGATGATCATAGAATTCATTCAGAAATGTATCAATGTCTTTCCACAAGTTAAACATAAATGGGATAGATAGAAGAATTATAAACATAGACATACTCTTGAAATTCTCTGGTGCTAAATAATCTACTAAATGTATGATAAATACCTGGATGCAAAGACGTTATGGAGTTTGTGTTTTGATTTCCTCTCCAGTGTCAGCACAAACTGAATACAGACTCTTCTCTTATGCACAATTCATGGACAGTTGGATAATTAAGGGGCTGTTATTACAATGAGTAATCTGGTTCTTCTTCTTTCTTGAATGGTTGTGAAATGAGGGAGTGTCCTGTCCATATGACACATGTTTTGGAATTATTGGAATTATTTGACATGTGTATTAGTGATTGTGTGTCTACTTTGAACAATATGTGCATACAAATTAAACTGAACACCATTGTTCCAAAGACCACTGGTCTCTTAGATGGGCAGAAATCTTAGGTAACTTGGGTGGCATTTAATTATCATAATAGGTGGAGTGTAGATAATATGTATGATAGATAGATAGATAGATAGATAGATAGATAGATAGATAGATAGATAGATAGATAGATTATCCCTTATCTGACATGTTCCAAAGTCAGATTTTTTTGAGGGGCAACATAACAGATAACACCACCCATGGAAAATTCCACAATTGAGAGAACAGATTATTACAAATATTGTCAGGGCTATTCAAAGAGATCCGAATGGCTGCCGAAAAGTAACCGAACGCTGAAAATCAGCGTTCGGTTACCTTTCTTGGCCATTCGGCTATTCAGAGAGCAGGCAGTTCGCCAAATATTGGCAAATTGCCTGCACATACGGTGCCTGTTCGGTGCCTGTTCGAGGGCAGTGAAATCCTCATAGATTTGTCTATTCAGAGAACAAAAACCAGCAGTGTAAAAAGTTGCCGAAATGCCCTGCCATTCGGTTGCTTCATTCAACAGGTTTATACAAGCGAAATCCCATAGGCTTCAATGTTAAAAATATTCCCGTTTTCATTCAATATCTAATAAACCGTTTATTATAATATGCTGCAGTAAAAAGTCTCATTATTCATAGATTTTTTATGATCTTTTAAGCATTTTTCTTTTTTTTTTTTTAAATAAATTCTGTTGTTTTTTTTTAAACGTTTATTCTTTTTTCTGTAACAGCCCTTTTTATTATCATCACCTGGACCTCATATGTAAATTTCAGACATTTTTGCTCAGTAGTTTGTTTGCAAACAGCGTTTCACTTTTCAAACATTCAAGCGTACTGGTTTATTGTTTTCACTCCATTTGTCTGCATGTCAGGTCTTTCCGGCGGCTGTTCTGCGCTGTGATCGGCTCCTGCTGGGGTTTCACCCGCGTGTTCGGCGGGGTTAATCCAGATGTTTTTGCGTGTTTCGGTGTGCATTCGCCTGGGTTTTGCGGTGAGTGTTCGGTAGGTTTTCACCGTCTTTTCCGCTGGTTTTCGGATGAATGAAATTAGTTTTCATACTAAAGAACTGAAAACGAATTTCTTTAGCAACTAAATAAATTGCACACAGATTACCACAATTCCCAGATATCTTCTAGAAGTGAGACCCCCACAATTGCTGCTGGGAGTGAGAACACACAGATTACAACAATTCCCAGATATTTTGTAGAAATGAGACCCCCCCAATAGCTGCTGGCAGTGAGAACACACAGATTACAACAATTCCCATATATTTTGTAGAAGTGAGACCCCCCCAATAGCTGCTGGCAGTGAGAACACAAACTAACACAACAATCTCCTCTCAAAAAACACGCGCTGTGGCTGAGTGAAGCCTTATATAGTGTGCTGCGGGAAATTTGCCCAATCAGGACTCTGAGCCGTGATTGACATAGTCTTGCACTTGTCTTGCACCTAAACTGTGGTCAGGTGCAGGCTGTAGCCAATTACAAGCTTCAGGCCAGTGGAAAAGTGCATTGTGGTCCATTGTGGTGCATTGTGGGCAAACATGCGGCGAACATGCGGAAATGTTTGGAGTTCGACGAACAGCCGAACGGGCGATGTTCGAATCGAACTCCGAATAGATCAAACCGAACAGCTCATCCCTAGTAATGAAAGCGGTGTAGTCTTGGGACCTACATGAACCTCTGTATGCAATACTTTTAATTTGACCTTAAAGCGTAAAATGTTAAAAATTGTATGATTAGCGATCATACGACTTATTCACAACATTCATAAAATACCTCTAGCCACAACTCAAAACACATTATGTCATATATATGCAGACCTCGGTATATTACTAGATATGGGAAATGGAGCAAATATTTTGGAGTAGAAACCTTTCCAAACTTTGTATTTTTGTTTGTACATTTGATGAAGATTTACAACTGAAGACCTATTTCATAGAGTTGTTTTCTACACATGTGGATTAGAACCTCAGGTTCCCCTAATAGGCCAGGTTTTTAGGATTACCTTGGTGAAATGCAGACGGAATCCTGCAATCACTGAGCAACAAATCATATCACCTGTGTTGGTCTTCGGATATGTAGCAAACCAGGCCTTTTAGGGGTTACTTGAAGACTAGGGATCGGCTGCTTGTTCAAATCGGTTCGAAGTTCGATTTAAACATCGACTGTTCTAAAATTCGTAAACTTCAAGCTTTTCGGGACGGTGGGGAAAGTTGGAAAAATTTTTTTTTAAGAAATGCTTAAAAGATCCTAAAAAAATCTAAAGATAAAGAGATTCTTTACTGCAGAGTATAATAATAAACGGTTTATTAGATATTGAATTAAAACGGGAATGTTTCCCACTGATTGTTGGTCAAACATTTCCCACTCATTGTTGGTGATAAAACATTTCCCATGGCTTCGAATTGCATTTAAAAATGAGCTCTGCGAACAGCGGTGAAATGGCGCAGCACTCAGCAGTGAAAGGGTTAAAAACGTTTTGTTTTTTTACTATTTTTTCATTGTTTCCTGTACCCCAGGGCAGTACCCGGACCCCCTTACACCTTTTATGGCCATTATCTTGCATATGTGCCCTGTTGGAGGGGACCTTAATTTCCGAACGTTCTGCGCCCCATTGACTTGCATGGTGTTGGAGTTGGTGTTGGTGTTCGAGTTCGCGGCCAAACTTTTTCAGATGTTCGAGTTTGAATGTGAACCAAACACAGGGGTGTCCGGCCCATCACTATTGAGTACCAGTGTTGGGAACCACTGGATTAGAAGATTCTCATTTTATCCACAGTCGTTGAAGCATACATTACAATCTATGTCACGTCAGAGTAAGTAGAAGTAATATAAAAATAATGACGGAGATAGTACCAGTAATTTAAAAAAATTACTGTTCATTTCCTCTGAGAAGCTGCTTGTCAGGAATGTCAGGAATGACAGGAATGTCACGGCAATTTCCGAACATGCAGACAGCAGTAGGCAGTGCAAATAACTAATCCATAATACAGCCAGCTAAAAGGCTAAATAAAGAATAGCCGGAAAACCAGCAGAGGTTAGGGTTACAGAGGAACTCAGTCGAGAGAAACAAGCCAAAAGTAAAAAAATGGAGCACAAAGAGTAGTCAACGTCAAACTAAGTTTGGTACACAATTGGACAACAATGAAAACAAAGAACATGTTGCGGGGTAACAAGGACCCCAACAGGGCATAAAACATTAACCTGTACAGGGCTTCAATATCATAAGAATGATGCCCATAGGCTGGCAAGCAGTAAGGATATGACGGCACTAAGGTACAATGCAACGGTGTTTCAGAATCTCAGTAGATATTGGGTGCCAAGGGGTTGAAAGAAGCCATCCGTATGTAGACAAAAGACTAAAGAGGGGTCTCAGGTCCCTGCTGGCACATAGGTTGGTGTCATTCTGGAGCGCTGGTATTTGACTGTCCATTCGAAACTTGGTGATGCCTCACCAAGAGTGTCAGATACGTGACTTTGGCAATAAAATACTGGCACAATTGTGTACCATAGCAACTGGCAATATGGAGTGCATGTGCCTCGACATCAGAAAGGGGTGCAGGAAGTCAGAAGCACTAGATACAACCGTCGTAGACGTTGCAGATTGATGACTGGATAGAGACCTCCTAGTCACAGAGGCACTCAGGTCTGGCACAGGAGCTGGTGAAGCAGCGGGAGTCATGACACGGATAAACTGTGCCTAAGCCTTATCTATGCCTACAGTATGTTTCAGATTTAGTACTTATTTTTTAGATTCGCAACTCTAATTTTTGTCCGATTATGGCTTCTACTCAAGCGAAGGCAGGTACCCATTAACCCTATGTCCAACATAACTTTAATGTCCCTGCTAACCCTAAACTATTTAACCACTGGTGACACTTAAATGAGAGGCTCTCTAGACCTGTGCTCACTAAACCTGCCTAATCCCCCATTAACACAGATATTTAATTCTGACTTTAGCCAACGCAAAAAACCCTCATCCCTTCCACATGTAACCTATCTGCGACACACCAACACAACATTCATATGATGTCAACTTTTCAAATTCAACTTTTAACTCTGCTTTGATTCATTTGTCACACCTCTCACAAAGCAGGTGCTTCCAATCTGAGTTCATTGTTCCTTTTTTTATTACAAGCTATGGTAATTGTAATTTACACATTCTTGCAGGGCAGGTTCTGCCAGAGATGTAGAAGAAAGCGAGTAGGTAAAACAGGTTACAGCTCTTTAGGATGTGTCACTGAATGCATATTTATCAATTATAATAGAATCCTAGCATGAAATAACTCTTCAATGACATCAAAAGTTATCTTAAAATGAGTCAGACATGTGCACGACTTTCTAGGCTGCTTTTCATGTAGCAGAAACTTCAGGTCAATTTGGAATCGCAAGACTGGCCGTAATGATTGTGCAAGGCATCGTTGCAGATATAGAGACTCATGTAGTCTCTGCTTCTCAACTTGTAGCAACTAGAGACTAGAGCAGGGGTGCTCAACCTTGGCCCCCTACATGTTTTGGAACTATAGGCTAACTATAGGCCTACACAAAACCCTACAATATTATTATTATTTTTTTTTTAAATAAGGGATACATGTTGATGAAATTTTTTAAAAAATATCTCCTAATTAATTTGAACTATTTCGGCTGGAGCCGATATTCGAAAAATGCTGATTGTCCAAAACAAACTTTTGGGTAAAATGGCCGAAAAAGCTTATTTTCACTCAGCATCAAAAGGATTAGTGTAAAATATTTTTTTCACATTTTATTATGCAAGCCTTTGTGATTATATATTCTATGGGGTACTCTTTATTATAAAAATTTAAAAAGTGGATACATTACTGTATTTTTCGGAGAAAATACACAATTTTAGCTAAAAGTGAAAAAACTAAATTTTTCATTAGTGCAGCATCATTGCTCACATTATAATTTAAAAGTGAACAATAGTGCATTGCGCCCAACGTGATGGCGTCAGTACGCTGGCTGGGGTCCTGAATAGGGATGAGCTGTTCGGTTCGATCAGTTCGGAGTTCGCATCGAACATAGCCTGTTCGCTTGTTCGCGAACTACGAACATTTCCGGGTGTTCGCCAGGTGTTCGCCCACAATGCACCACAATAGACCACAATGCACTTTTCCACTTGCATGAAGCTCGTAATTGGCTACAGCCTTGCACCTGACCACAGGTCTGGTGCAAGACAGGTTCAACACTATGCCAATCACGGCTCAGAGTCCTGATTGGGCAAATTTTGGCCAATCATGGGCTCACAGAGCTAAGTCCCGCAGCACACTATATAAGGTTTCCATGCAGCGCTTCTGCACGCATTTGAGAGGAGATTTCATAGGAGATTGTTGTTGTGTGTTCTTACTGCCGGTCTGCCACGCTACTGGGGGGTCTGAGGGGTCTCATTTCTACCAAATATCTGGGAATTGAGGTGATCTGTGTCTTGTCACTGCCAGCAGTGGGTGGGGGGGTTGTGTGTTATACAGAGCCGTGGGGGGGGTTGTGTGTTATACAGAGCCGTGGGGGGGTTGTGGGTCAGCAGGGTTGGGTCACGTGACAGCAGTGGGCGGTGCAGAAAACCGCCCGCTGCGTCCCAGCACTCCGTCCCCCAGTCACACGCTGTCACCCGTCGGCTGTGCGTGCATCCAGGAGAGCCAGAACAGCATCGTTGTCACTGGCTCCCGCAGCGAAACCTCCCTCCCTACGTGAGTTTTGGGAGGGAGATGACGCTGGGACGGCTGCTTTCCTCCCTCTCCCAGTGTGTCTGCGGGGGGGGGGTGCGTGGAGTGCTGGGACGCTGTGGCCGACTTGCGCATGGAGGGAGTTTGCAAGCCGGCCGCAGCGTCCCAGCACCACCCCCCCGACACACTGGGAGAAGGAGGAAAGCAGCCGTCCCAGCGTGTGACTGGGGGACGGAGTGCTGGGACGCAGCGGCCGGTTTTCTGCACCGCCCACTGCTGTCACGTGACCCAACCCTGCTGACCCACAACCCCCCACGGCTCTGTATAACACACAACCCCCCCCCACGGCTCTGTATAACACACAACCCCCCCCACCCACGGCTCTGTATAACACACAACCCTACTCACTGTGTCCCGCACAACTTGAATATATAGAGGAAGTCTAAATAGACAGTGTCTATTTAGACTTCCTCTATATGTTCAGGGTGTGCGGGTCACAGTCAGTAGAGTTGTGTGCTATACAGAGCGGTGGGGGGGTGTTGTGTGTTATACAGAGTTTACAACCTAAGGGGAACCTGCGCCAGTGAGTTTACAATCTAAGGGGAACCTGCGCCAGTGAGTTTACAATCTAAGGGGGACCTGCGCCAGTGAGTTTACAATCTAAGGGGTACCTGTGCCAGTGAGTTTACAATCTAAGGGGGACCTGCGCCAGTGAGCTTACAATCTAAGGGGGACCTGCGCCATTGAGTTTACAATCTAAGGGGGACCTGCGCCAGTGAGTTTACAATCTAAGGGGGACCTGCGCCAGTGAATTTACAATCTAAGTGGGACCTGCGCCAGTGAGCTTACAATCTAAGGGGGACCTGCGCCATTGAGTTTACAATCTAAGGGGGACCTGCGCCAGTGAGTTTACAATCTAAGGGGAACCTGTGCCAGTGAATTTACAATCTAAGGGGGACCTGCGCCAGTGAGTTTACAATCTAAGGGGAACCTGTGCCAGTGAATTTACAATCTAAGGGGGACCTGCGCCAGTGAGCTTACAATCTAAGGGGGACCTGCGCCATTGAGTTTACAATCTAAGGGGGACCTGCGCCAGTGAGTTTCCAATCTAAGGGGGACCTGCGCCAGTGAATTTACAATCTAAGTGGGACCTGCGCCAGTGAGCTTACAATCTAAGGGGTACCTGCGCCAGTGAGTTTACAATTTAAGGGGTACCTGTGCCAGTGAGTTCACAATCTAAGGGGGACCTGTGCCAGTGAGCTTACAATCTAAGGGGGACCTGCGTCCGTTAGCTTACAATCTAAGGGGGACCTGCACCAGTGAGCTTACAATCTAAGGGGGACCTGTGCCAGTGAGTTTACCATCTAAGGGGTACCTGCACCAGTGAGTTTACAATCTAAGGGAGACCTGTGTCCGTGAGCTTACAATCTAAGGGGTACCTGTGCCTGTGAGTTTACAATCTAAGGGGTACGTGTGTCCATGAGCTTACAATCTAAGGGGGACCTGTGTCTGATGAGCTTACAATCTAAGGGGTACCTTTGTCCGTGAGTTTACAATCTAAGGGGGACCTGTGCCAGTGCCCATGAGCATACAATCTAAGAGGGGAAAGAAGAGCCTGCTCCCGTGAGTTTACAATCTAAGAGGGGAAAGAGGAGCTGCTCACGTGAGCTTACATTCTAAGGGGACCTGTGCCCGTGAGCTTACAATCTAAGAGGGAAGAGGAGCCTGCTCTAATATATAAATGCGTTTGCAATGCGCTGTCAGCTACACGCGCACCCGTCACAGCTGCTTACTCGGCCCTCCCATTGCGGACGGGACGGCGACGGACGCCTTACAAACGCATTTATATATGGAGATACTCTTGGATAGGACATTGAAAAACAAATTTGTGGATTTGAGCTGGCGACAACAACAATAGACTGCCCTCCGGGCAGACTTAACAACTAGTAGTAAATAAAATATTTTTTATGCATTTCTTAATGGATCTGACCATTTGTGGTTTTCCCTAGAACGACATATTCACAAAAAGCCTGAGGGTTGCCTACACCGAACCCTACAAGCGCAAGTGTGCTGCGTGTGCTGCGTAATGTGGTTCCATTCTCCGTTGGCATTTTAGAATATGCTGGTTCCAGGAGAAAATGTGAAGGAGAGCTTTGTTGGCCAGTTATCGTTGGAAAATTGGATAAACCAGACTTTGTGTGTTGAACAAACTACCTAAAGGGTGAACTTATCTGACTATGAACAAATATCTGTTGTCATAATAAGTTTTTTGTAGAAATGAGAGCCGGTGAAAGACTATTCTATTGTGACTTTTTCTCTGATGCACGTTGGGATATCGCCTGTTTTTTTAACATCTGGGCAGAACGTATAGGTTTATATATACCTGGAAAATGTATTCCACCTTGTTGAATCTAAAATTGATTAGTTACGTCTGAAGCGCCTGAACCATAATTCATTCTTTGTCCACATGAAAAATTAGCAAATTAACATTATTTTAATCTTTTAATTATCTTAGGTTTATGAACTGAGATCATAATTTATTTTTGGCTAAAAATGTGTTCTAGATTCCATACGGCAGTTCAAGTACATTTGTAAGTGAATTATGATAATTTACACGTGTTGAAAACATCTTCAGATTGTTTGTAATAATTATTTGTTAACAGGATGTGTTGGCAAGATACATGGTAATGAAAAAAACAAATATAAAAGAACTGACTCATAAGATTAATTCAGTAAGAGATTATAATTAGAGTATAATAATATATATTTACCATAACTAGAAACATTTACATATTCTACGGTAGTGCAAACCGTGACACTTATTCTGAAACAAAAATGCTAGACTTTTTAATAATAGATTGGCTCATTTATATTGATTTTTATATTTATTTTTTTTAATTTGAATTTCAATTTGAAACTCCTAATCCTCTGACTACACAAAAAGTAATCTATCAGCTATTTACTGAATTGTTACAGTTACAAGCCTTTATAAAGCGCCAACAAATTTCTTAGCGCTGTACAATAGGAGAGACAGAATGACGAATATACATACACGTTACACATACTGAACAGTAGGAGGGAGGACACTGCCTGAGAGCTTACAATCTAAGACGAGAGGGGTGACACAGTAGGTGAGGGTACCTGGAGTATGTGAAGTAGTGGGGTGCATGTGTACTGATTGGGAAGATGGAGCAAGAAATGTACAGTGAGGGATCATGGAGTGAGCCGATAGGCTTCTCTAAAGTAATGTGTTTTCAGAGACATCTTGAAGGACTGGATAGACGGAGAGAGTCAAATGTAGCGGGGGGGGGGCAGTTCCATAGAAAGGGAGCAGCTCAGGAGAAGTCCTGAAGATGGGAGTTGGGGGTGTGGGTACGAGGAGCTGATAGCATCAGATCATTGGCAGAGCAAAGTGATTGGGACAGGATGTACCTGTTAATGAGGGAGGAGATGTAGGCAGTGGTGCTGGTATGGAGCTTTGTACATGAGCACCAGTATTTTGAAATGGATTCTATAGGAAACAGGGAGCCAGTTGCACTGCAGAGGGAGAATCTAGGATCTCTTAAGGCCAGAGAGAAGGAGGTTACAGTAGTCATTGTGTCAATTGTGATGATCTATCTGTTACCACTGCACAAGGAATGACTATTACTACTTGGTAACAGAATAGTTTCCTTAAAGACCTTATGAAAATATAGAGCCACATTTCATCAGGATGAATTAATTTTCATTATAAAGAAAATTATTGATTACTGCTCTTCTACATCAGTCTATCACTTCTACGTAAACCGTGACGTTATGATAATATTTTATCCTGCTTTAATTTATGGGTATTTACCAAGAACTGGCACTTGTCTTGGTCCAAGAATGTATCTTTTAATTTATGGAGTTGTCAACGCCACCAATAGAAACATTTCAGCCCCAATGGACTTTCAACAAGCTTGATTAAAGCCTTGGGGGCTGAAACATTGCTGTTGTTGCCATTGACCTCTCCATAAATTGAAGGACACATTCTTGGACCAATCATGTGCTGACCCTTTCCTTTTTTTTTGCATGTCATTTGAGTATCAGCTAACTTAGAGAAGTGTTCAGCGTTTAGTGAACCCTTCCCTTATTTTGTGAGTGTTGTTTTCTGTTCTTTGTTGCTATTTGGACACTGTTCAACAGCATTCCTAAATTTGTGTCTGATAAAATTTGCATTCTAAATCCAAAATATATTATTTCTCAATGATTAGCGAATGTGTTCCTTAAAAATTGGAATATGAGTATATTAAAGGAACATTAATCATCACATCTATGCACTGTGACCACCCCACTCAATGTAATCTGAGTGATCACAGTGGCCTGAATGCTCTCACCACTTTCTTCCCACATTGAGTGCTCTCTGAGGGCTGATTCAGCTCTCCCAAAACAGGGTATTAGACCTGGCCAGAACCTTAGCACTGAGCAATCAGAACCTTACTAGCACCAATTGCTAGGATAGGCATTGGATTGGCTGCCTCCCCAAAGTCCCTTGACATGTTACCCTACCTGTTCTGACCAGTGACGAGGGAGCCCAGTGCAGGAATCCAGGTGACTTTAAGCTAAACTAAAGGGTTAATGGGAGAGGTGTGTGAAGGGTGATCAGGAGGGGGTTACGTTTAACCCCTCCATTTCCCATCCCTCTGTTTTAACCCCAGAGTATCCCTTTAATTCATCTATGCACTATGCCAATGGGTCCTAAGCCTGGTCCTCAAGTCCCCCTAACAGGCCGGGTTTTAAGGATCACCTCGAGGAAATGCAGACTGAATCCTGCAATCACTGAGCAGCAAATCCTATCACCTGTGCTGTGCTTTAGATATCTGTCAAACCTGGCCTGGTAGGGGTAATTGAGAACCAACGTTTGGGACCACTTCACTATACGATAGTCCTATATAACTAACAAAAGCATAATCGGCTTTCTCGTACAAGTAGTTTTTTCAGAATGTCTGAAACACACCTTTTATATGTCATGTTTTGTTTACATTAAAATAGATTGTCAAATGGTTCCTGCAAGAACATGTCTAATCCCCTGGTAATCTTATAATTAATATAATGCTTCTAAAGAAAAAGCTTAGGACGTTAATAAGATTATTTTCAATTGTTTGAGCTTGGCAAAGAAACATCTCAGGTTGTTCATGAAAGATTTCTCTTTGCCTTCAAAAATGTTCCATTTCCTTGAATTCACAGCACTTTACTTTATCTCCCTACTATTTAATCCGTAGAAAAATAAAATGTACCTTGATCGGGTTTCCGTGGGTGTAAATTTTCACCATCGATATAAAAGAAGGGTCTGTACCAAATATCTTGAAATGAACACGGTTTGAGTGCGTGAGTTATACGTGGACGTTCCACTTTGATTACAAGGTGAGTTATATTCTAATATGTAAATCAATTATTGAGCATAAAATAATGAAGTGAGTGGGAAATATAAGGCATCATGTTAACTTATAGACCCACAGCCTTGGCCCTCCAGATGTATTGGAACTACATTTCCTACAAGGATCTGTCTACCTAATGAGTGGCTGAGCATCATAGGATATGTGCTTCTGAAACATCTGGAGGACTGACGTTGAGCACCCCTTTCTCTGATGTATATATATGCAGTGATATACCTTTTCATATTTTCCCTAGGCTCAAAATCCATTTTAATCTTTTAATACTGCAACCCAAAAGAATTTGCGTAGATGTGCATAATAATAATGACGGGTGTTGTTCACAAATAAAATTGTATAAAACACATTTTTTTGTGTTACAGAGAAAGGCACCGCTGTAGTGGGCAGATTTCTCTATGAAACTAAAATAAAATTTTGTAAAGATGAAATTGTGAAAATGTAACATTTTAAATATTTTCAAAAATGTTTTCATTAAATTTTTTTTTTAACACAGCTTAAAAGCGCCGGATCATGATCCTCTCCCGGAGCTGGCCGACATCTTGGATGTCAGCCAAGCTTCCGGGAACTCCCCCTGATGACTGGTGCCATTGTGCATAGCGCGATGACATCAGTCCTGGAGTTAACCCCTAGCTGCCACCAATGGTGGAGATATGGGGTTCCAATGAACCCTCTATCTCCCGATCCGTGGTAGCTAGGGGTTAATGTTTGATATCGTTCGGTCAGCCAGAGCATGGCCTTTCCAACAATATCAAACATGACCATGTAAACGGTAATAACAAATTAATGTAAATAAAAAAATATAAAAAATAAATAAATAATAAAAAAATAAACAGCTCTTTTTTTTTTGTTAATGCAGCAATATTGTTCCCATTTCAATTATAATGTGAACAATGATGCTGCACTAACAATTTTTGTATGGGGTGCGTTTGTTAAAAATCACGTTATTTTCCCCCCAAAAAAATGTAACGAGTCCCCATTTCTAATTTTTTTAACAAGCGCAACCCATAGAAAATATAACCGCAAACGCTCGCATGTTAAAATGGGAAAAAAAAACACTTTACACCATGTAAATTATTGCAAATTTTAATTTTATTGCATTTTTTGTTATAATATACAGACAGGACATGACGTATACATATAATAATGACATATTATGAATCTGCCGAGTCTGACGGAAAGAACGATATATATAATATGTCTGGGACATATAATAAAATAAGGCTTCAAAATGCGGTTAAACATGATGAGCGAAACCGGTAAAAATAAGCTCAGCACACAGGCGTGAAATGCCTCAGCAGCGAAAAGGGTTAAAGAAAAAGGCTCTACCTATCCATGTCTCATTCCACCCTATTCCTACCCATCACTTTGTCTCGCTGCCCCCTCATTATCTACCTTGTGCTTGACTGTGCCCCATGCCTACCCATCATTTACTTTTATTGCCTCTGGCAATATCGTCCCCTGTCACAACTGCCCTTCTGTTAAAATACTGTGATTCTATTTAATATTTATTACTTTAATTACTAGAAAAAGACGTAGGTGAGATAAACAAAAACAATACAGCTGTAAAGTCACTTTATTTATTGAATTTTAGTTGACAGATATTGGACCTGCACCAAGTGCAGCTGCGATCAGTGCCATTCGAATTATCACTAGCGGTAAACCATCACTACTTGCAGCTTACCAGCAATATCACAGTCAGGTCACTGATAGCATTAAATGGTGCAGGGGGCGTCTGTCACACCTTATGTGCCCAATCCTTTTTTCCCTTCTTCACACGTTCTCTCTTTCTTTCCTCTTTACTAGGGATGGGCTGGTGGTTCGATCCGAACATGAGTTTGATTCGAACATTGCCCGTTCGGCGAACATCGAACAATCCCACATGTGCGGTTCGTGTTCACCCACAATGCACCACAATGGACCACAATGCACTTTTCCACTGGCCTGAAGCTTGTAATTGGCCACAGCCTTGCACCTGACCACAGGTCAGGTGCAAGACAGGTGCAAGACTATGCCAATCAGGGCTCAGAGTCCTGATTGGGCAAATTTTGCCCAATCATGGGCTCACAGAGCTAAGTCCCGCAGCACACTATATAAGGCTTCCCCGCAGCCCCAGCACATGTTTTGTTTGCAGGAGTGAGAAGAGATTGTTTTTTCAGTGTGTCTCACAGACGTCTAGCAGATATTTGGGAATTGTAATCTGTGTCTTCTCACTGCCAGCTATTGGGGTCTCACTTTCTTCTAGCAGATATCTGGGAATTGTAATCTGTGTTTTCTCACTGCCAGCTATTGGGTCTCACAGACTTCTAGCAGATATCTGGGAATTGTAATTTGTGTCTTCTCACTGCCAACTATCAGGGGGTCCCACATACATCTAGCAGATATCTGGGAATTGTAATCTGTGTCTTCTCACTGCCAGCTATCAGGAGGTCCCACATTCTTCTAGCAGATATCTGGGGATTCCTCAAGGGAGGGTTTTGTGTCCCCAGAAACCCAAGGACTAGTATGTGGCTGGGAGGAGGTAGTGCACGATACGGTCATCCTCAGTGACCAGGAACACTCTGAAGCTAATGCCACCTCCAACCTACGCTGCATGGGCTCCCTTATCCTGCAAAGCCTGCTAAAGGACCCCAGGATTCGTGCGATCAAGGAGAGGGATCATTACTGGTTGGCAACCCTTCTTGATCCACGATACAAGGGTAAGGTTGCAGAGCTCATCCTGCCCGCACAGAGAGACAACTTGAGGACGCTCTAAAGCGACACTTGTGTAACACCTTTCCAGACACTGGTAGGTTACCAACTGATGACACAGGTGCTTCTGAGGCTGCGGATGATCAGAGGAAGAGCGGTGAAGGGGGCCATTTGACTGATGACTTTTCCAATTTTTTTAGTCCACAACGCCCAGGGATGTCAAATGTAGGCACCCATTGCCAACGTCTTCACCATATGGTGCAGGACTATCTAGAGGCAAGGGCAGACCTAGATACCTTTACAGCAGATGATCCACTGACTTACTGGGTGTTGAGATTGGTTCACTGTCCAGAACTTAGCCAATATGCTATGAAGCTACTAGGTTGCCCTTCATCCAGCGTGCTTTCTGAAAGGACATTCAGTGCTGCTGGAGGTTTTGTCACAGATAAAAGAGTGCATCTGTCCACCGACTCTGTAGACCGGCTGACATTTATAAAAATGAATCAGTCATTTTTTGTTTTTATTCTTAACCTTTATTTCATGGAAAAATCAATGTTCCTTTAAAAACGTCTTTTTTTTAACTTTTTTTCCTTGTTTCCTGTCCCCCAGGGCACTACCCAGACCCCCATACACCTTTTATGGCAAATATCTTGCAAATATGCCCTCTTGCAGGGCACTCTAAAAATCTAACGTTCGAGTCCCATTGACTTGCATTGAGTTCGGATCGTATTCGGGTCTGAACTCGAACTTTTGAAATTGTTCAAGTTCGAATGTGAACCGAACACAGGGGTGTTCGGCTCATCCCTAATCTTTACACCCCTCCCCATTTATTTTCCATCCCCTATTCCACAACTGTTGAATATACTGGTTCATACCATTAGGTTGGTCGATATGAACTTTTTGCCCTTGCTCCCCTGCCACCCTTGACAAATATCTCTCATATTGGGTTTTACATAGTATCGGGGGGGGGGTTGATTGCTCAGAATTATGGACCCCTACCATTTCTACTTACGACACCTATTTGTGGAATCATAACACTTTAAGCCCAGTGTAGAGTTATTATTTGTATGTTAATATTTGAAAAATTTCTTTAAATAAAGAATTATATTTATATGTATATATGTGCTCCCGTAATGCCAGGGAATCAGTTTTTCCCAATAAGCAATGTATCAAAACAAAATCCAAATTGGATTTGAAATTGCGAACAAATGAGATTTGATTTTTTTTCAACAATAATTTATTTAGCTTTTATATTGTTGATACACACACATGAAGTCCATGTTTCGGTCACTGTGTATATCCCATGGATGGTTTCTTCCAGTTGTTCAGTGGACATCATCAGTTCTTTGAGAGTTGTCGATGTGTCTTACTTTTTGACTTCTGCCCTTTTTACTCAATTTCCACATTATGGCAGAGGGCCTTTTCATGGCATGAGTCACGACTGTATCTTCTTTAAGTTTTAATAATGGATTAAAAGCTTTTGACGGGAACGCTCAATGTTTGGGTGTGTTTATTAGGGATGAGCTGTTCGGGTTCGGACGGTTCGGAGTTCGACCTGAACTTTGGCAGTTCGAAAGTTCGCGAATTTCGAACTTTTTGGGCGTGTTCGGTTCGGATTCGAAAAAAAAAAAGAAATTTTTAAAAAGTATAGAAAATGCTTAAAAAAATACTAAAAAATCTAGAAATAAAGAGACTCTTTACTGCAGAATATTATAAGCAATGGTTTATTAGATATTGAATTAAAAACTAATGTGTACGTGGAAAGATTATCAACTCTAAATGACCTCTGTTCACAAACGGGCATAACACCAGGTGCTTTTAGTCTGGTAATCAATTTGATACATTGTACAATATACTGAGGGTGGGGTGGTGTCTGCTTCTGATTGAGATTTGAGAATGAATTTCCCTAAAACATCCTAATATGCTGCATTTAACTGGTGTTTGAAAAAAATCTAAAGCAATGTTATTTTTCACCTCGGGATTAAACATTCACAGGGTTATTCAGAGAGCGGTGAAAAGCAGGAGAATAACTGGAGAAGTGAAAATTCTAGGTCAAAATAGCCAAGCCAGAAAAATTCTCCCATTTATCTCACTTTCCAAATCGGCTATTTGGCCTAGATTGTTCTCTTCTCTTGCCAGTTCTCCTGGCTTTCACCTCTCTCTCAGGGTTGTTCAGAGAAAGGTGAAAACCAGGAGAATGGCAGGAAAAGAGAACAATCTGGACCAAATAGCCGATTTGGAAAGTGAGATAAGGCAAGGGTCAGACTAATGTATTTTTCGCAGTGACCGTGAAAAAGTGCGTCCGAACGCAATGCCGTATTTTTTCACGGATTGCGCGAAAACGGTCATACGATGCACATTTTTGTGCGTGATTTTTTACGGATCCAAACCAGGAAACTTTGGGTGTCTGGACGTTATGTTGGCCGGACATGAGCAGGGTCTGATGTCTCCAAATCACGCACACACACCGCTAGTGGACGCAGCTCACTCTGTACGTCCGTACTAGCGGTTCTGCGTTCTCGAAAAAATGCGTTCATTTTCCACTTGCGTTGCGCAGCCGGACTTTCGTGCGACCGTACTTCGTATATTGGCCGTCATTTGCTGCTAGTGTGGCCGTGATTAAGTGCGCCTAAACGCACGTTAAAAATTCGCTAGTCTGACCCTAGCCTAAATGGGAGAATTTTTCTGGTTTGGCTATTTTGACCTAGAATTTTCCATTCTCCAGTCATTCTCCTGCTCTTGGAACAATACGTATCTGGTCTGCGCGAAATGGACCCTAGGGAATTCGGATAGGTTTCTCACGTGACGTCATCGATGTTAATACATGTGGAGATATAAACACATAAAATCGCAACTCTAAGTGCAATACAGTATCAACAAGTACAAAGTGTAGGTCTTTATGCAGTTGTTCAACTCACAAACGAAGAGCCCATACACTGGCTCTGAGTGGATCGTTGCCTTTGGGTTGATTATCTTCAAATAACTTCGCAGGTAACCCACTCCTTAACGTTGTTCACTCATTGCATCCATAAGGTATAGGAGAGAAGAAGAAGATACAATCTTGTGTATATCTGACTTACAATCGTTTTGTAACAGATAAAGGTGAAAACTCACATTTGGTGGAGCTATTCCCAGCTCTAGAACGAAGGCACATGGGTTTCGTAGGTCAAACCCAATAAAAAAAAAAAAAACATGCTGCAACGGTTCTTCTAAAATTTAATAAATGATTAAAACAAAATAAAATCAAGAAAATAAGCCAGGACGCGTTTCGCCGTCGACACACGGCTTCATCAGCTGGTCTATACAGTACAGAGCTAACATGCATGTTTATATACCCTAAATAATTAAAAAAATAAACGACTTGTCTCGTATGGATTCGTAATTGGCAATCAGCGTGCGTTTCTAACCTCGTTTCGGATCTTCCGTGCTTCGATTCGTAATTGACAATCAACGTGCGTATCTAGCCTCGTTTCGGATATTCCGCGCTTCGATTCGTAATTGACAATCAGCGAGCGTATCTAGCCTCGTTTCGGATATTTCGCGCTTCGATTCGTAATTGACAATCAACGTGCGTATCTAGCCTCGTTTCGGATATTCCGCGCTTCGATTCGTAATTGACAATCAGCGTGCGTATCTAGCCTCGTTTCAGACATTCCACGCTTCGATTCGTAATTGACAATCAGCGCACGTATCTAGCCTCGTTTCCGATATTCCGCGCTTCGCTTCAATTAGTAATTGACAATCAGTATGCGTTTGTAGCTTCGTTTCGGATCCTCTGTGTCTCGATCGTATTCGGCGCCATATTACGCATGGGTTCTCGATGGTTGCGCGTTCTACTGTGCATTCTATCATCTCTTGACCAAAATCCAAAAAGGGGCTGTCAATCGCAGCATGTGTTTTGCGATGTAAAGTCCAAAGTCCAGTCATATTGAAAACTTTTGCCATGTGTTGCACAACTTATATCCAAGATCTAGGCATGTTATAAATTCATTATGAGTACAAACGGACACTGATAAGCTATTCCCACAATCAATAGTCACACAAAAACAATGTAACTGTCTACGTCCATAAATAGGAAAGGATGTCAAAATAAAGTTTCAAGAAAAGCAGGCTGTCTTCTCGATTCTGGGAAAATTATAATCACCACATGAAGTGTGATACACCATATAAGGGGTACTGTCCAGCATGTCGCCATAATGGATAAAGCGTATGTAGATGCTAAAAATCTTATAGAGTGATGTTGGGTAATAGATGCCTATGCGTAGGAGAAAAATTATCATAATAGATCAAAGCCGAAATAGTGACATGTATGTGTGAGGTATAATAGTGGGAATATAAGAAATCAATGTGAATATTAATGATTACATCATACCCGATGCTAGGTTCTGTAAAAACCGAATATATGTGAAATTAAATCCCTTAAGTGATCTAAACTAAATATCATAGTGGGAGAAACAAAAAAACAACAAATTTTTTTTTTAATTTTTCTTTCTTTTATCCTTTCCCTTCCCTCTACCTCTCCCTTAACTGTCCTCTCCTTTCTCTTTAAATTAAATATATATAAAGGTGACAACCTTAAGTGGGCTTATCTAGGATAATAATAAAATAAATGGCCTAAATAGGCCTGTGGATTAGGTACTCTTATACCTATAGTTAATGTGTGGAAAATATCAATAGAGTGTCGAATTCAACAACAATTGAAGTGTACATACTATATTGGAGAACCTAAAACTTTAAGGTTGAAGGTGACTGAAATAAATCGTTCCGTGGTGGTATCCTAAAATAAAAACTCCCAAATAGGAGATATGTGGTACTGGATCTGAAATCTCGAGAAGAAAACCTGCTTAAAGAAAATGTGTGACTTCGAAGTCATCATTTAGTCCACCCGGTGTCAAAGTGCCCATATTAAAAATCATACGAATCTCTGCTTGCCCCAATCTTTTAAGAAAATCTTCCCCTGTATCATTGGGTGTCAATTGTTTGATCGCTGTAAACTTTAAACCTATTGGGTGACTATTGTGTTTTATTTTGTAATGTAATGAAACAGAATGTTTTTCAAACCCTTTTTTTATGTTTCTGACATGCTCTGATATCCTTACGTTGAATGCTCTTTTGGTACGACCTCTGTACTGCATGCCGCAAGGGCATTCTAACAAATATATTATATTCTTGGAAAAACAATTTAGAATACCTTTTATAGGAATCTACTGTTTATTTTTTTGGTTGTAATAGGAATCTTTGAAACTTTTTTTGTTACCCGTAGATCTACATGCCAAGCATTGACCGCAATTGTAAAACCCTTGTTTAAGACCAAAAAATCCTTTTTTGATGTCTCTTTTTTTTGGCTTACTATGGACTAAATTAGTTTTTAGGTTTCTTGCTCCTCTGAAAACTATTTTGGGACTCTTTCCTACATATTTAGCTAGATCTTTATCGTTTTGAAGAACGTGCCAGTGTCTTTTAAAAATTCTTTTTATCTGGGTAGCTTTATTGTTGTAATCACAAACGAATCTTACTTCCTCTCCATCAATTTTTTTTCTTAATTTATATTTAAGTAAATTTTCGCGGTCATCCTTAATGAGGTCAGTGATGATATGCTCTAAATCATTTGCTTCATACCCCTTTTCAATAAATTCTTTCTTAAGAGTATCTGCTTGTTGTTTAAACACTTCCACATCTGTACAATTTCTCCTTAGCCGAATGAATTGTCCCTTAGGGACTCCCTTAAGCCAAATTGGATTATGGCAACTAGTTTTCTCTATGAAGGTATTAGTGTCCACCTCTTTAAAGAAGGTTTTCGATTTTATTTCATTTCCTTCCCTATAGATATTGAGATCTAAGAATGTCACACTTTCTTTGCTCCACTTTCTATCAATTTTGATGCCTCATTCTGGGATATCCAAACTGACAAGAAAGGACAATAGGTCTTCTTCTAACCCTCTCCAGACAAAAAACACATCGTCAATGTATCGTCTATAAGACAATACATTTCCTTGCGCCCAGCTACGTGAACCGTAGACAAACTAGGATTCCCAGCCTGCCATATAGAGGTTCGCGTAGCTGGGCGCAAATTTTGTGCCCATTGCATTTCCCTTCAATTGGATGTAAAAATCATCCTCGAATTTAAAGTAATTATTTTTAAGTACGAAATCAATACTTTTGAGAATAAAGGATAGCTGATCTGGATTCATAACGTTGGCCTTCAAAATCTCATTTTCTACCACATTTAAACCTATTAAGTGCGGTATGTTGCTATACAGGGCATTCACATCGCAAGTTACCAAGATGTCATTATTTTCTAACTTCAAGTCTTTAATGAGTTTAAGCATATCTAAAGCATCCTTTAGATGCGATGGGATTTCCCGTACAATAGGCTGTAGAAAAAGATCTACATACTCCGATAAGTGACTGGTAATTGAATCTATTCCAGCCACTATAGGTCTTCCGGGCGGGTCAGTCGGATGTTTGTGTATTTTGGGCAATATATAGATGTGTGGAGTTTTTCTATATTCCATCATTAAGTATTTATATTCATGCTCATTCAAAATTTTCTTGTCTATTCCTTCTTGCAGGAGGATATATATTCTATCTTTTATATCTTTAATGGGATCCTTATTTAATTTTTCATAGGTGGTTTTATTGCTCAAGATTCTCAAAACTTCAGCATCATATTTCTCTTTAGAGAGGATTACAATCCCGCCGCCCTTGTCAGCGGGCTTTATTATGATGCTGGAGTCTTTCTGTAATGTTCTTAGAGCCATATTCTCTTCTTTGGTGAGATTGTGCTTTTTGTCTTTTAGAGACATGCTTTCTATATCATTCATTACAAGGTTTTCAAATACCTTCATTTCATTAGAGACCACATGGCGTGGATAAAATTTAGATGGATTTTTTAGGGAAGTATGTATGTCAGAATGTGAATCTTCTCTAATTACTCTTTCTACTGGATTTTTTAAAAATAACTTTTTGAGGCTAAGCTTGCGCTTAAATCGCTGCAAATCTATATAAACGTTAAATTTGTCAAGATTATTCGTAGGGGCGAACTTGAGGCCCTTATTTAGGACTTTGGTTTCTGTATCTGAGAGTACCCTGTGGCTAAGATTGAATATGCCATTAGTTGTATTCACCTCCTTTCTCGCTTTTCTTTGGCAGACATATTTTCCTGCTCTCTTTCCTCTTCGGGTCTTTCCCAAGATCTTTTTAGGCCCCCCCTTCTTTCCAATCTCACATCTAGGCCTCTGGGATCCTCTTGTATTTCCCCCCTCCCCAAGGGGTCCTGCCAAAAAAAATCTTCCCCAACCTGATCTTTTAAAGAAGAATATCTGTTACTAAGGTGAATGCAATTGATGTTTGATACCTCTCTTTCACATCTCTGCTGTTCCTTATTGGGTCCCAATCCTTGTTGTCTATTGGGGCCTGTGTTTTCATTGGGATATTGGCGCCCCACTGTTGTGTATGGGCTCTTCGTTTGTGAGTTGAACAACTACATAAAGACCTACACTTTGTACTTGTTGATACTGTATTGCACTTAGAGTTGCGATTTTATGTGTTTATATCTCCACATGTATTAACATCGATGACGTCACGTGAGAAACCTATCCGAATTCCCTAGGGTCCATTTCGCGCAGACCAGATACGTATTGTCCAATTTGCATTCACTGGTTTGGGGGAAACCACTACCATCTGGTTTGCGGGGTGTTCGGAGAGGATAGTGTGGGCGCTTGCCAATTCCCTATATCCATTCTCCTGCTCTTCACCGCTCTCTGAATAACCCTAACAGGGTTATTCAGAGAAAGGTGAAACTCAGGAGAATGACTGGAGAATGGAAAATTCTAGGTCAAAATTGCCGAACCAGAAAAATTCTCCAATTTATCTCACTTTCCAAATCGGCTTTTTGGTCTAGAAGTTTCCATTCTCCTGCTTTTCACCGCCAAAAAATCAGTAAACTTTTTCTGCGTGTCCGAAAATGTCTCCTCTTTTCATACAGACTGCCGCCCCAAGCAATTGTTTATGGATAGATTAAAGGAAAAGCATTTACGGTCATTTGAAATGTCATTTTTTGGTTTTTACATATTTCTATACATCCTAGAAATCCGCCACTTCACGGGCAGGTTATGGGGACCTCCTAGGCACGATATTTGAAGGACTTTTTCATTTTTATTTTTAACCCTTATTACATGGAAAACTCACTGTCCCTTTAAAAACGTTTTTTTTTTACTTTTTGTCCTTGTTTCCTGTCCCCCAGGGCACTACCCGAACCCCCATACACCTTTTATGGCAAATATGTAGCATATATGCCCTCTTGGAGGGCACTCCAAAAAACCGAATCTTCAGCCCCATTGACTTGCATGGGGGTTCGGGTTCGGTCCCGAACAAATGGGAAGTTCGGGTTTGGGCTCGAACCGAACTCGGGGAGTGTTCGGCTCATCCCTAGTGTTTATCATTAGGTGACAAGCTGCCTAACGTCTGAAAAAATATTGGTAGTGAAAGAGCTCCTAAAAGGCTTTACAGAACAGTAGAAAATACAAATTTCATTATTTTTTAACCCTTTAGTCAAAAATCTGGTTTAACCACTTGGCTGCTAAGGACGCACTCAGCGCGTCCAGCCAAGTGGTTCTCCTGTGCTACGGACGCGCTCAGCGCGTTCAAGCACAGGAGGCAGCAATCCGCCGGATTCCGGCGGATTGCTGCGCCCCCCGGTGCGGGCTGACATCTTGGATGTCAGCCCAGCACTCGGGAGCCCGGCGGGGACATTAGGTGTAATTGCGGCGACGCGATGACACCTAATTCAGGCGCCCCCCCGCATGTGCGGAGGAGGCGCCTGAAAGGGAGGGGGGGGAGGTCCTTCGGACCTCTCTCCCTCCCGATCGCCGCGGAGCAGGGGGTTAAAACAGGCACCGCTTGGAAGGGCACAGCCTGCCTTTCCAAACGGTGGCTGTTATTAACCCCTGGGGTGCCGGATCACGAATCGGCGCTGAAAAGCGCCGGTTCGTGATCCTTTCCCGGAGCTGGCTGACATCTTGGATGTCGGCCAAGCCTCCGGGAACTCCCCCTGAGGACTGGCGTCATCGTGCATAGCACGATGACGCCAGTCCTAGAGTTAACCCCTAGCTGCCACCAACGGTGGAGATAGGGGGTTCCAATGAACTCCCTATCTCCCGATCCGTGGCAGCTAGGGGTTAAAGTTTGGTATTGTTGGATCGGCCAGAGCATGGCCGTTCCAACGATACCAAACACTACTGTGAAAAAAAAATGAAAAATAAAAATAAAAAAAAATTAAAATAAAAAATTATAAATAAAAATAAACAGTTTTTTTTTCTTTTTTTTGGTTTGTTAATGCAGCAATATTGTTCCCATTTCAATTATAATGTGAACAATGATGCTGCACTAACGATTTTTGTATGCGGTGCGTTTGTTAAAAATCGTGTAATTTTCCCCAAAAAAAAATGTAACGAGACCCCATCTCTAATTTTTTTAACAAGCGCACCCCATACAAAATATAACCGCAATTGCTCGCATGTTAAAATGTGAAAAAAAAATTGTACACGTTGTAAATTATTGAAAATTCATATTTTATTGCATTTTTTGTTATAATAAACAGACAGGTCATGACGTATACATATAATAATGACATATTATGAATCTGCCGAGTCTGACGGAAAGAACGATATATAATATATCTGGGTCATATACTAAAATAAGCCTTCAAAACACATTTAAACATGATGAGCAAAACCGGTAAAAATGACCTCAGCACAGAGGCGGGAAAAGCCTCAGCAGCGAAAGGGTTAAATTTCCAGAATGTTAAGATCAGGTATGTATGACAGATGTTATACTTTAAGATGGCACACAAAATGTGTGAATTTCCAAGATGGCAACTCAACAGGGCATTGTTTATCTATACTTCCTGCACTTCTCTTTAATTCTTTTTTTTAATGACTACTTTTAATCAGTATACATGTTACAAAATGTGCTAACACACTCTGCATCTTCCATTTCTCCTCTTCTCCTTGTATTCTTCCTTCATCCGCAAACACAGCTGTCTCCTCAGGGCAAGTAGAGGGAAATGTGGTGGGATCAGCGCTTCCTTTAACCCGTGTCCCCTTTTCAAATGAGCCTCCTCTGCTGTATTTCCATGTGTCCCTCAAATAAAACGTAGGGGTACCACAGTGTAGCATATCAAGGTGGATTTATAATATTGAAAAAGAAGGGGTACACTCACATTCTTTGGAGTCTCGGTCAGACACCAGATGTTTTTGCAGCCGGTGACAGTATCGGGAGCACCGGATCGCCCTTCAGCATTTGATCTCCTCCTCCGCTCCACAGAATCAGAACCAGGTTTTGTTAAAATCAAAACTTGTGTATTAAATAAATATAAAATTAGATGAATAGGATTAAACAGAGTGACGCCTAAACGCGTTTCGCGATAATCTCGCTTCCTCACTAGGTGTATGTTTTTTTAATAACTACTTTTAATCAGTATACAAGTTACAAAATGTGCTAATACACTGTGCATCTTCCGTTTCTTCTCTTCTCCTTGTTTTCTTCCTTTATCCGCAAACACAGCTTTTCCTCAGGACGTATTCACAAAATTCACAAAATTCTCAATTTCTGTAAAATTCAGAACATAACCTCTTTGAGTACAACAAATTTTTGAAAAGAATATATAGGATAACTGTTAATGTTGCAGCGTTATAAAAGGGAGGGCATTCAATAAAATCTAAATCAATTTAACCACAGCTGACAATTATTTGCTCCTTTTCCTGAGGGCAAATAAAAGCTAAGACACACTCTGAAACAATAATTACAAGGAATGGTGAAGTAAGTCTGCCGTGCAATCGAATAAAAACACCTGCTTTTGATTACTATCTTTGACTCCTCTCTAAGGCTAGGGTCAGACTAACGCATTTTTCGCGTTGTCCGTGAAAAAGTGCGTTCGAACGAATGGACGTATTTTTTCACGGAATACGCGATAGCGGTCATACGATGCGCATTTTCGTCCGTGATTTTGTACGGATCATCAATTAAACCCTTTTCGCGTCTGGACGTTATGTTGGCCGGACGTGTGCAGCGTCTGACGTCTCCCAATCACGAAACACGCCGCTATGCGGACGCAGCGCACTCTTTACGTCAGTAGTAGCGGTTTGACGTTCTAGAAAAAATGCGTTCGTTTGCCACTTGCGTTGCGCGGACGACCGTTCGTGCGGCCATTCTTCGTATGTTACCCGGCATTGGACGTCATTTGCTACTAGCACGGCGGTGATTTCGTGCGGTTAAACGCACGTTAAGAATGATTTCGTCTGACCTTAGTCTTACACATGTTAAAAAACTAGTATAATCCCTGCAGCCTCCACTAGTCATGTGAAGTAATTATAAATCGTCATGCGTCGGATTAACCCTTTCAACTCCAAAACATGTAAACTAGATTTTACAATCACTGATGTGCTAATGGATTTTTCAGGGGTTTAGCGTTAGGAAGGTAATATGGAGGGGACATACATTAAGTCACTACTACTGGTGTTAACGCCATCACTTACTCGCCTGAATGTTACAGTTAGCGTTCACTAGGGAATAGAGCCATTAATACTTTATAATGTCCTCTAGAATGTAGCACCTCTGAGCAAGGTCCACTACACCTTTTGTTCCTATGTTTCACTTAATTTTGTCTCATTCCATTTGGTTACTGTAAAGCATTGCCGAAACTGTTCTTGCTTTATAATTGATGAGAATGATCATGATGATAATAATAATAATAGCTCCTCTGCATTTTTTCTAACCTATAATATGTTTTCTTTGTGCAAAGCTTATATGGCTAAAGATAAGTAAATAGATATATACAGGTATATTCATATATTTGAAGGATTACATTCTAATGCCTGGTCTCAATTTATAATTTCTATATTCCTAAAAAAAAATATGTTATTCTTCACAGGAAGACAAGATGTGGATATTGCGGTGGATGTGTTGGCTTTCCCTTTTACTGTCTGGACATTGTGGCCCTGGAGTTATGATGCGGGTTTCCCAAAAATGGTTAGACTATGGTGAGGCCTGGTATAATAATACACATCACATCATAGGATCATTTATTGGAAGAATGGGGTTACAGAACAACAGCATTTTAGTGGGTAAAATGTTTTTATACTTTTATTAACAGTTCGGTCTGAGGGAACCGAGGTTCTTCGTCATATGCTACTGAAGGACCCTCTTCCAGATATCACTGGCTTTACTCATATGTTTGGTAAAGTTAATTACACAATATCAAAGTAAGTGTTCATGTAGTAAAGTGTAGTGTAGTATGTGTAGTAACTCTTGCTAGTTAAAGGAAGGAGTGACAATTTCTAAATGTTATCTTCACGTCCAGGGTGCTGATAGAGGAGTTTGATGTTCCTCATACCTATGCAGTCCCAAGTCCACCAACAAATGTTAAATTTCTTGTGGAAGATGCAAAAACCAAGGTTTTTGGCCAATGGAAAGTGAAACACTGGCTTGTGTAAGTTTTTAAACTAAAATTGAAGAAGTTTATTTTTTTAAGCTAACATATGAGCTTTTCATTACATATGCTTGTAATCTCAATTTCCCATACAACAGATACATTGTATGTAATTTGCAACAGATAAATACTGAGGACGTACTAGAACTCTGTTCTTTATTTGTACAACAATATAAAATAATAATAATATTAATAATAATTAATATAACATAAGTAGTAGAAATTATCAAAATGTGCGCTAGAACGATGTAATTCTTGAGTGTTGTTTCTTGCCTGTAACCCCTTTGTGACATAAGTCATTTTGGACTTGGGTGCATGGGCCTATTTGTAGGGTGCAGGACACATAATCAATATTAGTCCATTGCCTTCCTTTGTGCAGAATGTTGGTATAATCTGTGATTATGCAAGAATGCTATTGTCTATTGTTTGGTCCTTGTCTATCTGTTGAAAGGATTAACATCCCAGTTACCCTGTCTCAAAAATGCCTATCCGTTTCTGTTTGAATAGGTTGTAAATCTGTTGACTGTAATCTGTTATCCCGATTACCATTGTCCTGCCTCGTTAGACATGTTAAGTAATGTTTGCTTTAATTGTCTGTCCCTAATCAAATGGGGACTGGACTGGAGGGAGGCACAGGAATCTTTCTGGGTAGAACACGGGGGTCCTGCAAGGAAGTGACATTGGTAGATGTGACCCTGTCAGGGTGCAGAGATCTGTCACACCCATCACTACCATGATCATCAAAAGTACCTGCAGTTACACTGAAAGTTTACTCAATTTGGCCCAATTTTCCAGCAATGCAAAGGCATGGGCTTCAGAATGTACCCCCAAAGTTGTAGCAAAGTTTGGACATGACGGCAGAGGTGCTAAAATAGTTTGAACAGTGTGGAATTCCATTTTTCCCTACAAGAGAAAACAGAGCCAAAGCTGTATTATATGGATGCAGTAGCAATTTTTGGCTAGCAGTAACCATCTGCCTTTCAAATAGTGCATACAGTATGAAAACGCGGTTTTGTGATTCTCAAGCACATTTTCACTGTATGGCTTCGGTAAAGTGATTTCCCCTAAAGCCACTAGTTTCTGAAATTGATTTTATGGAAAACCAGGTGGTAGTGATTAGTGAAGGAGTTAATCATAGCTTGAAAATCGTTAGAATGTCCATGGTACTGAATAATAGATGACAAACGTGTAACACTTTTTGTCTTCTCTGGATCATGTTCATGATGTAGGAATGACAATGGTGATTTTAATCTACGGCTTTCTGGAGTTTCCATAGCTGCAGTAATACGGACGTTTAAAGATTCCTCAGGACGCCCATCCGTTCTGCTTTCTGCTTGTCATTCTGAAGTGAAAAATGCAAAAGTTCACTTGAGTGGAGGTGCCAGGTACGTTAAGACACACTTATCACTGCAGAATTCTTAAGAGTAATACATAGAGTGGCAGCTGGTGACTTTTCTAGTTGGTGGGGCACCAGACTGGAAACGTGAATAATTTTAATCATGAACAGCGCTGCGGAATATGCTGGCGCTAATAATATGTCTGTATGGCGCTACTACCTCCAAAATACGTGGACGTTCCCATACATAGGGAATAAATCTTATAGACGTATTCCTATTAACGAAGCAAACAAAATTACGATAAATTTGATTATTTCAAGTGTAATCCACAAATTAGTAACAAGATTTATAATTAAAATATTATTCAGTACAAAAAATCTAGAAGTGAAAAAATATATATATTATTATTATTATTTATTATAAAAAACTGAACCATGACCCTACCCATTGTATTTTATTTTTCCGTTTGTGAAAGAAAAAAATCCTGTTTACTATTGCTATTTAGAGCATTAAGGCAAATGTTTGGTGCATAGCAGATAAGATTCAAGCTTTGGTCAAATTTTTCTGAAACCCATCGAAACTCAATCAGCCAGCAACTGGGTGCTTGATAATAGCTGGTGCCTTTGATTTCCAAGACTTCCCCTTATCAGATTTCTGGACAACAGTCAAAGACATATAATACCACCATCAAATCTTCCAGTCTTATGTCACTCAAGAGCTCCTTACTAACATACCTCAATACAGAATGCACCTGTATACATGTAACATAATGACTATTTTTCTACATATTTATTTTCTGTTAATCTGTATATTTGTGTTGTTTTTTTTTTTAATATCTTGCATTGTATTACTTTGTATTTCTGTAACTGTAACACTTCAATGTTCTTGAACCCAGGACATACTTGAAAACGAGAGAAATCTCAATGTATCCTTCCTGGTAAAATCCTTTATAAATAAATAAATAAATAAATAAAATTATCTTTCTTCTTTTTTTACTCTGCCTAGCAACAGTTGAGGAGACAATGACACTTCTCAAAGGGACATAACACATTTTATCATCAGGCACTTGTTTAATGACACAAAAAACAACAGGAGAAAATGTTATGGTTTAATTTTTTTTCATTGCAAAAAGAATGGTAGGGCACTGCCCCATCTGACCATATGGATGAGCCACCACTTATTTTTTTAGTATTTAGTTTATGTCTTGATAACAGCTGTGTGGAGAACATTAAAAGAGCTTTCTACTTTGTGAGATGCGTGCAGTGGAGCAGGATCAGTGTAATTATTTTTGGGCATGTAGGTTAAGATACATTCCTCCTCAATTTCATTTTATGCCCCCATTTAACAATGCCACAAGTAGAATTTGGGTTTTGGGACAAGTGAGGCAGTGCCTCACCTGCTTATACTGACTGCACGTCACTGCACACCCTAAAAGGAAGAAGCACCAGTAAGCGCAGCGCCAAAACAAACAAGGAGAGCCTACCTTCGGTCAGTGGTTATTAAACGGACCTTGTACAACATTTATTCATTGTAAAACAAAAAAATGGTATAACAAATGTTTTGATACTATGTTTACATTTGTTTTGAGAATCTGATGTTTTTTCTCGTCTCAGCTGGTTGTACAACCTCTTTACCGTGTTCTTGGAAAAGCCAATCAGAAACAGCGTGAACGAAAAGGTATGATTTTGATTAATGCACAAGCTTTGCTTCTGCAAGTTGAACATACACAGCCCTTTTTATGCATTGGCAAACATTAATTCACTGCTACTCAGGCGTTATTAATGCATTAAGTGGTATACATTTGCAAGTCCAAAAAATTTGTTTAATAGCACAAAATGAGTTTAGTATGAAACAAATTTTGCTAATGCACTGATTTGTTTCATCCAACATTTGTATTAAAAAACAATAATTTTGGACGATGAAGATCTATGCTGCAGGGGTTAATTTAGTGGTGGATGGTCAGCACAATATCAGTAATAAATAAATGATTTATTATAGTAATTTAACCCCTTAAGGACGGGAGTAATTTTGCAACTTCGGCGCTGTTTCGCAGTAGAAGTTTGCTGAGCTCATTTTGACCGTTTTTAAACACGGTTTTAAGTCACATATTATTATACCACCCAGAGAAATTAAATATCGTTCTTTCCCGGCAGACTCAGAAGATTAATAATATATCATTATTATATGTATAGGTCATGCCCTGTCAAAATGCAATAACAAAAAATGTAACAAAAAAAAAATTAGAATTTTCAATAAAATTTCAATCATCCACAGTGTGTAAAGTGTTTTTTTTTTTAAATTTTATTATCCGAGCCTTTGCGGTCATATGCTATGGGGTAGATTTGTTAAAAAAATTAAAACGGGGAACCCATTTTTTTTTTGGGGAGAAATTGCGTAATTTTAGCTAAACCCCCCCAAAAAAAAATCATTAGTGAAGCATCATTGTTCACATTATAATTGAAATGTGAACAATAGTGCTGCATTAAAAAAAACACGTTTTTATTTTTTTATTAATAGTTTTTTTTTATTATTTTTATTTTTACACTTTTTACACATTTATTTTACTTTTAACATGGTCATGTTTGATATCATTGGAACGGCCAAGCTCTGGCCTTTCCAGCAATATCATACATGATCCCCTATCTGCCACCGATCAGGAGATAAAGGGGTTCAAAGAACCCCCCTATCTCCTCTATGGGATTTCCTTAGGAAATCCCTTTGCAGCTAGGGGGTTCCCCGGTTAACTGACATCATCGCGCATGGCGCGATGAGTCAGGTGACGCAGGGGGGACCCAGAGGTGGGGGCTGCCATCCAAGATGGCGGTCCCCACCGGAAAAAGGCCACGGTCTTGCACTGATTGGTGCTAGGCCGCGACCTGGCAACTAAGGGGTTAACCCCCTACATCGCTGGAAAGGTCACGCTGTGACCCTTCCAGCGATGCTGGCAACAGCCTCCTAGTCCCCGGCGATGGGAAGATAGAGGGATCCAAAGGATCCCCCCTCCCCTTCAGGCGCTTCCCCTGCGCCGGCGGGGGGGGGGACGCCTGAAACTGACGTCATCGCGCCACCGGCGCAATGACGTCAGTGCGCCGGGAGGAGGGATACAAGCCAATCTGACTCCACGGGAGTCAGAGCAGCGTGGGAGCGACCGGAGGAGGTGATTATCGCCAGAGGGGGGCTGCAAATGCCGAGGACGTATAATTACATCCTGCGGCATTAAAGCCCGCCTAATGCAGGACATAATTGTACATCATGCGGCATTATAGGGTTAAATAAGTATATCATTGATGGTCACAAGGACCCACCATAACCCACTATGACCACACCCAACATTGTGTGGGTGAGGGCATATGACCTAAAAGCCGAGCAGACTCAACACCAAACCAATGGAGTTAAAAAAAAGTAACTTAGCAGTACCTGCTGCCTGTGTGGGGGAGCTCTCACTGGTCCACATGATTCCCATCCATGGGAATTTGGTGGGTTTTAAATGTCAATGGGCCATATTCCACAGCTGGTGTTAACTTAAGCAGAGTTGTTGTAAACTTACCAGAGCCATTATATTGTATGGAGTGGTTAAGTTTATAACAGCACTGGTTAAGTTTACACAAAGATTGGAATGCAGCCCAATGTCGATTGGGCAGGTTTCCAACCCTACCCATAAGTGGCAGGTGAGGGCTTTAACAAAAGTTAGGGTCGACATGTCTTTGTCTCCCTTCCCCCTTCACCCCTCCCATGCATAGACATGAGTGGGAGTGGGCATGCCATTATCCCCCTCACCCCTTAAACCATGGGTGTTGGGTGTTGAGTAATTCACAATGGAGTGGTGGACATATGACCAGCCCCCAACCATGAGCTACAGGTGGGGCTAAAAAACAAGTGGGGCATGTTATGGCATCATTGGTTCACCCATAGGTATTTATTTGGTGATTTATTGCAACATCACACTTACTAAAGAGATGCCTGATGGAGTTTTGCCTAGTTGTACTTGTCTACTTGCAACATTTTCTTTACAATTAATTGAGCTAAAGTGGAGCAGTGCAAATTAAAGCTAAGCCACACTTGACAGCACCTACTAGGGCTAAATGAATGCTGTCCACCCTGTCCCACTGTGACTGATACTGTGATTCTAATTTAACAGATTCGGTTTTAAGGTGTATGGGTAATATATTGGAGAAATACATTTTTATTAGTTTATCAGCTGCACTGTGACTCACAATTAGGGATGAGCCGAACACACCCGTGTTCGGTTCGCATTCAAACTCGAACAATTTCAAAAGTTCGAGTTCGAACTCGAACACGAACCGAACTCAATGCAAGTCAATGGGACTCAAAAGTTCGGTTTTTAGAGTGCCCTCCAAGAGGGCATATATGCAAGATATTTGCCATAAAAGGTGTATGGGGGTCCGGGTAGTGTCCTGGGGGACAGGAAACAAGGACAAAAAGTTTTAAAAAAGAAGTTTTTAAAGGAACAGTGAATTTTCCATAAAATAAGGGTTAAAAATAAAAACGAAAAATTCCTTCAAATATCGTGCCTAGGAGGTCCCCATAACCTGCCCGTGAAGTGGCGGATTTGTAGGATGTATAGAAACATTGCCATCAGAGACCCACACACGACACCTAGCTACCCTTAAGGGGTTAAAATGCACAGGGACTGGCTACTATCCTGTTAGATGAGGGAATGTATTATATGTATAAAGCAAGGTATATATGACAATGGACAGTCAGAGACTCTAGGGACTCAGCTTGTACGCTTTATGATAGACATTTCTAACACAATAATAATTGTATGCTCACATAGGCCCTTCGGGAGAGGTACATGACATACAAATACTGGAATATTACGTTTAAATCTAAGGAGTGTGATAAAGATTTTATTAAGCCCTTGATGACAAATGACGTAACATCTTCATCATTAATGATTGGCTTTACAGAGTCCTGGTCCTTAAGGGGTTAAACAGCATATCAGAGAGGATCATATAGTAGAAATGAACACTTCTTAGAATTCAAAACAAGCACAGTGTTTGTTCATACATGTGCAGGAGCCCCCACCCAGCCTGCAAGCAATGTATCAAATTCTAATTGCTAATTAGAAGCACATGTTATTTCCAAACACTAATTAAACACCTGTTGTTTTATGCCGTTTGAGAACACAGGTCATTTAGAGGTGAGAATCTTTGCACATAGACGACATTAGGTAGTTTTTTAATTCAATATCTAATAAACCGTTGCTTATAATATTCTGCAGTAAAGAGTCTCTTTATTTCTAGATTTTTTAGTATTTTTAAGCATTTTTTTATACTTTTGATTTTTAAAAAAAAAAATCGAACCGAACACGCCAAAAAGTTCGAAGTTCGCGAACCTGCGAATGGCCAAAGTTTGAATCGAACTCCGAACTGATCGAACCGAACAGCTCATCCCTACTCACAATATAGTATTGCCCAGTATGTAAAATGAGCACATTTCTGCACTGTTTACAGGAACGTTCAGTGATTGGCATTTATTAGAATAGTTTTCAACCTAGTGATGATTAAGTTCGAACAGCTTAATTAGATAGGTATGCTTGCCTAATTATTCAGATTTTATTGAGATTAATACCTGTCACACAGACAACCTTTTTAATTGAATTGAATGATCAGAAATACAGATTTTGCCCTTTCTGCTCATGGATCTAGTTTTAACTGTAATATCATAATATTGGGAGAATGTTTTGTACAAAGGTTTTTCTTCGTCCATGAAAATCTCAGATAAACACAAGTTGCTGTGACTTTTTAGGACGCACGACTCTGCTTTTCTTGCTCAATTTGAAAATCCTCAGTCATGGCTTTAATCTTTGCTTATAAATATTTGGATGTAATGTATGCACCTGTCTAATAAGTATGTATCCAGGTCTAACTAGTACTTACTAAATTATAGTGTAAGATGACAAGCCAAATTTCATTAGACCAAGTCATTTCTTTTTAATCCAAATGGGCAAACAGCCAGTCAATGCATAAGTTGACCTTATACCGGCTACAGGATACAATCATCCTCCCAACAATTTGGCTGTTTGCCGACTTGGATGCCAGGTTAAACATATTTTTACCAGACTCCGTAGTGATGCACATGTTTTATTTTTAGCGCAT
This sequence comes from Leptobrachium leishanense, assembly GCA_009667805.1. NCBI lineage: Eukaryota > Metazoa > Chordata > Amphibia > Anura > Megophryidae > Leptobrachium > Leptobrachium leishanense. Next base: position 37,358,384 of record CM019074.1, on the reverse strand, counting down.
AGTGATGCAATGGGAGCGATGAACTCCATTCCAGGTTCAGTAGTTCATGAGTAGATGATGCCCTATCCGCAGGTGTTCCACCGTTCGTTCCTGCTTTGACCACGCCTATTGAAAGGGCTTGCACTTGCCGAGTGATTAGAAGGGCCCTGTGGGCTTAGAATGGAAAACACAGGGATTTATTCCTTTACGTTTTCCTTCATTCGCCTTCAAATGTATGAGTGTGACCCAGATTAATATTTTGCATTTCCTCTATTCCTTTTTTTTCCGTGCCTCCCTTTTACCGTTGGTGTATTATCATTATAAAGGCTGTAAATAAACTCAATCATAAAAAAAAATAGCATAACTTTACCTCGATTTTGGAAGTGTCACTTATTAACTTGGTGGTGATGGTGCCAGAGCATGCATAACTTGTAAGTAAATTAAAATATTCAGCCTTTCTTATCAAACTAAAATGAAAAACCCCCCACAGAATTCATTAGGGGCCCTATTCCAATCTTCGCGCATACGTTTGTGCCAGCGTAAAAACGCCTTAACGCGAGGGGCAAAACCCTTTGCGCTGAACGTCGTATTGCAATGTCAGCGCAACAAACGCACGTATACGTCTTGCGCGAACGCTGCGTGAGCGTAATGTACTGCGTGCGTCCTATACTTAACATTATGAGCGCAAATGCGTTTGTACGCTGGTATGCAGATGGTATTACAATCTATGCGCAAAATTTAACGCACAGCGTTTGCGTGCATAATTTTAACGTCTTTTAAAAGCTGGTGTCAATGGCAAATCTGAACGTCCTGGCCGAAACCAAATACACCAGCCCAAAAAAAAATGCAGCAAAGTATAGTTACACATTCTACGCATACCCAAACAACGTCTACCGCGGGTGAACCTGCGCGAATGCTGCGTGAGCTTACTGTACGTCTCGCGTCCTAACATTTAACATTGTGAGCGCAAATGCGTTTGTGCGCTGGTACGCGGATGGTATTACAATCTATGCGCAGTTTGTAACGCACAGCCTTTGCGCGCATAATTTTAGCAACTCCTAAAAGCTGGTGTTAATGGCAAATTCTATCAACCTGGCCAAAACCAAATACACCAGCCCAAAAAAAAAAACGCAGCAAAGTATAGTTACACATTCTACACATACCCAAACAATAAATTTAAGAAGTTGTGTGTCCATTTATTATTGCTATAGCCTATATGCGCAGATTGACTTTGACAGGTGCAAAAACTTAACGTGAGACAATTGTGGTTCATAATTCTGATTGGCTGAATCGCGTGAAAAAACAGACCGCACACTGATTTCTGCACGCAACGTTGCTGCGCGCGCGTTTGTGCGCATCCGTTTAACGCACGTTATTGCGCGACGGATGAAAAAATGCGCAAGGATTGTAAATCCAGCGTTGATTTACACGCGTTAACATTTAATGCTGGGCGCACAAATTCATGTGTTGCGCGTGCGTTTTAACGCAAAGATTGTAATAGGGCCCTAGATATTTGCCCTAGCTATTGGGTTGTTCCACTTTAATATTAAATGTATATTTAACAATGAATCCCCTTTCTTTTTACTGTTTGATCCCTCTAAAAAAGTCTCCTTCGTTTTATACTTGATAACAAACTCACAAAAGCAGCACCAGTAAAATGAAATTCTTTATTTTCTAAAATGTGTCCCTCAGTTGTGTCCGAGAGTGAATGAAGCTGTCTCCATCCTCCAAAGAGAACTGGCAACTTTCCATGGTGAGCCTCTCTTAAAAACTGCATTACTATATAACCACGTGTTCTTTTGTTTTGCGTAAACAGCAGGACGCAAAGCTAGAAATTCTAAAGTTGCCCCACACACACATAGGGGGTTCTTAAGAGAGCACCGAAATGTCACTGACATTTTGGTGCTCTCTCGTTCCCCACAATACCCGGCTCTTTGGGGAATCAAAGTTCCCCTCCCTGCGGTGAACAGAGAAATATGAAGTTACAATGTGACAGGTATGACCCTATCACCCAGTATCCACAGGCACCCACATTTCAACTGATCCCCTGTATATTTTTCCTGGTATGACCCTATCACCCAGTATCCGCAGGCACCCACATTTCAACTGATCCCCTGTATATTTTTCCTGGTATGACCCTATCACCCAGTATTCATAGGCACCTACATTGTAATCGTTCCCTTGTTTTTTTTTTTTTTTCTGTCATTTCCCCCACCATTTGTTTTGCTAATTTCCTAATTAGCATGTGAATTTTCTGCCCTATTGAGACAGCCCCGCATCAGGTGTTACCTTTATCTGCCTGACTGCAATCAGGCTGCTCTATATACCAGCAAGGACTGGCTCCAACGAGCCCTGGCTCCTGTGCCCATTCCAAGTGGCCATCTTAAGTGGAAGTTTGGAGTTGATTTCCTGGAGTTAAGGGGCCATCTTAACTGGAAGCTTGGAGTTGATTTCCTGGAGTTAAGGGGCCATCTTAAGTGGAAGTTTGGAGTTGATTTCCTGCAGTTATGGGGCCATCTTAACTGGAAGCTTGGAGTTGATTTCCTGGAGTTGCGAGACTGGAGGAAGGAACTGCAAGGTTCTCATTTTACATCGGGTAAACACACGGCTATATTATGCTTTCTCTCACGCTTCTACTTTGCACTTCTGCCTTTCTCCTTAAATGGAACTCCTGCCCCTCTACCACCGACCCCTCCACTATCTGCATCTCTCCCTCCCTCCTCTCGTCCCACGTGATGGCCTCCCATGAGCTCCTTTGTTTCCTCAGAACATGGTCTCCCTCCAACTCTCGTGCTGCCAATCACTCCCACTCACACAAATCCCATTCCCACCTTCTTTTTCTCACCCTCCTGCTGTTACTCTATGCAGGTGACATATCCCCTAACCCTGGCCCCACAACACATCCAATACTTCCCTCTCATCCCATCTCCATCGCACATAAATCACCTCCTGCAAGCCCAACAACCTCCTTCCCATAAACCCACAGCGCCTGTCCTCTTTCTCCTGCTCCCTCTGGAACGCTCGGTCTGTGTGCAACAAACTCACAGCCATCCATGACCTCTTCCTTTCAAACTCCTTCAACCTCCTAGCTTTAACTGAAACCTGGCTAACCCCCTCTGACCCAGCCTCCGTTGCTGCTCTCTCACATGGCGGTCTACACTTGAGTCATACCCCCAGACTGGGTGAGAGAAATGGTGGCGGGGTCGGAATCCTGCTCTCTCCCACCTGCACCTACCAGCATCTCCCTCCACCCCATCCCTCTCCTTCTCCTCCTTTGAAACACACTGCATCCACTTGTTCTCTCCCCTGGCTCTTAGGGTGGCAGTCATGTACCGCCCACCAGGACCAACCTCCCAGTTCTTTGACCACTTTGCTACCTGGCTTTCTCACTTCCTGTCTTCTAGCATTCCATGCCTAGTTCTCGGGGCTTCAACATTCCCATTGATGATCCTTCTGTCCCTGCTGCCTCCAAACTTCTTTCACTCACGTCTTCCCTTGGACTCACGCAATCCTCCCTCCTCCCTACTCACCGCAATGGTCACGCTATTGACTTTGTCTTTTCCAACCTCTGCTCCATTTCTGAGTTCACATGTCGCCCTTTCCCCATCTCTGACCAGTGACCACCACCTTCTCTCTTTCAACCTATTTGGACTTCCTAAACACCCTGCTCCCCCACCCCGCACACACACTCACAGAAATCTACATTCCATGGATCCCCATCAATTCTCCAATCTACTTCACCACCTCCCTCACACCTCATCCTTCACCTGCCCTGATGCTGCCACTGACCACTATAACACCACACTTATCTCTGCTCTAGACACGCTTGCTCCTCTTCGACTCTGTAAGGCCCCACACCGCCAGCTTCAGCCCTGGCACACCCTCCAGACATGCTACCTGCAAAGATGCTCCCACACTGCAGAGCGTGCCTGGAGGAAATCCCGCTCTGAAGCTGATTTTGTTCACTTCAAGTTTATTCTCCGGTCATACACCTCTGCCCTCCACTTGGCCAAACAATCCTTCTTCTCATCTCTTATATCTACGCTGTCCTTCAACCCTAAACGGCTCTGGTCCACCTTCAACACCCTCCTCTACCCACCCACACTTCCCCCCTCAGCTGCCTTCAGCGCTCAAGACCTGGCAGATTTCTTCCTCAGTAAAACTCTAACTATCAGAAGCAACATCCCAACACAAGAAAGTTATCTGCCATTTCCACTCCCAGAAGTCCCCTCTGCCACCCTCTGCTGCTTCCTCCCAGCCACTGATGAGAAAGTCAATTCCTTATTGTCCTCCTCACATCTCACCACGTGCCGCTCGACCCCATTCCCTCACCTCTAATTCCTCCCCTCTCCTCCTCCCTCACCCCTGCTCTCACACACATCTTCAACATATCGCTCTCCACCAGCTCCTTTCCATCCGCCTTCAAACACTCGCTAGTTACCCCTTTACTAAAGAAACCATCCCTCGATCCCAACTCTCATCCAACGACCGTCCTGTATCCCTGCTTCCCTTCTCATCTAAGCTCTTAGAAAAACTAGTCTTCAACCGCCTCTCCCTCTTCCTGTCATCCAATTCCCTTCTTGACCCCCTGCAATCTGGCTTCCGTCCCCTACACTGAACCGAAACTGCCCTCACCAAAGTCACCAACGACATCCTAACTACTAAAAAACATGGCCACTATTCTATTCTCATCCTGCTTGACCTCTCGGCTGCTTTTGACACTGTTGACCATCCCCTCCTTCTACAGACCCTCAGCTCTCTTTGTCTCGGTGACACTGCACTCGCTTGGGTTGACTCCTATTTATCCAACAGGTCCTTCTCTGTGTCCTTTGCTGGTAACTCCTCCTCTTCATTACCCTCTTTCTGTTGGTGTACCTCAAGGCTCTATCCTTGGTCCTCTGCTCTTTTCCATCTACACCTCCTCCCTTGGCAAAATCATCAACAGCTTTGACTTTAATTACCACCTCTACGCTGATGACACTCAGATCTACCTCTCTACCCCTGATATCTCTCCCCCTGTCCTTTCCAAAGTCAGTGACTGTTTATCTGGCATCTCCTCCTGGATGGCCTCTCGCCACCTAAAGATCAACATGTCCAAGATGGAGTTCCTACTTATTCCTCCCTCTAATGCCTCCCCACCTCCTGACTTCTCTATCACGGTGGAGGGTATCACCATCTCCCCATCAAACCAAGTTCACTGTCTTGGAGTTACACTTGACTCTGCTCATTCCTTCATCCCCCACATCCAGTCTCTTTCCTCCTCCTGCTGATACCAACTGCGTAATATTTCCACAATTTGGCCATTTCTTACCACTGTCACCACAAAACAACTCATACATGCCCTGGTAATCTCCCGATTTGACTATTGCAATAATCTCTTATCTGGCCTCCCTCTCTCCGCCACTCCCCCTACAATCCATCCTGAACGCCTCTGCCAGGCTAATCCACCTCACCCGCCGCTCTGTCTCTGCCGCTCCCCTCTGCGAGTCCCTTCACTGGCTCCCCATCCACTGCAGAATTAAGTTCAAAATCCTTACCCGGACCTACAAAACCCTCACTTAATTCAGCTCCCCACTACCTGTCCTCACTAATCACCAAATACACCCCAGCCCGCTCCCTAAGGTCAAACAGCGACCTGCGCCTAGCGTCTCCCTGCATCATCTCTTCCCATGATAGACTGCAGGACTTCTCATGGGCAGCCCCCATTCTCTGGAATGCTCTCCCTCGTATGGTCAGACTTTCCCCTAACTTCTCTTCCTTCAAACGCTCCCTTAAAACATTCCTATTTAGGGAAGCCTACCACCCAACTCACTGACGCAACCATCAATCACTCTCAATTTGCAGTCCTCTCCTTCTGTTTCCAACCCCAACTCTTCTTGATTGTGAGTTCCTACGGGAATAGGGCCCTCATCTCCTCCTGTACTGTTTGTCAAATGTTGTTCAATGTATTGTAACCCTGTCTATACTGTGCCTATTGTACAGCGCTGCAGAATATGCTGGCGCTTTATAAATAAAGAATAATAATAATAATAAGTCTTATGGAAATATCCTTTTTTAGCAAAATTTACTCCTTACCCTTACTTCTAATCCTAACCCTAAAGCTTCCCTTTAAGGCAGGATTCAGTAAACTTTGCTAGTATCCAGATATTTCGGAAGGGCATTTCTCATGATGCTCATCTAATAATTAGGATAGCAGAGTCTCATGGGAAATGTAGTTCTAAAATGCCTGGTAAGCGTAACCCAGCAGCGTTCATTTTGAACTTTTTTTTACACGTCTTTACTGTCCGCAACCTTAAGATGCATCGTTCTCATGGAATACCGATGGGAAGTGATAGATTTCTTTGGAATCGTGATACTGTATAAGGTTAGAGAGTTATTATGTCCAATCTTTAAGCTATCTTATAATTTTTCTGCTCAACCACTGAAATTGTCTTTTCTCATTTCAGCGACGTCCCGGCTTGATGCAAAACATGAAATTGATTATTCTCTGATAAATCCTCCACAAGTAGAGGAAACATACATAGATCTGGATCTGAAGGTAATGTTAGTAAATAATAATAAAAAAAAAACATGATTATTAACAGGGGCCAGGTCCTAAAAAAAATAAGTGTGGGAACTCATCTATTTTTCTGTCCATTCCAGTTTTAAAGATTACTGGGAGCCGCAGCAGCTGCAGCACTTCTTAAGGCATGCCATTCCTCTGGCAAACACTGAGAAATTGTCATTCCCATGCCTTCCCAATGTATTTAAATCCAGGACATACCTTTAAAAATAGGTAGATTTATAAAATTGTGTTTATATAGAAAGGTATTTCAGTTTCCCAGTTTATCAGCCACAAGGGAACTAAGTTCCTCCTGCTAATATAATGAGGGAACTGCGTTCCTTCAGGACTTGACCCTTGATTATTATCTTGTAATATTGTCAATTTATTTGAAAATTAATAATGACAAGCCAGGGGTCAAAACGAGCAGACATGCATGGGAGTGCAGTTCCTTCGTTATTTTAGCTGAATCGACTGAATTCCCATTGTTCCTGCGCACTATAAAGCATGTATATGTCTTTACATTAGTATGTTTTGATGTGAAATCGTAATAAATATTATTTATGGTACATTTTACATAAAAATTCAACCTTTATATAATCAAATTAATCTGAAATTATAGTGAGTGGTGCGTTAAGCGAGAGATTACTTTGATAATTGGGATGCAGAGATCTTGACTTTCCCACACTTCTTTTTTTTAGGACTTGGACACTGAGACAAGAAGTATGATATATTGTGTATATAGCCTTACTAAACATAGGTGCTATCATAATTGTAGTTCAGAAAGGTAATAAGCTGTAAGGCATGCATAAAGAGGCATCTTCTAGAGGAATTGTCCTCTTTTAGGTCTCTAGATGCTGTAGACACTCGCTGTAGATACTCGAGTATAACGCTAGATTTTGGTGACACAAATTTACCGTAAAATTGGAGGGGTCGCGGTATATTCAAGACCTCTGCATCGCGTGTTTAAAAAAAAACAGTAGTCTCGTTGAAGTGAATGCGGGCTCCCTGATGCTTGCAAACACTTCAGGAACTCCTGGATTCGGGAGAGGTGGGATCCATCAAGGCCAGATGACACGCTTGGTTTAAGCCAATCATTAACCTCGCTTGCCTCTGCCGGCCATCTAATCGCTAGTAAAGAAGACGGGTGGCCGGTGGTGGCTTCATACTTGGTAACAACTGCAATCGTTCTTGAGCAGAACACCCTGGCCTGAGGGGTAGCCTGACTGTGTTAAGAGAGCCTGGAAGGATCTTAATTGTTTACCGATACAGTAAAATTGTGTTCCTCGCGTTATATTCGAGTCTTGAGTATTCTCTCATTTCCATAATAAATCTCTATCCATCGCGTTATATTCGGGTCGCACTATTCTCGAGTATCTACGGTGCATTTTTTTTTTACTTATTTGGTTTATGATAATCAGTATGGAAATTGGATGTTTCTGATTATTTGCATGCGCATTATGGGGCAGGCGCTGAATTAGTGCCTGCCCCATAATATAATATAGAGCTAAAATGGAGATGCTAAGGGGAAACCTGCAGGTGCAGGTTTTCCACCGTAGCGTCCCCGTTTTAGCGGCAGTATAAAATACTGACTATATTGTTTTATAATATGTTATTGTAAAGCACATGTAATCTAGTTACATGTTATGATAGTGGTAATGTTCCTCTAATGAGACTCTTTAAAAGGATACTGGGTGCAGAACTCGCTCTCAATGTAACACATACAGGATTATTCAAAGAAATTCGAAAAGTCACCGCACGTTCGGTGACTTTTCGTTCCCTGCACTTTGGGGCGATTCGGCGTTCCTATTTTGCCGACCCTGCGGTGTATTCAGCAAGCACCGCAGGGCCCCCGTAGTGCATTGAGAACCCGCTGCAAACCCCCGAACACTCGCCGCAAACCCGCTGAATACTCACTGAACACTCACCGAAAACCGCAGAAACAGCTGGCTTAACCCACCGGAGAAACCCGACTAGCCGCTGATCACAGCACCGAGCAGCCGCCGGAAAACGCTGACACTCAGACGAACGAGGAGAAAAAAACAAAAAAAACAGTACGCTTGAAAGTTTCAAAATTGAAAGACTGTTTGCAAAAAAACTACTAAACGAAAATGTCTGGAATTTACACATAAGATCCAATGAATGATAATAAAAAGGTCTGTTACAGAAAAGTGAAAAATCGATGTAAAAAACAAAACGGAAAAAAAAGTGTGCCAAAAAATTCCTAAAAGATCTTAAAAAAAATTATGAATAAAGAGACTTTTTACTGTAGAATATAATAATAAACGGTTTATTAGATATTGCATTAAAACAGGAATATTTTTAACATTGAAGCCTATGGTATTCTCCTGAATAAACCTGTCGAATGAGACCACCGAACAGCAGGGCATTTCGGCAACTTTTCTCTGCTGTTCGGTGTTCTCTGAATAGACAAAGCATTACTTCTGTATGGGGATTTCACTGCCCTCACACAGGCACCGTACATGCAGGCAATTCGCCAGTATTTGGCGAATTGCCTGCTCTCTGAAAAGTCGACTGGCCCCGAAGTGGCACCGTACACTGAATTTCAGTGTCCGGTTACATTTCGGGGCCAGATCGACTCTCTTTGAATAACCCCGATAGAGGATAGAGCCCTAGCTCTTCTAGCTTTTCATCAACCACCCCAACAAGGAAAAAGAAAAAAAACAGAATCCGTCACTGCTGTTCCAAACTAAAATCAATCTTGCAAATGACAGTTTATAGAAATATAAGTATCCATACGCCCCCTCAATTGCAGATCACTAGGATGAGTCGCCCTCTTGTGAAAAGGACTGCTCCTGTCTGTGCTCTTTTATAATTTTGTGACAAAATTTGCTTGTAGGATATAGACTAGTGTGAAGAATAGCGTCTGCTTCATATTATTATTGGTGTCATCGCTCCCTCTTGTGGCCTTTTCACTAACCTCACCCTTTGGCACACATTCTTTTTTTAATTTTGTTAGTTTGATGTTTTATGTTCTTTCTATAGATTTATTATTCTTAAAATCTTTCAAAAACATTCAGTTCATCATCGCTTGCTATTTGGTCATAACCAAGTCCCTCCAGTACACTTAGGCACGTGTAATCACTATAGGAAAAGTTGGCAAATCCATGAAATTAACAGGGTTATTCAAAGAGATTCGAAAAGTCACCGCACATTCGGTGACTTTTCGTTCTCTTCAATACGGTTCCTTTTACCGATCCCATTTCGGTGACCCTGCGGTGTATTCAGTAAGCACCACAGGGTCCCCGAATTGCAGGGAAAAGCTGCCGCACACCCGACGAAAAGGAACCGCAAAACCCGGCGAATGCATGCCGAAAACACGCGAAAACATCTGCATTAACCCACCGAATACCACGGAAAACCCGAGCAGGAGCCGATCACACGCAGCCAAAGCCTCTGGAGAAAGCCGACACCGCAGAAGAGGCAGTGAATAAATTAGGAAAAGCAGTTTGCATGAATGATTGAAAAGTAAAACGCTGTTTGCAAAGAAACTACTGAGCGAAAATGTCTGAAATTTGCATATGAGGTCCAGGGAATGATAATAAAGAGGGCTGTTACAGAAAAAATAAGTAAACTTAAAAAAATATTTAAAAAAAAATCGGACTTTTAAAAAAAATAAAAAATTCAGAAAAATGCTTAAAGTATCATAAAAAATCTATAAATAAAGAGACTCTTTACTGCAGAATTTTATAATGAACCGTTTATTAGATATTGAATTAAAACAGGAATATTTTTAACATTGAAGCCTATGGGATTCTCCTGAATAAATTTGCCACATGAAACCACTGAATGGCAGGGCATTAGGGGAACCTTTCACTGCTGGTTTGTGTTCTCTGAATAGCCGAAGCAGTGCTTTTCATGGGGTTTTCACTGCCCTCGAACAGGCACCGAACAGGCACCGTATGTGCAGATAATTCACCAGGATTTGGCGAATTGTCTGCTCTCTGAATAGCCGAATGGCCAAGAAAGGTAACCGAACGCTGATTTTCAGCGTTCGGTTACCTTTCTCAAGCAATTCGGAGCTCTTTGAATAACCCTGTTAGTTACTGGTTCTTCAGCACTCACCCAAGCCAACAGTTAAGAATTATGACTCGGCATTATCTTGGTATGAAATAATTATAATTATTAAATATATATTTAATATTTCATATTAAAATATTAAAGAATAATAAATAATTATGAAATTAAAAGGGTTATTCAGGAAGCACCTGTGATTCAATTCAACAGGTTTAAACAGGCGAATTCCATAGAATTTAATGTAAAACAATATTATTGTTTCTATTTAATTTTTTTATTCAACCATTTATTCTTTTCATACCCAGCAAATCATATTTTCATTTATTTATATTTTGGAAACATTTTTGTATTTTTTATATGTTTTTAGACAAAATTTTTGATTCACAATTTTTTTTAAAAGGTGTTTTTTTTTATCCTTTTACAGACCTATTCATAATTTTTTACAGGACCTTTTTATTATTTAGAACCATTTTAAGGCATTTTTATTGGTTTAAACACCTATTTGAACAATAGCAGAGTTCCGTATATTTTATTTCTGCAGTCCGGTGGTGTTCGGCAGTCACTTTGGCGCTCTTCAGCACATTCGGTGGTTAGTTCAGCGTTCGGCAGCGGTCTTCAGTGACTCCATCTTTGGTGATCTTCAGTGAGCCTGAGGTTCATAGTGAATTCACCGCAGGGTTGGCAAAATGGAATCGCTGAAACGCTTCAAAGTGCGCTGAACTAGAAAGCATCAAATGGTCGTTGAAATTTCAGTGCTTTCAGAATAACTCCATAAATATTTATATTTCTCTGCTGTTTTCCTAAATGAAAGTAAAAATGCAGCTAGATGTTCATGTTCCTATTGTTTTGTTCAATCAGGCTTTCTATACTAAGCAAGCAAAAACATGGTTTATGAGGGTCGTGAAAACTGGCAACAACAGTAGTGGCCTGTCCTACTAGCTCAGGTCTCATTTGGGTTTAGCTCCCTGGTGACATTACAGAGCCGACTATACCACTTGGAAATCAGAATGTTATCACCCAAAAGTGCACGCAAAAATAAAGTACTAAGCCAGACTGCCTGGGACCTATCACTCCATACAGTCAGGTCCAGAAATATTACGACATCGACACAATTCTAACATCTTTGGCTCTATACACCACCACAATGGAGTTGGTATGAAACAAACACAATGTGCTTTAACTGCAGACTGTCAGCTTTAATTTGAGGGTATGTACATCTAACTCAGGTGAACGCTGTAGGACTTACAGCAGTTTGCAGATGTGCCTCCCACTTGTTAAGGGACCAAAAGTAATGGGACAATTCGCTTCTCCGCTGGTCCCTTAAAAAGTGGGAGGCACATCTGCAAACTGCTGTAAGTCCTACACCGTTCACCTGAGTTGGATGTACATACCCTCAAATTAAAGCTGACAGTCTGCAGTTAAAGCACATTGTGTTTGTTTCATTCCAACTCCATTGTGGTGGTGTATAGAGCCAAAGATGTTAGAATTGTGTCCATGTCCCAATATTTCTGGACCTGACTGTATAGGTTTTTTCTTTTAAAATAACAATAATAATTTTTAAGTTATTTATGTTCCTATAAAACTAAGCGTTACCATTTTTATGTACTTTATACCAATTTTGCGGCTCCTTATTACCGGCTCTAATGTAAAAAATCCTGTTATTTCTACTGTATATTTGTTTCCGGCTTTTCATGTTTATTAAAGTTGTTAGTTCATAATATTCTAAATGAAAGTTTAGTATCAACACATTTCTCCTCATTTTAGGGATCTGTTCACCCAATCGGATTGTCTCAGTATGATAACCCTCCTGACATCCATATCGACTTACCCAATGGAAGGGCGTCTATGATTTACGTCGGACTGACTGAATACTTCTTTAATTCTTTAGCAAAAAACTACTTCAACTCCGGTGTTCTAAAGATAAGCCTCACACATGAGCAGGTGAGAGAAAGATGAGAAATAGAGTCTTCTGGACTTAGTTCTAGATACTTTTAACTATCCATTGTGATTTGTCTTGTTGAACCTGTTTTATCAATACCCTATTCAACAAATGTCCCCTAATTTTAATGGATTTATATCTTACCCCCAAATTTTCACACTATTGACAGTGTCAAATTCTGTGGTACCATTTATTTGTTTTTCTTCCTGTAACACCATGACAATATGGACAGTTGTGCTTTCAATAGGTCCATCGTTTTTGACTCTGCGGGCCATATTACATTAATGGCGCTAAACCGGGGATGCTAATGGGGAAAACCTGCACCTGCTGGTTTCCCTCTATTGTCCCCGTTTTAACACGATATTACAGGGCAGGTGCTAATTTAGCAGTCTGCCCAATAACACAGTGCAACCCTCCATGGTACTCGCAGTAAAGCTTCCGTGCCGCCGAGAGTATCACCTCCAGGAGTCTATAGGACTCCATGAAGGGCTCTGTTGCCAGGCCGCAAGCCTTGGATGATCTCGCTCTCATGCTTTGCGGAACAGCCAACACCTCCTTTTTACTGGCATTGTTATTATATAATTTTAAACTGAATTGCCTGAGGAACTGTGTAATTATCCTCCACAAATGGGTTAAAGCACAGTCTCCTGTTCCAGGTTCTGTTGTGTTGACTGTTCCGTAAACTATCTTATGGGGATTTCAAGCGAAGAACAAGGCATGGAAGTCACTTCACCTGCTTATGAAACATGGGTCTGAAGGGTCTACGAGATGGATCTACACACTGGTACACAACACAGTTTAAGAAGTCAATCCATATTTTGTTGAAAATCCTAAAGAAGCAGATCCAGGAATTTCCAGAACAGAATCTAATCCTGATGACCATCTACTGCCTTACCTGCCCAGATCCACCACCAGAAGGGTAAGACACCACCCAAACAAGGGTGTCATACGTTATTATCCCGAGAGCCAAGAACAAGCGGGCTCAGTTCTACGTGAACACTTTATATTTATATTATGGTAAGAGTGCATCTATAAGAAGAGACACTTGCCCTACGATTGTCTCTCTACACTTCTCCCTGCTTTCCCTTGAGGAGGAAGTCAGCAGCTGATCAGAAGGATGGTGCCATCCCGGGAATAGGCACAACACAAATAATACAGACCCAATTTATATATAGGCTCTGGAAAATGTGAGTGTACACATCTAAAGAACCTTAACCCACTAATTTCTGCTATTGTAAAACTGTATTGCACTATTATGTCTGTATATCTTTTTTCCCGGGGTGATATTGACTGTTAATTGATTTGAAGAAACACTTGAGTATTACTTGTTTTATTCTCTGTGCATTTGTTTTGTGCATGAATTTAATTGCCATTTGCAAGTTATATTAAACACAAAGGGCAACACTGTCACGTCCAGGTTGCGCTAGGCAGTATACACTGTTCATGTGCCCAGATCCTAGTGATGTTGGCCCAGTTTGCAGTATGCAACATCTGATCAAACAGTGACATATTGAATTGATCTCTATGAATATGCTTGTGTCTCTTCTCCTCCATCATTGAAAATATGTTTATATTTGTCAAAGTCTTGTAAGATCCTCATTGAGTTCCTCTCTTCGCAGTTTCCTCATGCCTTCTGGTTGCGCACCGAAGGATATGTCACCATCATTCCAAAGGTATGCTATTTTTACAATTCCAGCACCTTCCAATGTCTTGTTTTGTTATAAGTAGAATACTGTGTACACTTCAGAATGAAACTTTAAATACACGTTGGATGTGTTATCCTAGACATTTATCCCCTTGTGAAGTAAAGTTCCCCTTTATTGTCCAGGTGCGTTTTGGCCGCAACATCCTATCAGTGGCAGGATATTGCATCTGTCATGCATATCATTGTGATATCTCATACCGTGATGAGATATTGCAGCCAGTAATTACCCAGTTTCAGGGTGTCCATTGCCATCTTTCCGACTTCTTGGGTGGTGCTTTCTTTGGACTGTTGTGCAGTACTGATTGTCTCTCAGCCATTGGCAGTCAGTTGGGGAGCATAGTTTGATTGGAGGATTGTCCTATCAATTTTCCTATATTGGAGGGATGGCTCTCTGCTGAAAGACATTACTGCCCCCACACAAAAGCGAGTGACAGAAAAGCTGTAATAGCAAATAATTCCTTTTTTTTTCAAATCAGTCAGGGTAATTCAAAGTGATCCGAATTGCTTGAGAAAGGTAACCGAACGCTGAAAATCAGCATTCGGTTACCTTTCTTGGCCGTTCGGCTATTCAGAGAGCAGGCAATTCGCCAATTCCTGTTCGAAGGTGCCTGTTCGAAGGCAGTGAATCCCCATAAAAAAGCACTGCTTCGGCTATTCAGAGAGCACAAACCAGCATTGAAAGGTTCCCCTAATGCCCTGCCATTCGGTGGTTTCATGCGGCAGATTTATTCAGGCGAATCCCATAGGCATCAATGTTAAAAATATTCCCATTTTAATTCAATATCTAATAAACCATTCATTATAAAATTCTGCAGTAAAGAGTCTCTTTATTTATAGATTTTTTAGGATATTTTAAGCATTTTTTTTTTTTTTTTTAAAAAGTCAGATATTCTTTAAGTTTACTTATTTTTTCTGTAATAGACCTTTTTCTTATTATTCATTGGATCTTATATGTAAATTTCAGACATTTTTGCTCAGTAGCTTCTTTGCAAACAGTGCTTCACTTTTCAAACATTCAAGCAAACTGTTTTTCTAATTTATTCACTGTCTTCGTCTGCGGTGTCGGATTTTTCCGGCGGCTTCGCTGCGTGTGATCGCTCCTGCTCAGTTTTTTCCGATGTTTTTGGTGGGTTAATCCAGATGTTTTTGCGTGTTTTCGGCGTGCATTTGCCAGGTTTTGCAGTTAGTTTTCGTCAGGTTTGAGGCGACCTTTCCCTGCAATTCGGGGACCCTGTGGTGCTTGCTGAATACAACGCAGCGTTGCCGAAATGGGATCGGCAAAACAAACTGAATTGAAGAGAACGAAAAGTCACCGAACGTGCGGTGACTTTTCGATTCTCTTTGAATTACCCTGTATGTGTTATTCTTTGCTTTTTAAAATGATTTACATATTATAATAAATCTTTTACGTAGGCTAAAACTGCCTGTAATATAAGTTTTACTTTTTTCTGTGAAATGTCCTTTAGTGTGATAGTAATTTTCCATTCAAGTATTGTTATAGTTTTTCTTCTGCTTTCTGTCCCAGATAAAAAGCTACTATCCTACATCTCAGGCTATGGAACTTATTCTGACAGCTACAAAGGCTCCTGTGGTTACCTTAACCCCACATAATATCATCTTGGAGATGACAGGTTCTTTGCAAGGGATGGCTATCATGCCTTATTTAATCACCAATGAAATATTTTCAGTTGATATGGTATGTTTTTTTAACTCATCAAATTTTTCTATAACCAATGTCCAATCTACTGAAGAATTGTTTCACATATTGATATCACTAAAAGCAAAGGGGCAAAATTCACAAATGTCAGACCTTTTAGGCTGGCCGTCCACTGGGTCCATATTTGTGAGACTAACAAGTCACCCGTACTCGTTACACTAATCCCACAACACAGAGAATAATCAACCCTCTTCCACTGCCTCCAACTTCCAAAGGACGACTTCAGCTGACTTTGTGTGACTACAACAGACTAGCGATCTTTCCCATTTGAATGGGATTTGTCTGACGCGGAGGAATGACTTGTACAGAAAACATGAAACAAATGCCCTGATTTTCATTGGTTCAGTTCGACAGGTAAAACAGGCGAATCCCACAGGATTTAATGTAAAATAATATTTTCAGTTTTATTTTTTTTAACTGTTTATCCTTCTCATTTTCAGCAAAAAGTCTTTTTATTCATTTATTTGTCAGAACATCTTTATGTATTTTTTTAAAGACATTTTTGATTCCCAATTTTTTTTTAAATATTTTTATTCTGTAACAGACCTTTTTATTCTTTTTTTAAAAGACTCTTTAACATGCATTTTATTTGCTTAACACCTATTAGAAGAACAGCAGAGTTCCATTTTTTACTTTTCCTGCAGTCCGGCGTCTTTTGGCTGCGTCTTTTATTCTTGCGTCCAGTGAACTTCGGCAGCATTAGGCGGCGTTTCGCGGTCTGTCCGTCAGGTGATCTGGGTCGTCCATAGTTGCTTGCAGTGGATGACCCAGATCGTTCAAAAAAAGTGCCCCTAGTCGGACGGCCATGTCAGTCATTCGACTAAGGACCTAGTGGATGGCCGGCCTATTGCGATCTTATTCAGTATAGGATGAAGGATGAATTGGATATTGTATAACTATTATATACAAAACCTGAATGACATGTGGTCAACTGAAAACCATATTGGTACTTATAAATTATGATATTTTTTTATTTAAATAATTAAGTTTGATTCCCAGTTATCTATTCTTCACTGTTTGCTGTTTAGTGAATATAATTTAGTGGCTAATTATATTTTTATCTTCTGCAGGATTCAATTTTTAAAATGTGTTGATCATTGAAATAAAAAAGAAACCTGAGCCGTGTTGAAATCAAAACATCTAAAATATTCATATTGTATCCGTACAGAAGATATGTTTTCACATGTGGGCATTCTCTTTTCTTTTATTGTTCTTTACTTTCTTCTTTCCCTTCTTCTTATTTTCTTTTCATCCATATATTAGTGCTCCTATTTATCCTATCAATTTATGCGACACCAATGAATTTCTCTCCTATTTCTTGCAGACAGCAACTCTTATATCTGACAAAGTGCATCTGTCAGACCTGAATCTGGAAGTCTCCTTTGTCAGTGAAAGGTAAACTAGTCATTACAGAGACAGTGGAAATTGTGATGCAGTATAGTAACAGTGTCTACTGTTTCTCCTTGTGTTATGATTTAGGGCTATGGATACTTTTATGGTTAGGGTTACTGTTTCTGCTTGTGTTATGATTTGGGCTGAGGATTCCTTTATGGTTAGGGTTACAGTTTCTGCTTGTGTTATAATTTAGGTCTAAGAATAATTTTATGGTTAGGGCTTCTGTTTCTGCTTGTGTTATGATTTAGGGCTAAGTATACTTTTATGGTTAGGGTTACTGTTTCTGCTTGTGTTATGATTTAGGGCTAAGGATACCATTATGGTTAGGGTTTCTATTTCTGCTTGTGCTATGATTTAGGGCTAAGAATAATTTTATGGTTAGGGTTTCTGTTTCTGCTTGTGTTATGATTTAGGGCTAAGGATTCTTTTATGGTTAGGGTTACTGTTTCTGCATGTGTTATGATTTAGGGCTAAGGATACCTTTATGGTTAGGGTTTCTATTTCTGCTTGTGCTATGATTTAGGGCTAAGAATAATTTTATGGTTAGGGTGTCTGTTTCTGCTTGTGTTATGATTTAGGGCTAAGGATACTTTTATGGTTAGGATTACGGTTTCTGCTTTTGTTATGATTTAGGGCTAAGGATACATTTATGGTCAGGGTTACTATTTCTGCTTGTGTTATTTAGGGCTAAGGATAATTTTATGGTTAGGTTTATTGTTTCTGCTTGTGTTATTATTTAGGGCTAAGGATAATTTTATGGTTAGGGTTTCTTTTTCTGATTGTGTTATGATTTAGAGCTAAGAATAATTTTATGGTTAGGGTTTCTGTTTCTGCTTGTGTTATGATTTAGGGCTAAGGATACTTTTATGGTTAGGGTTACTGTTTCTGCTTGTTTTGTGTTGAGGGTTAGGGATACCGTTAGGGTTACTGTTTCTACTTGCATAATGATTAGAGTTACTTTTAGGGTTACAGACCCGTTACTATTTCTGCTTGTTTTATGTGTTGGGTTACTACCTCTGATTGTTTAACGATTTGGGGTATGGTTAGGGAATTTGCATTGCACAGTGATTAGAATTGTGTACAGTCATCCAAATCAATCTGATCTGGTTATATTTTCTGGATTATATTTCTATGGAAAAAGCCCTAGTGGCATCCTGACTGTTTCTTGAAGTCACAGTCTTCAAATAATTCCACACAGATCCATAAATATAAAAAGAGAAGGAAAAAAGAATGAAGACATTAAACAATGTTCCTTCCCCGGAGAAACACTCACTTTTTTTGGAGCCTTAACATGCATGGCTCCCTTATTTCAGCAAGATATCAATAGGGGTGATCTCTCCCCTCTTTCCATGGATGGTGCCTAGACGATATATGCCATAACATAAACAGTACATGCAGAAACATAAACATAAATACCTGCAGGACTTTTTTCATAGAGGTATTTTTTTCTGTATGAATTATCACATTTCTCATAAGGGTGTTGTAAACTGTATGTATGCACTATTGAACTCGTGATTGATATATTGTAGTTACACTTAATGGGTGCAGTCAAAGCTGTTGTTCATATAGGGGGTTATTCAGAGAGAAACGATATGTCGGTGACATTTTGGTGCTCTCCCGTTCCCTGCACTTCAGGGAAATCAAATTTCCCCACCCTGAATTCAGAATTCACCGCAGGGTCCCCGAAGTGCACGGAACTGACCCGAAAATCCGCCACAAAACCGCAGCAAAAACACATAAAACATGCTGAACACGTCCATAAAAGCCAACGAGCTACTGAACACAGCACAGACCAGCCGCCGGGAAAAGTCGACAAGCTGACAAACGGGGTAAACGGAAAAAAAAAAAGGATTGAAAGTCTCAAAATTTAAATGCTGTTTGCAAAAAAAACTACTGAGCGAAAATGCCTGGAATTTACATATAAGATCCTATTAATGATAATAAAAAGGTCTGTTACACAAAAAACACTTTTTTTAAAAAATAAATTGCTGAAAAATTCCCGAAAAATGCCTAAAAGATCCTAAAAAAAATCAATAAAGAGACTTTTTACTGCAGATTAAAATAATAAATGCTTTATTATATATTGAATAAAAACGAGAATATTTTTAAGGTTAGAATCCTTAGACAGGACCCAACATTGGCAGAGTTTCTTCCAGAAAAACCCCGATTTGTCTGTAGGGGAACAGGGAACCTTAAGAAGGCAATTACCAGAAGCGAATATCCAGCCCAAGCAAGCATTAAGAAAGGATACTTCCAGATAGAGAAGGGATTCCATGGCTGTGGCAATTGCCTAAGTTGTAGGAGCACGGGGAACAAAAAAAGAATCATTAAAGAAGTGGACCATAAAAGGGGAAAATGGAAAATCCGCGACATCTTGACCTGCTTCTCCAAAAATGTCCTGTATCTTCTAATCTGCCCTTGTGGTCTCAAGTACATTGGGAGGACAACCAGAGCCCTCAATGTGAGAGTCAGAGAACACATCAGGAATATATTGAAGGGATTAGAAACGCACAGCGTACCTCTACATTTTAAAAAATCACACAACTGCGATCCCAAGAACCTCGAATTCCTAGCTCTCAAAAAAATCCATCCGCAAAGAAGATGGGGAGATGCAATCAAATTATTAGGCAAAGAAGAGATGAGACTTATATATGAATTTGGAACCCTACACCCCGCCGGTCTCAATATGGACTTTGAAATCTGCCATTTCCTCTAAACATCATGAACCAGACAACCCACTTCACCGGATCACACACAGCATATATATAAAAAACATTACATAACTTCTCATTTCAACAGGACACCATCCCAACCCCTCCTGTAAAGACCACACATACTAACCATATGTACGAATATCTAATGTATGTGAACGAAGTAATTGTGCCCTTACCCGAATGGGACACGATTTCATGCACTTTACCCAATATATATGCAATACAGGGAATGTGCAATATTATTTACTGTATATACCACATTCCGCATTGAAGCGCCACTATGCACTTATATCTCTGATAAGCATCCAGTATGGAATTCTACACACCAGTGTAGCTATTCACTTTAGATAAAAAGTACTGTCTGCAGGGTTTGAGATGGAGGTGGACCACCCTACCCCTCCCTCCCCCTACTTTGGCGAATTTTATATTTTAAACATGTACCTTGTCCAGATGTGTAACTATGGTTTTTCTACACTTAGCCCATTTTCCGGGTTTTCAGACCTACAGGCACTCTTTTATCAAACATATGTTTTAAATTATTCTATGTAAAAACGCATGATGGTCCCTCAAGAAGAACACAACGAATACCCCTCACTTGGAGGAAGAACACAGTGGGAATAGAGAACAACCAGGATGATGTCATCACCTGGGGACGAAAAGACGCACCCACAGCAGAACGGATCTTCGCGCATGCGCACGAGATCCAGAAAACGAAAGTGAAAGACTCGCGCCTTTTTTCCTCTGTATAAATTCCTGTGTTACAAAAAAGATTCTATCCAACTGATGAAGCTAGTGGCAACCTAGCGAAACGCGTTTTGGAAGACTCTTTTTATCCACCTGTTCATATTGTCTTTTATTGAACACTTGCTGCCTGACCCCATTATTTTATTGTTATTACCGAGAATTAAACCCTTTTTTAGCCGCATCCCTGCATCCAGCGTTTTCATTTAAAGGAAACCTTAGACCCCACTAATATCCTGGTACCCAGAGAAGGGCAACGTTGGATCCGTGGAGGTCTGACCTCATAAAGGAACATCGCAGGAGCAGAGGAAGGCGAATCAGAAAGGGGCATATCGGTGAATCAATTTAAAGACCTTTTGGGAGACAGAGCAAAACGTAAGTGTTCTTGAGAAATCTATCCAGCTTTCCACTTTTCAAGATCCAATCTTCCTCACCTAACCCCCATTCTCTGTCTTGGAGGCACAAGACCAAGAGAGGGGAACCAGGACACAAGGAGGAATAACAGATGTCCTTTTCCAGAAGGAGAGAACCAAAAGACTGTTTTTTCTTCTTCTCCACTTTTTTCTTTTTTAAAGACACTGTTGTACACCCATAAACCACTAGATGGCAGTCTTGGATAAGGACTAACATCCACAGTGTTGTTTCCATATACTCTGACCGATTCTGTATGTATTGTTGTATATATACCCATACGGTTTACATTACAGGGGTTTTTATACATTGTCACTGTATATTCTGCTGTATTTAACTTATACGGTCTACACTGCAGGAGCTTTATACATTGTCCTTGAGACACCTACTGAAAATAGGAGCCTAAACCATCAGGGGATCTTTCAGACATATCCACCTTTCTCTGGCGAGGAGCGCCATATAGCGGGACCCCCCTCCTCCGCTTCATTATCTGGTAGCAGTTACAGGGCTCTGCTGCAACCCCCTATTGGCAGCACACACGCTATTCATCTACACACGAACCCGGGAAGCGCCATAAGGGTATCCCCCCTTTTATACCAGAGAATATTTTTAACATTGAAACCTATGGGGTTCGCCTGAATAAAGCTGCCGAATGAACCCACCGAACAACAGGGCACTTCGACAACTTTTCACTGCTATTCGGTGTTCTGTGAATAGATTAACCATTGCTTCTCTATGGGGGATTTCACTGCCTTCGAACAGGCACCGTACTTGCTTGCAGTTCGCCAAAATTAAGCAAACTGCCTGCTCTCTGATTAGCCGAATGGCCCCCAAAATTTCACCGTACGGGGAAATTCCCAGATTCGGTGCCATTTCGTCTCTCTCTGAATAACCCCAATAGTTTTTGTTTATTGTTGTGTTTTGGAGGCTTGTACACAAGTTTCCCTCTGTAGCAGCACCGATGTGATAATAATTGGTAAAATCTGGTTTGTGATAAACGAGCTGTTGTTCATTTGTTTTTAGACGTGAAAAGTGAAATACTATACAGCCGTCTAAAAAACCCCATTTATTTTAATCATAGAATTACAATAGAATATCTAGCTATCTAGTGATAGATGCACTCTCTGCTCTGTTTTATGGAGATGGAGATATAAAGGGCACAATATGTTTATTTTGTCTCCCCCAGTAAATGCAATAAATAACTGAGCTGAAAAACACACAAATGAAACCAACATTGTCTTTGCTTTCAGGCTTAAATTCCATGGATTCAGAAGTTCTGTTGAATACATCAATGTGAGTGCTCGTGCTGATATATAACCAAATGACGATTTTTTTTTTTGTTTTTGTTTTTAACAATTCGATTGCATAACCTCCCTGCGGTATTCTCGAGTATGGCTCTGGGTTAATTTCAATGCTGAAAACGGTATCCCCGAGCCACACTCGGGCTGATACATACCTGTCCCTGCGTTCCCTCGATGTCCTCACGCAGTCACCTCTGTCCGATCACGGCGACCTGCTTCCTGGTTCCTTTCTCAACGCAATCGGACGGAGGTGACTGCGGGAAGACAGCGAGGGAACGCAGGGACAGGTATGTATCAGCCCGAGTGTGGCTTGAGGTTACCGTTTTCGACATTGAAATTTAACCCCCAAGCCACACTCGGGAATACCGCCAGGGAGGTTAAGGATTTTTCTAGGGATGTGCATGGCTGAAAAATTTGTTTCTTTTAGTTTGGTTTTGCTACGTTTTTAAATAATTTTGTGTTTCGGAATTTCGTAACTAATTTTGTTTCGTGTTTCTTTACGTTTTGGATCGATTTGAAATTTTCTAAACAATTTGAAATTTCAAATCTATTCGAACTTCATATATCAATTTGATAATTGATATCGATTCAAATTTTGGATCACTAGATAAAACCCCAATTAATCAAACTTTGCTGTTAAAAGAAAAGCTAGGGTTAAATTTTAAGCTGTGTCACAGATTTAGTATTTGAGTCAAATTAAACAGTGAAACAAAATTAATTTATTTCATAAAGTCCTTTGCTGACTATTACTTGTATTTATTAAGTTAAGATCAATTCGATAGTTGATATCAATTTGATAGTTCATTTCAAATTTGATAGTTGATATCAATTATTCTAATTTTTCTTTTATGATGATGACACAGTGTAAAACAAAATAAATTAGTTATATACCATTTTGTTTCGTTTCGAATTCGTATCGATTCGTTATTTAGAAGTACTTCTGAACTACGAATTATCATATTTCGTTACAAATTCTGAATTTTTCTAATACAAATGCACATCCCTAGATTTTTCACATAATACAGCCGTGAAATTCAGAAACATACAGCAATATACGGGTTGCAAACACTTGCATCGGTAGCCAGGTTGATATTAGGGATGTGCGTTTCGGGTTTCGGAATTTCGGAATTTTCACGAAATTTCCCGATTCGTGTTTTCGGATGCGGCCGAATTTCCGAAAATTTTTAGATCCGAAAATGTCAGATCCAAAACGTTTTCTGAGCAGAAACGAAATATTTTCGGATTTTTCGAATGGACTTGAAATGTGTCAAACGACGTTCCGAAAAAAACGAAAATTTTCCGAAAAAACAAAAATTTTCCTAAAAACAAAAATTTTCTGAAAAACGAAAATTTTAGGAAAACGAAAATGTTCCGAAAAACGAAAATTCGATACAAAAAATGAGCAAAGTGACACGAAAAATACGGAAAATGGTCGATATTCCGAAAAATGTACAATTCCGAAAAACAAAAATTTCCGAAATCACGAAAAGTCGATACACAAACCGAGCACAGTGACACGAAAATACTAAAAATGGTCGATATTCCGAAAAAAAATGTACGAGAAAAACGAGCCGAACCGAATCGAATCGAAACC
Organism: Leptobrachium leishanense; assembly: GCA_009667805.1. Classification (NCBI taxonomy): domain Eukaryota; kingdom Metazoa; phylum Chordata; class Amphibia; order Anura; family Megophryidae; genus Leptobrachium; species Leptobrachium leishanense. Next base: position 37,334,309 of record CM019074.1, on the reverse strand, counting down.
GAAATCGGTCGAAACGAGCCAAATCGAAAAGTTTAAAAATCCGACAAATCGAACCGAATCGAACCGAAAAAAAAAAATCGGTGCACAAGCCTAGTTGATATCTTAAACACAAAATAATAAATGCTAAATGAGGATGCTGGAGGCGTTATGAAATACACATAAACCATATGCAAATCAAAAAACATTAACCCCTTAAGGACAGGGGCAATTGAACAAGTTCGGCACTCTTCGAAAAGTTGAAGTGTGCTGAGCTCTTTTTGACCGTTTCTGCTCATCATGTTTAGACACAATTTGAAGTCACGTTTTATTGTACAACCCAGACAAATTAAATATCCTTCTTTTCGGCAGACTCAGCAGATTCTTAATATATCATTATTATATGTAAACGCCATGCCCTGCCAGATTGCTATAACAAATAACGTAAAACAAAATTGACTTTTCAATAAAATTTCAATCATCCACAGTGTGTAACGTAATTTTTTTCACATTTTATCATCCGAGCCTTTGCAGTTATATATTCTATGGGGTGCGCTTGTTAAAAAAAAATTAGAACTGGGAACCTGTTACTTTATTTTTCTGAGAAATTACATGATTTTAGATAAACCCCCCCGCCAAAAAAATCGTTAGTGCAGCATCATCGTTCACATTATAATTGAAAAGGGTACAATAATTCTGCACTAATAAAAAATAATAAAAAAAAACAAGGCTTTAATTTATTTATTTAATATTTTTTACATTTTATATTTATTTTTAACATGGTCGTGTTTGGTATCATTGGAAAGGCCATGCTGTGGCCTTTCCAATGATATCAAACATGGTCCTCTAGCTAACGGATCAGGAGATATGGGGGATCAGAGAACCCCCCTGGGATACTTTTAATTAATAGAAATCCTGGTGTAATTTGTTTCGATTGATGGATGTTTATAAAATGCTTATCAGAAACAAATTACACCAGGATTTCTATTAATTGCAAGTATCCCAGGACAGGGCAGTAAAATGACATATTGTAATATTAAATATTCCTATAAATCAGGGCTCAGCAACCCTGGCCCTCCAAATGTTTTGGAACTATATTTCCCTTGAGGCTCTGCAATCCTAACGAGCAGCCGAGCATCACGGGAAATGTAGTTTCAAAACATCTGGAGGGCCGTAGTTGCCCACACCTGCTATAAACATACCAAATTTTTGCTGAAATCTCCGAGAAGAGAGGAACGTCTCCCAAGAACGTGCAATACAGATTTGGGAAGCTGTACAAACCCACAAATGACACGATTTTTAAAATTCTATAATTTATGTAAAAACACAAATATGAAGGTGAACTGAGAGTAAATAAACTATTATTTGATTTTAATATAAATATTAATTCAAATTTTTAATATTAATGAATAAAACAATAAACACATTATATTAATATTGGTTAAATTAACTATGAGATCAATGTAACATCCTTTGCTAATAATGCATATTCCTTTTAATATACTGTGGGTTAAAGGGATACCATCTATCCATTAAAATGCTTGTTTATACAGTGGATAAGAAAGTAAATTGAAGGTTAAAATGAACTTATAAAATAATATTCTAAATTTAAGATATAATTTTAGTTTGGCAGTCAAGAAACCAGGACATACTTGGTAACGAGAGAAATCTCAATGTATCCTTCCTGGTAAAATCCTTTATAAATAAATAAATCAAATAAATAAATTGCAGCATAATATTAGCAATTAAAGAGTAATCTTCAAGACACTCAAATTTTCAACACAAACGTTAAAGAAACATGAATTTTTTAAATGTGCAATAAAGGATATTTTGTGGCACACCATGCACCGTTAATTTATATATACTTTGCTCATTTTATCCCATTCCCTATACTATTCTTTATTTGAAGAACTTGATCTTATAGCAAACAAGTATTTTAATTTTACAACGACGTAGGGTATGGATTCAGGTCTTTTTTTGCGCTTTCATGCCAAACATTGCTTGTAAAATGCAATCTAAAATAATTTAACTGTAAAAATTGGTGCCAATTTGAAGAAGATCCAAAACACTTGGCCAGTCTCCAGAACACAACAAGCGCGCTGCATTGTATTATTTGATGATGAACTTGCGAACATAATTGTTCATACAATGTTTAATTAAATCCCAGTGCAGGAACATTTGTTTAAGTTGTATTTTTTTCAACATTGCAACCTTAAACAAATGTTGAGCTAATTGCTCTCCAGTATTACACAACTCAGACAGGAATGTTTACTATCAAACAGCTTGGTCTACTCTACATTCACTAATGGGGTTATCCCTTAATTGCAGTTGTTTTCCGTGTTGCACCATGGTAACCTTCAGTGATCCAGAAAGGGAAATTATTACAATGGCAGAAGAAGTTTAACCAATGAAACTCTGCCTACCGTTATTTGAATTTCCCTTTCTGGATCACCAGATCGTTTTCAAGTATGTCCTGGGTTCAAGAACATTGAATTGTTACAGTTGTTACAGAAATACAAAGTAATAAAATGCAAGATATTAAAACAAAACACAAATATACAGATTAACAGAAAATAAATATGTAAGAAATATAGTCATTATGTTACATGTTTACAGGTGCATTCCGTATTGAGGTATGTTTATTGAGATCTCTTAAGTGACTTAAGACTGGGGGGAAGATTTGTGGGAAAATGAGGATCGAGCCACTTTCTTTTTCTATTGTGGTATTGTAAGTAAGGTGCAGGTCCTGGATCGGAGGTTATAGGATGAGGGAGCTGCTAGGGGAAGCAGTCTATTCAGGTAGGGTGGTAGCTTCCCAGAAAAGCTCTTAAACACCAGGTTGGAAAGGTGAAGGGTGCGTATAGATTCCAGCGATGGCCAGCTTAGCTCTTCTAACATGTCACAATGGTGGGTCATGTAGTTACATTGTAGCACAAAGCGGCAGAATGAGTTATACAATGTAGTAAGTTTATGAAGGTGCGTTTGCCATTAAGTATGTGTCACGGTCCACCCGGGGTACCTACTGAGGTGCCTATATTGCACACCTGGCTCTATGAACTTTGCCCTGGATCTCTTGTTCTTGGATTCCGTTCCGGGTTTTGCCCAGGCTCAGCACCTTGACCAGGCTCATGGAGATCCAGCCTGGGTCTTCCTTTTCTAGCCCTGGAGTTCCAGCTGAGGCCCATCCGTGTTTAAGCCTCCTTAAAAGGCAAAGAGACCCAACTAGCAGTGGTTCTGCATTGTGCTCACTGACTGAGGTCATTTGTTGTGTGCATACCTGCTCTACCTGAACCAGTTAATCCTATTGCTGTATAGTGTATCCTGCGTATCCAGTACCCATCTGTCTACCTTATTGTTCCTGGATACATCTCCGTCTGTGCAAGGGACTCTCAGCGATCTCCACCTATGCTGTATCCAAGGTCTGTGGTCAAGATTCCAGGTCACCGCTCAAGTGGGTACTCTCAACCGCGTAGCCCACTATCCCCTGTGTCTGGAAACCTACCTGTGGATTACAGTTGTACACCACCATCTCTGACCTTTGATCAAGGTACCACTGTCAGCTATCCAGATTTATTCTTGGTGGGCCCTGTCTGCAGTCTGGGACTGCATTGCCCACAATCTTCTGGCTCTCAGTCAAGAACTCTCCCTGGACTTTATATAATTCCTCTGTTCTTTCTAGTGCCTGCTGCCAATGCCTATTTACATTTCATTAAAGCTATATTTATTGCGTGATTCCTGTCTGGCCTCCCCTCTGTGTTGCCGCCTGCTGGGCTCATACCAGAACCGCACAAGCCACGTGACAGAATGCAGACCCCATCTTATTACGAGTCCACGGTGATACAGGTGGTGGTGGCCTCCATGAAGCTGGCTGTGCAGAACTTCCTGCAGCAACTGGACTCTGTATTGCTTAAAGTGCTGCAAGTATTAAGGGGCACCTCACCTAATGTGCGCTCTTCAACTTCTATGTCTGGCTGCAGGAGACCCTTGTCTGAGCCTCCAGGAGGAGGTCATTGGGACTGTGCTTTTATTGTAGTGCCGGGTCACATTTCATATCTTCGTGCCCTGCGTGCCCACCCAAGCCATCCTCATCACAGACCAGAGTCATCCCTGTTACTCCTGCTTCTCAAATGGTTGCTCCTCCTGTGTCTGTGCATGCTAAAAGCAAAGAGACATTACCTGCTGAGTCCTTGCCATCATTGTCTAAGTGAACTCCAATTGCCAAAGCTCGACAGCACCCTGTCTCTGCCAGCCCTCGCCAAGCTGCTATCAAGCCTCGCCAGGTCACAGCCAAGTCTTGCCCAGTCTCAAACCCTGCCAAATCTCACCAAGCTGCTGTCAAGCTTCACCAGGCCACAGCCAAGTCTTGCCCAGTCTCTGCCCCTGCTAGGCCTCGCCAGGCTACCAAAGTTGGCAAGCCTTGCCATACTCCGGTACCCAGATCTAAGAGACCTGAATTTAGGGAAGCCTTCTCTGATGTGGAGAGTACAGAGGATGACTCCCTCTCTGATTACTTGGAGACCCCGCCATCCGAGCCTGCTGACGTGGAACCCATGGACATGGAACCTACCTTGCCCACAGATTCGGAGCCTTATGTGCCCATGGAGGTTGCTTTGACACAGACTACAGAGGTCACTGCCCTGCACGTTGCAGAATCTCCAGAGGTCGCTGCCCTGCATGTCGCAGAATCTCCAGAGGTCGCTGCCCTGCATGTCGCAGAATCTCCAGAGGTCGCTGCCCTGCATGTCACAGAATCTCAAGAGGTCACTGCCCTGCATGTCGCAGAATCTCCAGAGGTCGCTGCCCTGCACATCGCAGAATCTCCAGAGGTCGCTGCTCTGCATCCCGCAGGATCCTTGGAGCTGTCACCACCACGGGGCCGTCGACGCCACTGTAAAGCCAAGCCACTCACTGCCCAGCAGCAGGATGATACCCAGGTCGCTGCAGAGCCATGCTGTACCCAGGTCGCCGCAGAGCCGTGCTGTACCCAGGTCGCCCAAGTGCCATGCTGCGCCGAGGTCGCCGCTGAACCTTAGCCTTGCCAGGGGCGCTGCCCCATCGAGCCTTGCCAGGGGTTCTGCCCCATCGAGCCTTGCCAAGGGCGCTGCCCCACCGGTCATCACCTCGGGTGCTGCCTCACTGAGCCGTGCCATGGGTGCTGCCCCACCGGTCATCGCCGAGGGTGCTGCCTTACCAAGCCGTGCCAAGTTCGCTGCCCCACCGGTCATCGCCGAGGGCACCGCCTCACCGAGCCGTCCCAAGGGCGCTGCCTCACCGAACCGTCCCAAGGGTGCTGCCCCACCGAGACTCACAAAAGTCGCTGCTGCACCGAGCCGTGCCAAGGGCGCTGCCCCACTGAGCCCAGCAGCCAAAGTGTCACCACCGAGCTGTGCCCATGACACCATTCCTGACACCAAGTCTGACAGGGCTGTACTCCTTGCTGTCTTTGAGGACTACCAGAATCCGGATAGTTGGACTGGCAAGAGGTACCCAAGAGGACCTGCCCCTACGGGCTACACAAGGACGCCCTCTGGCGTGTTAGTCCGGGAGGAGCACTTGGCTGTGCTCAGGCGCTGCTCCAAGCTCTGGAGACACTTTGGCATCTCTTCTGAGGACTCTAGTTAGAGGATGGTGATCTGTGCTCCGTCCCCTGGTCCAGCCTCGGTGCCCAGAGGGCATCCGTAAGGGTGGGGGTACTGTCACGGTCCACCTGGGGTACCTACTGAGGTGCCTATATTGCACACCTGGCTCTATGAACTTCGCCCTGGATCTCTTGTTCTTGGATTCCGTTCCGGGTTTTGCCCAGGTTCAGCACCTTGACCAGGCTCATGGAGATCCAACCTGGGTCTTCCTTTTCTAGCCCTGGAGTTCCAGCTGAGGCCCATCCGTGTTTAAGCCTCCTTAAAAGGCAAAGAGACCCAACTAGCAGTGGTTCTGCATTGTGCTCACTGACTGAGGTCATTTGTTGTGTGCATATCTGCTCTACCTGAACCAGTTAATCATATTGCTGTATAGTGTATCCTGCGTATCCAGTACCCACCTGTCTACCTTATTGTTCCTGGATACAAGTGGGTACTCTCAACAGTGTAGTCCACTATCCCCTGTGTCTGGAAACCTACCTGTGGATTACAGTTGTACACCACCGTCTCTGACCTTTGATCAAGGTACCACTGTCAGCTATCCAGATTTATTCTTGGTGGGCCCTGTCTGCAGTCTGAGACTGCATTGCCCACAATCCTCTGGCTCTCCAGTCAAGAACTCTCCCTGTACTTTATATAATGAACTAGCACAAGCTGTGCAGGTGAATCCCTGTGCATGCTCAAGACCTCAGACTAAACTCAAAGGAACACACCAGGGTAGTCTGCACAAATAGCCACCATATAGAAAGAAAGATAGATTTAAAAACAAAAGAAAACTAGCACAGCTCAGCGCGTTTTGCCCATTGCGGGCTTAATCCTGAGCTGAACAGCTCAGGATTAAGCTCGCAACGGGCGAAATGCGTCGAGCTATGCTAGTATTCGTTTGTTTTTAAATCTATCTTTCTATTTGGTGGCTATTTGTGCGGACTACCCTGGTGTGTTCCTTTGATTTTCGTTTAGAAGTATGTAGGTGGCTTGAACTGCCGAGGTATTAGATAGCAATCCCTCTTGCATTACCTTACGCCTCTAACTGTGACTTCACCTGTGTGGACTCCTATGAGGTGCCGCTACTCTTTATGTATTTTCCCACCTTTTATGTCTTCAGTGTTATTGTTAATTAAATTGCAATAATTCTGTATTCATAGACACCTTCCCTGCACTTCGTGCAATTGTTGTTCCATTTGCTTTTGTTGGGTCATGCCCTTTGGGTGTCTATTCCCCTGTTTCGTGTTTGGGTTTTTTGATTATCTTGCTGTTTGTCTCCCTTTACCTTTTCTTGCTGTGTCTCTGTACTTTTTTTTTTGCTGTACCTGTCTTTGTTGTCTCTTTTTCTCCCTGTGAGCATTGATTTCTGTCCTTCCCTGTCTCTGCAGTAGCTGGGGTGAAAGAGTTACAGATTGGAATGGCACTCAGCCCCGCCCTCCCCTCAGCTCACAGTGCAGGACGGAGGAGGAGCAAATCAGTCGCACATGCTCAGTGCGTTTTTTTTATCTATACCTAGGTATAAACACTGATTGGTTAGCTCAAAGTGCCTCCTGAGGTGGTGGGTGTGGAAAATAAACAAGAAAGAAAAGCAGGTAAATATGAAAAAAGTATCATATTTAGTTGCTTTTTATGCCTGCTGAATGACATTACTGACTCACTCAAAAGGCATTGCACATTTTTAAAAGAACACTAGCAAAAGCATGCATGTCCCTTTAATGGCTCGGTTAGGCTCAAGCTCACTGTTTGGTGTATTTAGCCCTGTTTTTTGTGCTTTTGTTTCCATTGCAATTTTATTTTGAGGATTTTAATATTGACTCTGTTTTGGGTGGTGCATTGAACGGCTCCCAGCCGCTTGCAGTCGCTTGTCCCTATATTTATAATGGAGTGGAGATTGTGGCTATGCTGGACTTCAGTTCTTAGTGAATTTTGCTGTTTATTCTCCGCGGTTCATGGGAACTTGCATCTGTTGCAGTTTTTAAAAAATTGAGGAATAGTGAGTGTAGACCAATGGTCTCCTAGGCCTGATTTTTATTTATAACTATCAGGGTAATTCAAAGAGATCCGAATTGCTTGAGAAAGGTAACCGAACGCTGAAAATCAGTGTTCGGTTACCTTTCTTGACCATTCGGCTATCCAGAGAGCAGGCAGTTTGCCAAATCCTGGAGAATTGCCCTGCACATATGGTGCCTGTTCGAGGGCAGTGAAATCCCCATGAAAAAGCACTTCTTCGGCTATTCAGAGAACACAAACCAGCAGTGAAAGGTTAACGAGTTGCTCTGCCATTCGGTGATTTCATGCTGCAGATTTATTCAGGCGAAACCCATAGGCTTCAATGTTAAAAATATTCCGGTTTTAATTCAATATCTAATAAACCATTCATTATAGAATTCTGCAGCAAAGAGTCTCTTTACTTTTTTTTTAGGATATTTTAAGCATTTTTCTGGATTTTTTTTTTTTTTTTAATTCCGATTTTTTTTTTTTAGCTTACTTATTTTTTCTGTAACAGCTCTGTTATTAGCATTCCCTGGACCTCATATGTAAATTTCAGACATTTTCGCTCAGTAGTTTTGTTGCAAACAGCGTTTCACTTTTCAAACATTCATGCAAACTGTTTTCCTAATTTATTCACTTCCCTGGTCTGCGGTGTTGGCTTTTTCCGGAGTCAGCGCTGCGTGTGATCGGCTCCTGCTCAGGTTTTTTTCCGTGGTTTTTGGTGGGTTAATCCAGATGTTTTTGCGGATTTTCGCCGTTCATTCGTCGGGTTTTGTGGTTAGTTTTCATCGGGTTTGCGGCAGCCTTTCCCTGCAATTCAGGGACCCTGTGGTGCTTGCTGAATACACCGCAGGGTCACCGAAATGGGATCGGCAAAACAAACTGAATTGAAGAGAACGAAAAGTCACCGAACGTGCGGTGACTTTTCGATTCTCTTTGAATTACCCTGTATTTGTATCTGTCTTTGGCCTTACCCATAGTTGAACATAATGTATTTTATTTTAAAAATAAATAATATCAGTACTATTATGTCTCTTCTTTCATGTGTTTACCCTTATCTATCCTTACTATATCCTTGTTATTACAGGTTGCAGAACTAGAGAATGCATTGGAATTTAGCCTTCGAGATTCTGTGCTTCGAGGAGTAAACGGTAAATGTCTTTGTAGTAGAATGCATGGTGCTGGTTTCTGGATTAGGACCCTGGTCTAACCCTCTTTCCATTTTCACTATAAGACTGGCAGGGCCAAATATATCACAAGAAAGTCACAGGAACAGAATATACTGCCTGGATTTCCTGGCACCAGCCAAACAGACATCTCCGTTTCGTTTCGTCCGAATTGAAATTCGTCCGAAAATCCATCATTTTTCGTTTTCAAAAGACAATTCACTAATCTCCACGGAGATAGTGATAGAACAGAGAGCACCCCAAACTATTTGGGATTAAACCATCCTTAATTAGTACTATACAAGACAAAAGGTTTTGAAGGAAAGTAGAAAACCACTTCCAAAACTCTTATATTGTTGGGGATAGTAATAAAACCATAAATTTATTATTGAACATTGTCAAACCAAAACAGAATAAATAATATATAGAGAACACAAATTTAAAAGTTTCACCAATTTGAATTAGAAAACATGTTATTTATTCTGGACATATTGGTACTGCTAACAACAAAGTGGTGGAGCAGTGTCGCTCCAAACATATATAAACCTTTAGGCTGGGGTCAGACGAACGCAGTGCGAACGTGCGTTTAGACGCATTTTATTACGGCCGTGGTAGCAGCAAATGACGTCCAAAGCAGGCCCACACACGAAGTACGGCTGCACGAAAGTTCGGCCGCGCAACGCAAGCGGCAAACAAACGCATTTTCGCAAGAACTTCGAACCGCTAGTACTGACGTGCAGAGTGAGCTGCGTCCGCATAGCGGCGTGTGTGCGTGGTTAGGAGACGTCAGACGCTGCTCGTGTCCGGCCAACATAACGTCCAGACACCCAAAGTTTCCTGGTTTGGATCTGTAAAAATCACCGCTGAAATTGCGCATGGTATGACCGCTATCGCGTCTTCCGTGAAAAAATGTGATCGGACGCATCAGCGCACTTTTTAACGGTAAATGGGAAAAATGCGTTCGTCTGACCCTAGCCTTAGGTATCAATAGGTGTGTAAGCAGTCACACACAGACATATAAACCTTAAGACATTTGGATATGGGTTTGTAAACAGTTAATTAGAGCCACATGATAGACTGTTAGTTCCCATATTGGAAAGCACATCACCACAATTTCCCTTAGTTAATGTAGAGATTGATGAGACTTCCACCTTTCACATATAAGTAAATTGGTATAGCAACAAGGGTAGACAGAATTGCATATAAATAGGTATACACAGGGCTTTTTTTCAGGGGGTACTCAGTACCGGCACCTCACCACTCAGTACCGGCACCTCACCATCAGCCAGAACTAACAGAAGAGAGCATGATGCTCCTCCTGCAGTGGAAGGCAGAGAATCGGAAGTGCTCGGCAGCTCATGTTGCTCCCGAACACTTCCGTTCACTGGTCATTACTGTGAGTTTTATTGCTGTGGAGTTCATACATACTCAGCAAAACTGTGAGTTTCATTGCTGTGGTGCTGTGATTATCCACTTGTTGCAAAATCGTTGCAAAAACCCCCAAAAAAACAGCTAACTGCCCTGCAATACAGCTTTTTCTTTCAACAGAGGAAGTTAGTGGATAAGCCCCATAGGGTTACAACAATAGTTGTAGTCCATTTATAGGAACACAGTATTAAAAAATATGGTTCCCTTTTATAGGGTCTTCCTTTAAGTAAACTACAAATATTGTTTATGAGGACTTGAAAATAGTCATAATTATCAGTTTTTCCCCGGGCGTGAGAGTACCCCTACCTATTTTACCCGGAAAAAAAGCACTGCGTATACAGGTTGATTAATAAATCAAGGAATAAATTCCTAGTATCACCTTGTATCACAATGAAATTAGTAAATCAGGGAATAAATTCCTAGTATAACCTTGTATCACAATGAAATTAGTAAATCAGGGAATAAATTCCTAGTATAACCTTGTATCACAATTAAATTAGTAAATCAGGGAATAAATTCCTAGTATAACCTTGTATCGCAATGAAATTAGTAAATCAGGGAATAAATTCCTAGTATAACCTTGTATCGCAATGAAATTAGTAAATCAGGGAATAAATTCCTAGTATAACCTTGTATCGCAATGAAATTAGTAAATCAGGGAATAAATTCCTAGTATAACCTTGTATCGCAATGAAATTAGTAAATCAGGGAATAAATTCCTAGTATAACCTTGTATCACAATGAAATTAGTAAATCAGGGAATAAATTCCTAGTATAACCTTGTATCACAATGAGATTAGTAAATCAGGGAATAAATTCCTAGTATAACCTTGTATCACAATGAAATTTGTAAATCAGGGAATAAATTCCTAGTATAACCTTGTATCACAATGAAATTAGTAAATCAGGGAATAAATTCCTAGTATAACCTTGTATCACAATGAAATTAGAAAATCAGGGAATAAATTCCTAGTATAACCTTGTATCACAATGAAATTAGTAAATCAGGGAATAAATTCCTAGTATAACCTTGTATCACAATGAAATTAGTAAATAAGGGAATAAATTCCTAGTATAACCTTGTATCACAATGAAATTAGTAAATCAGGGAATAAATTCCTAGTATAACCTTGTATCACAATGAAATTAGTAAATCAGGGAATAAATTCCTAGTATAACCTTGTATCACAATGAAATTAGTAAATCAGGGAATAAATTCCTAGTATAACCTTGTATCACAATGAAATTAGTAAATCAGGGAATAAATTCCTAGTATAACCTTGTATCACAATGATATTAGTAAATCAGGGAATAAATTCCTAGTATAACCTTGTATCATAATGAAATTAGTAAATCAGGGAATAAATTCCTAGTATAACCTTGTATCATAATGAAATTAGTAAATCAGGGAATAAATTCCTAGTATAACCTTGTATCATAATGAAATTAGTAAATCCGGGAATAAATTCCTAGTATAACCTTGTATCACAATGAAATTAGTAAATCAGGGAATAAATTCCTAGTATAACCTTGTATCACAATGAAATTAGTAAATCAGGGAATAAATTCCTAGTATAACCTTGTATCACAATGAAATTAGTAAATCAGGGAATAAATTCCTAGTATAACCTTGTATCACAATGAAATTAGTAAATCAGGGAATAAATCAGGGAATAAATTCCTAGTATAACCTTGTATCACAATGAAATTAGTAAATCAGGGAATAAATTCCTAGTATAACCTTGTATCACAATGAAATTAGTAAATCAGAGAATAAATTCCTAGTATAACCTTGTATCACAATGAAATTAGTAAATCAGGGAATAAATTCCTAGTATAACCTTGTATCACAATGAAATTAGTAAATCAGGGAATAAATTCCTAGTATAACCTTGTATCACAATGAAATTAGTAAATCAGGGAATAAATTCCTAGTATAACCTTGTATCACAATGAAATTAGTAAATCAGGAATAAATTCCTAGTATAACCTTGTATCACAATGAGATTAGTAAATCAGGGAATAAATTCCTAGTATAACCTTGTATCACAATGAAATTAGTAAATCAGGGAATAAATTCCTAGTATAACCTTGTATCACAATGAAATTAGTAAATCAGGGAATAAATTCCTAGTATAACCTTGTATCACAATGAAATTAGTAAATCAGGGAATAAATTCCTAGTATAACCTTGTATCATAATGAAATTAGTAAATCAGGGAATAAATTCCTAGTATAACCTTGTATCATAATGAAATTAGTAAATCAGGGAATAAATTCCTAGTATAACCTTGTATCATAATGAAATTAGTAAATCCGGGAATAAATTCCTAGTATAACCTTGTATCACAATGAAATTAGTAAATCAGGGAATAAATTCCTAGTATAACCTTGTATCACAATGAAATTAGTAAATCAGGGAATAAATTCCTAGTATAACCTTGTATCACAATGAAATTAGTAAATCAGGGAATAAATTCCTAGTATAACCTTGTATCACAATGAAATTAGTAAATCAGGGAATAAATCAGGGAATAAATTCCTAGTATAACCTTGTATCACAATGAAATTAGTAAATCAGGGAATAAATTCCTAGTATAACCTTGTATCACAATGAAATTAGTAAATCAGGGAATAAATTCCTAGTATAACCTTGTATCACAATGAGATTAGTAAATCAGGGAATAAAATCCTAGTATAACCTTGTATCACAATGAAATTAGTAAATCAGGGAATAAATTCCTAGTATAACCTTGTATCACAATGAAATTAGTAAATCAGGAATAAATTCCTAGTATAACCTTGTATCACAATGAAATTAGTAAATCAGGGAATAAATTCCTAGTATAACCTTGTATCACAATGAAATTAGTAAATCAGGGACTAAATTCCTAGTATAACCTTGTATCACAATGAAATTAGTAAATCAGGGAATAAATTCCTAGTATAACCTTGTATCACAATGAAATTAGTAAATCAGGGAATAAATTCCTAGTATAACCTTGTATCATAATGAAATTAGTAAATCAGGGAATAAAATCCTAGTATAACCTTGTATCATAATGAAATTAGTAAATCAGGGAATAAATTCCTAGTATAACCTTGTATCATAATGAAATTAGTAAATCCGGGAATAAATTCCTAGTATAACCTTGTATCACAATGAAATTAGTAAATCAGGAATAAATTCCTAGTATAACCTTGTATCACAATGAAATTAGTAAATCAGGGAATAAATTCCTAGTATAACCTTGTATCACAATGAAATTAGTAAATCAGGGAATAAATTCCTAGTATAACCTTGTATCACAATGAAATTAGTAAATCAGGAATAAATTCCTAGTATAACCTGTATCACAATGAAATTAGTAAATCAGGAATAAATCAGGGAATAAATTCCTAGTATAACCTTGTATCACAATGAAATTAGTAAATCAGGGAATAAATTCCTAGTATAACCTTGTATCACAATGAAATTAGTAAATCAGAGAATAAATTCCTAGTATAACCTTGTATCACAATGAAATTAGTAAATCAGGGAATAAATTCCTAGTATAACCTTGTATCGCAATGAAATTAGTAAATCAGGGAATAAATTCCTAGTATAACCTTGTATCACAATGAAATTAGTAAATCAGGGAATAAATTCCTAGTATAACCTTGTATCACAATGAAATTAGTAAATCAGGGAATAAATTCCTAGTATAACTTTGTATCACAATGAGATTAGTAAATCAGGGAATAAATTCCTAGTATAACCTTGTATCACAATGAAATTAGTAAATCAGGGAATAAATTCCTAGTATAACCTTGTATCACAATGAAATTAGTAAATCAGGGAATAAATTCCTAGTATCACCTTGTATCACAATGAAATTAGTAAATCAGGGAAAAAATTCCTAGTATAACCTTGTATCACAATGAAATTTGTAAATCAGGGAATAAATTCCTAGTATAACCTTGTATCACAATGAAATTAGTAAATCAGGGAATAAATTCCTAGTATAACCTTGTATCACAATGAGATTAGTAAATCAGGGAATAAATTCCTAGTATAACCTTGTATCACAATGAAATTAGTAAATCAGGGAATAAATTCCTAGTATAACCTTGTATCACAATGAAATTAGTAAATCAGGGAACAAATTCCTAGTATAACCTTGTATCATAATGAAATTAGTAAATCAGGGAATAAATTCCTAGTATAACCTTGTATCACAATGAAATTAGTAAATCAGGGAACAAATTCCTAGTATAACCTTGTATCACAATGAAATTAGTAAATCAGGGAACAAATTCCTAGTATGATCCTATGTTGCAACTAGATTAGTTGCCGCGCGCCAAATAGGCAACAAATAAGGAATAAGGCTGGGGTCAGACCAGCGCAATTTTTAACGTGCGTTCTGGCGCACATAATTACGGCCGCACTATCAGCAGATGACAGGCAATGACGGCCAATATACGATGTACGGCTGCACAAAAGTCCGGCCGTGCAACACAAGTGGAATTTGAACGCATTTTTCTGAGAACGCTGAACCGCTAGTACTGACGTACTGAGTGCGCAGCTGCGGCATAGAGGCGTGTGTGCGTGATTAGGAGATGTCAGACGCTGCTAATGTCCGGCCTACATAATGTCCAGACGCAAAAAGAGTTTTATTGACGATCCGTACAAAATCACGCCCGAAAATGCGCGTCGTCTGACCGTTTTTGCGCATTCCGTGAAAAAAATACGTCAATGCGTTCGGACGCACTTTTTCACGTTTGCGGGGAAAAATGCTTTCGTCTGACCCTAGCCCAAATTCCTAGTAAATCCCTGTTCACTATTATAGATTTCTGCTCTGTCCCTAATATACATGAAAGTAGCCCATAATAGAAAGGAGAAAAGAAGCACAGCCTGCGAGCAGCATAATCGCCAAAAATTTGGTTAAATAGAAAAAGAGAATTGTTGACTGAGTCCAAAACAATAGTTAGATAGACCAAAAGAAGTGTCTGTTAAAAAGCACACCCATCGTCAATGTACCGCGCTCAACGCACGTTTCGCCGCTTTAACCATGCGGCTTCGTCAACGCTCCTGGCGTACAGGCTTTGCTTCTTTTCTCCTTTCTATTATGGGCTACTTTCATGTATATTAGGGACAGAGCAGCAATCTATAATAGTGAACAGGGATTTACTAGGAATTTATTCCTTATTTGTGTTATTAATGTTCAATAATAAATTTATGGTTTTATTACTATCCCCAACAATATAAGAGTTTTGGAAGTGGTTTTCCACTTTCCTTCAAAACTTTTTGTCTTGTATAGTATTTTTCATTTTCGGAAGCATTTAAAAAATAGCAGAGTACCATTCTCTTTCCTTCTACGGCTTGGTGGTAACCCTTTATGTCTATCAGGGTAATTCAAAGAGAATCGAAAAGCCACCGCACGTTCGGTGACTTTTCGTTCTCTTCAATTCGGTACGATTTGGCGATCCCATTTCAGCCACCCTGCAGTTTAGGCTAGGGTCAGACTGAGGCAGTGCGAACGCGCGTGCAGCCGCACTTAATCACGGCCGCACTAGCAGCAGATGCCGGGCAATGACGGCCAATATACGAAGTACGGTCGCACAAAAGTCCGGCTGCGCAACGCAAGTGGAAAATGAACGCATTTTTTCGAGAACGTGAAACCGCAGGTACTGACGTACAGAGTGCGCTGCGTCCGCTAGCGGCATGTGTGCGTGATTAGGAGACGTCAGACGCTGCTAATGTCCGGCCAACATAACGTCCAGATGCAAGAAGTGTTTTATTGATGATCCGTACAAAATCACGGACGAAAATGCGCATCGTATGACCGCTATCACGTATTCTGTGAAAAAATACGTCCATTCGTTCGAACGCACTTTTTCACAGACAACATAAAAATGCGTTCGTCTGACCCTAGCCTTATTCAGCAAGCACCACAGGGCCGCCGAAATGCAGGGAAAAGTCGGGCAAACCCGCTGAAAACTCACCGCGAAACGAGGGGGAAAGCACACCGAAACCCACAAAAACATCTGGATTAACCCGCCGAAAAAGCTGGAAAAACCCGAGCAGGAGCCGATCACATGCAGCGCAGGTGCCAGAAAAAGCCGACACCGCAGACAAAGGAGGTGAAGAAAAAAACAAAACAGTCCGCTTGAGGCTAGGGTCAGACTAACGCATTTTTCGCGTTGTCCGTGAAAAAGTGCGTTCGAACGAATGGACGTATTTTTTCACGGAATACGCGATAGCGGTCATACGATGCGCATTTTCGTCCGTGATTTTGTACGGATCATCAATAAAACCCTTTTTGCGTCTGGACGTTATGTTGGCCGGCCGTGTGAAGCGACTGACGTCACCCAATCACGCAAATACGCCGCTATGCGGACGCAGCGCACTCTGTACGTCAGTACTAGCGGTTTGACGTTTTCGAAAAAATGCGTTCGTTTGCCACTTGCGTTGCGCGGCCGCACTTTTGTGCGGCCGTTCTTCATATGCTGCCCGGCATTGGATGTCATTTGCTGCTAGCACGGCCGTGATTTAGTGCGGTTAAACGCACGTGAAAACTGCTTTCGTCTGACCTTAGCCTTTATGTCTGAAAAGTGAAACGCTGTTTGCAAACAAACTACTGAGCGAAAATGTCTGAAATTTACATATGAGGTCCAATGAATGATAATAAAAAGGGCTGTTACAGAAAAAAGAAAACTATTAAAAAATAAATAAATAAAAAAAAAAAATCGGCAAAAATGTTTTAGCAAATAAATCCCGAAAAATGCTTAAAATATACCAAGAAATCGAAAAATAAAGAGACTTTTTACAGCAGAATATTATAATAAACGGTTTATTAGATATTGAATTAAAACAGGAATATTTTTAACATTGAAGCCTATGGGATTCGACTGAATAAACCTGCCGAATTAAACCACCGAATGGCAGGGCATTTCGTGAAACCTTTCATTGCTTCTCTATGGGGATCTCACTGCTCTCGAACAGGCACAGAACAGGCACCGTATGTGAAGGCAATTCACCAGGATTTGGCGAATTGCCTGCTCTCTGGATAGCCGAATGGCCAGGAAAGGTAACCGAATGCTGAATTTCAGCATTCGGTTACCTTTCGGCAGCCATTCGGATCACTTTGAATAACCCTGTATGTTCAGCACTGCAGAATATGTTAGCACTACCTAAAGTATAATAGTAATAATAATAAATCCTTAGCCAAAGAGGAAAAAATTCTTCTTGATCCCATGTGAACGGAATAACAAAATATTATGGGTTATTATTATTAATATGTGGGTAAAAGCTGCTCGATCCCAGGAGAAATCTGTCTCCTTCTGGGGTCAAGAAGGAATTTTTTCCCACTTTTCTCTATATTCGGCGAGCATTCCGGCCTGGATTTTTTGCCTTCTTTTGGATCAACAGCAGCCAGTAGGCGATGTGTGAAAGGCTGTACTCAATGGACGTACGTCTTTTTCCAGCCTTTGTAACTATGTAACTATGTATGTAGCAGTGACAATCAGATTATTCCCTGGATTCAACAAGTAAAGCATTTTTTTCATATATCTGTTCATATCATATTTTACCCGGTAAGCATCCAAACCTTCTTTTTTGTCATAGGGATCAATTGACTTGATTGAAACATCATCTTTAGGAAGAAACTTCCTTATTTTTATTGTCTGCACTTTATAAAAACTTTTCTTTTGTAGTTGACAAAGTATTCTTTCATTTGGGAAAGTCATGTTAATGATCCGGTCACCAGCTAACTCTTTGTATTGTCCCTCTATGTACTTTTTAAGTGTATTTTATTGCAAAGGCAGCCATACATATTAATATCAGAAAGAAGCCTTTACTTTCCACTTTAAAGAATAAAAGGTATAGGGGGAAAAAATGAGGAAAAGAGAGAAAAGGGGGCAAGTCGATCCCAGCTATAACACAGAGAGAAAAAAAATGGAGAAGAAGAATAGGACAGAACACAACCCTCCATGAAATCAAATACTCCAAATAAGTGGAAGGTTCCTAAAGAGTGAAGTTTTGCCATACTTCATCCACCATACTGTGAAGAGCAGAGTACCCACTAGGGGGCACCAAAGTATGGACCATAGATTAACATACACACGGTTATTCAAAGAGATCCGAATTGCTGGTGAAAGGTAACCGAACGCTGAAATACAGCATACGGTTACCTTTCCTGGCCATTCGGCTATCCAGAGAGCAGGCAGTTCGCCAAATATTGGCGAATTGCCTGCACATACAGTGCCTGTTCGAGGGCAGTGAAATCCCCATAGCTTTGTCTATTCAGAGAACAAAAACCAGCAGTGAAAAGTTGCCGAAATGCCCTGCCATTCGGTTGCTTCATTCGACAGGTTTATTCTGGTGAATCTCATAGGCTTCAATGTTAAAAATATTCCTGTTTTAATTTAATATCTAATAAACCGTTTATTATAATATTCTGCAGTAAAAAGTCTCTTTATGTATAGATTTCTTAGGATCTTTTAAGCATTTTTCAGAAATTTTTTTCAAAAAAAATTTCCGATTTTTTTCCGATTTTTTCTTTATTTTTTTAAACTTTTTTTCTTTTTTCTATAACAGCCCTTTTTATTATCATTCATTGGATCTTATATGTAAATTTCAGACATTTTCGCTCAGTAGTTTGTTTGCAAACAACATTTCACTTTTTTTTTATATATATCTTTTATTTCGAAAAAGCATCAGCAATAAGACAGCCAGAATATAAACAGTCAGCGTAAGTACATCAAAACAATAAACATCCCCAAATAGGGGGGTCTCATCTAAATAGAAATTAAAAATGATCTTGTCAGCAGAAAACATTGCATCGTCAAAGCAAGAAAATATAGGTCTACCGCAAAGTATTACATCTGATAACAGAATAACAACAATCCTTGGGAGAGGGGAAGTGAACTACACTGACCACACCCACCAGCAAAAGGTGCGAGGGGGGAAGAAAAAGGAACGGAGGGAAAAAAAAAATAGTTGGGAGGGGTAGAGGGGCAAAGGAACGGCAAATGCCAAGATCGTGACTTTCCCGGCTCACTCCCGGAGGAGGCCGTGGAAGGATATTGTCACAAGGCCCAGGAGCCCGAGGGCCAAGTATGGCAACCAGAGCCATGGTAGGTGCCATAGTGGCACCTCGGGGCAGCCTGAAAATTGCCAAAAAAGGAAAAAAAAAGGAGGGGGAGAAAGGGTACGCCATTGCTGGTGGGGAAAGTGTCGGTGAAGGACCACCTCTCCCAAATGTCATCAGTAACAGGGTGGTGGGGGGGAATCTCCGCCTGTTGCCGTAAGAGAGTCATCTGAATAACCAATAGACAAGTAAAAAATGTAACGATCAAAGTTCAGCGGAAAGAGTCAAACTTCCTTAGGGAACCTCATGGGGGTGGGGGAGAAGTGAAAATGGGTGAGGAAGACAAAGGGTAAGCGCAGGGGAAACAAAACTTAAGGCGACGTCCACGAGGGGGGGCATAGCGCCTGAATCATCCTGGATCACCCGAGGCAGGGGTCTGGGAGAACCCCAGTGGATCCAGCAAGGACCATGCTTCAGCAGGCGTTGAGGCAACTTGCACCACTCCATTAATTGTCAGGCAGAGTGTACCAGAGGCCCCCCATCTGTAGCGAACCCCCTCAGCTCATAGATGAGTTGTCACATCTTTAAAGCGCCGTTGGGCCATCAATGTTGCAAATGGGAGGTCAGCGAAGAGGGAAAAAGTCAGTGTCTCATAAAGAAGGGGCGAACGTGCAGCCGGGACCGCCATAAGCCGAAGCCTCACAGCCACATCTCTCGCCACCACCAGGACATCCCGGGAGGCCGCAGCCAGGGCCTGTGGGGACTTTCTAAGGCGCAGCACAGAGCCGAAGACTCCAGGTCCGGTCGGCTCCAATCGGAGTAGATAAGCCACGATCCGGTTCACCAGCTTTAAGACTGCCTGGGTTGATAACTCCTCTGGAATCCCTCTGATCCTAATATTCCGCTGGCGGTGACGGGTTTCCAGCCGCTCCACTGATCTTGAAAGGTAGTCCACTTGAACTTGGAGGGATTCCACTTGGGTCTGCAAGTGACCTTGGGCCACCTCCACCTCCACAATACGCTCCCAGACCTCAGTCACCTGAGTCCGGACTCCGGTCATCTCAGCCTTCACTCCTGCAATGTCCAGCTTGCCATGTCGCTTTTAGATCCGCCAGCATAGCTCGAAGATCACCCTTGGTGAGAGGAGCAAGTGATCATCCCGCACCTCAGCTTCACTCTCAATCACTGCGGGGGGCACAGCGCACTGCAGAGGGCACTTTTCAAACATTCAAGCGTACTGTTTTTTTTTTCACTCCATTCGTCTGCGGTGTTGGGTTTTTCCGCCGGCTGCTCTGCGCTGTGATTGGCTCCTACTCGGGTTTCTCTGGCGTCTTCGGCGGGGTTAATCCAGATGTTTTTGCGGGTTTCGGTGTGCATTCGCCTGGGTTTTGCGTTGAGTGTTCGGCAGGTTTTCGGCGGCTTTTCCCTGCACTACGACGGCGCTGTGGTGCTTGCTGAAAACACCGCAGGGTCGCCAAAATCGCCAAATCAAGCCGAATTGAAGAGAACGAAAAGTCACCGAACGTGTGGTGACTTTTCGATTCTCTTTGAATAACCCTGACAGGGCTATTCGGGGAGCTCTCCTGTACCCTGCACTTCTCCTACCCTGATTCGCCGAGCCTGCAGTGAATTCAGCATTCACCGCCGGGTCCCCGAAGAGTAGGGAACAAGCTGACACTTGAATTAGTTACAAGGTACTGCTGATATTGCATCTCTCTCTATATGGAAACAGGAATGAATGGGTGATCTTATACTCTGAACTCTATTTCAAATTGAGATAAGCAGTCTCTATTATAGAAAATCAGGGGAAGATATTCTGATGCACCAAGGGTCAAGGCAAGTGTGTGTGTCCCCCACGTCAGTGGTGTGTGTGTGGGTCTATGGTGTCAGTCAGTAGTCACTCGTGTATATATTGGTTATCATAGGTATGTTCCTGTTTTGTTTTATCAGGTTATGATTTGTTTGTATGCACATTCTTTCATTTATTTGGTTGATTTTTAGGGTACAAGTAAAAGTCTTATTACTTGGTTAATCTATACTAATCGTACTTTGTTGCCCCCTAGTGGGTACTCTGCTCTTTTCAGTTCTTTGAGACCTTCTGTTCTAGGGTTAACCCCTTTATAGGACCTCTTCAATGACTATTCCTGTTAGTAGACCCACAAGAGGTCTTTATGTGTGTGTATTTCATCCACTGTAGTTCGCTCACGTTATGCCACCTTTTATTTTTTTTCAATGAGAGAATAGTGGCTAGTGACTGACCCCTTTTTGTGTTGGACCTGGTATTTTTCCTTTTACCTTCCTCTAGTCCACCTGGGTTGCCCTGTGGAAAATAAAAATTATTTAAGAGAAATCCCTAAGCCCACTACCACTATAAGCCTGAAGGGCTGTATCCTGTAAACAATGGGAAGTAATTTACCTAATGTTCTGGGACAGATTTACAACTTTATCATAAACCGTTTTAAATAAAAAATAATTAATTAAAAATTCATAAATTTTAAAAAAAAATTCTTGAGAAAGTATTTTACCAGGAAGGATACATTGAGATTTCTTTCGTTTTCAAGTATGTCCTGGGTGGTGATTATGGTGGTTAGGTGTCTTGCCCAAGGACACTTACTGGAGAGGTGCTCTTGCCAGGATTTGAACCTGGGTCTCCACGGTTATAGAGTAGGGATGTTACCTCTACTCCATCCAGCCAGTAACTTCCATGATCTCCAACTACGGGCCCTATTACAATCTTCGCGCATACGTTTGCGCCAGCGCAAAACGCATTAACGCAAGGAGCAAAACCCTTTGTGCTGAACGTCGTATTACAATGTCAGCGCAACAAACGCGCATAATCATCTAACGCGGATGAACCTGCGCGAACGCTGCGCGAGCTTACTGTACGTTGCGTGTCCTATACTTAACATTGTGAGTGCAAATGAGTTTGTGCGCTGGTACGAGGATGTTATTTCAATCTATGCGCAGTTTGTAACGCACAGTCTTTGCGCGCATAATTTTAGCAACTCCTAAAAGCTGGTGTTACAGGCAAATTCTATCGACCCGGCTGAAACCAAATACACCAGCCCAAAAAAAAAACACTACAAAGTATAGTTACACATTCTACACATACCAAAACAATAAATTTGAGAAGCTGTGTGCTTTTTTTATTGATGCAGCATATATGCAGATTCAGTGGCGGCTCTCTAATTAGGCAAATTAGGCGGTCGCCTAAGGCCTTGCGCTTGCAAGGCCTCGCGACTGCCTAATCTGTCTAATGTGCGATAGATTAGTTTAATTTCCAGTGTTTTTTAGGCCTGGCCGGCAGCGGCCGGAGAAGCCAAGATGGCGGCTGGCCCCCTCTGATGACATCAGAGAGGGCGCACCGCACGTATGCCTCCCATACCCTGTTTTCGAGTCACGTCTGAGGATCCAGTCCAGCAGAGAGAGCTTCCTGCAGGCTAGAGCGGCCTCCTCTCTCTCTCCATGTCAGTTATCATACTGCCTCTCTGGTCGCCTCTCCTCACAGCCACGGAAAGATCTGACAGCCGGCTCTGGGATAATTTATGCCTCAACTTTTTTTTCTCCTGTTTGTTTTGAATTCCTCCTGGGGATTAGAAACATAGAAAAATAGAAAAATGTTGGCAGATAAGAACCTTTCGGCCCATCTAGTCTGCCCAATTACATGGATACTTTACCTGGATTTATCTTTTGTTCAGGATAGCCTTATGCCTATCCCATGCCTGCTTAAATTCAATTACTGTTTTGGCCTCTACCACTTCTACTGGAAGGCTGTTCCATGTATCCACCACCCTCTCAGTAAAATAATGCTACCTGATGTTACTTTTTTTAACTCTTTGCCCCTCTAATCTAAGACTATGTCCTCTTGTTTTGCTACTTTGTTTCCTTTTAAATATACTCACTTCCTCTACCTTGTGGATTCCCTTTATGTATTTAAATGTTTCTATCATATCTCCTCTGTCTCGTCTTTTTTCCAAGCTGTACATGTTAAGATCATTAAGCCTTTCCTGGTAACTTTTCTCCTTCAAGCCGTACACCATTTTAGTAGTCCTTCTCTGAACTCTCTCTAAGGTGTCTATAACCTTCTGGAGATACGGTCTCCAGTACTGCACACAGTACTCCAAGTGAGGGCTCACCAGTGCTCTGTACAGTGGCATGAGCACTTCCCTTTTCCTACTGCTAATACCTCTCCCTACACAACCAAGCATTCTGCCAGCATTTCCTGCTGCTCTATTACATCGACTACTTACCCTTAGATCCTCTGAAATAATAACCCCTAAATCCCTTTCCTCAGATGTTGAGGTTAGGACTGTATCAAATATTCTATATTCAGCCCTTGGGTTTTTACGTCCCAGGTGCATTATCTTGCACTTATCCACTTTAAAACTCAATTGCCACAGCTCCGACCATTTTTTTAGTTTACCTAAATCATTTGTCATTTGGCTGATCCCTCCAGGAACGTCAACCCTGTTGCAAATCTTTGTGTCATCAGCAAAAAGACATACTTTTCCATTAATACCTTCTGCAATATCACTAATAAAAATATTAAAGAGAATGGGTCCAAGTACTGACCCCTGAGGTACCCCACTGGTAACAAGACCTTGCGCCGAATAAACTCCATTTACCACAACCCTCTGTTGCCTGTCACTCAGCCACTGCCTAATCCATTCAACAATATTGGAATCCAAGCTCAAAGATTGCAATTTATTGATAAGCCTTCTATGCGGAACGGTATCAAACGCCTTACTGAAATCTAAATAAGCATTACCTCCTGTGTCTGTGTGACCATGCCACACTCTTGAGTTCAGAGCAACCACAAAGGTAAAATAGCATCTCCACCCTGATGCAAACTAGGGATGTGCGTTTCGGGTTTCGGAATTTTGGAATTTTCACGAAATTTCCCAATTCATGCACTCAGATTCAACCGATTTTCCGAAAATTTTCGGATTCCGAAAATGGCAGATCCGAACAAGTTTTCGAGCCGAAACGAAAACTTTTCGGAATTTTCGAATGGACTAGAAATGTGTAAAATCGAAATTCATTTTCGTTCCATTCGTGATTTCGGCTCCATTCCTGATTTCGGTTCCATTTCAGTATTTTCGGACATCGTATTTATATCGATGATTCTGTAATTAAATTTTGTATCATTCCCATCTCAATGTATCCCTCCTGGAAAACATGCGAAATCTCAATGTATCCTTCTTGTAAAACATGAGAAATCTCAATGTATCCTTCCCGGGAAACCAGAGAAATCTGAATGTATCCTTCCCGGGAAACCAGAGAAATGTCAATGTATCCTTCTTTTAAAACATGAGAAATCTCAATGTATCCTTCCTAGAAATCCAGAGAAATCTCAATGTATCCTTCTTGTAAAACATGAGAAATCTCAATGTATCCTTCTTGTAAAACATGAGATATCTCAATGGCAGAATTATCATATCGTATAATTATCATATCTGAAAAACCATTAGTTTACGTCAAAACGAATAGACACTTTGAAACGAGAACAGATGTTCCGAAAAACACAAAAAAAATCCAAAATAACGAAAAAAAGTCGATATGAAAAACGAACTAAACCGAAACAGAAATCGGCCGAAACGAGCCGAAACGAAAATTTACAAAATCCAAACGAACCGAATCGAAAAAAAAAATCGGTGCACAAGCCTAATGCAAACTCATATAAATGTGTGTATGGGCACATCCTCTATTGCTTGCATACCTGAAAGCAAGAACTGCTTGTAAAACTGGTAAAAGGAGTTAAAAAAAAGAAAACAAAGTCTTTCCAGATTTCAGTGTGAGACACTTTTTTTTCTTGAGTTCCCCTTTGCCCCATAAATCTGAAATGCTCAGAATCCTACCTGACCCCCCCCTCTCTCCAAGAGCATTGTAGGGTACCCTATGGTAAATAAACTTTGGTAATCCCTATGGTAATCAAACTTACTCTCTTTTACCCCTATTTTCTTTTCTCTGTGTGCCTGTCCTCCTGGTTTGTGGCTTAGACATGTGTTGCCTTGTTTGGGGAATTCTGAAACCAGATTCCCCTGTGTCGTCGTCCCCCAGAATGTCTCCCAGGGGTGTGTGGGGATTGTCTCAGGTCACAAGCCATGGGACTTCTAGCTGTTGGTTCCCTCCTGTATCCCATCATGCAATGTCTGGGGCTATTCTGGATTGGACTTTGGCTACTATACATGTCTCCTGCTACTTTATAGATGGCTGGAACTAGTCTCTGTGTCTGAATGCATTTTGAGGTGGGAGGTGGACTGGGGGGGGCAGGCACAATGCAATGCAACAAATTCTATCACCCTGCCTGACATTTTTTATTTTGGCACCCCTAGATCAGTTAGGACTGTGTGGCCCATGATGCTCAGTCAATCTTAAAACCTAAAAAGTACTATGGGACTTGTAGATCTGACACACCTGGTGTATCAAGGTAATTTAGGCATCAGGACATTGGAAATCTAGGGAAAAAACAGTGTTTTTTGGTTAAATTTGGCCCCTATCACCACTTTGGGCTGGTATATGCCCATCTCTGCAGTCACAGTTGTGAATGGTGACTATTTCAGGACCTTTTGAGATTTATTGATATTAAATTTTTTTAAGAACCACCAAAAACATTTTAGCATTTTCCATTAAATTATGAGCGCGTGTGCCATTATTCGTGGATATGACAGGTGCTCTCCTCTACTGGTCCTGCTGGCGCACCTGTGTCCAGGTGTCTGTGGACTACATTCCCCATGGTGCTTAAATATGAGGAAGAGGCAGATCTTTTCTGTATGTAGATCAGTTCTGTATACTGCCCTTCTCCTATAGCCACTATACAGGGACTCAGTATATGGCCCCTCTCCTATATCTGCCATAAGGGTGCACAGTATAAGGCCCCTCTCCTCTATCTGCCATACAGGGGCTCAGTATATGACCCCTCTCCTATATCCGCCATACAGGGGCTCAGTATATGCCCCTCTCCAATATCCGCCATACAGGGGCTCACTATATGGCCCCTCTCCAATATCCGCCATACAGGGGCTCAGTATAAGGCCCCTCTCCAATATCCACCATACAGGGGTTCAGTATATGGCCCCTCTCCAATATCCGCCATACAGGGGCTCAGTATATGGCCCCTCTCCAATATCTGTCATACAGGGGCTCAGTATATGGCCCCTCTCCAATATCTACTATACAGGGGCTCAGTATATGGCCCCTCTCCAATATCCACCATACAGGGGCTCAGTATATGGCCCCTCTCCAATATCCGCCATACAGGGGCTCAGTATATGGCCCCTCTCCAATATCCGCCATACAGGGGCTCAGTATATGGCCCCTCTCCAATATCCACAATACAGGGGCTCAGTATATGGCCCCTCTCCAATATCCGCCATACAGGGGCTCAGTATATGGCCCCTCGCCAATATCCACAATACAGGGGCTCAGTATATGGCCCCTCTCCAATATCCGCCATACAGGGGCTCAGTATATGGCCCCTCTCCAATATCCGCCATACAGGGGCTCAGTATATGGCCCCTCTCCAATATCCGCCATACAGGGGCTCAGTATATGGCCCCTCTCCAATATCTGTCATACAGGGGCTCAGTATATGCCCCTCTCCAATATCCGCCATACAGGGGCTCAGTATATGGCCCCTCTCCAATATCCACAATACAGGGGCTCAGTATATGGCCCCTCTCCAATATCCGCCATACAGGGGCTCAGTATATGGCCCCTCTCCAATATCCGCCATACAGGGGCTCAGTATATGGCCCCTCTCCAATATCCACCATACAGGGGCTCAGTATATGCCCCTCTCCAATATCTGTCATACAGGGGCTCAGTATATGCCCCTCTCCAATATCTGCCATACAGGGGCTCAGTATATGCCCCTCTCCAATATCCACCATACAGGGGCTCAGTATATGGCCCCTCTCCAATATCTGCCATACAGGGGCTCAGTATATGGCCCCTCTCTTATATCTGCCATACAGGAGGCTCAGTATACGGCCCCTCCGCCGAACAGCAGAGAGAAAAAGAACCTGAACTCTTCTATTCTTCTAATATGTGTTTAAACCAATACAAAATGCATTAAAATGTGTCTAAATAATAAAGGTCCTTTTAAAAATTTAAATAAAAATGTCTGTTACAGAATAAAAATTCCTCGCCTCTTAAAAAAAAAAATAAAAAAAAATATTGCTTAAATTACAAAAAAAAATACCCCAGAAAGTAAATGACTAAAAAGGCTTTTGGCTGAAAATTAAAAGAATAAACTGGTTGAATAAAAATATTTTTTTAACATTGGATCATATGGGATTTTTCTGTTAAACTCAACCACCGAAAATCTGGGCACTTCGGTGAAGTTCAGCATTCTCTGAATAGATTAACTGTAATTTCTCTGTGGGATCATTTTGCTGTTGCTGAATTGCAGTGAACTGCACCATATTTCGCTGCAAGATAATAAGAACAAATGAAATGAGCTCAATCATTCGATTAATCTAACTCTGTATAAAACACTGACCTTGCTCACGGCGTGGGAAATAAGGTAACGGCAGTGGTATTTCTCATTTTATACGTGCCAAGTGGACAATGACATTGCTTTGGAACAAAAAACAAACTTAATTTTTTATTTTTAGGTTTGTGTTTTTTTTTTCTTTTCATGACATTTTATGTGGCCATGTTTGATATCATTAAAAAGGCCAGACTCTAACCTGTCCAATGACACCTAAAGTGACTTTGGAATCCTGTATTTCCATTATTTGACACCCCACAAAGTATCCCCACTCACCTCACAGCAGGGAAGCGGCTTGTGTTTTTGATGGATCAATGTGTAATAACACTGCGGCATCACCTCTACATCAGTGATACATGGAACATATTTATGGCATATTATATTAACTGTGTCTACATTTATTTCTTATTGTTCAGACAGAGAGGAGACAGGAAGCATTATATTACCAAGATAAAAAATACGTGAAAACTCAACATTCTATCAGGGTTATTCAAAGAGATCCGAATGGCTGGAGAAAGGTAACTGAATGCTGAAAATCAGCGTTCGGTTACCTCTCCTGGCCATTCGGCTATTCAGAGAGCAGGCAATTCGCCAAATCCTGGCGAATTGCCTGCACATACGGTGCCTGTTCGGTGCCTGTTCGAGGGCAGTGAAATCCCCATGAAAAAGCACTGCTTCGGCTATTTAGAGAACACAAACCAGCAGTCAAATGTTCCCGAAATGCCTTGCCATTCGGTGGTTTAATTCGGCAGATTTATTCAGGAGAATCCCATAGGCTTCAATGTTAAAAATATTCCCGTTTTAATTCAATATCTAATAAACCGTTCATTATAAAATTCTGCAGTAAAGAGTCTCTTTATTTATAGATTTTTTTAGGATATTTTAAGCATTTTTCTGTATTTTTTTTTTTAAAAAAGTCCGATTTTTTTTTTTTAACTTATTTTTTCTGTAACAGCCCTTTTTATTATCATTCCCTGGACCTCATATGTAAATTTCAGACATTTTCGCTCAGTAGTTTCTTTGCAAACAGTGTTTCACTTTTCAATCATTCATGCAAACTGTTTTCCTAATATATTCACTGCCTTCGTCTGCGGTGTCGGAGGCTTCGCTGAGTGTGATCGGCTCCTGCTCAGGTTTTTCCGGCATCTTCGATGGGTTAATCCAGATGTTTTTACGGGTTTTCGGCTTGTATTTGCCGGGTTTTCGCAAGGTTTTTGGCAGCTTTTTGGCAGCTTTTCCCTGCACTTCGACAGCCCTGTGGTGCTTGCTGAATACACCGCAGGGTAGCCGAAATGAGAAAGCCGATTTGCACCGAATTGAAGAGAACGAAAAGTCACCGTACGTGCGGTGCCTTTTTCGAATCTCTTTGAATAACCCTGTATGTAATATATACAGTTAATTTTTATTGCTTGCCATTTTTTTCACTGTGGTCGTTAGTTAGGTTTCGCCTAAGGCCTCACAAAGTCTAGAGCCGCCTCTGTGCAGATTGACTTTGACAGGCGCAAAAACTTAACGTGAGACAATTGTGGTTCTTAATTCTGATTGGCTGAATCGCATGAAAGAAACAGTCCGCACACTGATTTCTGCGCGCAACGTTGCTTCGCGCGCGTTTGTGTGTGTGTCCATTTTACGCGCGATATTGCTCGACGGACGAAAAGTGCACGAGGATTGTAATTCCAGCGGTGATTTACGCGCGTTACCGTTTAACGTTTGCGAAAAAATTCATGCGTTGCGCGAGCGTTTTAACGTGAAGATTGTAGTAGGGCCCTACATTGGGTGATGGATCTCCAAAACGATATCGTTCAATAAATAATATGGGAAGATTTGCCCTGCAGCTTATCTGTGCTTCTTTTTTCTAGATGGTTTACTCAATGGTATTCCCATGCCGGCGCTTGCTAATATCACCCTCCAAAATACAGCTATCACACTATCTCGGGTGAGTTTCATGGTGATATGTGTAAATCAATGTGCTTGCTTAAGGCTGGGGTCAGACGAGCGTAGTGTTCACGTCCGTGATTGCGCCTAAAAGTACGTCCGTGATAGAATGACAGAAAGCCCATTGGAGCCTGACACATGAAGTACGTCGCACTGAACTGCGGACGCACAACGGCCGTAACCCACGGACGCAAGGCAGGCAAGAACGTACATCCCCTAGAACGGCCGCACAAAATGCGCTGCGTCCGCAACGTCTGCATAGCTTTGTGTGTGAGTGATGGAACGTGGTCAGACAGACTGCATTTATACGTCCAGCATTTTTCACGGACAAAATGGTTTTGCTTTTTAATTTATTTTCCCTCCTACATCCGTCAAAATATACGTCAGTGAATAAACGGACTGTGTGGCCACTACTGTGTCTTCCGTACTGAAGTACGTCCGTGTGCACAGACGTACAGTCCGTAGAAATCACACTAGTCTGACCCTAGCCTAAATTAGTAAGAAAATAATACCAAGATAGACAACAGACAACCCCAATGGTCTTCAACCATGCGTTATGGGTTGAGACTATTATGAAAGGGACACTCTAATCATCCTGACCCTTTTGTTTTAAAGTGGTGACTGAGGATGTGTGCTACACATGCAGGGAGTGGGCATGTCCACCCCTCAACCCACACTCAAGAATGAATGGCAGATAGAGACTGTTAATAAAAGTGTGTGGGAGGAGATGATATCATGCGATCACCCATGGACGTCTGGAGTAACAGACATGGGCAGTAGGCATAACCTGCCACCCTTAAAAAGCAAGAAGGGGCTAGTAATAAAAGTGTGGGCACATTGTTCCATGGGTGTCCTCTTTTGGACCTTTAAACAAGCATTACTCACCTCATCAACAGGTGCCTGAGAGGTGTTTAGGTAAAGTGTAGGCAATATGTTTCATTCCTTAGGACCATGTGTCTGTTAGACAAGACTAACAGTCAGATAATGTGTGAGGCAGATATTCGCTGGTGACTTGGAGAAAGGATCAACACTGTGGCAGAACAGTTCCAGGTACCAAGCCAGGGATGGTTCTGAGATCTGCTGAACTAGTTGAACTCATTTTTCATGTAAGTCTAGGAGCTAAGTATAGACTAGGGGCTAAACTACAATACTAGCGCTAAAACGCGGGTGCTAGTGAGGGAAAAGCTACACCCTCAGTTTCCCCCCTAGCGCCCGCATTTTAGCGCTAGATTAAAATGCAGGTGCTAAAAAAGTTAAATGCATTTTTTGCGGGCGCTAAGCCCCGGGATGCGCGCATCAGCGCTAAGCGCAGCCGCACGCATCCTCTCAATGGAGTCCATAGGACTCCATTGAGCCAGACGCCGGTGGTCACATGACCTGCCGGATCTCACCTTGTGAGATCCTTCCGGTCAGAGTAGTGATACGCAGGGGGAGACTGGGGACTTTTTCCCCAATCTTTCTTTGCTCCCGCCGGACTGAGGAGGCGGACAGTGCCGCGGTCCCCGCCGCGGCACAGGAGGTGAGTATACGATAATTTTTTTTAATTTTTTTGGCTGGTGCTAACGGATTCTGCAGAAGCGGAATCCGTTACCACCAAGTCCTGGCTCTGGTTAACTTTTTGCTAACCGCAGCCGGACGTTAATCAGCGCTGGGACTTTGTAATCCTAATGCTGATTAACACTTTGCGCTCCCCGTGTTAAGAATAGGGAGCGCAAAGTACAGTAACCTCCTGCTGAAAAGCGCAAAGTACCAAACGCAAACGGGTTACTTAACCCATTAGTGTTTTGTTTGTAATATGCGGAAAATACTTGGGCTAACGTTAACGCTCACGAAGTTGAGGGCTAACGTTAGCACCAAGTACGTAATTTGGCCCTAGGTGTTTTCTTTTTGTCTACGCCCTATAAAACAGACCTTTTAGTGTGGATTTCTTTAATTTTACTCTAACATCACCTGCACTCTACTCTGGCTAAAGTGACTTGGAATTGCTTATTATTTGGTATTATGGCCATTTTTGCTCTTCTGTCAGGATGTACGATTTCTTGCCTTATATGCGGTGTTTCATAAAGTGTGCAGATTTTAAAAATGCAATAAATCAGTCAAAGTTTCATAAAAAATTCTAAATTTCTGTTTTATCTCCTCCTATATACGCACCAATTTAATAGTGAAAAACGACATCTGGCATATGTCCACCTGTAGTTTCTCGGCAGGCAGTTACTCGGTCGGGGAAATTCACGATGACCCATTCACAGACGTATGTTGATTTCGCCAATGACCCGTTGAGTTTCTCTCTTTAGTTCGGGAATCGTTTGAAGTTTACTCACGTAAACCTGTGACTTCACATAACCCCATAAAAAGAAGTCGCCAGGTACGATATCACAAGACCTGTATTCAGCTCTTGTGTCAACTGAATCTTGTATGGTCAGATATGAAGAGCTTTTGTCCATATTCGTTGCACTGAGGATGCCGACATGCCCAATTGAACGACGGTGATACGACTTCCCAGGGCTCACATTCACACTTTAGTAGTCTTTAACTACTGCAGTTTTTTGTTCCGTTCAAGTACGGTTTCGCCTTGGGGGCGATTTTAAGGTTTCAACTGACCCGAATTCCTCTAATTTCTTTATCAACCTCATAACTGTTGTTTCGGTGGGGGCGTTGTTACTTCCGAAGATCGCGTAAAGTTTACGGATTGTCTCTGCATAGCACTCCCGTTTTGTTATGAGTTTTCACGATTGCGACGCATTGCTCGTTAGTTAACCCCTCCATGGCAACTAAACGAAGAAACAACAAATGCTCATTTAGGCTAGAGTCAGACGAACGCAGTCTGAGCGCACTCTGCGTGCGTGCATAACGGACAGACGTACTGACGGAAGATACTGTAGACACCACGCAGTCGGTTATTTTTGATGGACGTAGAATAAAAAAGGGAATTATGGGAAACAAAATTAATATGAAAAATGATTAAAATATGAAAAGGATATGAAAATGCATTTTGTAGGTCAAGGTGCTGGACGTCGCAAATGCGCTGTGTCTGACATCTCATCACTCACACAGAACGCTATGCGGACGTGGTGGACGTGGCGCACTCTGTGCATCCGTCTAGCAGTTTCACGTTCTTGCCTAACTTGCACCCATTTGCCACGTGTGTTGTGCATGCGCAGTTTGATGCATACGTACTTTGTGTGTGGGTCTCTATTGCTCGTGATTCTATGCTATGACGGACGTTAAACTGTGCGGCGACACGGGCGTGATCACTGCGTTCGTCTGACGCCGGCCTTAGTCGGAGTGATAATAAATACCAAAAATGATAAGAATGGCGCTGACAACCTTCAAACAAGAAAATGCCACACAATTCAAAACCTGTGCACTTTATGAAACACCCCATGCAATAGGGTGAATTAAAAATTCACATCAGTCCATCCCTATTTTACAAAATATTGATATATCAAAAATGTCTGTTTTGTTCAGTTGTAACATTTTGAGCTGTAGTTTAAACTGACTAATGTACTGTATTTTAAATGGAAATTTCCATTTCTTCTGTGTGCAGGATGAAAGTGGAGGTGTGATCAATTATTTTAATACATTGTTTTTTTTCCATGTATACTTTTAGGACTTTATGTTGGTTTCTGTGGATATGTACTACATCCCATGGAAAGAATTAATCAAAATGTTACCTCCCAGAAGTCATATTGTGCCTTGGACTTGACTTCATGCATGAAATGAAAGAAAAAAAAAAGATAGAGACCTCAGAAAACCAAGCAATAAAAAAAATAATAAAAACAAATCTTTAGAGCTGCATGATACCTGCACACAACGTTATTATGGTGGTGAAATGAATCCCCAAATTGCACTACAGGAATTACAGTGAATACAGTGTACACAATCAAAGCGTAATTGAACACCTCCATATCACAACGTACTTTTCGTGCCACCTACCTAAAACAATTGTGATATACAGTAAAATATGAAGTGTAAATGCTGATATCAAAATAAAACCATATATATTAGAAGGATTTGGGAATAATCATAGACTTCAAACTAAGTAACAATGTGCAATGTCAAACAGCAGCCGCCAAGGCCAGCAAGGTATTGGCATGCATTAAAAGGGGAGTTCACTCTCGGGATGAAAACTTTCTAAAAACAAATTTTGCCTCTGTATAAATCAATGGTAAGATGCACCTTGAATATGCAGTGCAATTTTGGGCACCTGTCTTAAGAAAAGATATTATAGCGCTAGAAAAAGCGCAGAGACGGGCGACTAAATTAATAAGGGGAATGGAAGGTTTAAGTTATGAGGAAAGACTAACAAGCTTAAACCTGTTTAGTTTAGAGAAACGGCGCCTTAGAGAGGATCTAATAATCTAATAACCTTATATAAATAAATACGGGGCCATTATAAACCATTGTCTAGAAACTTATTCATTAACAGGACTATACACAGGACACAAGGTCACCCATTTAGACTAGACAAATGGAAATTCAGCCTAAAGCATAGGTAGGGTTATTTTACGGTGAAAACAATAAAGCTGTGGAATTCTCTGCCTGTTGAGGTGGTTGGGTCAGAGACTGTACAGACTTTTAAAAAACGACTGGATGATCTCCTGCAGACACAGAATATTAAGGGTTATAATATTTAATATGTGCTTCTTGATCCAAGGAGAAATCTGATGCCATCTGGGGGCAAGAAAGAATTTTTCCCCAGTTTGTTGCATATCGGCAAGTATTTCAGACTGGGTTTTTGCCTTCTTTTGGATCAACAGCAGTAGGTGATGTGTGAGAGGCTGAACCCGTTGGACGCATGTCTTTTTTCAGCCTATGTAACTATGTAACTATCATACAGTGGTAGTGAATATTCCAACCAGCTAGAAACATCCCGAAACATCCCATATTCATATACAAAACGTGCATCTATCCTCTCAAGATGCAAATATGGATATGAGAAGAGACATAGAACACATAGAGTTATACCCCTCAAACACCATTTGCATATAGAGGCGCTAATTGGCCACTCACAAACAACTGTTTGATAGAAGGCTCATCTCAGATCTCGAATGAATGGATGCCTTCAAGAGAAATAGACTCAATACTGCAGACTGCCAGATAGATAATAGATAGCAAAATTTATCATGCTTAGAAAACTTAAAACAGATAGAGCATGTCAATATCACCAAGGTCTACGGACTGGACAGGTCCCTGTATGGTACCGCTCGTCGCGTTTCCCTGATGAAGTCACTATTAAAGACACCAAATTTCAAGCCATCGGTGGTTTCAAAGGAGCAGCGGATCTCCCATCCTCTTTAGCCACTTCCACAGTATACCAGAGATCCGGTGCATCTTTGAAGGGGTAACAGAGCTAGGTATGGAGGGGTTGTGGCTGGTAAGGGAAATCTAAGGGGAGATGCGGAGATAGAGGGTTGGGGAGATAGTGGGTGGAGGGTAAATAAAGTGGCAACTGCCAATCCTTCTCACCAACCCCCATCATTAACTACCCTCCATCCCTTACAATACCTCAAACCCTCCACCTACCTTACCCTCCTTCCATCCATTCCATATCTATCTCCCCTCCCCATCCTTCCATCCCCCATACCCACCTTCCTTACCACACCTACCCCTTACCCTATCTACTCATACCACACTACTCCTCCATCCCCCTTATCACACCTAACTCCACCTATCCTTCTCTGCCCCAACCTCCTTACTATGTTTACCCCATATGAATTTATCCATCTCCCATCCACTACCCACTCTTAACCCTACCTATCTGCTCAACTCTCCATCTTACCCATACCAATCCCCCTTACCCTCCACCCACCTTGTCATCCCCACCCACGCCTCTCTCCAACTTCCATCCTTATCTCCCTTACCACACCTATCCCTCCACCTACCTTACCCTCCACCCCTTACCAAAGCTATCTTCATTTCCCCAAATCTCAACCTCCATACCATCCATCTGTACCAATCTCCCCAACCTTCCCGCCCACTCCTTACCTATCCTGCACCTCTCCATTACTCAGTACTAGAGTCCCAGATGGTGAGAAGTGTAAGGAAGCCCATCTACTAGAGGAAGCCCTTGTATATCAATTCTATGTGTTCACAGGTGTCTATGTTAGGAGGACACAAATTATTCAACATAGATCTACATGCACTATATTGCCAAAAGTATTTGCTCACCTGCCTTGACTCGCATATGGATGGGTGAGCGAATACTTTTGGCAATATAGTATATATTGTGTTAAGCTAATTACATCCAAGGCACACATTCAACATCACCAAGATCTATGGATATACGATGATGGGTAGAGAATGGGCGTTGCATAGTTCCAAGGCGGTGACATTACCACTACTCTATCCAGATGTTGTACAGCCTCATGCCACCGCAGAATTTAAAAGCTGATTAAAAACAAGGCAGGTAAAAGAAGTACCTGAAAGAATATTGAGGATGTAGGCTCTTATGCACACACATTTACCTACTCCAATGACTATTACTGGAGCAATGACCTCAGGGGATATGAATGCTGGTCTCCAAGTTAGAAGGCAGCAACACTACCACTACCCTATCTAGCTGTTGTATACTGCATAATTTAAATTCTGATTTGAAATGAAGGCATGGTGATCTCACCTGAGGGGATTTGAACCCTGGTCTCCAAGTTGGATAGCAGAGACACTACCACTACGCTATCTGGCTGTCGTATAGCTATTGTTCACTGCAGAATTTAACAATGCATGTAATCATGTAAAAAGTGTGCTTAGCTCAGAGACACTTGTTAAAATATCCTGATAAGGATTTGAACCCTGCTCTCCCAGTTACACTGCAGTGACACTACCAATACTCTGTCCAGCTGAAAAGAATCCCACTCCACTGGTGAGTTTTAATCCTGATTCGAACACAAGGCATGTAATCATTTTAAAAAGCTGCCTAGGTAAGTCATACTGAAAATTAAATATGTTTGCAAATGGAGCTACAAAAGGTGTCATCAAATCTTTAGCCCTTCGGATATCTCTGTCGAGGTGCTGAAAATGTTTTGTGATTTTTTTCACATAAACACTGAGCCCCAGTTGTATTATTACTAGTGATGAGCCGAACTCCCCCCGTGTTTGGTTCGCATTCGAACTCGAACAATTTCAAAAGTTCGAGTTCGAAAGCGAACACGAACCAAACTCAATGCAAGTCAATGGGACTCGAAAGTTCGATTTTTAGAGTGCCCTCCAAGAGGGCATATATGCAAGATATTTGCCATAAAAGGTGTATGGGGGTCCGGGTAGTGCCCTGGGGGACAGGAAACAAGGACAAAAAGTTAAAAAAAAGTTTTTAAAGGAACAGTGAGTTTTCCATGAAATAAAGGTTAAGAATAAAAACGAAAAATGACTTCAAATATCGTGCCTAGGAGGTCCCCATAACCTGCCCGTGAAGTGGCGGATTTGTAGTATGTGTAGAAACATTTAAAAACAAAAAAAATGACATTTCAAATGACGCTAAATGGTTTTCCTTTAATCTATTCATAAACAACTGCTTTGGGCGGCAGTCTGTATGAAAATAGGAGACATTTTAGGATACGCAGAACAAGTTTAGTGATTTTTTGGCTAAATTATGGTGAAACTTATGCAGGCTTTGGATGAAAGTAACAATAGGTGCTTTAAAATTGGGCCTTTAGTGTCGGCAACAGTGCCGTCACACCGTAACCCCTCTGTGGTATTGTGGAAGAGTGCAGGGTTGGACCCTGCAGTCAAATATTAAAATGATATGAATCTGGTATAGGCGTCAGTGGCAGTGCACCCAAATATTGTGCCTTTGGTGGCAGCAAGTGCCTTCACACCGTAAGTAACCCGTCTGTGGTATTGTGGAAGAGTGCAGTGGTGGAGGTTTTGGTAATGCAGAAGCGATCCCCGATCTATTCAATTACATCAGCAGCTATAACAAAACCGGGTCAGCAATGTTTAGGCACTTGTACTGCGCTACTGTATATGGTGAGAATCAGCGCACACCAGTAGCAACAGGAAGCAAACAGAACAGGCAGGGAATACACAGAGAGAATAGTCAAATGGCAGGCAAAGTTGGCAACAGATCGGGGCCTCAGAACAAGCAGGGTCAGTAACAAGTATACAAACTGATTCGGTAAGCTAGCGATGCAGGAATAAAGGCTGAGACACACTGAGCATGTAGCGACGCACAGCGTAGCGAAGCGAAGAGAAGCAAACATTTTGCAGGCTTGACTTCACTTCGCTCCGCCTCGCAGTGTGTCTACACTACATTACATTTGCTTCTCACCGCACTGGACAGGAATCCACTAACTAAATTAAAACGTACACACAAAACCATTTTATTTTCACAAAGCACATGTTATATAGGCAAAAAAAAGTTTCTACTGAATAAAATACATCAAAAATTACTGTTAATTTAATAGGAATAGTATAAAAATATAAAAAAAAGTAACCCCATATCATATTTATTATAGGGACACGGAGCACCGTGTATAGAGTAGGGATGCATTGATACCACACAAAGACATATACGTATATATCAACACGCAGACCTATATATACGTATATATCAATACGCAGATATATATACAGTATACACCCACCCACAGACCTCAGACCATATATATACACATACGCACATTGGGGGGTGGCATGTGGACAATCTCAACTAAATGCGCCCCCGCATTTGGCTGATCCCTCCAGAAGAAATGTTGAACCCAACAGAGCAGAGAATATATATATTATTCTCTGCTCTATTGGGTTCAACATTTCTTCTGGAGGGATCAACCAAATGGGGGGG
The DNA here is from genome assembly GCA_009667805.1 of Leptobrachium leishanense. Classification (NCBI taxonomy): domain Eukaryota; kingdom Metazoa; phylum Chordata; class Amphibia; order Anura; family Megophryidae; genus Leptobrachium; species Leptobrachium leishanense. The sequence goes on along the minus strand of CM019074.1, from coordinate 37,295,847 downwards.
GCAATTAGTTGGCAAAATGTGTGTGTAATACAAGTCTGGATATATATATTTAAAAGAATATAGATATATATCTTATCTAATATATATATATATATATATATATATAATCATACCTGCACTTACCTTCCCCAATAAATTTTCTAAAAATATACACACAAAAAAACAAACCACTGCCTGAGACCCCGCGCAGCCCACATGCCACCCCCCTCTACCTGGCTAGATGTATCTAATATATATAATTAAATACATTCAGCAAGGTAGAGAAAGGAAAAAAAAGGTTTTATTTTATGTTCCCGGGGACATTTAAAAAATTTTTTTTTTTTAGAAATGTGTCGCCTTACCTTAGCCTGGGGGTCAGTGGGGGCTCCCTGGATCCTGGTTGTGGGGGTCTGCCGTGGCCGCAGGTGCAGTGGCTCCCTCCCTGCGCTGCCTGTCTCTGCCACATGCACCCGGGCGGCTAGCCCGCACAGTCGCAGCTCTGTCATCGCATGCTCCTCAAGGGAGTCCTTGGGAGGCCCCTGCAGGCTGCCCTCTACAGTGCCTGATTAGAGGGCCATGTCTGCCTGATGTTTAGTAACAAGAATTTAATTCAATATCTAATAAACTGTTGCTTATAATATTCTGCAGTAAAGAGTCTCTTTATTTCTAGATTTTTTAGTATTTTTTAAGCATTTTTTATACTTTTTTTAAAAAAAAAATAACTTTTGGCGAACATCCCAAAAAGTTAGAAGATCGCGACCTGTCGAACGGACGATGTTCGATGCGAACTCCGAACAGATCAAACCGAACAGCTCATTCCTAATTATTACGCACATAGTAGCAGTTTTTGCCCATCAGGGGGAGCCATCTTCCTTTCAAATATGCTTAGTGTCTAAAATGTATGTATGAATAGTACATACACTTTTACACTGTCTAGAAACATAGAAACATAGAAAAATGTCGGCAGATAAGAACCTTTCGGCCCATCTAGTCTGCCCAATTACATGGATACTTTTACCTGGATTTATCTTTTGTTTAGGATAGCCTTATGCCTATCCCATGCCTGCTTAAATTCAATTACTGTTTTGGCCTCTACCACTTCTACTGGAAGACTGTTCCATGTATCCACCACACTCTCAGTAAAATATTGCTTCCTGATGTTACTTTTAAACCTTTGCCCCTCTAATCTAAGACTATGTCCTCTTGTTTTGCTATTTTGTTTCATTTTAAATATACTCCCTTCCTCTACCTTGTGGATTCCCTTTACGTATTTAAATGTTTCTATCATATCTCCTCTGTCTCGTCTTTTTTCCAAGCTGTACATGTTAAGATCATTAAGCCTTTCCTGGTAACTTTTCTCATTCAAGCCGTACACCATTTTAGTAGCCCTTCTCTGAACTCTCTCTAAGATGTCTATATCCTTCTGGAGATACGGTCTCCAGTACTGCACACATTACTCCAAGTGAGGTCTCACCAGTGCTCTGTACAGTGGCATGAGCACTTCCCTTTTCCTACTGCTAATACCTCTCCCTACACAACCAAGCATTCTGCTAGCATTTCCTGCTGCTCTATTACATTGACTACTTACCCTTAGATCCTCTGAAATAATGACTCCTAAATCCCTTTCCTCAGATGTTGAGGTTAGGACTGTATCAAATATTCTATATTCAGCCCTTGGGTTTTTACGTCCCAGGTGCATTATCTTGCACTTATCCACATTAAAACTCAATTGCCACAACTCCGACCATTTTTTTAGTTTACCTAAATCATTTGTCATTTGGCTGATCCCTCCAGGAACGTCAACCCTGTTGCAAATCTTTGTGTCATCAGCAAAAAGACATACTTTTCCATTAATACCTTCTGCAATATCTATACTATAATGCAGTAAGGCTTGGCGTGTCCGTCGCCAAGCCTGTACTGCGCATGCGCGCGCAACCAGCGGCGGTTGGCTGCGCGCGCATGCAACCGCCGCGGCACGAGCCGGCTGTGCGCTTGCCGCGGCGGTTACAAGATGCGCACGCAGCAGCCGGGTAGCGGCTGCGCACGCATCCTGTAGAGCCAGATGCGCTCGCAGCCTCTACCCGGCTGCCGCGCGCGCATCCAACCGCTGCGACGCGTGCCGCGGCGTTTACAGGATGCGCACGCAGCAGCCGGGTAAAGGCTGTGCGCGCATCCTGTAGAGCCGGTGTTCTGGCACATGTGGGAACCGGTGCACTTCCGGTGACGTATCAGCCGCTCACAGTAAGGAACCACCAGCAATGCGCATGCGCGCGCGTACCGCCGATTCGTCGGAGATGCGCTCGCTCCGATTAGCAGCCACCTTGGAAAACCAGGCGACCGGCGCACCGCATTGACGTCATCAAAACACCACGCCACACTGTATCCTATTGCGCATGCGCGCGGACCTCCGAGCCATCATAGACTCTCTATATTGTGTGAAAGCTTCCTCTATCTGCCCATATATACCCTGTAACTGCCCTATATATACTGTATAACTGCCCTCTATACCCTGTAACTGCACTAAATACTGTATAACTACCCTCTATATACTGTATAACTGCCCTATATACTATATAACTACCCTCTATACCCTGTAACTGCCCCTATATACTGTATAACTGCCCTCTATACCCTGTAACAGCCCCTATATACTGTATAACTGCCCTCTATACTAACTGGCCTATAGTTCCCCGATTCCTCCCTACTACCCTTCTTGTAAATGGGCACAACATTTGCTAATTTCCAGTCTTCTGGGACGTTAACAAGGATTGGTTAAATAAATCTGTTAACGGTTTTGCTATTACATCACTGAGCTCTTTTAATAATTTAGGGTGTATCCCATCAGGCCCCATTGACTTATTTGTCTTTACTTTAGACAGCTGCTGAAGAACCTCTTCCTCTGTAAACTCATATGTAAATGTCTCTTTAGTGTTTCCTCCTAACTGAGGTCCCTTTCCTTCCTTTTCTTCTGCAAAGACTGAACAAAAATATTCATTGAGGCAGTCAGCGAGACTTTTATCCTCTTCTACATACCTTCCTTCCTTTGTTTTTAATCTAACTAATCCTTGTTTTACTTTTCTTTTCTCGTTTATGTATCTAAAAAATGTTTTGTCCCCTTTTTTACTGACTGAGCTATTTTCTCTTCTGCGTGTGCTTTGGAAGCTCTTATAAATTGCTTTGCCTCTTTCTGCCTAATTTTATAGGTTTGCCTATCTTCTTCACTCTGAGTTTTTTTATGATTTTTTTATAATTATTGAATGCTATCTTTTTGTTCTTCACTATTTTGGCCACTTCTGCAGAGTACCACAGTGGTTTCTTCCCTTTTTTGTTTTTGCTAACAAGCCTAATGCAATTTCCTGTGGCCTTCAATAATGCTTCCTTTAAATAATCCCATATCTCCTGGACTCCCTTTAAACTCCTCCAGTCTGATAATGACTCATTCACACACAATCTCATTTTAGAAAAATCAGTTTTTTTAAAGTCTAAACCTTTTGTTTTTGTGTGGTGCGGCTCCATCCCTGTTCTTATATTAAACCACACTGACTGGTGATCACTAGATCCCAAATTTTCACCTACAACAACGTCCGATACCAAACCTCCATTTGTGAGAATTAAATCCAATATGGCCTCTTTACGGGTCGGCTCCTCAACTACTTGTGTTAGAGATAATCCCAGTAAGGAGTTTAGAATATTTGTACTCCTGGTGCACCCAGCTATTTTGGTTTTCCAGTTCACATCAGGAAGATTAAAGTCCCCCATGATAATAACTTCCCCTTCATTGCCATTTTGGCTATTTCCTCAACCAGCAGATTATCTAGCTCTTCTACTTGTCCAGGGGGTCTATAGATCACACCTACACGAGCTACTGTATGATTGCCAAATGTTAGCGTAACCCAAACTTACTCTATGTTCACCTCGCTCACTTTTATTTGGTTCGTTTTTATGTTGTTTTTCACATACAGGGCCACTCCTCCTCCTTTCCTACCTTCTCTGTCTTTTCTATATAAAGAGTACCCCGGTATTGTTATGTCCCAGTTATTTTTCTCACTGAACCATGTCTCAGTAACCGCCACTAAATCTACTTTTTCAGCTGCCATCATTGCCTCCAGTTCATTGATTTTATTGACTAAACTGCGAGCATTTATAGACACGACTCTGAGCTTGTCATTTTTTTACCTCGCATGTTGCTTGCACCCTCCGATTTAGTTTTGGGGGACAATCGGACAGATTGTTTTTTACCCTTTTGTCCCCCCTCCTAGTTTAATATTTCTTTGTGAAACCTTTGAACTTCTCACTGAGAACATATGTTCCCCTATGAGTAAGATGCAAACCATCTTTTTTATACAGTTCCTTTCTGCTCCAATTAGAGCTATCATGGGACACAAAGCCAAATCCTTGCTCCCGACACCATTCCCGAAGCCACAAATTAAATTCCCTATTGCGCATCTGCCTATCTTGAATGTTATGCACAGGCAGAACTTCAGAGAATGACACAATGGACGCAATCTGCTGTATTTCACCTCCAAGAACACAAAAATCTTCCTTAATCTCAGAAACCTCATTGCTAGCCAAGTCATTTGTCCCTAGATGGACTAGAACATCCACTTCCCCTTGCTGCTTTGCTTGTTTGACAATATTGAGAATACGTCTCTTGTCTCTACGAGCAGTAGCCCCAGGAAGACATCTCACCAAACCACTACTCTCCAGCTCAACACCTCTTATGATAGAATCACCCAGCAACAATTGCCTTCTATCAAGTCCCACCTTTTCCTTTTTGTCCTTGGTTGCAGTCCTGCATACCTTAGGCATAGTGGATGGTGGTTCCTCAACTATGGTGTCTGAGCCTACATCCGTTTTACCACTACACTCTGAAAGTGCCTCAAAAGAATTAAGAAGAGCCACAGATTGTGGGACATGCCTTCTATCAACAACTCTAAGTCTACCAGATCCTACAGTAGTCCATCTGCCGCTCCTAGGAGGCCTCTGTGGCAGTGGCTTTGTAACAGTCATAGCCTGAGGTTGTCTAACAGATAATTTACAAATCTCAGACTTCAAACAGGCAATTTCCTGCTGCAATAAAGATAACTGCCTACATATCAGGCACACTCCAAACCTCCAAAATGCAAAAGTGTTTTTCCATAAATCCACTGGGTGCTGACAGAGAATGCAGAGAAGATAAGGGCTCTTTAGCTATTATGCATAACAACTCCTGACATTAACTTAACCCCTTAATGCTCTGCTGGCTCCTATGGGCTGCTTCCAGTCCACACACCAACCAATGCACATCATTTGCTGCCGCTGTTCAGCCTTAACTCAATCCAACCCTTTGCAGCCAAAAACGCATGTGGCGTGTCAGCTGAGTAGACTGGCCAGAGAAGGGGCCCAGCAGCCACCGGAAAGTAGTATGCTCTGCCTGTATTTAGACCAACCTTCCGGTCACAATCCGCATGGCGTTTAGGGCAGTGGTTACAACCACGGGCCTTAAGTAACCCTAACAGGCCAGGTTTTAAGGATTACCTTGGGGAAATGCAGACTGAATCCTGCAATCACTGAGCAGCAAAACATCTCACCCTTGCTGTGCTTCATATATCTGAAAAACCTGGCCTTTTAGGGGTACTTGAGGACCGCTGTTGGGAATCACTGGTTTAGGGGTTAATGGCTGGAGCTGCTATTGTGACCATGCAGCAAACTTTGCTTTCAGATCAGAATTAGTGGCTCCTTAGAGTAAAGTAATGAATCCTGTGCTTTGTATACTTTGTATCTGAGCCGTTACTAATAGAGATGTGCATTCGTTTCGGAAAAATTCGGAATTTGGAACGAAATTTGATAATTCGTATTCGGAAGTACTTCAGAATAATGAGTCGACACGATACGAATTCGAAACAAAACAGTATATAACAAATTTATTTTGCTTTACACTGTGTCATCATAAAAGAAAAATTTGAATAACTGATATCAACTATTGAATTTGAAATGAACTATCAAATTGATATCAACTATCGAAGTGATCTTAACTTACAATACAAGTAATAGTCAGCAAAGGACTTTATGAAACAAATTAATTTTTTTTCACTGTTTAATTTGACTCAAATACTAAATCTGTGACACAGCTTAAAATTTAACACTAGCTTTTCTTTTAACAGCAAAATTAGATTAATTGGGGTTTCATCTAGTGATCCAAAATTCAAATTGATATCAACTATCAAATTGATATATGAAATTCGAATCGATTCGAAATTTCAAATCGATCCGAAACTAAATGAAATACAAAACAAAATTAGTTCCGAAATTCCGAAAACAAAGTAATTTAAAACCTTAACGAAACGAAACTAAACAAAACAAATTTTTCAGCCTTGCACATCCCTAATTATTAATTGCTCAAGAGGAGAACATCTAGCTATTCCGGGCAGCTCCCTGTGTTTGTCTTGAGCCAGTAGAATATAATCTTACAGAGGCTGGTGTTAAATGATTTGCTTTTCTTTTGTTTAATCCCCATCTTAAATGGAATAAAACAAATATAAAGCATAACTATTCACAATGTTTACTACAAAACAGACACTTTCCACAGCCACTCTTGCATCACAGTTTTGTCTATAACCTGATTCACGACAGACATTGCCACCTGCTAGACATGGGTTGGGTCCATCTGATATATTGGCATCAGCACATCAAAAGGTGTGTCTAGCGTCCAAGGGAGGTATTTCACTTTTTTTTATTGCGTTCACTTAGGGATGCAATTACCACTGCTGCTCCTAGCAATGAAGCTTGAGAAATGTGCTCCGTCACAATAAAGGGAATAAATCTGGCATGGAAGTAATACATATTTAACAAGCAGTTCCAAACCCCAGTAAGTCTACCAGCATAATGCGTAAGGCATAAAATGTCACACCCAGAGCGTTCCCAAATGATCTGTAGCATATAATTGAAAAGGGTTGTTTAGTCATGCAGTCACGTCACTGAGTCATATGGGTGTTTTTTTTGGCAGCTCCTATTACTTTCAGTTTTATCATTTGAATAATATTAATTTGAATTGTGCAAAGCTGAATCACTTACTGCCTCAAGAAGCAGTTTCACCACCCTTTACATGCATTATTTCTCATATAATAGTGCTAATAAAATGAGTAATGGCACAAAATTTTTGTTGCGAACTGGGAAAGCCTTCCGGCATGCAATGTACAGGTATTATTACCAGCCACATTATTAAATGAGGTATTATTAGAGGCTTATTACAACATGCATTATTACCGACACATTAGCTCAAAACAAATCGTTATTTTGTTAATTTATTGTTTGTAAATACTAATACCTTCTCCTTAGAAATGTTCTACTTGGTCAGTCCCTGCCCAGGTGGTAATGAGTGAAGGAAATGAATGAAGGAATCGTTTTAATGCAAAATGCATCATTCATAACTTTGTAGTAGGATGAGAAGCAAATGTTATTGACAATAATCATCAAATAATAATCAAAAAATCATTAAATAACAGATTATTAAAGTGGACAATAGGGGGAAGCCTCAGTAGGATCATACTGTACCTGTACCTCAATAATATAAAATGAAATTCTTGAAAACATTTAACAACTTTCTCTGAAAAATGCCAATAGAATATAAAAATAATATATGTAAGTGGCATAATATCTGTAATTGGGAATCTGTGCTGTATAAGAATTGCCAGCATTTATAACCCTCTGTATCTTACACCTTACAGTAGTGAGTGATACCGTAGCTCTCCCTGTATTCTGCCCTCTTACTGCCTGTTGTAAAGCAACAGTAAAGTTTGTTGAACTTTGTAAGCATGAAGGTGGGGTGCTGCTGTTTGCAGCTTGTTTACAGTAATATAGAGTGCCAGGAGTAGGGATGAGCTGTTCGGTTCAATCTGTTCGGTGTTCGATTCGAACATCGCCCGTTCGTCGAACTCCGAACATTTCCGCTTGTTCGCCGCATGTTCGCCCACAATGCACCACAATGGACCACAATGCACTTTTCCACTGGCCTGAAGCTTTTACTTGGTTACAGCCTTGCACCTGACCACAGGTCAGGTGCAAGACTGTGCCAATCATGGCTCAGAGTCCTGATTGGGCACATTTTGCCCAATGATGGGCTCACAGAGCTAAGTCCCGCAGCACACTATATAAGGCGTCCCTCGCAGCCCCAGCACGTGTTTTTTGAGAGGAGATTGTTCTGTTAGTGTGTCTTGTCAGTGCCAGCAGCTATTGGGGGGGTCTCACTTCTAGCAGATATCTGGGAATTGTTGTAATCTGTGTCTTGTCAGTGCCATCAGCTATTGGGGGGTCTCAATTCTAGCAGATATCTGGGAATTGTTGTAATCTGTGTCTTCTCAGTGCCAACAGCTATTGGGGGGGGGTCTCACTTCTATCAGATATCTGGGAATTGTTGTAATCTGTGTCTTATCAGTGCCAGCAGCTATTGGGGGTCTCACTTCTAGCAGATATCTGGGAATTGTAATCTGTGTCTTGTCACTGCCAGCTATCAGGGGGTCTCACTGATTTATAGGAGGTTCCTGGGAATTGCAATTTGTGTCTTGTCACTGCCACCCATCAGGGGGTCTTACTGATTTATAGGATGTTCCTGGGATTTGTAATTTGTGTCTTGTCACTGCCACCCATCAGGGGGTCTCACTGATTTATAGGAGGTTCCTGGGAATTGTAATTTGAGATTAGTCACTGCCACCCATCAGGGGGTCTCACTGATTTATAGGAGGTTCCTGGGAATTGTAATTTGTGTCTTGTCACTGCCACCCATCAGGGTGTCTCACTGATTTATAGGAGGTTCCTGGGAATTGTAATCTGTGTCTTGTCACTGCCAGCTATCAGGGGGTCTCACTGATTTATAGGAGGTTCCTGGGAATTGTAATTTGAGTTTTGTCACTGCCACCCAACAGGGGGTCTCACTGATTTATAAGAGGTTCCTGGGAATTGTATTTTGTGTCTTGTCAGTGCCAGCCTTTAGGGGGTCTCACTGATTTATAGGAGGTTCCTGGGAATTGTAATTTGTGTCTTGTCACTGCCACCCATCAGGGGGTCTCACTGATTTGTAGGAGGTTCCTGGGATTTGTAATTTGTGTCTTGTCACTGCCACCCATCAGGGGGTCTCACTGATTTATAGGAGGTTCCTGGGAATTGTAATTTGTGTCTTGTCATTGCCACCCATCAGGGGGTCTCACTGATTTATAGGAGGTTCCTGGGAATTGTAATTTGTGTCTTGTCATTGCCACCCATCAGGGGGTCTCACTGATTTATAGGAGGTTCCTGGGAATTGTAATTTTTTGTATTGTCACTGCCACCCATCAGGGGGTCTCACTGATTTATAGGAGGTTCCTGGGAATTGTAATTTGTATCTTGTCACTGCCACCCATCAGGGGGTCTCACTGATTTAAAGGAGGTTCCTGGGAATTATAATTTGTGTCATGTCACTGTCACCCATCAGGGGGTCTCACTGATTTATAGGAGGTTCCTGGGAATTGTAATTTGTGTCATGTCACTGCCATCCTTCAGGGTGTCTCACTGATTTATAGGATGTTCCTGGGAATTGTAATTTGTGTCTTGTCACTGCCACCCATCAGGGGGTCTCACTGATTTATAGGAGGTTCCTGGGAATTGTAATTTGTGTCTTGTCACTGCCACCCATCAGGGGGTCTCACTGATTTAAAAGAGGTTCCTGGGAATTGTAATTTGTGTCTTGTCACTGCCAGCCATCAGGGGGTCTCACAGATTTATAGCTTATATCTGGGAATTGTAATCTGTGTCTTGTCACTGTTGCCAGCTATCAGGGGATCCTAACAGGGGGTCTCACAGACTTGTAGCAGATTTCTGCGAATTTTAATCTGTGTCTTGTCACTGGCTGCCAGCTATCAGGGTGTCTCACTGAGTTATACCAGAGTTCTGGAAATATTTAATCTAGATAACACAGTTGAATCAGAGTTCTGCATATCTCCAATCTTTATACCAGAGTTGAATCAGAGTTCTGTATATCTTTAATTTATATATCACTCACCATGACAGAAAGACCAAAAAGGACAGGCAGATGCTTCCAGACACAGATAAGAGGGCGAGCAGCCTCTGTGTCGGGAGGCTGTGCCTCTGGTCATCGTGGACGTGGTGTATCCTCTGCAAGGGCACGCTTGTCCTTTCTAACTGGTGCTGGCCGTCTTAAGCAGCAGCAACATACAGAGGATTTGGTGGATTGGCTAATCAGGCCATCCTCATCCTCTGAGTCCTCTGCCAGCCAGGCTTGTAGTGGTTTACAGTCCACATCAGCTGCTAAAACATCTAATTCAGCCTCCATGTCCACAGCTACTCCTGCCGTAGCCTCACTATCACACACGGAGGAGTCACCTGAATTGTTTAACTGCAATGACAGTGACATGCTGCTTAAGGATGTGCAGCAACTAGAGTGCTCTGATTCAAACTCTGAGGTTGAGGAAGGGAGTATAATCAACCTAGAGGGAGGGGTGCCAGTGACACAGAAATAATTGGCACTCATGTTGCCCAAGCAGCTGCAGCATACTGCCAAGTTGGCTCGAGGGACGACGAGATAGGGGGTGATGACGATGGTGAGGTCACTGACTCCACCTGGGTGCCTGATCGAACAGAGGAGTCAAGGGAGGAGGAGGAGTAGGAGGCACAACAAAAACGAGGCAGAACGTCCTCTATGACCAACCGTAGCCAGTCCAAGGCATCAGAAGTCACAGCTGCTCAGGTGCAGAGCGCAGTTGTCGCAAAGCACATGTACAGGAAGTCTGCTGTCTTTAAGAAATGTGCAGCAGACCGCACTATTGCTATTTGTAATCTATGTCAGATGAGGATCAAGCATGGGAAAGACATCCCACGCTTGGGTACCAGGTACTTGAGGCAACATATGACCACCTGCCATGCATCCCGTTGGCACAACACTTTGAATAGGTCCTCCTCCTCCTCATCTGTCTCTACCCCCCACTATATGTCCTGCCATGTCATTGCCTACAACCTCCACTGACAGGGATGATGTTACAGTAATGGGTGTACCAGGTCCTTCCTCAGAATGTGACAGCATCCCATCAGCTGAAGATTTACGCAGTCAGATTACGTTGCCCCAAATGCTGCAGCGTAAGAAAAAATATAGTCCCAACCATCCCCAAGCACAGCGTCTAAATGCCAGCTTAGCAAAATTACTTGCATTGCAGCTGCTGCCTTTCCAGCTGGTGGACGCTGCTTTCTTCCGTGAATTTGCTGAATGTGCTGAACCACTGTGGCAGGTTCCAAAATGCCATTTCTTTTCATGGAAGGCCATCCCAGCACTATACCAGCACGTGGAACACAATGTTATGTAGTCATTGGGAAAGGCAGTCAGCAGCAAGGTGCACATGACTTTAGACACGTGGCCCAGCAAACATGGACAGGGTCGTTACATTTCCTTCACGGCACACTGGGTAACTCTGATTGCAGCTGGGAGGGATCCAGGACGGGGCTCTTTGCTGGAGCTTGTTCATCCAACACACCTCCAGAAAGCTGCTTGTATGAGGTCTGTCTGCTCCACCACCTCTTCCTCCTCCTCCTTCTCTGTCTCTGGCGAAGTGGCAGCTAAACTGATTCGTGGCAGGGGCTACGCAATGGCTCAAGCAAAAAGATGGCATACTGTGCTTGAGCTGGTTTGTTTAGGGGACAGGAGCCACACCGGGCCAGAAATTCTGTCAGCTCTGCAGGGGCAGGTGCAGAGATGGTTAACACCAAGTTAACTTCAGCTGGGAATGATCATCTGTGATAATGGCAGCAACCTTCTCTCCACCCTATGCCAGGGTAAGTTGGCGCATGTACCATGCCTAGCACACGTCCTAAATCTGGTGGTACAGCGTTTCCTAATCAGGTACCCAGGGCTGCCAGAGCTTCTCAGCCAGGCCAGAAAAGTTTGCAGCCACCTCAGACGGTCATTTCCAGCAAGTGTTCGCCTGGCAGAGTTTCAAAGAGAATTCCACCTTCCCACAAACCGTCTGATCTGTGACATGCCCACCAGGTCGAACTCAACATTAGCAATGCTGCAGGGTCTGCACAAGCAGCAGAGGGCCATCAATGAGTACCTGTGTGAGTATGGCACAAGGACAGTTTCAGGACAACATGTTTCCCCCCCTGCAGTGGCTGATGATCAAGGATGCATGCACTGTACTGTCACCATTTGAGGAGGCAACGAGGATGGTGAGCAGGGACAGTGCATGCATCAGTGACACAATTCCTTTAGTGTTCCTGCTGGAGCGCACTCTGCGGGGAATTATAGATGTGACACTAGAGGCAGAGCAGCGGGAGGAAGAGGAGGCCTTCCCTAGCTCTCAAGGCCACAGTCTTTACGCAGACAGCATTTCTGCGGGTCCTCCTCAGTTCAGAAAGGAGGAGTATGAGGAGGAGGAGGAATATTTAAGTAGTGGCGGCATTGAAGGTGGGGATTCCTCAAGGGAGGGTTTTGTGTGCCCAGAAACCCAAGGACTAGTACGTGGCTGGGAGGAGGAAGCGCACGATGGGGTCATCCTCATTGACCAGGAAGACTCGGAAGCTAATGCCACCTCCAACCTACGCTGCATGGGCTCCCTTATCCTGCAAAGCCTGCTAAAGGACCCCAGGATTCGTGCTATCAAGGAGAGGGATCATTACTGGTTGGCAAGCCTTCTTGATCCACGATACAAGGGTAAAGTTGCAGAGCTCATCCTGCCCACACGGAGGGAGGACAGGATGAAACAACTTGAGGACGCTCTAAAGCGACACTTGTGTAACACCTTTCCAGACACTGGTATGTTACCAAGTGATGACACAGGTGCTTCTGAGGCTGCGGATGATCAGAGGAAGAGCGGTGAAGGCCAGGGCCACTTGACTAATGCCTTTATAATTTTTTTTAGTCCACGACGCCCAGGGACGTCAAATGTAGGCACCCATTGCCAGCGTCTTCACCATATGGTTCAGGACTACCTAGGGGCAAGGGCAGACCTGGATACCTTTACAGCAGATGATCCACTGGCTTACTGGGTGTTGAGATTGGATCACTGGCCATAATTTAGCCAATATGCTATACAGCTACTAGGTTGCCCTTCATCCAGCGGGCTTTCTGAAAGGATGTTCAGTACCACTGGAGGTTTTGTCACAGACAAAAGAGTGCGTCTTTCCACCGACTCTGTAGACCTGCTGACATTTATAAAAATGAATCAGTCTTGGATCAGCAGCTATCAATCCCCTGATGCTGACGTAACTGAATAGATCAGGGATCTTTTCTGCATTACCAAAACCTCCACCACTGCACTCTTCCACAATACTACAGACGGTTATGGTGTAAAGGCACTTGCTGCCACCAATGGCAAAATATTTGGGTGCACTGATGCCTGTACCAGATTCATATCATTTTAATATTTGACCGCAGGGTCCAAACCTGAACTCTTCCACAATACCACAGAGGGGTTACGGCGTGAAGGCACTGTTGCCGACACTAATGGCCCAATTTTAAACACCTATTGTTACTTTCATCCAAAGCCTGCATAAGTTTCACCATAATTTAGCCAAAAAAATCACTAAACTTGTTCTGCGTGTCCTAAAACGTCTCCTCTTTTCATACAGGCTGCAGCCCCAAGCAGTTGTTTATGAATAGATTAAAGGTAAACCATTTACAGTCATTTGAAATGTCATTTTTTTGTTTTTAAATGTTTCTATACGTCCTACAAATCCGCCACTTCATGGGCAGGTTATGGGGACCACCTAGGCATGATATTTGAAGGAATTTTTCGTTTTTATTCTTAACCTTTGTTTCATAGAAAACTCACTGGTCCATTAAAAATGGTTTTTTTTAAAGTTTTTCTCCTTGTTTCCTGTCCCCCATTGCTCTACCCGGACCCCATACACCTTTTATGGCAAATACAGTTGTGTTCAAAATTATTCAACCCCAATGCTGTAAACGGTTTTAGGAAATTTAGTGTACATTTGTAATTGTATTCAGAATGAAATCCTACAAGGACTTTTTAAAGAACCATATGCAACTAAAATGACATCAATTGGTTTTGTAATACAGTAGTAAATGTTTCTTTTGTGAATTCTTCATTGACACAATTATTCAACCCCTTAAAGACTACCACTCTGAAGAACAGAGGTTCATTCAAGTGTTTTCAATCAGGTATGAAAACACCTGTGGATGTCACAGAGCAGCAATAAAGCATAATAAGCACAAATTAGGCAGCTTTAAAATGACTGTGATACTCAGCTCCTTCTAGACATTTACTGGTGTGGTTACAAACATGGTTAAGTCAAGAGAATGGTCCAGGAAGACAAGAGAGAGAGTGATTACTCGTCACAGGAAGGGCAATGGCTATAAGAAGATTGCAAAGATGTTAAACATACCAAGAGAGACCATAGGAAGCATCATTCGCAAATTCAAGGCAAAGGGCACTGTTGAAACGCTACCTGGTCGTGGCAGAAAGAAGATGCTGACTTCGACTGCTGTGCGCTACCTGAAGCGTAGAGTGGAGAAAAGTCCCCGTGTGACTGCTGAGGAACTGAGAAAAGATTTGTCAGATGTGGGTACTGAAGTTTCAGCTCAGACAATACGGCGCACACTGCGTAATGAAGGCCTCCATGCCAGAACTCCCAGGCGCACCCCCTTGCTGTCTCCAAAGAATAAGAAAAGTCGACTGCAGTATGCCAAAAGTCATGTGGACAAACCACAGAAGTTTTGGGATAGTGTTCTGTGGACTGATGAAACAAAATTAGAACTGTTTGGGCCCATGGATCAACGCTATGTTTGAAGGAGGAAGAACAAGGCCTATGAAGAAAAGAACACCTTGCCTACTGTGAAGCATGGCGGGGGGTCAATCATGCTTTGGGGCTGTTTTGCTTCTGCAGGTACAGGGAAGCTTCAGCGTGTGCCATGAATTCTCTTCAGTACCAGGAGATATTGGATGACAATGTGATGCAGTCCGTCACAAACCTGAGGCTTGGGAGACGTTGGACCTTTCAACAGGACAATGATCCCAAGCATACCTCCAAGTCCACTAGAGCATGGTTGCAGATTAAAGGCTGGAACATTTGAGTGGCCATCGCAGTCACCTGACTTAAATCCGATTGAGAACCTCTGGTGGGACTTAAAGAAATCAGTTGCAGTGCGCAAGCCTAAGAATGTGACTGAACTGGAGGCTTTTGCCCATGACGAATGGGCGAAGATACCCGTAGATCGCTGCAAGACACTTGTGTCAAGCTATGCTTCACATTTAAAAGCTGTTATAACTGTAAAAGGATGTTGTACTAAGTACTAAGATTGAATGTCACTTGGGGGTTGAATAAAACTGATAATGATGTGAGCACAGAAAAGATATTTGTGGTTATTTCATTAAAATGTTATGTTATATTTGTCTGACCTACACGTGCCTCTTTGTTTTAATTGTAAGCAAGATGACTGAATGATCAAAATCAATGTCAAACTGGCCAAAACACTCAATTTCAGTGGGGGTTGAATAATTTTGAACACGACTGTATCTTGCATACATGCCCTCTTGGAGGGCACTCTAAAAATCGAACTTTCGAGTCCCATTGACTTGCATTGAGTTCGGTTTGTGTTTGAGTTCGAACTCGAACTTTTGAAATTGTTCGAATTCGAATGAGAACCGAACACGGGGGTGTTCGGCTCATCACTAGCCAGGAGTAAGATCTCACAATCAATTGTTTTTCTAACTATGGAGAGCAGGACTCTAGCATGACAAAGGTACACAATTCCATTTAAAATTAACCTGTTCGCTGCAGATGACGTGATCCTTAGTTCAGTAAAATTCCCTTGGTGGTGTGGATGACATGATGGTCATATCATAGTGACCATTTACTTCTGTGTTAGCCCCCGAAGGCTGGGGTCTTCTTTCCTATTGGATCACCTTGCAGAAATTTCACTGCAATAATTCACTTTCTCATTTCCCACTGGGAAAAAATATGGAGGAGATAACACAGTGCGTTACAATGAACTTTGCCATCTATCTATCTATCTATCTATTTTTATGTCTATCTTTTTATCTATCTACCTATTTATCTATCTAATTCTATCTATCTACAGTAACTTTCTTTGTGAGTTTCGCTCTATTGCTGTATTGTCTGTGTGAGTTAGGAAGAACTCATGTTTTTGGAAACCCAAGCCAACGTTCTCAACATGTATAAATACACTATCAGGGTTATTCAAAGAGATCCAAATTGCTGGAGAAAGGTAACCAAACACTGAAATTCAGCGTACGGTTACCTTTCCTGGCCATTCAGCTATTCAGAGAGCAGGCAATTCACCAAATCTTGGCAAATTGCCTGCACATACGATGCCTGTTCGATGCCTGTTCGAGGGCAGTGAATCCCCATAGAGAAGCAATGCTTCGGCTATTCAGAGAACAAAAACCAGCAGTGAAAGGTTCCCGAAATGCCCTGTCATTCGATGGTTTAATTTGGCAGGTTTATTCAGGCGAATCCCATAGGCTTCAATGTTAGAAATATTCCCATTTTAATGCAGCAATATCTAATAAACCGTTGATTATAATATTCTGCAGTAAAGAGTCTCTTTATTTATAGATTTTTAGGATATGTTAAGCATTTTTCTGGATCTTTTTTTTTAAATAAGTCAGATTTTTTTTAATTTTATTTTTTAACTTTACTTATTTTTTCAGTAACAGCCCTTTTTATTATCACTCCTTGGACCTGATATGTAAATTTCAGACATTTTGGCTCAGTAGTTTCTTTGCAAACAGCGTTTAATTTTTCAGACAAAAGCAAACAGTTTTTTTAATTTATTCACTGCATTCGTCTGCGGTGTCGGCTTTTTCCAGCAGCTACACTGCATGTGATCGGCTCCTGCTTGGGTTTTTCCGTCATTTTTGGCAGGTTAATCCAGATGTTTTTGCGTGTTTCGGTGTGCGTCCGCCCTCGTTTTGCGGTGAGTTTTCGGCGCCTGTGACCGGACGGCCACCACTACGCTGTAGCGCAGTACAACAGTTCAAGTGTTTATTTATTTGTGTGTTATTAAAAGTCTGTTAGCCCTTATTTTTATAAGTACCCCAATGTGATTTTCCCTGTTGTTCCCCTGTTCCCCGCTCATTCAGAGCCACGGAAAGTTCACCAGACGAGCTGGTGCCGAGCCCCAAGATAAGGGCTGCGCACAGCAGGGGGGGCCCCAGGTTAACAAAGAGAAATTGGGCAATGGCTCGAGGCAGTGGCAGAAATCACCCCGGGAGGGCTGAGGGCAGGCCAGGGGAGAACAATGCCTTTTTCCCTCATAAATACACCTGTGTTCCCCATGCAAAATAAATCACTCTTGTTTGAACCTTTACTCCTTCTTCGGCTAGTAATTGGGGATAACAGGGCTTTGGGAACCGGGACGCTTCAAGGACCTCTCTACAGTGCTGCAACCTCGGGGTATCCTACGAGCACCAGCGGCAACTCGCTACCACACTACCGACCTCCTGGTGTACTCGGCGCTGACGGCGGATCTATTCATCCCGAGTAGCAGGATCCGTCACAGCGACCTTTCCCTGCAATTCAGGGACCCTGTGGTGCTTGCTGAATACACCTCAGGGTTGCCGAAATGGGATCGCCAATTCAAACCGAATTGAAGAGAACGAAAAGTCACCGAACGTGCGGTGGCTTTTCGATTCTCTTTGAATAACCCTGTATATTACCAAAAGTATTCGCTCGCCTGCCTTGACTCGCATATGAACTTAAGTGACATCCCATTCCTAATACATAGTGTTCAATATGACGTCGGCCACCCTTTGCAGCTGTAACAGCTTCAACTCTTCTGGGAAGGCTGTCCACAAGGTTTAGGAGGGTGTTTATCGGAATTTTTGACCATTCTTCCAGAAGCACATTTGTGAGGTCACACACTGATGTTGGACAAGAAGGCCTGGCTCTCAGTCTCTGCTATAATTCATCCCAAAGGTGTTCGTTCGGGTTGAGGTCAGGACTCTGTGCCGGCCAGTCAAGTTCATCCACACCAGACTCTGTCATCCATGTATTTATGGAGCTTGCTTTGTGCACTGGTGCACAGGAAGGGGCCAGCTCCAAACTGTTCCCACAAAGTTTGTACCATGGAATTGTCCAAAACGTCTTGGTATACTGAAGCGTTCAGAGTGCCTTTCAATGGAACTAAGGGGCCAAGACCAGCTCAACCCCACACCTTAATCCCCCCTTCACCAAACTTTACACTTGGCACAATGCAGTCAGACAAGTACCGTTCTCCTGGCAACCGCCAAACCCAGACTCGTCCATCAGATTGCCAGATGGAGAAGCACGATCCATCACTCCAAAGAATGCGTCTCCACTGCTCTAGAGTCCAGAGGTGGTGTGCTTTACACCACTGCATCCGACGCTTTGCATTGCACTTGGTGATGTATGGCTTGGATGCAGCTGCTCGGCCATGGAAACCCATTCCATGAAGCTCTCTGCGCACTGTTCTTGAGCTAATCTGAAGGCCACATGAAGTTTGGAGGTCTGTAGTGATTGACTCTGCAGAAAGTTGGCGACCTCTTCCGACTATGCACCTCAGAATCCGCTGACCCCGTTCCGTCAGTTTACGTGGCCTACCACTTCGTGGCTGAGTTGCTGTCGTTCCAAAACACTTCCACGTTCTTATAATACAGCTGACAGTTGACTGTGGAATATTTAGGAGTGAATAAATTTCAAGACTGGATTTGTTGCACAGGTGGCATCCTATCACAGTTCCAAGCTGGAAATCACTGAGTTCCTGAGAGCAACCCATTCTTTCACAAATGTTTGTAAAAACAGTCTGCATGCCTAGGTGCTTAATTTTATACACCTGTGGCCATCGAAGTGATTGGAACACCTGATTCTGATTATTTGGATGGGTGAGCAAACATTTTTGGCAATGTAGTGTATATATATCCTAGGATTATCCGTATCCACGTCCAACCCTAACCCCAACCCTATTCCCAACCCTCACCCAACCCTGACCCTAAAAATCACTTTTACCCAAGGGAGGCTGGTTAGTCTGCAGATTATCCAGGGAGACCCTGATATTACTTTGCTAAAGCCCTCTGATTTCATTTCGGGCTTTACCCAAAGCTGCCTGGGTAATGTCAGTTTTACATGAGTAATCCTAGGTTTACTCTGATTTCAGATTTTAACCGTAACAAATATATACAGGATTTAAATATGTACAAAATTGTAATGGAGGCGCTCATGGAACTTGTACTTGTAACTGTAACTGTATAAAAATAACAACTTTCTAAATTATTGACGTTTCAGTATGTTCCCCACAGATTTGGGGAACAGTCTGAAATGTCAATAATGTATATAGAAGCCAGGCGCAGCACCTGGCCAAAGGAGCAAGAGATCTTCCGAGTGCAGGAGTATATATTTGTAATATATAATAATAAAGTTTATTATTGCAGAGGCAATATACACATCCCAGCAATTAAAAGAACTGCATCACAGAGCTCATGTGCTACGTTCCCTATATGCAGCACAGAACTCTGGGTAAGATATGCAATTGATGTCTGTAATTAATGTTTGGTTCTGTTCCCCAATATACCCTGATTGCCCAGAAATTGTGTTTTTCCTGCCCAATGCCTACGAGCATCGAGCCGCCACCAGCCGTGACCAAACTCTTGCTGACGAACCATCTCCAAGAACTGGGCACAGGGTAGAGGCAGTGGTGACATTCCATAAACTGGAGAATGTCTAGAGGCAGTGGCAGCCATTGTGTTCAGAGACTGGGCAATGGCTGGAGTCAGTGGCAGCCATTGTTTTCAGGGACTGGGCAATGGCTGGAGGCAGTAGCAGCCATATTATTCAAAGACTGGGCAATGACTGGAGGCAGTGACAACATTCCATGAACTGGGCAATGGCTAGAGATAGTGGCAGCCATTGTGTTCGGAGACTGGGCAATGGCTAGAGGCAGTGGCAGCCATTGTGTTCAGGGCCTGGGCAATGGCTGGAGGCAGTGGCAACATTCCATAAACTGGGCAATGGCTAGAGGCAGTGTGGCAGCCATTGTGTTCAGGGACTGGGCAATGGCTGGAGGCAGTGGCAGCCATTGTATTCAAAGACTTTTCAATGGTTGGAGGCAGTGGTGCACCAGCACCGGGATGTCTGAGAGTTGGCAGGGGTGTGAACAATGACACAGCTCCATATAAATATGACCTATGTTTTGTACAATACACAGATCCTGTTTGCAGTTCAACCTAAAATGTGTCTTGCCTCGTTCTTGGGGGAAGACTGCAGCTATACTACACACTCTGCCCGGTACGTGTAAGTGCTACTATCGGACCCTGATGCCGAGTACCCAGCTGGAGTATTGCGGGATCACCACAAGACACATTTTAAAATTGGTGGGTGTTTATTTGACACATTGTTTGACCAGAAGGTGATGACTTTCGTACAGGATAGCTCAGTAGTCTATGAATTCACCCAAGATTGATGGGAATCTGGACCAAGGGCTTATATATGTGTTTTATATATATGGCATATGTTTTATATTACCTGTCTTTGTAGCAGATTTTTGCAAGTGCTGTTCTGCCTGAGGTATCCAGATGGGGCTTGGATTGCTGCCCATCCCTCCTCATTAATTTGTAGTTATCAAAAATACACGTAGAATGAGTATAGGTGCATTTCTGCGAGGAGCTCCTCGTCCTGTCTGAGCTGAAGAAAAAGGCACGTGTCAGGTGTATCTTCTAAGATTGTCATTTGAATAGCTCGACCTTTACCATGTGCTTTGCGATGATCATGTTTGTGTCATTATGGGTTCTGTCATTGTATTGCAACATCAAGCATACCCAGACACACCGGTCAGAAGCAATACAATTAATGATAAGCTGTAACTGAATTCTACAGGATTCTATGTCGACAAGAGCTTTAGATGCATAACTTAACCCCTTCACTACTGAGATCGAGATATCTCGGACTCAAAGGTACCATCCGGTGTCTCGATATTGAGATATCTCGATCTGCAGCCCAAAAGCAAATGAAATTAGTTTGCTGCAGAAGGTGCCCCCAAAGTTTTACCCCTGTGGGCATAATACACAAAGAGCTAAAACTGTGTAAAATCGACTGATGAATGTCCTGACATTTGGGATTCTGCAGTCGATGCAGGGGAAAAATAAATTAAGCTGCAGCTGTAATGGCTGTAACTCAACTTGGCAGTATATGCGTCATCTACTGGTCAAATAGGTTATTTACAGTATGAAATACACTGGGAATATTTTTTACTATATAATTAATTAAAGAAATATTTTACAAAAAACACTGGTTCCTGACAATGTTTTGTTGGAAAATCACTTGATAATGAAGGGGTTAACTGAAAGTTATGAGATACCTTCAATGTGCTCAGATTTAGAAATAGGGAAACCAGGTGAGTAAGGGTATGTTTTGCATGTGCCACTCGACCCATCAATTTTTTTTTGTGCTATGGTTACTAATTCTGAACATTTAATTCATACTTATTTGAAGTATTCTGGGGGGGGGGGCGTGCCAAACAAAATCCCTACAGCCAGGTTCCCTAATGCCAACATCCCAACGGCCAACTTCAAGGCAGAAAAAGTGCCGGAAATACCAAGTTCCCTACACAGCCAACTTCCAGACATCCAAAATCCCAGCGGCTAACCCTAATACTAACACCCTAACCCTTAGGGAGTTAGGCTTAGGGGTTATGGTTAGGTTTCAGAAGTTAGGGTTAGGGCTAGGTTTAGGGGGTTAGGGCTAGGTTTAAGGGGTTAGGGCTAGGGCTAGGTTTAGGGGGTTAGGGTTAGAGCTAGGTTTACGGGAGTTAGGGTTAGGGCTTGGTTAGGCGGGTTAGGGTTAGGGCTAGGTTTAGGGGGGTTAGGTTTATGGCTAGGTTTAGGGGGCTATGGTTAGGGCTTGGTTTAGAGGGTTAGGGCTAGGTTTAGGGGGGTTAGGGTTAGGGCTAGGTTTAAGGGGGTTAGGGTTAGGGCTAGGTTTAGGGGGTAGGGCTAGGATTAGGGGGTTAGGGAGTAAGGTTAGTGTTAGCCGCTGGGATTTTGGATGTTGGAAGTTGGCCGTCAGGGAGTTGTCTGTGTAGGGAAGTTGGCCGTCGGGATTTTGGCATTAAGGAACCTGGTTGTAGGGATTTCGGCCCAAATCCCTTCTGGGGTCTTACTCGATGGTTGGTATTAACCTTCTTTTCTAGGGTGTTTGACTTTTTGTCATGCCCCACCTTTGAAAGACTGCTTATGTACCTGTAATACACAGCCTGGCTCTAAGAACTTTGCCCTGGATCTCTTTCTTGGATTCCATTCCAGGTTTTGCCCAGGCTCAGCACCTTGTCCAGGTTCCTGGAGATCCAGCCTGGGTTTTCCTGTCCAGCCTGGGAGTTACAGCTGTAACCCATCTGCTATCAAGCCTCCATAAATAGCAGAGAGACCCAGCAAGGTTGGTTCTGCATTAAGGTTCCTGACAGAAGTCACTTGGCCGTGTGCATACCTGCAAGCTGAACCAGTGTTTCCTGTTGCTGCACAGTGTCTCCAAGTCCATCCAGTGCCTTCCAGTGTCTCCAGTGCTTCAAGTGTCTCCAGTATCCATCATCTCAGTTCCAGTCTTTATCCTGACTCCTGCCATTACTCTGCCCTGCTGTTCCTGGATACATCACCGTACACCCTCCTTCATTGCCTGGAACTTCCTGCAATCTCCACCTGCTCTGTATCCAAGATCCTTGGTCAAGACCTTCGGTCGCTGCACAAGTGTACCCTGTGCCTACAAGTGTACCCTGTGCCTACAAGTGTACCCTGTGCCTACAAGTGTACCCTGTGCCTACAAGTGTACCCTGCTTCTATCTCCGTTCTGACCTTGGCCAAAACTTCCTGGTTGCTGCACAAGTGGGTTCTCTCTACTACGTCGCTCATTATCCTGTGTCTGGATATCTACCGGTGGCTCATACTGCTTTCACCACCTTCCGTGACCTTCAATCAAGGTACCATTGCCAGCCGTCCAGATTCATTCTTTGTGGACCCTGTCTGCAGTCTGGGACTACATTGCTCACCATCCTATGCTATTAGACTTTTACCTGTGCTGTCCAGAAGGGGCATCATCTGTTTATTCCAGTGCCTGCTGCCAAGTTCCATTTGTGTTCATTAAACTTATATTATTTGCTTGCTATCCTGTCTGGCCTCCCCTCTGTGTCGCCGCCTGCTGGGCTCACACCCGAACCGCACACGCCACCTGACACTTTTATTGTGTCGTGAAGGTGAAACATTGTGGTTTAAGTGTTTATAATGGCTTAACAGATCCCCTCTTTAAACATTGCCAATGGGATTTGAGTATTATTCCTGAACGGCGTAAGCTGAGATCGGTTAAGAGTTGTATCTCACGCTCCTGCATGTCTTGAATTATAAATATGATTTGATATTATCTGGATGGAGTTTTGTTGTGTTGTAAATGTCCCTCCCCCCAAAGTATTTTTACATCACATGATCCTCACTGTGTGGCTTTTACCATAGAATGGAGTGAATGAGTCGATCACGGACTCAAATCATTGTCTCGTGTGGGATGTATTCAAAGGACATCAAAAGGGGTTAGATTAGATGTATTAAGCTCCCTGTTTATCTCATTCCGCTGCCATCTCTTTTCTCAGTTAGCCTTGAGAACAATAGTCTCCTGCCACATCTAAACATTCCCTCCTCCAACTCATTAAGTGTTAAATACTGTGGAAGATAAACCACAGCTGTAACGTAACACTTTTTCACAGATTTTGGTAAATGTTGCATCATGGGAAAAATCTGCATAATGAAAGCAGGATATAAAAACCTAACTTTATTTTTTCTTTTTACATGCAATTTATTCAAACAAAGAGAAAAAAAACAGCGTGTGTGTTATAATGTGTTTATAAATAATTTTTACTTGTAATTACACAGGTAATTTAGTTACAGATTATGTAAGTGGTAACAAAGCTTTAATAAAGTGGCAAGAAAGCTTTAACAAAGCTGTATGATACTTTGCTTCTTTCCTATGTATAGTTACGAACTGAGAAACATCGCAATGGAAACATTTAATGCTGAAGGTGATTCAGGTTTTCTGGAATCATTAAATACTTCCCATATCGTGCACTGGATGAACTAAGACCACAGACATTTTGATGCAGATTGAATCATTGAATATAGGCGGCGATGCTTGGAATAGGTTTGCGCAATAAGACTTCATGAAAAAAAAAATGCTACCGTATTCTATTTCACAACAGAGTGTTGTCTTTGCAGACAGGTATGCATAATCCTTTTTAACCCTTTAAGAACAGAGGCAATTGTACACGTTCTGATCAAAACAAAACCTAGAATTTGGTGCTATATTTCTGTTCAACCATAACTGATCTAAGTGCACCTACAATTCTTATTATATATCATTTTGTTCAGGATAAATATGAATTTAATTTCACATCAATGAATTATATATGAAACATAAATTAATACGAAACGAAATCTAAAGTCCCAGATCAAGCTGATCACAGGGTTAGTGCTCTGATCAGCACTAAAAGGGTTAAAAAATAATTTAGATTTTTCTTTGTTTTTGTTTTTTGTTTTGTTTTTTTAATAATGTTTAAAACTTCTGTTTCCACAATGATCCCCTGCCTCTCTCAATTCAGATCAATCAGGGTTACCATATTAAAAGAGAATCGAAAAGTCACCGCACGTTTGGGGACTTTTCGTTCCCTGAAATTCGGCGTAATTCAGGGATCCTAGTTCGCCGACCCTGCGGTGTATTCACACATGACTCTGATCGCCATCATGGCTGCAGGAGAACTGCTTGTGTTGTCAGGCTGACCCCCAGTTGGTGATGGGACTGCTGGGAATAAATGAGGGCTGGTGGAAGGCCAGAAAGCCATGTTGTATGCTATTCCTCACTGCGGTGCTTAAACCCGCTTGAAACCAGACGGCATAGCATGCCCATTGATGGCAAGGGCTTAAATTTAATTTAGGATTATCTATAAGGGAGGAAGGGAGTATATTTAAAAGGAAACAAAGTAGCAAAACAAGAGGACATAGTCTTAGATTAGAGGGGCAAAGGTTTAAAAGGAACATCAGGAAGCATTATTTTACTGAGGGTGGTGGATACATGGAACAGCCTTCCAGTAGAAGTGGTAGAGGCCAAAACAGTGATTGAGTTTAAGCAGGCATGGGATAGGCATAAGGCTATCCTAAACAAAAGATAAATCCAGGTAAAGTATCCATGTAATTGGGCAGACTAGATGGGCCGAAAGGTTCTTATCTGCTGACATTTTCTATCAGGGTTATCCAAAGAGATTCGAAAAGTCACCGCACGTTCGGTGACTTTTCATTCTCTTCAATTCGGTTCCTTTTGCCGATTGCATTTCGGTGACCCTGCGGTGTATTCAGCAAACACCACAGGGACCCCGAATTGCAGGGAAAAGCTGCCGAAAACCTGACGAAAACTAAACGAATGCACGCTGAAAACAAGCAAAAACATCTGGATTAACCTTCGAAGGAGCCGAACAGGAGCCGAATCACACAGAGCCGAAGCAGCTGTGACATAGAGGAGGCAGTGAATAAATTAGAAAAACCATTTGTATGAATCTGGGAAAAAGAAACGCTGTTTGCAAAGAAACTACTGAGCGAAAATGTCTGAAATTTTCACAGGAGGTCCAGGGAATGATAATAAAGAGGGCTGTTACAAAAAAAATAAGTAAACTGAAAAAAAAAAAAAAAAAAAATCGGACTTTTAAAAAAAAAAAAAAAAAAATCTGAAAAATGCTTAAAGTATCCTAAAAAATCTATAAATAAAGAGACTTTTTGCTGCAGAATTTTATAATGAACGGTTTATTAGATATTGAATTAAAACGGGAATATTTTTAACATTGAAGCCTATGGGATTCTCCTGAATAAATTTGCCGAATTAAACCACCGAATGGCAGGGCATTAGGGGAACCTTTCACTGCTGGTTTGTGTTCTCTGAATAGCCGAAGCAGTGCTTTTTCATGGGGAATTCACTGCCCTCGAACAGGGACCGAACAGGCACCGTATGTTCAGGCAATTCGCCAGGATTTGGCGAACTGCCTGCTCTCTGGATAGCCGAATGTCCAGGAAAGGTAACCGAACGCTGATTTTCAGCATTCGGTTACCTTTCTCAAGCAATTCGGATCTCTTTGGATAACCCTGTATGTTTCTATATATCTATGTTTACTTGTAGTAGATTGTATTTTCTGCATTGTGAATCCATCAAACAAGTAATTAAGGGTTTCAAGATGTATCTGTAATTTATATTATATAATTCAATGTATTCCCTTTCATTTCTTAACCTCTCGCTCCACTCATCATTGTGTCCCCCATACATTTCACCATCCTGGTGGGCAATTATTCACAAATCAGGTAGTTGGGGAATCGAAACCCCATGTGTCATTTAATATAGTTCAACTTATTCCCAACCTCAATCCTTTTTTATCATAATGTCCCATATGCCAGTCTCTACTCATTCCCTTTTGTCAAACATATCAGGATTTTGCATGTCCCTCCTGTTCTTGTTCCTCCTGTTTTTTCTGTTTCCAAGTTTCTATGACAATCCACTGATGCTGTTCCTGCTCTACGTCATTCTAGGGTCACTGTGCCTCCTCTGCGTCAGTCCGATGCTGCTGTTCCTGCTCTACGTCATTCTAGGGTTACTGTGCCTCCTCTGCGTCAGTCCGATGCTGCTGTTCCTGCTCTAAGTCATTCTAGTAACACTGTCTTTTTTCTCCATGACATTAGGCCAACACTTTTTTGGCCAATGCTCTTGCACATCCAGATGCCCCAGTGGCTTCGGGGCTGATCAAGGATTACCTTTGGGCATTTAAGCTCTTTCTTTCTCTTCCTCTACTTGGTTTATAATGACTTGCAGTGCATTTTTATGCTATCTAGCTTCTTTAGCTATGATTTTTGACTTGTCCTGACGATATGTCGGGAAAACCTTGTCTGTATGATTTGTGAATGGACTTACTTCCGGGTTCTTGCTAAAATACTTATCCTAAAGCACATCGGGATACGGCGGTTCCAGGTTCCAGTTTTTTCGCTTTGAAGAACCTGATATGACGTTCTGGCAGAAGAAAACCGGATGTGATGTTACTCGGTTCTGGAGGAAGGGTTACTCTTAGACAACGTCATTAAAGGGAGACAAGCTGGATCCATTGAAGAAGCGGAAGGACTATATAAGAAAAACACCACCCGATTAAGGATTACCCAATATGAGTGGGTTATGGACTATTTTAGGACTGAGGTTTGGTGTAATGTATGTTCATTCTTTCCTTGGTGCACTTAGAAAAAGTCCTATATTGGTTGAAATGTGTTGGGCGATTGTTTTAATACAATAAATAATTTCTACTTTGGAGTATTTGAGTTTCCTGCCTTTTTCTGAGTTTCTGCGGTGGTGGAGCCTCATTTAAGTGTGGAGACGCCCGAGAGAAAGTTTCTCCAGCGTGTTCGGCGAGGTTAATCCAGATGTTTTTTGATGTTTTCCAGGTGTGCGTTCGCTGGGTTTTGCGGTGGGTGTTCGCGGGTTTGCGGCTGCTTTTCCCTGCACTACGACGGCCCAGTGGGGCTTGCTGAATACACTGCAGGGTCGCCGAAATGAGAACGAAAAGTCACCGAACGTGCGGTGACTTTTCGATTCTCTTTGAATAACCCTGATAGTGTCTGTGTGTGGTCAGGGCTAGGGATGAGCTGAACATCCCCGTGTTCGGTTCGCATTCGATCTCGAACAATTTCAAAAGTTCGAGTTCGAACTCGAACATGAACCGAACTCAATGCAAGTCAATGGGACTCAAAGTTCGATTTTTAGAGTACCCTCCAAGAGGGCATATATGCAAGATATTTGCCATTAAAGGTGTGTCCGGGTAGTGCCCTGGGGGACAGGAAACAAGGACAAAAAGTTTTAAAAAAGACGTTTTTAAAGGGACAGTGAGTTTTTCATGAAATAAGGGTTGAAAATAAAAACGAAAAATTCCTTCTAATATCGTGCCTAGGAGGTCCCCATAACCTGCCCGTGAAGTGGCGGATTTGTAGGATGTATAGAAACATTTAAAAACAAAAAAAAATCACATTTCAAATGACGGTAAATGCTTTTCCTTTTAATCTATTCATAAACAACTGCTTGGGGCGGCAGCCTGTATGAAAAGACATTTTAGGACGCGCAGAAAAGTTTAGTGATTTTATGGTGAAACTTATGCAAGCTTTGGATGAAAGTAACAATAGGTGCTTTAAAATTTGGCCTTTAGTGTCGGCAACAGTGCCGTCACACAGTAACCCCTCTGTGGTATTGTGGAAGAGTGCAAGGTTGGACCATGCGGTCCTATATTAAAAAGATATGAATCTGGTAAAGGCATCAGTGCACCCAAATATTTTGCCTTTGGTGGCAGCAAGTGCCTTCACACCGTAAGTAACCCCTCTGTGGTATTGTGGAAGAGTGCAGGGTTGGACCCTGCGGTCAAATATTAAAATTATATGAATCTGGTAATAAAGGCGTCAGTGGCAGTGCACCAAAATATTACTGCGCTATAGTGTATGGTAGGATGGAACCGCACCAGCAGTAACAAGCAGCTGAATATACCAGACAGGGGCACAGAGCGAGAGTAGTTGTTATAACAAAACCAGCTCAAAACGTTTAGGCACTAGTACTGCGCTACTGTATATGGTGAGAATTGGCGCATCACGCCGCGCCCTGCCCCCTGATCACTCACAGCTGCGCCGGGTGCCGCCGGAGCTCCTGGCATTCGGCCAGCTGGCGGCACCATGCGTCCGGGGTCCCCCTGATCGCCACCCGGGGCCCTGGATGTCACAATATTACAATTCAAACGCAAACGGGTTAAGTAACCAAATTTGTAAGAAGAATAATAAATGCAGCATATGAATCCTCACACTGCCGGGCAGCACCTTAAGGCCCGGTTCACACCTAAGGGTTTTACAGCGCATTCCTGCACGCTGTAAAATGCATAAACAGGGAAATCCCATTATTTGCTATGGGACCCGTTCATACCTGGGTGTTTTACAGCGCGCAGGAACGCGCTGTAAAACATCCTACGCCCAAAGAAGTACAGGAGCTTCTTTGGGGCGTATTGCAGCACGTTAACTCTGCAGTCTATGGCCGTGAATGCGCTGCAATGTGCGTTCACATGCTTTTTACGTTTGCGCAATACGCACGTTAAAAAACGCACGCATTGCCCGCGTAAAAAAACCGCAGGTGTGAACCCAGCCTTACAGTATAATTAATGCAGCATATGATTCCGCACACTGCCGGGCAGCACCTCTACAGTTTGTGGATCCAGGAGTCAGGTGAGTATTAGAAAGAAAATAAAAAGTTTTATTTTATGCTGCTGGGGACATTAAAAATGTCCTCGGTTTTTATTTTTTTAAAAATGTGTCACCTTACCTTAGCCTGGTGGTCAGTGGGTGCTCCCTGGATCGTGGTTGGGCGGAAGGGGGGTCTGCCGTGGCTCCCTCCCTGGAGTCCTGCGCCATCTCTCTGCCACATGCACCCTGCAACCTGGATCCTGGTTGGGCGGAAGGGGGGTCTGCTGTGGCTCCCTCCCCGCGCCACCTCTCTGCCACATGCACCCGGCTGGCCAGCCCGCACAGTCGCAGCTCTGTAATCTTGCGGCCGCATACTCCTCAAGTCAAGAGGTCCTTGGGAGGGAGGCTCCGGCGGGCTGCCCTCTACAGTGCCTGATTTAGAGGGCCTCGTCTGCCTGATGTTTTAGCAACAAGAATGTTTTATCCCGTAGGCTTCAATGTTAAAAATATTCCCGTTTTAATTAAATATCTAATAAACCATTGCTTATAATATTCTGCAGTAAAGAGTCTCTTTATTTTTAGATTTTGTAAGCATTTAAAAAATAAAATAAAAAAAAAAAAATCTTTTGGCGAACACTCCAAAAAGTTCGAAGTTCGCGAACTTTCGAACTGCCAAAGTTCGAATCGAAATCCGAACCGATCCAACCGAACGGCTCATCCTTAGTCAGGGCGTGTGCAGGGTGTGCAGTGGGTAAATGGGGTGTCTGGACATACATTTCCATAGTACCATAAATTGTACAGGCTTTCAGCAAAAAAATATATATATATTATAAAGTGGTCACATGACTTTAAGTAAAAGTATCGATACTTGGTATCAGTCAGTACCTGAATAAAAGTATGGGTACTCGTACTTGGTCTTAAAAAATTGGTATAGGTGCATCCCTAATAATTAATAATATTTTATTATTTTTTCCTTATTTCTCTATTTAGTCTTTGTTTATATCTACACACTTTACATATTGGTTTTTTTATAATTTCAAAAGCTGGAGCCAGAACAGCAACAGGTTGAGTAAAATATAAATGTGGCAGACAAATAAGGTATCTCGTTTAGACATATTATCCAAATTTTCAAAGCATACAGAGGTTCTATTTTTCACATCTTTAAAAAAAATGAGCGGCTTCAACCACAGACGTTTCTAGCATGTATCTTCCAATTTACATTTTCTTTAAAAGGTTTGTCAGCGACATTTATGGGCTTCCTAAAATTTGGCAGGTGTCACTCAGAATTAGCAGGGATTGGGCAGAGACTAGAAGGGAGCGTCTCCTTGGGTTAGAAGTTCAGCATTGCTGCAGGCGGTGAATCATCCCACAAAGATGTAATGCAATACATTCTTGTCGATCCAACTCAAAAGAGTTAGAGATCCCGGATCGCACAGATCTACCGATGATGAATTTCCGTAAGTACTTCAGAAATACTTTCTTCTGTCTTATTGCCCGTTGCACGTTTCCCTGGGTGGAATGACGTTTCTTTTAAAAGAAAAGGAATCTGCATTAAAATTCTTAATTCCGTTTTCCCATTGTAGACATTAATATAGAAAATTCTAAGAGTTGACAAACATTTATTAAACTGTGCGATACTTATGTCACTGCTGACCAGATAGCGCAGTCTCAGTGGATATTCCAGATGCAGTGTTTTACAGGAGCCTTAAAGGAGGAACCTAGAATTGTCATGCTACTTAGAGATCATTTTGTTAAAAATAAGTATAAAGGAATAAAGTCAGTGATGTGTCGTTATATGTGATTTCCAAGCAATATATTTCTATTGCACACCAGAACTAAAGAGTCCAGTCTACAAAGATGATGTCGTTCGTTCCTAATAATAATATAATATATAAAATAGTCATAATGATTTTTAGCAAACCAGAAGAAAATATAATAGTGAGAAAAATAACTAAGCAGACATATGTGTTGAATGTGACTTTCTTCTGATGGAATTCATTTGTTGCTTCACTTAAATTATTTTGACTCAAAATATTTCCTTTTTGTTACATGTTAATAAAAAATACATGAGTGAGAGTCGGTGAATTGTTGGCTTTGTTTATTAATCTGGTAAATATCTCTGGGAATAGGAAGGTTTCAAATTTACAAGTTCCGGATGATTTGTTTGTCACTTTTGATACGCATATTAATGTTTTTATGTGTGCATAATTCTGGGGAGCTTTCATTAATGATGCTGCGATCCCTAATTAGTCATTTACAAGCAACTCTGATGAGTGATCAGTCTTGAACTTGAGCCGATGTGGTATTTATATAAACAAGGGATCATGATCTGGTTTACGGAATGACAAAATGATATATTCTATCACCTATACCCAGGAATAGAATCTGATAAATTGAGACATGTACTGGTTATGTTGCATAGGTATAGTTTTAATGCTGATATTTGATATTCTATGTTGTTGGTAGAAAATAATATACAGATTGCCATACTAAAGTTTTGATCTGTTTCAAATGAGAATGTTGAGCGGAGGAAAGTATTCTTCCGTTCATAGAGAATATCAAACAATCATTTCCAATGTTGAATAGTTTTTCAAATGCACCAGCAGGTACTCTAAATCAAGTTAACTCGATCTAGTCTTATTCTGCACAGTTGAAAATTAAATTCTTTTATAGCAAATATACGGGTGCCGGACAAAATCCCTACAGCCAGGTTCCCTAATGCCAACATCCCGACAGCCAACTTCCAGACAGAACAAGTGCCGGACATCCCAACTTCCCTACACGGCCAACTTCCAGACAACCATAATCCCAGCGACTAACCCTAATACTAACACCATAATCCTAGGTTTAAGGGGGTTAGGGCTAGGTTTAGGGGGTTAGGGTTAGGGCTAGGTTTAGGGGGTTAGGGTTAGGGCTAGGTTTATGGGGTTAGGGCTAGATTTAGGGGGTTAGGGTTATGGCTAGGTTTAGGGGGTTAGGGTTAGGGCTAGGTTTAGGGGCTTAGGGTTAGGGCTAGTTTTGGGCGGTTAGGGCTAGGTTTAGGGGGTTAGGGCTAGGTTTATGGGGGTTAGGGCTAGGTTTAGGGGGTTAGGGCTAGGTTTGGGGGGTTAGGGCTAGGTTTAGGGGGTTAGGGCTAGGTTTATGGGGTTAGGGTTAGGGCTAGGTTTAGATGGTTAGGGCTAGGTTTAGGGGGTTAGGGTTAGGGTTAGGTTTAGGGGGTTAGGGTTAGGTTTAGAGAGTTAGGGCTAGGTTTAGGGGGATTAGGTTTAGGGCTAGGTTTAAGGGGTTAGGGCTAGGTTTAAGGGGTTAGGGCTAGGTTTAGGGGGTTAGGTCTAGGTTTAGGGGGTAACCGAGTAGGGTTAGTGTTAGCCGCTGGGATTTTGGATGTCTGGAAGTTGGCTGTCAGGGAGTTGTCTGTGTAGGGAAGTTGGCCGTGTAGGGAAGTTGGCCATCAGGGAGTTGTCTATGTAGGGAAGTTGGCCGTCGGGATTTTGGCATTAGGGAACCTGGTTGTAGGGATTTCGAGCCAAACCCCAAATATTCATCGTTTGCAATCGTGCTCCAGAATTTATCACCAAGTTTACAGTAAAATGGGACATGACAGCTGATGTTCTATGTGTTGCCGAAGCTGTCAATTCAGTCTCAGAGACATGTTAGCAGCCTCAGTACTGTAACTGGATTCACCAGCACAGGGAGCCAGATGCTCCCACTGCCTGTCGAATATGGTAGATTACTAGTGTTCCATCTACAATCATAATTTATAATAAAGATTCATTTTTTAACACTAATTAACCCTATGGGGGTGTGCTCAGGCTGAGCAAGATATATAAGTATCTAAGCAGATACGGAAATATTTAGGAAAAACACTTAAGCTACTTAGTAACAATTATGTAAATAATGATATATTCAAGTGGTAAATAATTATCTACCTAATAATTTATTTAATTTTGAGAGAAATTATTACGTAATCTGAGGGAGTCCAGCATAATAGCTCCTCTAATTAGCATGTTGAATGTGGGATCACAATTCCTGGACCTGGAATTCAATAATTATAATGGAAGGAAAGGAAAGGGTAACCGAACACATGATAGATTTGCATATCAGAATGCATTATGCAGGGAATCATTGTCATTTACATAATGCTAAATAAAATGTGCACTTCCTGCAATTTATTGTTGGCAATGGCGTGAGTAATAACGACTGAGTAGTAATTAGCTGCACTTCACATACTTGGAATGCCACCAGTAGCTTTGCAATTGACATTTAGAATGGAGAAGATCAACCGGTAAATCGTAGATATTTAATGCTCTATAGACATTTTCTACAGCATTTTCTAATCTATATATTTTTATAATTGGGCGACTTTCAGTTTTTTTGTAAACAGCAGCATAGCGTAACCACATCACTACCATGTGATTTTTCCAAAAAAGACACTGTCACAAACTGGTGGCTTTCTGGAAAATCATTTTAATGAATTATACAGTAACAATTATTTGGGAATATTCCCAGTGTATTCCATACTATAACCTGTTTGGCAGGCAGATGTTGAATTATAGATAGAATTATTACAGTTTATTGCTCAGTGCATTATCGCCCGGTAAAAAGCCCTTTAAAGACATTCTTCAGCTGGTTTTAAAAACAGTTAACCACAGCCTGGACTTGGTGCTAACGGATTGTGCTGGTGCAGAATCTGTCAGCACCAGCCAGAAACCCCCAAAATGAATCAGATACTCATCTCCTATCCCATGGTGAGGACCGCGGCTCCAACCGCCTCCTCCATCTGGCAGGAGCAGGGAGAGACTGGGGGAAAAAGGCCCCCAGTCTCCCCCTGCTGATCACTACGCTGATCTGTCGGATCTCGCGAGGCGAGATCTGGCAGGTCATGTGACCGTTGCTGTCTGCTTCAATGGAGTCCTAAGGACTCCATCGAGTGGATGTTCGGGCCAGCGCTTAGTGCCCGGTAACAATGCTTTTTAAGTGCCTGCATTGTAATATTGCGCTAAAACGGGGGCGGAAAGGAGAAATCTGCAGGCACAGGTTTTTCTCCTTTGTGCCCCTTTTTTAGTGCAATTATTGTAATGTAGCCCTAAATCTTTTGTTATGGTGTAGGTTGCTTGAATGCATTAAAGATCTGCTCAGCAATAAAAGTCCTGAATGTATTTAACCCCTTCACTACCAAGTGATTTTCCAAAAAAAAAACATTGTCAGAAACCAGTGTTTTATTTGGGCATATTCCAATGGAATTTCTTACTGTAAATAATCTATTTGTCCAGTAGATGGAGCCATCTACTGCCATATTGAGTTACAGCCATTACAGCTGCAGCTCGATTTTTTTTTTCCCCCTGCATCAGCTGCCGAATCCCGAATGTCAGGACATTCATCAGTAGATTTTACACAGTTTTAGCTCTTTGGGCATTATGCCCACAGAGCTAAAACTTTGGAAGCTCCTTCTGCAGCCCAAAAGCAAACGAAATTCATTTGCAGCAAACATATTTCATTTTGTAATCCACTTGTAAAATGGGGATGCAACGGGGGAAATATGCGAGCGCAAATCTTTCCCCTTAGCGTCCGTTTAAGGCTAGGGTCAAACAAAAGCATTTTTCCCCGTGAACGTCAAAAAGTGCATCCGAACGCATTGATGTATTTTTTCACGGAATGCGTGAAAACGGTCATACTATGCACATTTTTGCGCGTGATTTTTTAGAGGATCCAAACCAGGAAACTTTGGGTGTCTGGACGTTATGATGGCCAGACATGAGCAGCGTCTGACGTCTCCTAATCACGCACACACGCCGCTATGCCGCCGCAGCGCACTCTGTACGTCAGTACTAGCGGTTCAGCGTTCTCGAAAAAATGCGTTAATTTTCACTTGCGTTGCGCGGCCGGACTTTCGTGCGGCCGTACTTCGTATATCGGCCGTCATTGCGCGTCATTTGCTGCTAGTGCGGCCGTGATTAAGTGCGCCTAAACGCACGTTAAAAGTGCGCTAGTCTGACCCCAGCCTTAGCTTAGAGCAGAAAATAGTGCCCCAAGAGTCAAAGTGAAGCAAGCTGTACACTTTCTATGTCAAAGTTTTAAAAAAAGAAGATATTTTCCTAGACTGTCCTTTAAACATTACACACTTTTTCAACAGCACCGGAACTTAATAGGACCGATTTTAATAGATCTAGAAATGGCGAAAAACACAGAACACAATGTATCCGAGGGAAGGAGCTCATTGTTCGCCGAGGTCAACCATTTAACATCAGCCTACTAATGCGCTATCGAGCAAAAGAAGAGAAACTGGCTAACTTAAACATTATAGCAGAAACAGGTAAGCTGTTTGTATATTCGCTCGCAGTGTATTTTATCTCTTATGATTTGAAATTACCTAGACACAATATTAGATCATAGGGCTGGATTCCCTGCAGATCCCATTACTAAAAGTGTGACTGTTGCGACGTGGATCGTTGCAAGAAAATGGCAAAATTTTCTGTGCCCTTTAATCTTTCACTCTCAAAATCAAGTTAACCTCTTGAATGAGGATGACATGTGGGGGACGTCCTCATGTGTCCCCACTGTATGCAAAGGACATCCACCAGACAACACCGCTGTGAAGTCCCCTCCCGCCCGACGCTCACCTCTCCGTCCAGGTTCCCACATAGGTCTGACTTCCTTGCAGGGCCGGACTGGGGATAAAAAACCAGCCCTGGAAATAATTTCATACCAGCCCCAGTAATATGTAGTGGGTTTGAGGGTATTGCAGAGATATACAGTAATGTGCGGTGTGTTTGAGGGTATCGCAGAGCAATGCAGTATATTGCCCCCATCAGCTTACACATGGACATATATTGCCCCCAGCAGCTCACACATGGATATATATTTCCCCAGCAGCTCACACATGGAGATATATTGCCCCAGCAGCTCACACATGGAGATATATTGCCCCCAGCTCACTTGGATATATTGCCCCCAGCTTTCATATGGTTTTATTTGCCCCAACTCACACATGGATATATCTTTGCCTCCAGCTTTCATGGATATATTTGCCCCCAGCTCTCATGGATATATTTGCCCCAAGCTCACATGGATATATTTGCCCCCAGCTCACCTCTCCTCTGCCAGGCCCCAGGTTATCGCCGGTGGCCGCGCACTTTTCCTCCTTTGAGGTGAGCGGCCGCCAGCATAAAGCACGGCCGCTCGCCTGGGATTATCCAACAGTCAGCAGCGATCTCGCGAGATTCGCGAGATCGCGGCTGGCTGTTGGATCCCAGGTGAGCAGCCATGCTTTATGCTGGCAGCCGCACGCCTCGTAGGAGAAAAAGCACGTGGCCGCCGGCAAAAGCAATGACGGCGGCCAGGCGGTGCACAATCATTGGGCCGCTTTTATTTTAATTTTACATTGCAGCAGCATCGTACGGTGAAAAAACGCAGGCCAGCCGCTACCAGCCCACGCTTTTTTCACAGTACGATGCTGCTGCAATGTAAAATTAAAATAAACGCGGCCCAACGATTGCAGCCTACCGGGTTTCCTCCCGGTTTCCCGGTAGGCCAGTCCGGCCCTGCTTCCTTGAAGTCAGAGCTTCAGATTTATACTCTTCCCGGCATACTGACATCATCGCGCTGAATGTGATGTCAGCTTCACTTGACCCCCCCTGCTGGAGCAGGGGGAGTGCATGAAGAGAAGTGGGGATTCCCTGGACCCCTTAACGGCTTAGATTTTTTAGGAAGTTTCAGGCATTTTTTGGGATTTTCCAATTTATTTGAAAGCGCTTTTTTCATTTTTCTGTAACAGACCTTTTTATTATCATTCATAGGATCTTATATGTAAATTCCAGGCATTTTCATTTAGTAGTTGTTTTGCGAACAGCGTTTCAATTTTGACACTTTCAAGCATACTGTTTTTTTTCCCCTCATTCGTCAGCTTGTCGGCTTTTTCTGGCAGCTGATCTGCACTGTGATCGGCGGCTCGACTGCTTTTTTTGGCGTGTTCAGTGTGGTTACAGTGGGTTTTCAGTGTGGTCGGTGGGATTGCGGCAGGTTTTCGGCAGGTTTTCCCTGCACTCTGGACACCCTGCGTTGAATGCTGAATTCACCGCAGGGTGGGGAACTTTGATTCCCCAAAGTGCAGGGAAGTGCAAGGAATGAGAGAGCACCGAAATGTCAGTGACATTTCGGTGCTCTCTGAACAACCCTTTAGATTGTTACCAATTGCCAAAAACAGCAGTGATGCTAATTCATATTCCTTGTACTTTTTTTGTTATCGCAGGTCCAAATCCATCAACTCATACTGGGACACAAGCTTGTTTTCCAGTATATGAACTCAGAGACAGCAAATCGTGGAGTGCAGAAGTGGAAAGCACTAATGATGCTTCTTTATCCATCACCATTTGCTCTCCCGCAAACGCTTGCATTGGTCGTTACAGCTTCTGTCTGGAAGGCACTTATCGGGGCCATCAACAGACTTACTTTTTGGGGACCATAGTGCTTCTTTTCAACCCGTGGTGTCCAGGTACGTAGAATTACCATTTACAACGTAGAGGCTGATCTTATTTATCTTCACTTTGTATAACGTCATGAATTTTTAATGACCCAGATATAACAAACACATTATCCACAAAAGTGTCAGGAAACAGGAGAGCATCATGGCAGGATTTTGGTGACACAAAGAATGACTGTATTTAATTGACATCACTAATAACAAGCAGAAGGAAGAACCTAGAGTTAAAATGAATTCAGAAATATGTGTTATTTGATGTAATATCAATTAATGGTATGGTTAGAAGACAATTATAACTGTATCTTTCTAATAGGAGGCTACTACTTATCCTCTGCTGAGAAGCAAATGTATTTTTGCATGTGGATCCACACCAAAACTGTGATTATCCAACATCTATAAGTTACAAAATCGTGTCTCTTGTCAAACACTGATCAAAGCCTAAGAACTAAAGAATTCTAAGAGAAAAAAATATATATAGGTTGCATAAACCTGACCTCTGCTATAAAAATCCATCTAGTATAGCGTGGTATTGATTAAAGGGTTCTGTGTAAAAACAGACCCGGGATGCAAAAAATGGCAAATTGCAGATGTAATTTGCATGTCTTACTCAGAGTTCTGTGCAGCATATGGGGAATGTAGCACTTGTGCTCTGTGATGCAGTTCCTTGAATTGCTGTGATGTGCAAATAGTCTCTGCAATAATAAACTTTAGAGTTTACTGTGTGGAGGCTTTTAATCTAATTTGTTTGCCCTCCACCACGACCTAAATAAGTATATATATATACACAGACACACAAATATACGATGTGAGACGTACTGAATGACTTCCAATAAAAATAAACTTTATTGTAAAAAGATTAAGGGCTATATTACATAGCTGGTGCTAACTTAACCAGAGCTGTTGTAAACTTAAAAGCTCCATAGGCTATAATGGCTCTGGGAAGTTTACAACAGCTCTGGTTAAGTTAGCACCAACCATATAATAAGGCCCTAAAAGTTACATAGGTCCGACTTCGGCTCTGTCTGAGCCTTTAGCAAGACCAAGACCAAGATACATTGCATACAACATTTGTAAATGTATGGGAAAATGTGGGAATAAAAGATATTTTAATTTTCCAGATGATTCATGGAATAATACTTTCCATTTCCCAAACTGTAACATGTATATACAGTCTATACCTACATTCTTACAATGCAATACAATACAGTAAGTTCATTTAAGACCCTGCTGGTCAAATTTTGCTACCGCATCATGTTTTCGTAACACACACAGATTATTATATTATTATAATTATTATTATTCTTTATGTATAAAGTGACAGCATATTCCGCAGTGCTGTACAATGGACACAATATAGATAGAGTTATAATACATTGAACAACATTTTGACAAACCAGTACAGGAGGAAATGAGGGCCCTAATCCCGTGGGAATTTACAATCTAGAAAGGAGGGTTGAAACGGGAGGAGAGGACTGCAAGGTGAGAGTGATGGACTGGTTGGGAGTAATGAACTGGTTGGGCCAGTGGCATCTATTAGTGAGTCGGGTGGTCGGCTTGCCTGAATAGGAATGTCTTAAGGGAGCGTTTGAAGAAAGGGAAACTAGAGGAAAGTCTGACAGTACGAGGGAGAGCATTCCAGAGGATGGGGGCTGCGCGTGAGAAATCCTGCAGTCTATCATGGGAAGAGATGATGCGGGGAGAAACTAAGTGCAGGTCACAGATAGGCTTTGTGTCAGTAAAATTGGGAAGTGGGCAGAGTGGGGGGAAGGGGTGCATAGGGATTACTATTTAAACCCCACCCTCTCTCAGCCCTTGATACATTAAAGTATCCTTTTAAGCAATAGATTCAAATATAGAAGGATAGATGATAAGGGATAGCTAGATAAATAAATAGCTATCTAGGCAGGCGGGCAGGCAGGCAGTAGGGATGAGCTGTTCGGGTTCGGACGGTTCGGAGTAAGACCCGAACTTTGGCAGTTCGAAAGTTCACGAATTTCGAACTTTTTGAGCGTGTTCGGTTCGAGTTCGAAAAAAAAAAAAGAAATTTTGAAAAAAGTATAGAAAATGCTTAAAAAAATACTAAAAAATCTAGAAATAAAGAGACTCTTTACTGCAGAATATTATAAGCAACGGTTTATTAGATATTGAATTAAAAACTAATGTGTACGTGGAAAGATTATCAACTCTAAATGACCTCTGTTCACAAACGGCATAACACCAGGTGTTTTTAGTCTGGTAATCAATTTGATACATTGTACAACATACTGAGGGTGGGGTGGTGTCTGCTTCTGATTGAGATTTGAGAATTAATTTCCCTAAAACATCCTAATATGCTGCATTTAACCCTTTCGCTGCTGAGGCTTTTCACACCTCTGTGCTGAGGTCATTTTTACCACTTTCGCTCATCATGATTAACCGCGTTTTTGTAGCTATATTTTGATATATGACCCAGACATATTATATATCGTTCTTTCCGGCAGACTTGGCAGATTCATAATATGTCATTATTATATGTATACGTTATGTCATGTCTGTATATTATAACAAAAATGCAATAGAATTTGAAATTTCAATAATTTATTATGTGTAAAGTGTTTTTTTTCACATTTTAACATGCAATCGTTTGCGGTTATATTTTGTATGGGGTGCGTTTGTTAAAAAAATTAGAAATGGGGTCTCGTTACATTTTTTTTTGGGGAAAATTTTGCTTTTTTTAACAAACGCACCGCATACAAAAATCGTTAGTGCAGCATTATTGTTCACATTATAATTGAAATGGGAACAATATTGCTGCAATAACAAAACAAAACAAAAAAAAACTTGTTTATTTTATTTTTTGAATATTTTTTAAATATTTAAAAAAAAAAATCATTTTTCATGCTCATGTTTGGTATCCTTGGAAAGGCCATGCTCTGGCCGATCCAACGATATCAAACATTAACCCCTAGCTGCCACGGATCGGGAGATAGGAGGCTCATTGGAACCCCCTATCTCCACCATTGGTGGCAGCTAGGGGTTAACTCCAGGACTGGCGTCATCGTGCTATGCACGATGATGCCAGTCCTCAGGGGGAGTTCCTGGAGGCTTGGCCGACATCCAAGATGTCAGCCAGCTCCAGGAGAGGATCACAATCCGGCGCTTTTCAGCGCCGATTCGTGATCCGGCTCCCCAGGGGTTAATCACAGCCACCGTTTGGAAGGGCAGGCTGTGCCCTTCCAAACGGTGCCTGGATTAACCCTCTGCCCCGGCGATCGGGAGGGAGAAAGGTCACCCCTCCCTTTCAGGCGCTTCCTCCGCACATGTGGGGGGGGGGGTGCCTGAATTAGATGTCATCGCGCCACCGCAATGACATCTAATTGCTCCGCCGGGGTCCCGGAGTGCTGGGCTGACATCCAAGATGTCAGCCCGCACCGGGGGGCGCAGCAATCCGCCGGAATCTGGCGGATTGCTGCCTCCTGTGCATGGACGCGCTCAGCGCGTCCATAGCACAGGAGAACCACTTGGCTGGACGCGCTGCGCGTCCATAGCAGCCAAGTGGTTAACTTGTGTTTGAAAAAAATTCAAAATAACATCTAAGGCTAGGGTCAGATGAGCGCATTTTCTACGGACTGTGCGTCCGTGCATTACGGACGTACTTACTGACTGACAACAAGGTAGTGGCCAAACAGTCCGTTTCTTTCACTGACATATTTTTTGACTGATGTAGCAGGGAAAATAAATTAAAATGAAAAAACATTCTGTCCGTCAAAAATGCTGGACGTATAAATGCAGTCCATCTGACCTCGTTTCATCACTCGCATACAAAGCTACACGGACGTTGCGGACGTGGTGCACTCCGCACGTCCGTTCTAGCAGTATTACGTTCTTGCCTAACCTGCATCCATTTGCTGCATCCGCCATGCATCCGCACTTCCGTGCGGATGTACTTCGTGTGTGGGGCTCCATTGGTCAGAATGCTATGCTGCCACGGAGGTACAAATGTGCGGCAACACGGACGTGATAACTGCGCTCGTCTGACCCCAGCCTTAAGCAATGTTATTTTTCACGTAGGGATTAAACATTCACAGGGTTATTCAGAGAGCGGTGAAAAGCAGGAGAATAACTGGAGAAGTGAAAATTCTAGGTCAAAATAGCCAAACCAGAAAAATTCTCCCATTTAACTCACTTTCCAAATTGGCTATTTGGTCTAGATTGTTCTCTTCTCCTGCCAGTTCTCCTGGCTTTCACCTCTCTCAGGGTTGTTCAGAGAAAGGTGAAAACCAGGAGAATGGCAGGAAAAGAGAACAATCTGGACCAAATAGCCGATTTGGAAAGTGAGATAAGGCTAGGGTCAGACTAACGCATTTTTCACAGCGACTGTCAAAAAGTGCATCCGAACGCATTGCCTTATTTTTTCACGGAATGCGCGAAAACGGTCATACGATGCACATTTTTGTGCGTGATTTTTTACGGATCCAAACCAGGAAACTTTGGGTGTCTGGACGTTATGTTGGCCGGACATGAGCAGGGTCTGACGTCTCCAAATCACACACACACACCGCTAGTGGACGCAGCGCACTCTGTACGTCAGTACTAGCGGTTCTGCATTCTCGAAAAAATGCGTTAATTTTCCACTTGCGTTGCGCAGCCGGACTTTCGTGCGACCATACTTCGTATATTGGCTGTCATTGCCCGTCATTTGCTGCTAGTGCGGCCGTGAATAAGTGCGTCTAAACGCATGTTAAAAATTCGCTAGTCTGACCCTAGCCTAAATGGGAGAATTTTTCTGGTTTGGCTATTTTGACCTAGAATTTTCCAATCTCCAGTCATTCTCCTGCTTTTCACCGCCAAAAAATCAGTAAACTTTTTCTGCGTGTCCGAAAATGTCTCCTCTTTTCATACAGACTGCCGCCCCAAGCAGTTGTTTATGGATGGATTAAAGGAAAAGCATTTACCGTCATTTGAAATGTCATTTTTTGGTTTTTACATATTTCTATACATCCTAGAAATCTGCCACTTCACGGGCAGGTTATGGGGACCTCCTAGGCACGATATTTGAAGGAATTTTTTGTTTTTATTTTTAACCCTTATTTCATGGAAAACTCACTGTCCCTTTAAAAACGTTTTTTTTTTACTTTTGTCCTTGTTTCCTGTCCCCCAGGGCACTACCCAGACCCCCATACACTTTTTATGGCAAATATCTAGCATATATGCCCTCTTGGAGGGCACTCTAAAAACCGAATTTTCAGCCCCATTGACTTGTATGGGGTCCGAGTTCGCGTTCGGAC
Organism: Leptobrachium leishanense; assembly: GCA_009667805.1. NCBI lineage: Eukaryota > Metazoa > Chordata > Amphibia > Anura > Megophryidae > Leptobrachium > Leptobrachium leishanense. The sequence goes on along the minus strand of CM019074.1, from coordinate 37,252,909 downwards.
CAGAACATTTGGAAAGTTCGGGTTCGGCTTCGAACCGAACTCGGGGAGTGTTCGGCTCATCCCTAGCAGGCAGGCGGGCAGGCAGGCAGGCAGGCAGACAGACATGATAGATATAATAAATGTAATTTTTTGCCAGTTTCTTTGAATGCTGTATTCTTTCTATTTCAGAAGATGAGGTTTTCCTTGACAACGAGTCATTGAGACAAGAGTATGTGTTGAACGAAAATGGATTTATATACCAAGGGAGCAAAGACTTTATTCATAATATTCCATGGAACTTCGGACAGGTATCCGTTTGCTTTTTATTAAATGAGTGCAAAAAAACATAGGGTAATATCCCACATGAACAATATAGTGCGCTAATAAAATCACCACTCACAAGAACGCCCATCATGCGCCCATCATCCTCCAATAATTTGCTGTGACTGACGTCGACCCGATCACTTGGGGGAACCTCAACATAATTGACAGAAAGCAAAAAATAGTGCAGATCATCAAAACGTGTTACATGTTACATACCATTTAATGATTCAGGGGATGGAATGTTTAGATAAGGTTAGATATTATAGATTAAATAAACAGGAGCCACAAAGTTTTAGTAAATCTTGCATCTTGGGAAAAAATCAATAAACTGGAAACAGGAGATAAAATAAATATTTTCTAGGTTTTTTTTTTCTTTTACATGCAATTACTTCAGATAAAGTAAAAAAAAAACACAGCAGAATGTATTATATAATGTGGTTTTATTTGGAATGCACAAGTAATCTAGTTAGAGCTTATCGAAGTGGACGTGTCCCTTTAATTCTACAGAATTTCAGATTTTTTCAATTGCGATATTATGCTTTAATTTGTATAAAACCCTTTCTAATTTCCTACATTCCATTCCCTGAGACACACATACAGTATCAGGTCTATTCAAAGAAAGGTGAAAACCAGGAGAATGACTGGAGAGGTGAAGACTCTATGTCAAAATAGCCAAACCAGAACAAGCCAAACCCATTTATCTCACTTTACAAATCAGCTCTAAATTGTTCATTCTCCTGATTTTCACTTTTCTCTGAATAACCCTGTATATCATAAAGATATTTTAAACTGTGGAGACATTCACTCTTTTCTTATTTTTTTTAACACAAAGTTGCGCTATACCGGTTTTTCATGCTTTACTTGGAAAAAACAATAGAATTTTTTTTGTTATTCTTTGGGATGCCTTCGTCTTCCCTGCCCGTGTAAAGTATGAGGTTAAAGGGGGAGTGAAGCAACTCAGAGGGAAAGAACAGCTTTGGAAATATGCAGAACAAGAGTAAATATGCGACGGGTGACCCTAAAGGTCATGAGTTACTACATTGCACTTTCAGCATATGTCGTATGATCCAAGGCAAGTTTTTTTAGACAGTTTATTTATTATAAAAGTCATTAGTTGTGTTTAAGGTCAGTTTTTGCATGAGTGAGGATCAGGGCAATGGGATTGTAAAACTAGTCACAGAATATAAGCGTAAACATGCTCTGCATGGGGAGTGAATATGAAGACATTCATAACATTCTTTTGTTTGTCCAACTAATCCCTTTAGCAAAAACATGACCTGTCTTTATGCCAAATAAACCTGTAAGGCATATAAATATTTACTAGGTCCTATATAAGCTACTGTATACAAATGCTCCTGTGACTCCATCCTCAGGGGTGTAACTACCAGGGGTGCATTGGGTGCCAAAGGACCCGGACCCTTGAGCCCAGGGGGGGGGGGCCACAATCAGCTACCAGGGCTGGGGCATTGCCTGGGGCCCTGGGGTCTTGCCTGGGGTCCTGATCTTGCCTGAGGCCCTGGGGTTGGGGTCTTGCTTGTCTGGTTCCCTCAGGTCAGGGTCTTGCCTGGGGCCATGGGGCCATGGGGCCAGGGCCTTGTCTGAGGGCTTGGACCATGTGGCAGCCGGGACCTCACCTAGGCTCTTCCACTGGATGAAGAGGAATTCAGCCCCCTCCCTGCAAATAAAAGTATCTAATGTAACAAGTACATATTTTTTAAATAATATTTTATTTTATACTTATTTGTGAGTTTTACTTTGGAGCTCTGATATATTCATACACGCCGCACATTACCGTGAGTTTTACTTTGGAGGTCTGTGATACGCTCATACGCACTGCACTTTACTGTCAGTTTTACTGCTTTGGAGCTCTGTGATACGCTCATACGCACTGCACATTACTGTGAGTTTTGTTGCTGTGGAGGTCTGTGATATGTTCATACACACTGCACATTACTGTGAGTTTTGTTGCTGTGGTGGTCTGTGATATGTTCTTACACAGTGCACATTACTGTGAGTTTTATTGTTGTGGAGCTCTGTGATACACTCATACACACTGCACGTTACTGTGAGTTTTATTGCTGTGGAGCTCTGTGATACGCTCATAAGCACTGCACATTACTGTGAGTTTTGTTGCTGTGGAGGTCTGTGATATGTTGTTCATACACAATGCACATTACTGTGAGTTTTATTGCTGTGGAGGTCTGTGATATGTTCTTACACGCTGCACTTTACTGAGAGTTTTATTGCTGCGGAGCTCTGTGATACGGTCATAAACACCACACATTACTGTGAGTTTTATTACTGTGGAAGTCTGTGATATACACAGTGCACATTACTGTGAGTTTTATTGTTGTGGAGCTCTGTGATACACTCATACACAGAGCACATGACTGAGTTTTATTGTTGCGGAGCTCTATGAGATATACTGTACATTGTGCTCATTGCATTAAAAATGGGATGGACTGAAGTGGACATAGTGGACCTGGAAAATTTAGACACTGTTTGTCTGGAGCTGACGTTGTGGACCTGGAGTGGGTCCAGTGCATGGTGATGGGAGGGGGGGTCAAATATGTTTTTGTCTAGGGTGGTGATGGGGGTCCAGTCATGGATTCCTCCACCTGGGTCCTGAGGTTTCTAGTTACGCCGCTGCCCATCCTAAACCACAGGGCAATATTTGCCAGTATTTGCAAATCCGACAGACGCCAGCAGTCGGGGAATAACTCCCATTGAATGTAACATATGTAGGCCACCTCATTCCTGATGTGTAATATTTTCTTTGTATATTGGTCTGTTAAAAAAATGATGACTAAAAATGAAAATGTATACAGCTGTGAGCTGTTTTTTCAGTAAGTACGTATACACGTGTTTATCTTTTGATACCAATTGATAAAGAATGGCAGGTACAGAAAGAAAAACGTCTGTGAAACATTCCGGAGCTAGTCGAAAAAATGTAAAACAAAAACAAACAATCCCAAATCTGTCACTTTTAATGCTTCAACCTGTCCTTCCTGTATGTACTGGGTGCAGGTAATGTTTTTCATAAAAAGGAAAAAAGGCTATACTCCGTGGCGCTAGATATAAACTTTTAAGGATTCGCTATATTCCCACACTGTGGCGCACCCGTCACCAGAACAAATTGCAAAATGTGAAGTAAAGAAATGGGGACAGCGCTTCAACTTAAAAGGATGCAGTGTAGAAGTGATGTGGTAAATATGGAATAATGCTCACAAGCAATGGTATGTCCCTTGAGGATTAGGCGTGGACTAAATCAATCAAAGTCTTCAAAATAGGAGGGCCTCAAAAAAAATACAGATAATGGTACAGTATTGCATGAAAATATACTTCTATAATAAGGTTGTATATTCACTACTCACACTTTACGAGAGTTGCTAGCTCTCATATGTAGACCTCACATGTGTTCAGGGCCAACCTGTTCGCCTCATACTCCCGCACTCAGACCTCCAAAAAAAGCACAGGAACATGGATTGCATATAATCCAGCAGGATTGTAAAGGGTAAGCAAATATCCACTCACCAAATAGAATTGAATCTCCAGCAGAAATATTTCAGGGTAGCCGCGTGTGTAAACCTCAGTATAAGAACAAAGGTAACATAAAGGCCAGATATGCTGGAAAAATATTTATTAAAACAAAATATGAAATATATAAGCGAACAGCCAAACGCGTTTCTCGCCTTAGGGGCGCTTCATCAGTGGCAAGGGACAAAAAGCATGTGGCACCCATAGTCCTTTCAGGGTTTATATAGCCAAAAAAAATAAAAAATATCCAGAACAGCAAAGTGAAACCACATGGGAAGGAATCAGCAATCACCTCTGTTTTTGCATATCATGATGTCATCGGGAGGCTGCGAGTGAGGACAGTTGGTGCTTGTCATCCTCTTTCTCCAACCAAAAACATCATAAGTCTGTTCATGGTCTCATCATAAGCTCCTGTTTGCCCTTTCCTGGGATTAACACTTTCATTTTCACATCCTAGATTTTTATTTCCATTACCTATAGCTGGAATAGTCCTATGCATATACCAGGGCCTTCAGTGTATTGAAGAACTCAGCAGAATAAATAAGATAAGAGACAATACCATGTATTAATAAAAAGCACACATCTCTGCACAAGAAACATCATTTTACACTTTAGGTGTTGTGCAGTGCAAATTGAAGTATATTGATGCCCCTACATGTGCAAATGTAAAACATCAGAAGTAATTTTAATAGGGTTTCTAGATGAACATTTTTAAATGAACACACACAGGGTTATTCAGAGAGCGTGAAAAGCAGGGAATGACTGGAGAATGACTGAAGAATGACTGGAGAATGACTGGAGAATGACTGGAGAATGAAAAATTCTAGGTCAAAATAGCTGATTTGGAAAGTGAGATGAAAGGGAGAATTTTTCTGGTTTGGCTATTTTGACCTAGAATTTTTCATTCTCCAGTCATTCTCCTGCTTTTCACCGCTCTCTGAATAACCCTGATAGTTAATATAATCTGCACATTAGGGCGCCAGTATACATTTTGCACTTCAGGTGTTGTGTAGTGCACTTTAGACCGGGGTATACTGCGGCCCCTACATGTGCATATGTACAAATGTAAAACATTTTTTGCTTCCAATGGGCAGCAATAGTAATTATTCATGGGGTTTCTAAATAAACATTTTAAATGAACACATGATTCATATACTTTGTATTAATCCAATATAATCATATTAGAGAGCTGATATACTTTATAGATTCAGGTGTTGTATTTTGTACTTTAGATTGGAGTATACCAGGGCCCCTGCATTTGCATACGTGCAAATGTAAAACTCTTTTTTTTTTTCCTTTTTGCTTCCAATGGGAAGCAAAAGCAGAATGATTATTAAAGGAGTTTCTCAGTGAACATTTTACATAAACACATGGTTTATATACATTGCACTGAAAACATACTCATATAGGGGGCTGATACACATATAACAATGGTCTACTTTTAGATCTATCCCCATTTGAGTTTAACATTATGTCTTGACATCTATATATGGAATGCATGTTCAGGGCTTTCCGTGCAGTGAATGGCCTACATAAAATATGAAGCAGTACATACTAGGTGTAACAGATCTCTGTGCCCGGACAGGGTCACATCTGCCAAATGCTGCTTCCTCGCTGGACACCCAGTTTCTCCTCATGACTCTCACACCTTTCCCTTGTACCTTAGCCACAGCTCAAGGCCCGGTGTATGTAGAGAGCCTGGCTAGCACCCCCAGGAATAAGCCGAAGCTGTAGACCTGGAGCCTTTCCTTGGCACAGCGGCAGAAGATTCCTGGTACTCCAAAACATGAGTCGTGACTTCAAGCTTGGTCAGAATAGAAGTGATTGTTTATTCACAGAGAGGACAGATAGAGTCAAGGACCACTACATTTGCATACAATCAAACAGACAACATCACAGATCAGATAACTACCCAGGGCCTTCAAACAATGGAGAATGGGGGAAGGAGAAAGCACGTAAACAAAAGGAATTTCTTACTGAGAGAATTTACACAATAGCAGGTACTAATACAGAGATCTACACTATACAGGGAATAACACACAGACATCAGAAATCTTTAGTTAACTGGCATATCTATAAAACAGGGAAAAGCAAAATATATTTAAAATGTCCACCAGTTCCCCAATAGTCTCTTTCACGGGCCATAGTCTCTGGGCAGGAGGCTAGCGCACATCCCCCTCCAAGTCGCACAGTGACAGCGTGTTCTGTCACACTAGGTAATCAAACCAATCTGTAAGGACCGTATTGTGGACGTCTATTTAAAACATATTAGGGTCACTGTTAAAAAATATACTGCAGATAACCATAACTATTAATATTGGGTGACTAAATAAAATTGAAAATATAGGAAATAGGACACATGGTGCATCTATATAGCACCCAACTTAACCACTTCGATGCTAAGGACGCGCTCAGCGCGTCCAACCGCAGGTACGTTCCTTGCGGTGGACGCGCTGAGCACGTCCTCACTTTGGGGCCAGCGTTCGGCCGGGTTCCGGCCGATCGCTGGCCGCCCCGGTGTGGGCTGACATCCTCGATGTCAGCCCAGCACCCGGAACCGCCACCGGAGTAATTAGGTGTCATCGCGGGGGCGCGATGACACCTAATTCAGACACCCCCCCCGCATGTGCGGAGGAGGCGCCTGAAAGGGAGGGGGGGAGGTCTTTCGGACCTCTCTCCCTCCCGATCGGCAGTGTGCAGGGGGTTAACCCAGGCACCGTTTGGAAGGGCACAGCCTGCCCTTCCAAATGGTACCTGGCATTAACCCCATGGGGGCCGGATCACGAATCGGCGCCAAAAAGCGCCGATTCGCGATCCTTTCCCGGAGCTGGCCGACATCTTGGATGTCGGCCAAGCTTCCGGGAATGCCCCCTGAGGCCTGGCGTCATCGTGCATAGCACGATGACGCCAGTCCTGGAGTTAACCCCTAACTGCCACCAATGGTGGAGATAGGGGGTTCCAATGAACCCCCTATCCCCCAATCCGTGGCAGTTAGGGGTTAATGTTTGGTATTGTTGGATCGGACAGAGCATGGCCGTTCCAACAATACCAAACTTGACTATGAAAAAAGTTTTTTTAAAAAAAAAGAAATATTAAAAAAAATTATAAAAAAAAAATAAACAAGTTTTTTTTTCTTTTTTTTGGTTCGTTAATGCAGCAATATTGTTCCCATTTCAATTATAATGTGAATAATAATGCTGCACTAACGATTTTTGTATGCAGTGCGTTTGTTAAAAATCGTGTAATTTTCCCCAAAAAAAAAGTAACGAGACCCCATATCTAATTTTTTTAACAAGCGCACCCCATACAAAATATAACCGCAATTGCTCGCATGTTAAAATGTGAAAACAAAACACTTTACACGTTGTAAATTATTGAAAATTCATATTTTATTGCATTATTTGTTATAATATACAGACAGGTCATGATGTATACATATAATAATGACATATTATGAATCTGCCGAGTCTGACGGAAAGAACGATACATACAATGTCTGGGTCATATAATAAAATAAGCCTTCAAAACGCGTTTAAACATGATGAGCAAAATCGGTAAAAATGACCTCAGCACAAAGGTGGGAAATGCCTCAGCAGCGAAAGGGTTAAAACCTAGAGGATCCAAGGCGTAACAATATTAAAAATTACAGAAAATGGCACAGCTCAAAGTCTTTATTTAGACCCTTCGGGATTAACATATCAAAATGGAATATCAATTTAATTTCCTCCTGATTCAATTTCCTGATAAAATCCCCTCCTCTCCAGTCTTTATCAATTTTTTTGATAGGGAGGAAGGTCAGACTTTCGGGGGAACAACTGTGTTTAATGCGAAAATGTGAGGAAACTGAGTGATCCTCAAATCCACGACGTATATTTCTCACATGCTCCATAATACGCACATGCAGTGGTCTGGTTGTTCTCCCGATGTACAGTAATTTACATGGACATACTAGTGCATAAATTACATTTTTAGAGTGGCAAGTCATTGTCTGCCTCAACTTAAACGTACCATTGTGGTCAAGAGATTCTATCCGTTGCTTCTTCAGGCCCAAACTCCTACATGCCAAACACTGGCCGCACCTATAGAAACCTTCTTTTAAAGCAAAAGGACTTAATACCACTTTTTTTGGGGCATGGTGGCGTCTCACTATCTTCTGTTTAATGCTACTAAAAAACTTTTTTAATCATTTAATAATTTAATAAGTGGGGGATTGAACTAGATGTGCATTTTGATAAAAGGGAGATTAACTTTCTTCACCTGACCCAATATGTAGAGGAAAACGAGATTAAAACGAAAACCTGTTTTAAACCGTTCGATGTCATTAATTACATACAGGGTAATTCAAAGAGATTCGAAAAGTCACCGCACGTTCAGTGACTTTTCGTTCTCTTCAATTCGGTTCCTTTTGCCGATCCCATTTCGGTGACCCGGCGGTGTATTCAGCAAGCACCACAGGGTCCCCGAATTGCAGGGAAAAGCTGCCGCAAACCTGACGAAAACTAACCAAAAAACCCAGCGAATGCACGCCAAAAACCCCCAAAAACATTTAGATTAACCTGCCGAAAACCACGGAAAAACCCGAGCAGGAGCCGATCACACGCAGCGAAGGCGCCGGAAAAAGTCGTCACTGCAGAAGAGGGAAGTGAATAAATTAGAAAAACAGTTTGCATGAATGATTGAAAAGTGAAACGCTGTTTGCAAAGAAACTACGGAGCGAAAATGTCTGAAATTTTCATATGAGGTCCAAGGAAAAATAATAAAAAGGCTGTTACAGAAAAAAGAAGTAAACTTTAAAAAAATCAAAAATAAAATCGGACTTTTAAAAATAAAAAAAAAATTCAGAAAAATGATTAAAATATCCTAAAAAATCTATAAATAAAGAGACTATTTACTGCAGAATTTTATTATGAACGGTTTATTAAATGTTGAATTAAAGCCTATGGGATTCTCCTGAATAAATTTGCCGAATTAAACCACCGAATGGCAGGGCATTTCGGGAACCTTTCACTGCTGGTTTGTGTTCTCTGAATAGCCGAAGCAGTGCTTTTCATGGGGTTTTCACTGCCCTCGAACAGGCACCGTATGTTCAGCCAATTCGCCAGGATTTGGCGAATTGCCTGCTCTCTGGATAGCCGAATGGCCAAAAAAGGTAACCGAACGCTGATTTTCAGCATTCAGTTACCTTTCTCAAGCAATTCGGATCTCTTTGAATTACCCTGATAGAGTTTACAAGCTGCCATGCACGACCTTGGTTGAAAAGTTGTCCAAAAAGTCAATTTACCCGTCTGAAAAGAAATTGCACCGATGGTACTATTTATACCTCTCAGGCTCACCAGATGGCAGGAAACTTTCGTGAAAAAGGTTACGATATGAACAATCTAAACATGCTGATTGGAGAAATAGGGGAAAAAGATAGAAAAGATTTAATTTCTTATAAGGAACATAGCAAGACAGGCACGGACGTAGTCTCTCTTATATATGACTTTAATGGACAGAGTAGGGATATAAACCACGTGATTAGGAAACACTGGCAGATCCTCCTAAAGGACCAAGCCCTACAAGGCATCCTTAATGAGAGACCTAGTATTATCAATAGGGGAGCCCGTAGCATTAAACAGAAGATAGTGAGAAGCCACCAATCCATGCCCCAAAAAAAGCGGTATGAAATCCTTTTGCTTTAAAAGAAGGTTTCTATAGGTGCGGCCAATGTTTTTTTCATAAGCCTTCCCTTAGGAAATTATCATCCTCTGCTAATCCGGCTGAAAGAAATGAATATTTACTTATGCAAGGTCAAACAACAAGCACTGCCAAAATCATTCAATAATGCTGGGTGTTGCAAAATATTTCGTCTTGTACATAGTAACCGTAGAGATGTTCCATGGATACAAAAACAAGAATGTTTGTCATCTGTCAAAGGGCCATTCTACCTGGAGAAAAAATAGCATCCCACCCATGTTTATGGTTTAACTTTGTCTATAAATCCTACAATTTGCTTCTCCTTTTCTTTCTTCTGGTGCTGACAACCTGATAAAGGAAGTATAGGTGCACAGCCTAGGGCAGTGTTTCCCAAACCTGTCCTCAGAACTAGGGGTCAAGTCGAGCAGTAATGCATGGGAATTGAGCTGCAATCAAGCACGCTGACATTATCGCTGACTAATCTGGTGACCCTGGCACCTGGCAGTGCCATCCGCGCTGTTGGTTGGCTGGGTGCCAGGCGATGCGCTGGCTTCAGAGGGTCGTGTGGCTATTCGGGAGGTGGAGCACGGCATTATTCATGACGTGGAGCCACCGGGTTTAAAGGCAGATGGCGCGATCCGGATCATAGGCCCTGTCATGGAGTTACTTCCCCCAGAGCTTGGTGATTCGACTCTTTGCGATTCACTGATTCTTTGGTTATTTACTGATTCGGCTTTGTAGGAGAACCCTCTACGTGTACCGACTTGGCGATTCCTGACTACCCTGACTTGTGTGACGATTTGGCTTTGTATAAGGACCACAATTTGTGTACAGATTCGGCTATTCCTGACTACTCTGGCTTATGTATGGATTCGGCAATATGTGTCTCTAGGTCTCTGTTCTGACTCCTCTTGTCTATGTCTTACTCGGGTTGCTCCTGTTAACCCTGTCCTGTTTATACATCTCAGCCTTAAGGGTTTAGCTGCTAAATCCTGGCTGTTGTTTACCTCTGTACCTGCAGACAATCAGTTTACGGACCATTCAAGGATCGGAGGGATAGACAGGGATCTGTTTAAAGGGACCAGCTTTGTAGTATCCGAAGGGATTCGTAACAAGGGGGAAGTCACTCTACACAGCATGGCCACCTTCAAAACATAAAGTGGTCATGATGTGTAGGGTGACCTGTCATGGTGTGTAGAGTGACCTTTTTAAGTGCTGAAAAGGGATAAGGAATATTTTCCATATCTGTTTGGTGCTCATGGTTGTCCATCTATTTTGCCCCAAAAAAATTGGATTCTGTATTCAAAGTATGGGGAAAACATTGAATTATCTCTGTATCATTTCCTGTCCACCATAAAACAACTCCTAAAAAATAAATCAATGCAAAGTATTTCTTAAGGGGTTATTCAAAGAGCGCCGAACTTGCCACGAAATTGCATAAAAGCACATTTTTCTCTTGGAATTAATTTTTCCTATGTACAGAGTACATGGTCGTGTTCGGTACAATTGGAGAGGTCGGTCTCTGCCTTTCCAGTGTCACCTCAATTGACCATGGAGGATGTAAGGAAAAGAAGATATAGTGGTTCAAATGTTCAAAGATCCCCTGTTTCAGCTACAATAGATTTGCAGCTGGGGGGGGGGGCGGTCAAATGACTCCTCTCTGGATCCACCAGTAGCTTGATGTGAGATCGGTAGAATCAGGTGTATGGCTCCGTTACCACTTTTGTATTCCACTGTTCAAAAATGATAACTGTATGGATGTTTTCTGAATTTTAGACAGTTCTACGTGTTGAACCTTTATTGCCCTTGACTGTTGCTCCATTCATTTTTAAGTTTGAAGATGGAGTTCCTGACGTCTGTCTGAAGATTCTAGACATGAGCCCCAATTTCCTGAAGGATCCATCGAAAGATTGCTCAAAAAGAGGAGATCCAGTGTATATCAGTAGAGTCATCTCAACCATGGTAAACCACTGACATTGAAAACGCCTATAGGGATTCTTACTTTCATGTTCTTGGGATTAAAATTAATCCAGTTTCTTCAGTAATGCTTTATCTGTATCACTTTAAGATTAATTCGAATGACGATAATGGAGTGATAGAATCATCCTGGGAAGATGTTTTTAGAAACGGGACAAACCCAAGTGCATGGAATGGGAGTGTCACTATTCTACGGCTCTGGATAAGAAGTAGCTGCAGACCTGTTCGGTATGGTCAATGCTGGGTCTTGGCTGGAGTCATGTGTACAGGTAAACATCTGTTTCATTCAAAATAGATTTTGGTATGATTCTACAAACAAAATTTTACGTTGAATAAATAATGACTACAATATGTAATCACATAGTAACGGTAAATTACGATCCCTCTATTTTTCTTCCTAGTGATGCGGTTCCTTGGTATCCCTACGAGGGTAGTGACAAACTTCGAATCTGCTCATGACACAAATTATAGTCTAACCATCGATGAGTACTACGATGAAACAGGCAAAAAGCTGGAGGCGGTTGAAGGAGACAGCATTTGGTGAGATCGAAATAACAGAGTGAATGAGCACTTTAAATTATTAGGTCACTTAATCTCTTCACTATCAGGTGATTTTCAATAAAACCACTCACAGGATTCAGTGGTTTTATGGAAAATGATTTTCCATTACCCACACAGTAAATATACGGGAGTTCCACTGAATATATGTACTGTAGGCAAGTCCTATTTAATAGGCATATGTCCAAATAGTGCTACTGCATGTAAGTTATAGCTTGAGCTCTGTGTTTTGCGAAGGAAAAATGAACCTGCAAGCTTTTCAAATTGGTTCAACACATAGGATGCCATCTACGATGTGTTGACATTTTAGGGGCATGTTCTGGAGCCCTTTATACAAACTAGTTTAGTTCAATAGTGGTAATGAAGGGGTTAAAAAAACTTAACCTATCATATTGTTTGCACCACTCATACCACCCACTAATGTCGTTGCTTGTTCTCAGGACCCTCACAAACCTTTCTGTTTCTCACTTTAAGTCTATAGGGTAATCCAGATGTGGACCCCTTGCTCGATGTGCCTAGAGGGTGTCAGCTATACCCTCCTGACGAGGCCTAACAAGGCCGAAACAATCGTTGTGGATTGTTGCACCTCTCGTGCAGGGATGACGTCCTTGGCAATCAGTAGTGGCCACCCTTTCTGGGTGAGAGCAGGCTGTTTTGCATATTGAGCATTCGTCCCTGTAATGGCACAATCGAGCAAAAACCCTGTGAGACCGAGCAGGCCCCACCATAGAGCAGGCCACTACTTTATGTATGTGTGAAACCTCTTAAAACAAAGAATTAGAAAAATTTACTGGAATACATCATCTAAAGTACTCACTGACATATGAATTGTAAAACCGCCATTGGAAATATATAGTAACAATATGAATTCTTTTTTAACCCTTTCACTACCAACATCGTGTATACTCGATCTTTAAAAGCACACACAGATAACCCGATATGGAGTATCCTCGACTTGGCCTAATTTTTGGAGCAATGTGAAGGAATTTAGTTTACTGTTATTGAAATTATTTTGCAAATAGTTGACAGAATGTACCCTCAAAAATGCTAGCACCTCGGCTGTGACAACCGATGTGCTAAAACAGTAAGAACAGCTTTGACCATGTGTCTAAAACACTGATCCCCAGCTGAAACAGTAGAGTCCCACCTGCAGCAGTGCTTTTTGGCCAGCAGATGGTGATGTCCGCCTGTCAAATAGGGCTACTACAGTAAGAAATACAATCAGGGTTATTCGAAGAGAATCGAAAAGTCACCGCACGTTCGGTGACTTTTTGTTCTCCAATTCGGTGCGATTTGGCCATCCCATTTCGGCGACCCTGCGGTGTATTCAGCAAGCACCACAGGGCTGTCATAGTGCAGGGAGAAGCCCGCGCAAACCCGACGAACACTCACTGCAAAACCCACCGAAAGCAAAGCGAAACCCACAAAAAACATCTGGATTAACCCTGTCGAACACGTCGGAGAAGCCCGAGTAGGAGCCGATCAGAGCGCAGAGCAGCCACCGGAAAAAACCGACACCTCAGCCGAATGGAGTGAGAAAAAAAACAGTACGCTTGAATGTTTGAAAAGTGAAACGCTGTTTGCAAAGAAACTACAGAACGAAAATGTCTGACATTTACATATAAGATCCAATGAATGATAATAAAAAAGGCTGTTACAGAAATAAGAAAAAACGATTTTTTTAAAAAAATGGAATAATAAATTTTGCAAAAAAATCCCGAAAAATGCCTAAAAGATCCTAAAAAATATAGAAATAAAGAAACTTTTTACTGCAGAATAAAATAAACGGTTTATTAGATATTGAAAATGGGAATATTTTTAACTTTGAAACTTATGGGATTCGCCTGAATAAACCTGTTGAATTAAACCACCGAACAGCAGGGCATTTCGGCAACCTTTCTCTGCTGTTTTGTGTTCTCTGAATAGACAAAGCATTGCTTCTCTATGGGGATTTCACCGCCCTCGTATGTGCAGGCAATTCGCCAACATTTGGCGAACTGCCTTTTCTCTGAATAGCCGAATGGCAAGGAAAGGTAAGCGTACACAGAATTTCAGCGTTCGGTTGTGTTTCGGCCATAATTCGGAGCTCTTTGAATAACCCTGATTGTGAAAATTCCCGATGAATTTTTATTTACAGTATAATTAATAAAAAGTGAACGCAATAAAATAGCCTGGGTCCTGTCATTGGTTTTATGTAATAATAAGTGTTAAATATTGAATGATATGGTAATGTACTATAATATAGTTTTTTTTGATACTTTATTAAATCCAGTGTCTTATGTGTCCCAATACAGAGAAATGTTTTCTAGTGAATAAAAAAAAGCGGCTTACAAAATAAAGCCTAACTAATTCAATTTGGAAAAAAAAATCAGAATTTAGTTTTGCAGTCAGTAAGTAAAATGGCTAAAAACACTAGTTCTGAAATGTATAAATACTCAGCCCCTACTGAAAATTATGCAACACTAACATTTTTTTAAATATACATTTTTTAAGGGCAACTCTCAAAAAGTGTCCGATTTATTTTTAATGCCAATAATCTTGCAAAATTTTCTTTAGAGTTAAGGAAGTTACAATGTGACTGATTAAAACTCTTTCCAGGAATTTTCATGTCTGGAATGAATGCTGGATGACTAGAAGAGATCTTCCTCCGGGGTATGATGGATGGCAAGTTCTTGATGCCACACCACAAGAGATCAGTGGAGGTGTGTTTACCAATATGCTAATTATGCAGTGTCAGTTCACCACACTATTTTTTTGCGTACTTGTTTTGTTTTGTTTCCCAATTGTACTCAGATAAAATCTTTCCCATAAAGCAGACATCATAAAGTATAACTGTCCCGAAGTTAGGAATGCATGTCACATAGCAACAAAGGGCTCGATTTAATTCTTCCGTCTATTTTGTCTGAAAAATGTTGGTGTGTTTCACTTTCAACCAATATTTGTTTCATAATATTGTCAGAATCACTCTAAAAAATGTGTCCACAAACAAAAATTGAAAAATTGTGCTGTTCCAAAAAAAATTGTGCCGTTAAAACACCAGAAAAACAATATTTTCGGCCAGCATGACATTGGTTTTCAATACCGACCATAACTATTTGAGAATTCAATATTTTCAGTGTGATTTTCTGTATCCCTGCATGTCAATCCATTTATAAACCCCTTTCAGCCCTTAATTTTATTTTTCAAAACAGGCTTGCAGATAAACTTGAATTGAATCGGTAAAGCCAGAATTGCCATTTAGGAAGTATAGGCACAAGTGCCGATAACTGAGCATTCAAAATACTGTTATGTCCTTATTTAAATCTGCTGAGTTGAGAACTAGCTGATTTGCGGAGGAAAACTCAGTAGGTTTCAACATTCAAGACTTATGAAATTGAGCCCATAGTGTCTCTACCAGTAATGGACACGATTGGGTGGGTGGAGTAGAGGTAACATCACTGCCCTAAACCATGGAGAGAGTGGAGAATACCAGCAAGCGCACCTCAAGTAAGTGTCCTTGGGCAAGACACCTAACGTTGCATACTAGCCACCCAGGGCATACTTGAAAACGAGAGAAATCTCAATGTATCCTTCCTGGTAAAATACTTTCACAAAAAAAAGTGTATGAAGTATGCTTTAGTAGTGGCCGATTTCCCACCTAAAAAGGCTCCAAATGAATAAGATCAGTGTTTCCAACCCTGGTCCTCAAGTCCCCCTAACAGGCCAGGTTTGCCAGATATCTGAAGCACAGCACAGGTGATATGATTTGCTTCTCAGTGATTGCAGGATTCAAGGTTTCTACAAGGTATTCCATAAAATCTTGGTTAGGTGTTCTTGAGGACTGGCGTTTGGAACCATCCGTTAGATGTATGCATTAATTTTTTGGTTATGGTAGAACTCAACCAGACTCCATAAATTTCATGTTGATAAACGTTACTCTGTTTTAGGTACATATTGCTGTGGTCCAGCCCCGGTGAAAGCAGTCAAAGAAGGCGACGTAGATGTGGACTATGATGTACCATTTGTTTTTACTGAGGTCAATGGTGATATTGTTCACTGGGTTGTAACAGAAGACGGGATAGAAAGAGGAAAAACAGACACACTTTCCATCGGCAGAAGCATTAGCACAAAATGTGTTGGAAGCAACAACAGAGAAGACATATCCCACCAATATAAATACGCTGAAGGTACTCAAACACAAATGTGTCATGTAGAAAATTCAAAATTGTGTATGAAAAAAAAATCCTTTAGAGTTACAAACATTACTAAAAAAATGAAATACTAACCTATAACCCCATGGCTTACTCTGATTTTAGTTTCATGGTCATGAATTATAGAATGTATCTTACTTTTCTAATAATAAATTATATCTAAATATAGATGACTGCACAGGTAAATTATTCGGATCATAATTTTCGTTACATCCGAAGATTGTGGTCCCTTCGATTAGACTGAATTTCGTTGGATGGTTGATTTGGTTTGTTTGAAATTCGTACAAGTTATTTTGGTCCATTAAAAATCGATTAGTTGATGGTTAATTAGCCTAATTAACAAGTTCTTTACCGCACACAACTAATTATGTAATTAGAATCTCTATTCGTCCGAAAATGAATTCACGTCTCCCTAAATTTAATAACAAATACACAGATGAAAATTGTATGTCATAATCGCCGCATAGTATTCTTGTACCACTAACTTTTCAATCAGAACCAAAATATTGTTAGGAGACCCTAATATCATAATTCAAGGATATAACCAAGTTAATTGTATTTTCCCAAGGCCATAAACTAACACTAAATAGTTTTGTGCAATTCAGTATGGGTCACATATAAATTCAGACGAATGTTGTTGATTTTGGCGTCTCGGATGCATCTGAATTCTGAACTGCTGCACAAAATCAATTCCAAAATAAAATTCATGAATCAATCCAAAACGACCTGAATATAATCATAGCGATTTGGATGACTGAAAACAATTGTACTCACTGAGCAATGCAAGTTCCCTAACCTTAACCCATATGTAAAAAGAGCAGAAATCTTATCCGTAGCGCTAAATGATAGCCTGACCCTTATCATAAAAAAGCAGAAATAGTAAAACCTAAAGTAACCCTAACCCTATTCATTAACAAAGTAGAAATATTAACCCAAATGTAACCCTAACCCTAATCATAAAACAAGCAGAAATAGTAACCCTAACTCTAAAAGTAACCCTAATCATAAAACAAGCAGCAATAGTAACCATGATCCTAAAAGTAACCCTAATGATAAAAAAATCGGAAATAGTAACCCTAACTCTAAAAGTAACCCTAATCATAAAACAAGCAGAACTAGTAACCGTGACCCTAAAAGTAACCCTAACCATAAAACAAGCAGAAATAGTAACCCTAACTATAAAAGTAACCCTAATCATAAAACAAGCATCAATAGTAACCATGACCCTAAAAGTAACCCTAATAATAAAACAAGCAGAAATAGTAACCCTAACTATAAAAGTAACCCTAATCATAAAACAAGCATAACTAGTAACCATGACCCTAAAAGTAACCCTAATCATAAAACAAGCATAACTAGTAACCATGACCCTAAAAGTAACCCTAAACATAAAACAAGCATAACTAGTAACCATGACCCTAAAAGTAACCCTAATCATAAAACAAGCAGCAATAGTAACCATGACCCTAAAAGTAACCCTATACCTATAAGTAACTCTATCCCTATAAGTAACCCTAAAGCTAATCCTAACCCTAGCCCTTAAAGTAACCATAACAGTAACCTTACTTTCCAAATATAAATCTTCCAAATATTCAAACTTATTTGATATTTTCAAAATAGTCTGAATTGGAAATTTTCACATCAAAAATATTTTGAATCATAACCAGAATTTTTTTCTATTCACACGTCTAATGCAAATGTTTTGTTCGTTAGAATTGTAGTATTCTGCTATTATGAAGTATCTATCTAATCCATTTTATAATGGAAGCTGTGAAATATATGATAAAATGAATTCTGTCTGTTTGCGTGGAATTGTGGGAGTGTCAAGAAAACATTATTTTGCTTTCCCTGCCTACCATTTTTAGGATCTGCTGAAGAGAGGAATGTGTTTGAGAAAGCACTGGTTAGGATGAAGACAAAAAAGCCATACACAGGAGGAAGAGATACAGTCATGGCCTACGACTTTGACGTTTCATTGAAGTTAGCCGAGTCACCGCTGATTGGACAGACCATATTACTCATATATCGACTGCATAACAAGAGTAACACAGACAAGACATTTTCAATCAATATCAGTGCCCAAGAAATGTTATACAATGGGAAACCTCTTGAACAGTTTTGGAACGACAGTTTTCAAACTGATGTAAATTGCAACAGAGGTAAAAGGTTCTGTTGTTAAGTCAGAACAATAATTTTATATTTTCTTCTGAAGTTTGTCTTTCTGATTTTTTCAGTGATAGCTAAATATCCAGTTTATAAGCAAGGACCAAAACCAGTGGATACACTTGATTTACTTGCCCTAAATAAAACTACTCACTCACTAGAAAACTATGGACCCTATTCCAAGGTTGTTGGTTAGGTTGGCGTTCGAGACGCACAACATAACAGTAGGTGTAACTAGCTTTAATTGTTCCTGTCCTATTCCCAGCTTGGCATTAAAAGAGACGTTCCGAGTCCAACCTTAGCATCTCTCGGCCTGTGTTTGATAACTGTACATGGCATCTCTTATACTTAATATGGGATGTGCAAGTTGTTAAAAAATGCAAAAAGTGACACGTAAACCTTAGTGTTAATTTCCCTGAGCAGTTGAAGTCTATAGGAGTTATTCAGAGAGAGCCAATCTGGCCCCTGAAATGTCACCAAAAAGAGAATTTCCCCGTATGGTGTCATTTCGGGGCCATTCGGCTATTCAGAGAGCAGGCAGTTCGCCAAATTTTGTCTAACTGCCAGCAAGTGCGGTGCCTGTTCGAAGGCGGTGAATTCCCCCATAGAGAAGCAATGGTTAATCTATTCAGAGACACCGAACAGCAGTGAAAAGTTGCCAAATTGCCCTGCTGTTCGGTGTTTTCATTCGGCAGGTTTATTCAGGTGAACCCCATGGGCTTCAATGTTAAAAATATTCCTGTTTTTATCCAAATCGAATAAACCGATTATTATTTTAATCTGTAGTAAAAAGTCTCTTTCTTTATTGATTTTTTTAGGATCTTTTAGGCATTTTTCAGGATTTTTTTGTCAAATTTTTTTCTGTTTTTTTTTTAAAGCTTTTTTTCTCTTCTTATTATCATCATAGGATCTTATATGTAAATTTCAGGCATTTTCGTTTAGTAGTTTTTTTGCAAACAGCGTTTAAATTTTGTCACTTTCAAGCATATTGTGTTCTGTTTTTTTTTATCCCGCTCGTCAGCTTGACGGCTTTTTCCGGCGGCCGGTCTACGCTGTGATTGGTGGCTCATCGGCTTTTCCCAGCATGTTTGGCGTGGATTTCAGCGGGTTTTCCCTTCACTCCAGGGACCCCGAAGTGAATGCTGAATTCACCGCATGGTGGAGATTGGGAACTTTGATTCCCTGAAGTGCAGGGAACGAGAATGCTCTCTGAAAAACCCTCTATGTTGTTAAGGCTCTGGTTAAGTTTTCACCTGGGCTGAAATCCAGACACAGGGATTTAATTAGCATTAGCTAAGCACGCATCCACTTCCAGTAGCGCCAGCCATTAATGTCATTGCTCCACCCAATATTAACGTCTCATTAAGAAATTTAACATCTCCAGCCAACTTTAATGACTCTTGACATGCATCTAAGTTGGAATATGGGCGTTAACGATGAGACACTAATAGTTAACGTCTGGTGGATAATAGTTTTCATTTGCGTCTGATTTTTAGCAAGAACCATAGAATAGGGTCCTATAATTTTAGTTGGTAATTCTTTATTTCTTTACTGGATATTTAATAATACATTATTTTCTGTATCAGAAAAATGTGTCAGACAATCAGACATGCCTTTTTGGCACAGAGACATTCAGAAAACGTATGACTGTTTCTAAAGTTAGAAAGGAAGTTTGGAACATCTTGGTGTGGTTTTCACAACCAAACTACAAATAGTCACGGAATAGGTTTTCTCACGGAATACGCGATAGCGGTCATACGATGCGCATTTTCGACCGTGATTTTGTACGGATCATCAATAAAACACTTTTTGTGTCTGGACGTGATGTTGGCCGGACATTAGCAGCGTCTGACGTCTCCTAATCACGCACACACGCCACTATGCGGACGCAGCGCACTCTGTACGTCAGTAGTAGCGGTTTGACGTTCTAGAAAAAATGCGTTCGTTTGCCACTTGCGTTGCACGGACGAACTTTCGTGCAGCCGTTCGTCGTATGTTCCCCGGCATTGGACGTCATTTGCTGCTAGCACGGCCGTGATTTCGTTCGGCTAAACGCACGTTAAAACTGCTTTCGTCTGACCTTAGCCTTAATAAGGACACAATTAACAAGTAAATGATCCGTAACAAATTCCATTTAGCACTTGGCAGAAGAATTCATAATGATTTCACAATATGTACAGTATTTTGCTGGAAACGTAAAATGTATTTAACTCAGAACACACCTATAAATAACAAGACTATGAGCAAAATAAGTGAAGGGAAATGTTTTTTAGGGTGCGCAATGCGCTAAACATTGCTATAAAAATTTATTTATATTTTAATATTTTAATCTGTTTTTTATTTTATTTATAAATTACAAAATTATAAAAAAAAGACAAGATTTATTTTTAGTGTTAAAAAAAATCTCAAGTGGGTTAAAAAATTATGTTTGCTTCACTGCAAAACCACAAGGTTGATCTGCCCACTCTTATGCCACAGCATTCCTGAACACAATCAAGTGCATCTCACAGAGGTGCACTGAGGACATACAGTGCCTAAGGAATGTAGCCGTAACATACACAATTACCCTGACATCAATATTTATCAAATTGACACATTGCACAATAATACACAAAAGTTCATCACACTGACTCATTACACCATTTAGCTAATGTATTGAGTTGCCGGATCTGCCTTGGATCCCTTTAAACCAGTGTTTCCAAAACCTGTCCTCGGGACCCTCTAACAGGCTAGGTTTTAAGGATTCCCTTGGGGAAATACAGACTGAATCCAGCAATTACTGAGCAGCAAATCATATCACCTGTGCTGTGCTTCAGATATCCTGCAAACCTGGCGAGGCGGAGGGTCCTGAGGACAGGTCTGGGAAACACTGCTTTAAACATACTACTCCTTCATGAAGAATGGAGTTGCGTATCCTACGGTAATGTCGCCACACTGTGGATACAGATATGGATGGCATGTTTATTGTGTCGTCGAACTGAAAGACGCTCTGGTTTGGATGCTTCTGAATTCAATGCCTTGCTTCATTTTTTAGAACCGTTTCTCAGGAGCAATTGAAAATTTTTGAGAAAAATCCAAAATTTTCAAATGCAATCAAATTGAAATATGAGGGTTTTTCTGAAGCTATTTACTTTCTGGGCTAGGGTTGATTTTAGGGTGAGGGTTAATATTAGTGTTTCTAGTTAGGGTTGGGTTACTATTTGTACTTGTTTCAGTGTTAGTATTAGTTTTAGGGTTAAGGCTTGTATTAAGGTTTAGGGCAGTGTTTCTCAAGTCCAGTCCTCAGGACCCACTAACAGGCCAGGTTTGCAGATATATGAAGCACAGCACAGGTGATATGATTTGCTGCTCAGTGATTGCAGGATTCATCTGCATTTCACCAAGGAAATCCTTAAAATCTGGCCTGTAGTGGGTCCCGAGGACTGGAGTTGAGAAACCCTGGTTTAGGGGATGACCCTAGCTGTAAGATTCTGCACAGTTTTTAGGCAACCATTTCCAGTCCTTCTTTTGACGTGAAATCTAACCCTGAAAGTAGTCCTTGTAGAAAGTAGACCCTTGAACAAGCACAAATAGCAACCTATCCCTAATTACACATCATAATCATAATACTAACCTTAACCCTAGAAGCAACCTTAGCTCTAAAAGTTTGTAGCTTCCGAAAAGCACATGAATTCAATTCATTCAAAATTTTGATTGCATTTGAAAATTTTCAGTCGCTCCAGAAAAATACTTATGTGAAATGATGAGACGCATCAGATTCGGAAGCGTATGAATTAATCATTGTATCATATTTTTACGTGACTGCATGGTGTCGGCTTTACTATAGTGCACCGTGGAGTCGCGGGAAAGGTATCAATTATCTTTTAAAAGGCAGTTCATTTGGAACCCAACCGTGGATAATTGATCTCTAAGCTGTAGTGTATAGATTACACATATTGCAGTGAAGCACTTTTCAAAAACTACTTACCTGCATGTATATAGTATACAAGTCCCCAAAACACAAGGAGAAATAAGCACTGGAAGATTTGTTTTATGATATATCTTAAATGCCAAGCAAGAGTCTTTGAGTGAGAGATCTGCTGGAGAAAACTTTTGGGTCTAGTCACTAAAGGTCAGGAGAATTAGTAGGAGAAGAGAACAATCCAGACCAAATATCTGGTTTGGAACGTAAGATAAATGGGAGACGTTTTCTGGTTTGGCTATTTTGACCTAGAATTTCCATTTCACCAGTCAATTCTCCTGACTTCACCCTTTAGTGAATAGACCCGTATGTCCATAATTTCATGTACTGTTAAGTATCCCTTCTTTAGCTTCTTTTATTTTGACGTAGACGTGAAAGCATTGCAGATGTGATGCTATGAAAGTGGTTCTATGTTTTGGTAACACTATCTCCTTTCTGAATTTCAGCCATGGAGAAGAGCTTCCAGATTTCACCCTACCATTACCAGAGATATGTGAGGTCAGGCAATAACATCAGAGTAACAGTGCTGGCTACGGATAAGGAAAACAAGAAGCTGAAGCTAGCGGTTAAAAACATAATATTTGAACTGCCGTCTATTGATATTAAAGTAAGTCTGACATTACTAGCTATGCTTTCCTCTAACCATTGCTTGATAAAACTGGAAATCGGAAACCAGACTAAACTTATCATCCGGGCCCGGGCAGGAGTGTAGCTGTTCATTTGCATACTTAGTCATGATAATGGATGTCGGCAGGCCATGTACAAACCAACAAACTAAGATAGGCCTGGGGTCAGTCAGCTAAATGCTTGGACTTTTATCCCCCAACTGGCTCATACAGGCTTAGTGCTAGAATAACATAGGATACTTGAGGAGCTCTTCTTGTCTATCAAGTCAGACAACTACCCATGGCATTTGCGACTGAATGCGTCTGAATGCGTCTATCAAGTCAGACAACTACCCATGGCATTTGCGACTGGCTTTGCCCCAATGGCCAGTCTGCTGATCCTGAAAAAAAAGATATATTTGTAACTGAGTGGAAACTTTAGAGTTAGCTGGAAAATCATTTAAATATTTTTTTGGGTTGTTATATGACCCAATTCTCATAATGATGTTCTATAATCATTTCTTATCAACCACTTGGGCCAGATCACAACTTAGACGTTAAAGGCAAGGTGCAAATGAAAAACTAGTGGGACAGTCATTTGCGGCTCAACTTTAACATCTGTATTACAACCGAGCTGGTTTCTCAGCAACTAGAGTCGCAATACTTTGCAGTTGCAGTATTCTAACACCAGCGGTGCTAAGCTCCACGGTGTTATCAGCTCCAGATGTCCACAGGATTCCATAGTGACAGATGTGTGTGAGGTCCGGCCAGGATGGTTGAAGTATTCAAGGAGGAACACTGGAAGCTATTTCTTCCCAGTGTTCGTCTGCCCACGGAGCAAGGAAGCAGTGGATCATGCTGCACTCTGCACTGAGGGGCCTGAGATGAGTATGAGATTTCTTGGTTGGGTTAACTTCATGTGTTGTTAAGTGATTGCGCTGAAGTAAAACATTTTGAAAAACTTTATTGATTTCTCAAATAGCATCAGGTCCAGATGGAGGACGAGCTGGTTGGAATAGCTCGTTCTTCATGCGGTAGGTGCACACTAACATGTCCCATACAAAGTATATGAGATATTAATGTACCGTAAACAGGCGCAACATCCGAGACACAAGTTATGTTTGCGCCACAGATGGAATAGGATGTGTTAAAATTAAGGGGGCACTACCACAAAAAATTTAATGTTCTTGTTTATTTTATGTTGCTGATATCTTACATGTGCTTTGTTTTTATCTTGTATGTGTAGTTAAGAAAATATTTTACTCTATGTGTGTCAAGCATGGTTGAACACTGGTAATAAACTTTTTATGTTAAGCAATCAGAAGTATACGTACATAAAAAAACACAGCTGTCTTAGGTAACTTTGTAATGGTGAAATATATTACCTTGAAAGTAAGGAAAATACATATTGGAATTTGGGTGCCACCCTCTGTTTTTTTGTATATATTTCCCTATATATGTTGAATTTTTTATGTGAATTTTGTGTTTTTGTCTATAATATTTGTATTAAATAAAGGCGTTGTTGATTTAATATATTTTGACAGAGTCTCTTTGGGTCAGGGGTCAGCAACCTTGGCTCCCTGATTTTTTGGGAACTACATCTCCCAAGATGCTCAGTCACCCATTAGACTGACTGAGCCACATGGGAAATGTAGTTCCCAAAACATCAGGGAGCCAAGGTTGCTGACCCCTGCTTTGGGTGATGCAGTATTTGTGGGTATTATTACTTGAATTGCTTTCCTTGCTGATTTTTTATCTTGTTTTTTGTGCTTTAAATGTATCTAGAGATGTGCATTAGTTTCGTAAAAATTTGGAATTTGGAACGAAATTTGATAATTCGTATTCAGAAGTACTTCTGAATAACGAATCGATACGATACAAATTCGAACCAAAATGGTATATAACTAATTTATTTCGTTTTACACTGTGTCATCATCATCATAAAAAAATTTAATAACTGATATCAACTATTGGATTTGAAATGAACTATCAAATTGATATCAACTACCGAATTTGAAATGAACTATCAAATTGATATCAACTATTGAGTTTGAAATGAACTATCAAATTGATATCAACTATCGACTTGATCTTAACTTACAATACATGTAATAGTCAGGAAAGGACTTTATTAAACAAATTAATTTTGCTTCACTGTTTAATTTGACTCAAACACTAAATCTGTGACACAGCTTAAAATTTAACCCTAGCTTTTCTTTTAACAGCAAAATTTGATTAATTGGGGTTTTATCTAGTGATCCAAAATTCGAATTGATATTAACTATCAAATTGATATATGAAATTCGAATCGATTCGAAATTTCAAATCGATCCGAAATGAAATTTGTTACGAAATTCCAAAAACAAAATGATTTAAAAACGAAACAAAACTAAACAAAACAAATTTTTCAGCCATGTACATCCCTAAATGTATCTACAGTCCTAATTGAGACTCTAGGTACCCGCCCTTTTCTCCTTTTTTTTCTTTTTTAGTATTTTATCAAATCCTAATATGTCAAACTCTGTGACCCACAACAGAACACGACTGACAATTATGAATAAAAAAACAAAAGACTTTATTAATATTTCTAAGGTAAATTTTAGAAATACCCAATGTGTTGCGATCGCTGAAGTGTTTTAATTTAACAAGAGTGAAGATTTGTCACATTCTTCAGATTTTAACCAAAGAAACACTCAGCACATTTTTTTCCGTGCATGTCTTGTTATGGACAGTCTTGCAGCTGTGTGGCACTGTTGAGTTAGTTACAAATTTACACATATACAGTACAGTAAACATATGTAAGCCTAGTCCTTCCAATAACCACTCAGGGAAGGGTAATGTAAAATTGCTTGCGGCGAGATGTAAATCATTCAATAATAAAATAGAAAAACAGTAAATAACACATACCCTATAAAATGATTGTACAAATATATATTTCTGTGATCAATTAACAAAATTCTATTATGGAATTTCCAAACGTCGAAGTATCTCTCACAATTTCCTTCGATATTTAGATATTAAATGTCATTCTTCGCATTATTATTTAAAAAACAACAACAAAAACAGGAAAGTTGAGGCATTTAATACTAAACGAGTCACATCTATTAACATTACTGAAAATCTCTTACCCATTATAGCTGCAGTATTTTAATTGCTTTGATTTATCTGGCTCAATTATGACTTCTTCTAATTAGATTTATGGAATGCCGGAACATTTCCAGCCTCTGAGCGTCATGTTGTCCTTCATCAATCCATTCAATGAAAATCTCAGGAACTGTGTCATGACAGCAGAAGGTGCTGGACTAACCCCCAATGGACCCATTGTTGTGCAGTGAGTATTAACTTTATTTCTCCTAAAAGTGTCTAATATAATGAATACTCGTTCTCTGGTTTTTATGGTGCAATTTCAGAGCAGTTTGTCTATTCACTAAACTGTCAATTCGCCAAATACTGGCGAATTGACAGCAAAATATGGTGCAGTTCGCCACAGATCGGCGATCTTTGGCGACAGTGAAATAGATTTTTTTTCACTGTTTATTCTTTTCATTTTCAGCAAAATGTCTTTTTATCTATTTATAGAACATCTTTTTCTGTTTATTTGTATTCTTTTGATGAAATTTTTGACTTCCAAATTTTTTAAAAGGCTCTTTTTATTCTGTAACAGACCTTTTTATTACTTTTTAAACAACCTTTTTATATTATTTAGACACATTTTAAATGCAATTTTATTGGTTTAAACATTTATTAGGAGAATAGGAAAGTTCTGTTTTTTTTTTTTAAAAAAAAAATCCTGCCATTCGGCAGTCCATGATTATAAATTACAAAGTTATGTACGTGTAGACTGATGCTCCTCCTTGATATAATACATGTATTAATTTCTTAAACAGTTTGTGTTTTTACATGAATAAAAATCTTGTTTCTCTATTCTCCTAGCATGGACCAGATATTTCCACGAAGAACTGGCTTTGTAAAAATATTCTGCGTACCTTTTAAGAGAGGAACGTTGCAGCTGGACGTGAACTTTTCCTGTGACAAGATAAAATATGTGAAAGGTTGTGCAACCGTCGAAGTGCCATGGGTTTAACCTGCAAGTAATAATAGAGGAGAAACTTTGCACTGTATCTCGAAAGGCCAATCACAAAGCTGAATTTCCTTCCATTGTAATATGCAGAATGTGAACCACTTTTAAGGACAAAAGTCTTTACTATTATAAACTTGGGTTTTTAATTTTTAAGTGTTCTTTCCAGTAAACTTATTCTATAGAGAGAAATTGAAGATTGAGACATCTTGGGCCGGATCACAACCTAGATGTTAATGTCAAGACGCAAATGCAAAATTTACGCTACATCGTAATACTTAGCAGCTGCAGGATGATATTACCCTACCACTGCTGCTATCAGCTCCAAGAAAATATGTCATTGCTACCACATCTCAATATTGCATCATCAATACTATGGATCACATTTCTAATGTTATCCATTAGGATATCAGTGGTGCGGGCTTGTTATGGTACACTCATTTCTTCAGATTTCCCCACAAAAACAGGTCCAGGTGGTTAACACAGAGAGACCAGGTTGGCCACAGTTTGTTGGAATTCACACTGTCCTCAACAGACCTCTGGATTATCACCCATTCACCCATGGGATGTGTGGCATGTTGCAACATCTTGCTGGAAGTAACAGAATGCTATTCTCGTGGCTGTGCCACCTAGTAGCTGCATCCAGCAAGTGCTGTGATTGGATGTGCACATCAAAAGAGGAGGTATGTTTCCTGAAATGCTCACTAATTCGTGATCTATAATGAAATCTTTGGGTTAAGGTCTATATGAAATCAACCCGTATGCTCCTCACGCATAAGGTGAATGTGGTTACACGACAACATAAAACCTGGAGATTATTGACCACTGCATTAATTAATTATCACTATATAATAATAATAATATACCTATGCTTCAGTTCCTACAATAACAGCACAAATGGTGCAAGTCCAACACAAGAAGCTCCCACCAAACCCTGGATTTATATTTCAGTACATAAACAAAAGTTAAAAAAAATATATAATAACGTTTTATGCAATCCCTTTAGATTGTAAACTCCTTGGGGAGTAGGGCACTCTTTACATCATGTCTCTGTCCATCTATGTCTTGAACCTAATTTATTGTAATCCCCGTACTGTGTTGTTTAATATGTTGTTACAATAAAAATACACAAATCTTAAATCATACAAAATGCCATATAAAACCCAATTCAAGTACTGTACTATTTGTTCATATGCGTCGTGTTGCAATGCTTGAAATTTTTTCTGTATGTTGATGTTAAATGTGTCATATGTTGATTAATAAAGCTGTGTGCGATCCTAGCCCATTTTAATTATAAATGTATGTATTGTTTCTGGGATGTGGGTATGAAGCTGGTGAATATAGGAATGGTGCTGGAAGAGTCTGGGTAACCAGTTGATGTTTCTGAGCAATTTAGCAGAGTAGACTCGGTTTGGTATGATTCTGGATCAATGCAAAGGAATTTTGTTTACTGCAAAGAAAACTAATTTCCGCTTTGGCTCCAGACCCTGACCCTGAAAATTCAACAAATCTGAGCTGACAGTAGATATGTTGAAATTATATAAAATGCTTTGAGATCCATTTTTCATGGAAACATGAAGCTCAAGCGTTAACCTATTCAATGCGACGGATGAGATACAAACGTCACCAACATTTTACGCTGTTTGCGAACGACATCTGTATCTCATTGCCCCATCTCCGCAGCAACGAGCATCATGATTGGTGAGACTGATGATCTCCCACTGTGGAACTTCCCCTCATCTTTTTCATTTGAAAAGTGAACAATTCCGCTGCAATAACTCACATACTTATTTATATATATATTATTTATTATTATTCATTATGTATTATTATTATTATTATTATTTATATATATATTAAGGCAGTGCCACTTTTCATGTATAAAGTTAACAATGCCACTGCTATTACTCACCTTCTCATTTCCCACGCCATGAGCAAGTACACTGTTACACATAGTAATATTTTTCAAGAAATGCCCAAATAAAAGCAAATAATACCTAACAGATTTTTTCAGTTTTGGTTAAAAATGCATATTTTCTTGTTAAAATGTAGTAACAGATTCTCTACTTTTGATTTGTTAAAAAAGAAAGTACCTTATAGAATATATAACAACAAAGTTTTGGATGATAAAACGTGAAAAAATAATTACACATTTAATTTAAATGATTGGATTCTGACTAAAAATGAACAATTTTTTGACATTTTTTTGTGATAGCATTCTGGCAAGACACAACACATACACATAGGAATTATATATTTTCAGTCTGCTGAAAAATTATATATACTTTGTCTGGGTTCTGTAATGAAATATGACTTCAAATAACCATGAGTAAAAATAGTGAAAATTAGCTCAGCAAACAGGGTGAAAAGGCTCAGTGAAAAGGCAACATATTATTTATATATATAAATAATAATAATAATACATAATAAATAATAATAAATAATATATATAAATGAGTAGGTGAGTTATTGCAGCGGAATTGTTTACTTTTCACATGTAAATGTACTAGCACCTTTTGGCCAGCCCTCTGACAGTCACAAAGGGGTAAACTACAGTAAACATATACAAGGAAACCTTTGTATATATATGCCTCTGCTGTGTGGGTAATGGAAAATGATTTGCCATCAAACCACGGTGTCCTGCCAGTGGGATTCTGAAAAATCACTTAAGGGGCTATACTGTAAGGGGCAAACCTGCCACTGAAATGCACCAAATGGTGAATGAATTTCACCGTACGGTGCAATTTTGTGTCAGTCCGCCTATTCACTAAACTGTCAATTCACCTAAATACTGGCGAATTTATAGCAATATATGGTGCAGTTTTCCGCAATTAATCTATCTTTGGCGGCAATGAAATTGTCCCAAAGAGAAGTAATGTAATCTATTCAGAGAACACCAAACTGCACCAAAGTGTCAGTGAAATGCTCTGATTTTCAGTGCTTCAGTTCGACAGATTGAAACAGGCGAATCCTGTCGGATTCAATTTAAACAACATTATCATTTCAATTTTTTTTTTCGATTCAACGTTTATTCTTTTCAAAGTCAGAAAAATAAATTTTATTTATTTATGTTTTGGAGCACCTTTATGTATTTTTTTAAATATTTTTTAGCCAAAATTATTGATTCCCAATTATTGTTTTTTAAAGGCTGTTTTATTTTTAATCTGTAACAGGCATGTTCAGTATTTTTTTTAAAGGACCTTTTTGTATCAATCAGACACATTTTAAGACATTTTCATTGGTTTTAACACCTATTAGGAGAATGGGAGAGTTCCGGGTGTTTTTTTTCCTGCAGTTTGGCAATAATATTAATACCCAATTATTTTTTTTTAAGGGTGTTTTTTTTTTTATTCTGCAACGGACCTTTTTATTATTTTTGCAGGACCGTTTTATTATTTGGACACCTCTTATTGCATTTTTATTGCTTTAAACACCTATTAGAAGAACAGCAGAGTTCCGATTTTTTTTCCTGTAGTTCGGCGGCATTCAGCGGTTTCTGGCAATTCCGTGTTAGGTACAGTTTGGGGACCCTGCGGTGAATAGTGAATTCACAGCAGTGCCGGCGAAATGGAATCGTTGAAACGCACCGAAGTGTACTGAACGAGAAAAACTGAAAAAACCCTTTAGTACTGGAGGGGTTAAAACCTAACAATATCATGTTCCAGTTAAAAATGTAACAGTGCAGAAGGAGAGTTTTAGATACTTATTTATGTATTTAAAATATCTAACAAAGAATAATAAATGTTCCCTTTCATTGCTGTCTAAGCCACAAACATTTTGTAACTGAAAGACATGAGTTAAGTGAGAGGATGTCATTTAGCACACACTGACAATGCAAAGCCCAACTAATTCACAGAACATGAAAACATCTTTATCACAAACAAGCTTTTTAACACTCACTTCTTTTAGCTCAAGTCAAAACCTACCTAACCGCGTTTAGCATAATCCATGGAAAAAAATTAATCACTCCACATTAATACTTTAATACGCAAACTTAAGCTGCTGCAAATCCAGCTTTATTCATACCAAAGAAAAGGGACAAAAGCGTTTCTCACCTCGCACATGATTTCAAAGAACAAAGGGCTATATTACATTGTTCCCGCTAAGGCTAGGGTCAGACGAACGCATTTTTCACGTTGCCCGTGAGAAAGTGCGGTCGAACGAACGCACGTATTTTTTCCCGGAATACGCGATAGAGGTCATACGATGCGCCTGTTCGTCCGTGATTTTGTACGGATCATCAATAAAACACTTTTTGAGTCTGGACGTTATGTTGGCCGGACATTAGCAGCGTCTGACGTCTCCCAATCACACAAACACGCCGCTATGCGGCCGCAGCGCACTCTGTACGTCAGTAGTAGCGGTTTGACGTTCTCGAAAAAATGCGTTCGTTGGCCACTTGCGTTGCGCGGACGAACTTTCGTGCGGCCGTTCGTCGTACGTTCCCTGGCATTGGACGTCATTTGCTGCTAGCACGGCCGTGATTTCGTGCGTCTAAACGCACGTTAAAACTGCGCTAGTCTGACCCTAGCCTTAAGCTAGCGCTCAGCTGTGTGAGCGTTAACGTTAGCTTTGATGGCCCTAGCGCGGGCGAACCAATATTACAATCCGAACGCTAATGGGTTAAAAAACCTTAGCGATTCGGAGCTTGCGCTGTTCAGTGCGAGGTTACTGTATTTTGCGCTCCCTATGCTCAACATTCGGAGCGCAAAGTCTTAATTAGCGTTAGGAATACAAAGTCCTAACGTTATTTACCATCCTGCTGTGGTTTACTGAAAAGTTGACCACCTCTAGGAGCTTCTGCAGAATCAGTTAGCAACAGCTGAAAAAAATACCAATAAACACTTACTCACCTCTCATCTCGTGGTAAGAACGGCGGCCTGATCCGCTTCTTCTTGCTGCCGGGAGCAGAGAGAGACGGGGGGAAGTCCCCCAGTCTCCCTTTTGCGAATCACTCTGCCGTCCTGCCGGATGTTGCTCGCTGAGATTCTTTAGGTAATGTGACCGGCAGCGTAAGCCTCAATGGAGTCCTATCTATACTATAATTGAGTAAGGCTTGGCGTGTCCGTCGCCAAGCCTTACTCTGCGCATGCGCGCGCAACCAGCGGCGGTTGGTTGCGCGCGCATGCAACCGCCGCGGCACGAGCCGGCTGCCGGCTCGCCGCGGCGGTTACAAGATGCACACAGCAGCCGGGTAGAGGCTGCGCTCGCAGCCTCTACCCGGCTGCCGCGTGCATCCAACCCCCGAGCGGCGAAGGGAAAGTTCCCTCCGCCGCTCGGGGGTTGGATGCGCGCGGCAGCCGGGTAGAGGCTGCAAGCGCAGCCTCTACCCGGCTGCTGTGTGCATCCAACCCGTCCCCCGAGCTGCGAAGGGAAAGTTCCCTCGCTTCCGCTCTTTGAAGGACCCAAGCCCCGGTCACGTGACCGCGGCTTGGGTCCTTCAAAGACCAGAAGCGGGGAAACTTTCACTTCCCCGGCACCGCTCGGAAAGGTAAGTATGGCGCGGACGGCGGAGCTCATGGGGTGGCTGTCCGAATGCCGATAGAGCATTCGAACAGCCGCCCCATGTCTGGTCTGGGGTCTGATCTGGGGCATATATCCATGAGAGCTTGGGGGGGCAATATCCACGAGCCGGGGGGCAATATCCACGAGCTGGGGGCCAATATCCATGAGCTGGGGGGCAGTATCCATGAGCTGGGGGTCAATATCCACGAGCTGGGGGGCAGTATCCATAAGCTGGGGGGCAGTATCCATGAGCTGGGGGGCAATATCCATGAGCTGGGGGGCAGTATCCATGAGCTGGGGGGCAATATCCAGGAGCTTGGGGCAATATCCATGAGCTGGGCCAATATCCAGGAGCTGGGGCAGTATCCACATGCTGGGGCAGTATCCACGTGCTGGGGCAATATCCACGAGCTGGGGCAGTATCCAAGAGCTGGGGCAATATCCACGTGCTGGGGCAATATCCATGTGCTGGGGCAATATCCAAGAGCTGGGGCAATATCCACGAGCTGGGGCAATATCCACATGCTGGGGCAGTATCCACGTGCTGGGGCAATATCCACGTGCTGGGGCAATGTCCACGAGCTGGGGCAGTATCCACGTGCTGGGGCAATATCCACGAGCTGGGGCAGTATCCACGTGCTGGGGCAATATCCACGAGCTGGGGCAATGTCCACGAGCTGGGGCAGTATCCACGTGCTGCGGCAATATCCATGAGCTGGGGCAGTATCCACGTGCTGGGGCAATATCCATGAGCTGGGGCATATATCCATGAGCAGGGGCAGTATATCCACAATAGACTGCCCTCTGGGCAGGTTTTCCACCTTGTTATACATAAAGAAATATTTGAGCATATACCCATTGTATTTCTGACTGTAAATAACCTATTTTGGCCAGTAGATGGCACCATCTACTGCCAAATTGAGTTACAGAGGTTTGAGCTGCTGGTCTATTTTCTTCCTTTTTTAGCTGCATCGGCTGCTGAAAGCCCGATGTAAGGGCATCATCAGACAATTTCACACAGTTTCAGCTCTTTGGGCATTATGCCCACAGGACTAAAACTTTGGGAGCACCTTCTGCAGCTCAAAAGCAAACAAAATTTGTTTGCTGCAAAATAATTTCAATTGCTTTTGAGCTGCAGATCACCAGATCGAAATATCTCAATATTGGGGCACCGGATGGTGCCGTTGAAGCCCGAGATATCTCGATCTTGGAAGTGAAGGGGTTGACACATTCCAGGACTTGATTTTTTTTTCATTCAACTGACAGTTTCAAATTGAATAGTTAAAGGCAAAAATTTCAATCAACGGTATAGCTGCGAGTGCCAATAATGAAGATGAGTCACCGAACACTTTCGAACACCACCAAACTGCAGAAAAAAATACCCCCGGATCTCTTCTATTCTCCTAATAGTTGTATAAACCAATACAAAAATGTCTTAAAATGTGATTGAATAATGAAAAAAGGTCCTTTTAAGTAAAAAAAAACATGTCTATTACAGAATAAAAAAGAACACCTTTTAAAAAAATTTGGTAATCAAAAATTTCATTCAAAAAATACAAAAAGGTGTTCTAAAAAATAAAAAGACTTTGCTGGAAATTAAAAGAATAAACGTTAAAAAAAATAATAATTATATAATTTTTCTACATTGAAACCTATGGGATTCGCCTGTTTAAACCTGTCGAACTGAATAACCGAAGATCAGGTCATTTCGCCGGTAGAACAACCGGAGGAGATTGATTCCCTGCCCCTAATCCATCATATTATGGGGCAGCTAGAGAAGTTTTGTGTGTCACGGTTGCAGAGGCGGGCGGCTGCTACTGCTCCGCTGGTTTACTTCGCTCCGGCGAGCGGGATTGCGGAGGAAAATGAGGGGGCAGTGAGTGGAAGAGACAGAGAGGTCCCACCAGGAAAGATCAAAATGCCCGATGGGAGCAGATATCTGCGTGAGTATGAAGTCAGCGAATGTTATTATAGTCTGTGCTGTATCGAATGATATATGGTAGAATGTTTTTGGCTGATTGTGTTTATAATTGATCTATCAAACTGTTCAATTAAAAGTAAAGTGTGATAAGTAATTAATTTAGAGTGTGGAATGGCTGAGAGTAGTGAGATTCTCCATACTTGTTTCCTCCCCCCCTCTTTTCTGACACACTGTTTGCGCGGAGAGGGGGAAGGGGGAGAGTCGGCTTCTTGCTCTCTGATAGACAGAGAAAGTAACCCTTTGTGTGTCTGTGCAGCGAATTCAAATTAAACAGAAATGAAGAAGAAAAATTACTATGTTTAGCTAATTTTTAATGTGTGCTATAGGGATGTGCACCGATTTTTTTTCGATAACGATTCGATTTTTCAAATTTTTAAACTTTTCGATTCGGCTCGTTTCGACTGCTTTCTGTTTCGATTCGGTTCGGCTCGATTCGGTTTTCGGGTACATTTATTTTTCGGAATATCGACCATTTTTCGTATTTTCGGGTAACTTCACTAGGTTTCTGTATCGACTTTTCGTTATTTCGGAAATTTTCGTTTTTCGGAATTGTACATGGTTTTCGGCATATCGCCCATTTTTCGTTTTTCGGAACTTTTCGTTTTTCGGAATTGTACATGTTTTCGGCATATCGCCAATTTTTCGTTTTTCGGAACTTTTTCGTTTTTTCGGAACGTCTGTTCTCGTTTCAAAGCTGTCTAACTCTATTTGTTTTTTATGAAAACTACTATGGTTTACTTTTTTAATACTACTTTATATATTTTTTATAATAAATTTTTGGTTTGTTTTTCGGATCCAATAATTCATTCTGTCGATACGATAATTCTGGCGATTCTATCGTGTTTTTTTAATTAACCCTTTCGTTGCTGAGGCTTTTCTCGCCCCTGTGCTGAGCTCATTTTTACCGGTTTTGCTCATCATGTTTAAACGTGTTTTGAAGGCTTATTTTAGTATATGACCCAGACATATTATATATCGTTCTTTCCGTCAGACTCGGTAGATTCATAATATGTCATTATTATATGTATACGTCATGACCTGTCTGTATACTATAACAAAAAATGCAATAAAATATGATTTTTCAATAATTTACAACGTGTAAAGTGTTTTTTTTCACATTTTAACATGCGAGCAATTGCGGTTGTATTTTGTATGGGGTGCGCTTGTTAAAAAAATTAGAGATGGGGTCTCGTTACAATTTTTTTTGGGGAAAATTACACTATTTTTAACAAACGCACCGCATACAAAAATCGTTAGTGCAGCATCATTGTTCACATTATAATTGAAATGGGAATAATATTGCTGCATTAACAAACCAAAAAAAAGAAAAAAAAAATGTTTATTTTTTTTTATAATTTTTTTTAAATATTTTTTTATTTTTAATTTTTTTACAAACGTTTTTCACATTCGTGTTTGGTATCGTTGGAACGGCCATGCTCTGGCCGATCCAACAATATCAAACTTTAACCCCTAGCTGCCACGGATCGGGAGATAGGGGGTTCATTTTGGAACCCCCTATCTCCACCATTGGTGGCAGCTAGGGGTTAACTCCAGGACTGGCGTCATCGTGCTATGCACGATGACGCCAGTCCTCAGGGGGAGTTCCCAGAAGCTTGGTCGACATCCGACATCCTCATGGATATGCCCCAGCTCCTCATGGATATTGCCCCAGCACCTCGTGGATATGCCCCAGCTCCTCGTGGACATGCCCCAGCTCCTCGTGGACATGCCCCAGCTCCTCGTGGACATGCCCCAGCTCTTCGTGGATATGCCCCAGCTCCTCGTGGATATGCCCCAGCTCCTCGTGGATATGTCCCAGCTCCTCCTGGATATGCCCCAGCACATGGAATGCCCCAGCTCCTCATGGATATGCCCCAGCTCCTCATGGATTTGCCCCAGCACATGGAATGCCCCAGCACCTCATGATAATGGCCCCAGCTCACCTCCGCCGCCTTTTTCGCTCCCTCAGAGCGTCCGGCGGCGCGGAGCTTGGGCGCTCGCCAGGGGGAGCCACGTGACCAGCTGCGATTGGCTGGTGACGTGTTTCCTCCAGGCGAGCGCCGAAGCTGCATGCTTCGGACGCTCGCAGGGAGCGAAAAACACGGCGGAGGGTGAGACACCCGCCCTTAGGGTGACGGTGTCACCCTAAAGGCGGGTGTCACCTGGTGCGGGCCGCACCCCCCGCCCCCACGTAGCGACGCCACTGGTATATACATTTAACGGCCGCACGCGTCGCCCACGGACTTACTCTATCCAAACAAAGTTCAGAATGATGTGAAACATTGGGACTTTTTGGATAGATTTCGATTTTCGACTATCCAGAAGTTAAACAAATAAAAATGGTCGAAATCTAATGCAAAAGTCCTGATGTTTCACATCGGGATGTCAGATATTAATAGGCTTGTGCACCGATTTTTTTTTCGGTTCGATTTGTTCTGATGTTTAAAATTTTCGATTGTGTACATTTTTTTGGAATATCGACCATTTTTCGTATTTTCGGGTCACTTTGCTCGTTTTTTGTATCGACTTTTCGTGATTTCGGAAATTTTCTTTTTTTTCGGAACGTCTGTTCTCCTCGTTTCAAAGTGTCTAACTCTATTCGTTTTGATGTAAAGTACTATGGTTTACTTTTTTATACTTTATATATTTTTTTATAATAAATTTTTGGTTTGTTTTTCGGATCCGATAATTCATTCTGTCGATACGATAATTCTGGCGATTCTATCGTGTTTTTTGTTTTTATTAAATAAAGATCCTTTTTTTCTTATGAATATACATTTCACAACTTTATTTATTTAATCACATTAAAAAAATGGTATGAAAGCCAAGGAACAAAAAAAAAGAACAAAACGATTTAAAAAACGGTAAACTGACCCGAATGGTCTGACTTTAAAAATAAAAACCAGAACAAAAATGTTTTAAAACGGAAAAATAGTTGATCAAAATGATCTGAAATTAAAAAAAATAATAAAATAAAATGATTTAAAACAGACAAAAATATAAATTAACCCTTTCGCTGCTGAGGCATTTCACGGCTTCCCTTCACGCCTGTGTGCGGCACTGCGGTCTGCTGCTGAGTGCTGAGGTAATTTTTAACAGTTTCGCTCCTCTTGTTTAAACGCGTTTTGAAGCCTTCTTTTATAATATGACCCAGACATGTTATATATCGTTCTTTCCGGCAGACTCGGCAGATGATTCATAATATATCATTATCATATGTATGCGTCATGTCCTGTCTGTATATTATAACAAAAAATGCAATAAAATTAGAATTTTCAATGTTTGTTTTACAAGGTGTAAAGTGTTTTTTTCACATTTTAACATGCGAGTGTTTGCGGTTATATTTTATGAGTTGCGTTTGTTAAACAAAATTGAAAAGGGGACTTGTTATTTTTTTTTGGGTGACAATTACACTATTTTTAACAAACGCACCCCATACAAAAATCCTTAGTGCAGCATCATTGTTCACATTATAATTGAAATGGCAACAATATTGCTGCATTAACAAAACAAAACAAAAAACCTGTATTTTTTTTTTTTATTTAATTTTTTTAAAATTTTTAACATTGTCATGTTTGGTATTGTTGGAAAGGCCATGCTCTGGTCGATCCAAAGATACCAAACATTAACCAACCGATAGCTGCCGCGGATCGGGAGATAGGGGGTTCATTGGAACCCCTATCTCCACCATTGGTCACAGTTAGGGGTTAACTCCAAAACTGACGTCATTGTGACAAGGTCTTGGGACTGTCAGCAGCTGCTGTTCCCCCACGCTGTTGTCTTCCTGCAAAGACGTGACCATGTTGGCGGGCAGCGTCTTAGCGGGCAGCGGTGGGAGAGAGAGAGCTCATAGCTGGGAGGAGGTGTTGTGTGAAGCTGCAAACAGGGACAAATAAACTAGACCTGAGCCGCACTGAGGATCTTTGGGTTGTGTCGGAGAAGACTTCACGCAGTGCTGCCATCAATATTTTTTGATAAATTCTTGGTTATACAATGAATGTGACTGTGGACAAAAATCCGTGTTGTTGTGACATTGCCTAAGCTTAACAAAAAACCAGGCCACGTCGGTAATCAAATCTCAAGGCAGTACAACAAGGTTGTGTTAGTGTGTGACATTTTTTGGCCAGGCAGGAAGTGTAGAATGTGCAGTCACATTCATGGCCACAAAATAATATGTTGACAAATTTATGACAAAGGGTCCATAGAAATGTCAATACATTTATGTACATATAATTTTAACAGTGTGGAAACCAAGCAATACATATTAACTTATTAAGTAAGGAAAAGCAACACACACAAACAGGAAAATAGTGAAAAAATAGAAAATTTATTTACAACATATGAACATAGGGAAGGGAACATGCCAAGGATGGCAAACTGCCCAACAAGTTACTGGCATTTGAGGAGATGTTGGAGCTGGTCCGCATCTTGGATTGCAAAGATTACGATTGCTGTAAGGGCCCTTACGGCAGGAAGAATAACACCCGCAAGGATCGTAACCTTGAAAAGCTACGCACCACCATCCTGGAGCTGTTCGGGAAGGACTGGACGACGGACCATCTCTGAAAACGCTGGTCCGACCTCAAGGCATGCGAGCAGGAGCAGCTGAGGCACATTCTGGAGGAGGCTGCCACTGGTCTCACTGCTGCTCCAGGAGGTCTGCGGCATTGTTTATGTGCTCCCACAGTTCCTGGAGCAGTTCCTGTAGGGCGTTGATGTTGGTAGCTGCCAGGCGAAGCTCGCCGATCGCCTCCCGTCGGCGTCTGGCTTCTCCTTCTATATATCCAATAAATGAAAGAAGGAAAATACAGTAAGTAAAGCAGGTTTCTATTTTTGACTGAAAGTCTTGAAAAAATATAACAGTAGTATATACCAGTGCTGGCGGCCTCCTGAGGCTCCGACTCCTCTGACTCCTCCCCCACCACCACCGTCAGCATATCCAGTGCTATATGTAAGAAATTAAAGAAATAAAAAATACAGTAAACAACAAAACTGATTTATTTTTGAACAAAAGTCGATGCAAAATACAACAGAAAAAAAAAAAACCTGGACTGGCGGCTTCCTGCTGCACCGGCTCCCTCTCTTCATCATCGCTATCCTCCTCTTCCTCCTCCTGCTCCTCTTGTGCTATACATAAAAAAATTAAATTAAAATACAGTAAACAAAAAATGTTTCTGTTTTTGACCAAAAGTCGTTGCAAAATAAAACAGTATATACCAGCGCTGGTGGACGCCCGTGGCTCCTCCTCCTCCTCCACTGGGGCACTGGTCCCTGCCCGGGCAGATTCTGCGGCCTTCTTCCTGTCTTCTGCCAAATCAAAAAAATATAACACGTAAGTAATGCAGACTGGAAAAAATGGTATATCTATACACTATCAGGGTTATCCAAAGAGATCCGAATTGCTTGAGAAAGGTAACCGAATGCTGAAAATCAGCGTTCGGTTACCTTTCCTGGCCATTCGGCTATCCAGAGAGCAGGCAATTCGCCAAATCCTGGCGAATTGCCTGAACATACGGTGCCTGTTCGGTGCCTGTTCGAGGGCAGTGAAATCCCCATGAAAAAGCACTGCTTCGGCTATTCAGAGAACACAAACCAGCAGTGAAAGGTTCCCCTAATGCCCTGCCATTCGGTGGTTTCATTCGGCAAATTTATTGAGGAGAATCCCATAGACTTCAATGTTAAAAATATTTCCGTTTTAATTCAATATCTAATAAACCGTTCATTATAAAATTCTGCAGCAAAAAGTCTCTGTATTTATAGATTTTGTAGGATACTTTAAGCATTTTTCAGATTTTTTTTTTTTTTTAAAAGTCCGATTTTTTTTTGATTTTTTTTTCAGTTTGCTTATTTTTTTTGTAACAGCCCTCTTTATTATCATTCCCTGGACCTCCTGTGAAAATTTCAGACATTTTCGCTCAGTAGTTTCTTTGCAAACAGCGTTTCTTTTTCCCAGATTCATACAAATGGTTTTTCTAATTTATTCACTGCCTCCTCTACGTCACAGCTGCTTCAGCTCTGTGTGATTCGGCTCCTGTTCGGCTCCTGTTCGGCTTTTTCGAAGGTTCATCCAGATGTTTTTGCTTGTTTTCAGCGTGCATTCGGTTAGTTTTCGGTGGGTTTTCGGCAGCTTTTACCTGCAATTCGGGGACCCTGTGCTGCTTGCTGAATACACCGCAGGGTCACCGAAATGCAATCGGCAAAAGGAACTGAATTGAAGAGAATGAAAGTCACCGAACATGCGGTGACTTTTCGAATCTCTTTGGATAACCCTGTATATTGCCGAAAGTATTGCGACACCCCTCCACTACCCACTACCAGCTTGACCCACCACTACTCCCATCTTATAGTTCTAAAGTCACAAAATATTTATTTATTTCCTCTGCACAGACATATATTACCGTTCATTTATATATTTTTTTCAGAAGTAAACATTACGTTTATTCAATAAAAACTATTATTTGTGTTGTGTGCATACAAAGCGCATTGTGCTGACTGCTTTTAGTTATTTTATAGAAGGCCTCAGCCTCAGTTTCACTTTCAGTTTCTGTGAATAAAACTGGATATTGCAGAAACAACAACAGAAATCCACCATTTTGTTTTGAAATTTGCATCTAAAGCATTCAATGACACTGCTGCAGCAAACTGAATCGCTGCGCTGCAACAATTCAGCAGCTGCTGAGGCTGTATTGAACGCAGCTCTGTTTGGATGCACTTTCAGAAGAACTACATGTCCCATCCTATCACTTAGCAGAGACGCAGAGATTTTTATTGATGCGCAGATGGGAGCCAATATTGGGCAAGCTGCGGGTCATCTCGTATGCATCACTCAGTCACAACAACCCCCCCCCAGCACACTACAGACTATACACACAGTGCCAAAAGAAATCCAGCATTGTAACTTCATCTACATACATCAAATGTCACAATTTTCACGAATACGTAAAATCACAAAAAGTAAGAGCTATGGCAAAAATGCATGTATGACGAGTCGTGAAAACGCAAAGCTATACACAATCACATTGCATGAAAAAAGGACTAGATAAATCAGCGTATTTCTGTGCACATTAGCACATGCAAGCACATTATTATTATTATACAGGATTTATATAGCACCAACAGTTTGCGCAGCGCTTTACAATATAACATGACACTTACGTTTCGCTATGACGCGGCGGATGCGTCTCAGCTGCTCCTGCTCGCGTACTTTCAAATCAGACCAGCGTTTCCTGAGCTGGTCCTTCGTCCGGTCCTTCCCAAACAACTCCAAAATGGTGGTGCGTAGCTTCTCTAAGATACGATCCTTCCTGGCGTTAGACTTCCTGCGGTAAGGGCCCTTACTGCAATCATAATCTTTGCTATCAAAGATCCGTACCAGCTCCAACATCTCTTCAAACGCCATATTGGTGGCCCGTTTCTTCCTGGGTGGTGGTTCATCATGGAGAGATGATGAGGTGCTTGTACGGCACTCCTCTCTTACAGCGGCCATTATGATGAATAATAAAAACAATATTTTGTTCAAAAAGTTGTCAATAAAACTGGCTCAATAAAGT
Organism: Leptobrachium leishanense; assembly: GCA_009667805.1. Taxonomy (NCBI): domain Eukaryota; kingdom Metazoa; phylum Chordata; class Amphibia; order Anura; family Megophryidae; genus Leptobrachium; species Leptobrachium leishanense. The sequence continues at coordinate 37,210,825 of CM019074.1, read as the reverse complement.
TACGACATGCGCGCGCGCACGCATGCGCGACCCGCGGACGAATCGGATCTGACCCAAATACGAAAATTCTTATCGGATCATTGGAAACAATAAAAAAAATTACAGAATCAGCGATATAACCGATACTAGTTAAATATACGATGTCCAGACTTACCGAAATGGAACCGAAATCTCGAATGGAACTGAAATCATGAATAGAGGGAAAATAAATTTCGATTTGACACATTTCAAGTCCATTCGAAAATTCCGAAAAATTTTCGATTTGGCAAATTTTTTGTTTTTTTCGGAAAGTCTGTTCTCGTTTCAAAGCAATAGATTTCGATTTGACACATTTCAAGTCCATTCGAAAATTCCGAAAAATTTTCGATTTGGTAAATTTTTCGTTTTTTCGGAAAGTCTGTTCTCGTTTCAAAGCAATAGATTTCGATTTGACACATTTCAAGTCCAATCGAAAATTCCGAAAAAATTTCGAATCGGCTCGGAAAACAGTTCGGATTCGACTTTTTCGGATCTAAAAAATTTCGGAATTTCGGCCGCATCGAAAGACCCGAATCGGGAAATTTCGTGAAAATTCCGAAATTCCGAAACCCGAAACGCACATCCCTAGTGTGCTACAATAGAATGTATGAAGTCTGTCGAGTGCAAGATATATGTTTATATTTTGTGTTGATATTATTCCAAAAACCCTAGTTTTGTTCACAGAGCTAGAATTAAATAAAAAAAAGGAGTCCTGGTTTTTATATTGTTACAGATTATAACAATAATAAGTATATAATAATATACAATATTGTCTAACAAATTAAATGGAAATATATGAAACGGTTAGAAAATTTATATTAAAAGAGCAGTTTGAGAAATAATTAAAGTAGTTTTATACCGTTTTTATGTTCTATATAGTTAAAATATAGCAAAATTATGATTAATAATTCAATTAAAAATATATTTTTATTTGATTTCTGATGGGATAGTTATTTTATTGTTATGGGATTATTTTAGATGATTACTGATGAGATGTTTGGAATGGTCTTATGACAATGGAATGGTTTATTTTTATTTTTATTTCTTTTCCGATGTGGTATTAAGAGTCCGTTTTGGCTACGGGAGAGAGACCTCTGTGAATATTGTTTATACAATGTGTATATGTGTATGCCCGAATGTCTCATCCAGCTCCTGGGGCGGGATATCCTTTACAAATTGCAAGCCCAAATTACATTTCTTCCTGGGGGTTACGCTAGATTGGACCTGCCTGAGAGTGGCAGCTCTGCACAGCAGCACAGCCCAGTCAGCCAGTGCATCCAACCCGGAAAAAAAAATTGCAGTAATTATGCCAAGAGAAGAAGAATGGCGCTTGGCACCAACCCCCGGCAGCCCCGGACCCGCACACACTACTCCTTGGAATTCCTGAGGTGTGGGCGGAGGAAAACCCGCCCGGACTAGCTGTAAATATTCCCCCAGTGTACGTTGATTTAAGACCTGGTGCAATGCCTGTGGCTTTAAGACAATATCACATCCCACAAAAAGCCAAGCAGAATATCCAGACACATTTGCAGAGATTTAAAGACCACGGCATATTGAAATTCTGCGTGTCACCGTAGAACACACCATTGTTGCCAGTACTGAAAGAGGGCACACAAGAGTACCGCCCAGTCCAAGATTAATTCCCGGAGATACAAAATATTACACGGTGCTTGATTTAAAAGACGTTTTTTTTGTTTTTTTTACAGCCGTCTGGTTCCGGCAAGCCAGTTTTTTTTTTATTTTTATTTTTCAGTGGGAGGTATCTACAATGGATGTGCGCTCAGCCAGGACCTCTTGTCCTTCAACGCTCAGCCACACAAAGTTGTTCTATTATTAATTACTGGCTTCTCCCATAGAAAAAGACTGTCTCTCTGCCACAAAAGCCCTGCTACATCTGCTGTGCCATGCAGGTTACAGAGTGTCCAAAAAGAAAGCACACATATGTAAACAGACTGTGAAATATCTAGGTTTTCAATGAACAGGTACCAAGCGTGCACTGAGGGCAGAGAAAGAAAAGAAGCAGTATGCCGAATACCCCAACCTAAGACAAGTTGACACTTGGACAAGTTCTTTATGTCAAGGTGCCCCATGCTGTCAAAGCCCTGCTGGATGTGAAAGGAAGTTACTGGTTCAGCAACAGCCGGATGACGAAGTACCAAGCTATGATGTGTGAGAATCCACAGGTTCATTTGGACCTCATCGCTACCTTAAACCCTGCTATTTTACTGCCTGACTGCGAAGAGGATCCAGATTATGAATGTCTCCAAGTCATGGAAGAAGTGTTCAGTAGCAGGCCAGATTTGAAAGACGTACCCCTAGACAAATACGGTCTACAGCTATTCACTGATGGTAGCAGCTATATGAATGATGGGAAGAAAGTCTCCGGCTATGCAGTAGTTTCAGCAGAAGAGATTATCGAAGCAAATCCACTACCAGGCCACACATCCGCACAACTGGCTGAAATAACAGCCCTAACCAGAACGCTAGAAATCTCCGAAGGCAAAAGGGTGAATATCTACACTGATTCCAAGTACGCCTTCATGACAGTCCATGCATGGTGCACTTTACAAAGAAAGAGGCCTATTTACTTCTTCAGGACAACAAATCAAGCATGCGGCTGAAATCGCAGCCCTTCTAGAAGCTGTATGGAAATCAAGTGCTGTCAGTATCATGCACTGTTGTGGCCACCAGAAAGGTCAAGATGAAATCCCAAGAAGCAACAGGCGAGCAGACCAGGCTGCAAAAGCGGCTGCAACACCATTGCTAACAACTGATCAAGCCAAAGTCCTGCTCTGCAAGCAAGAGGACCAACCTGCCATGCCAAACTACGAATTCTGCGCTGCGGAATATGCTGGCGCTTTATAAATAAAGAATAATAATAATAATAATAATTCTATATGAATTGGAGAAAATTTGAATCTGGAGGCAAATTTATTGAAATTGTTTTGCACAAATGGTACAATGACTATGAACTATTAGAACTCAATTATAATTATATCCAATGGTTTTTCCCAATCTGGTCCCAAGGCCGAAATTTCTACTCCACTCCTCTGAACCCTTAAGAGACATGTTTTATGATTAACACCTCAGAAGTTCAGCAAAGACTCCGCAGAGTATACAACATGATGCTGAAATTCTTCGGTGTAAAAGTAATGGGGGAGTATGGAGAAGATACAAAAGAAACCGAAGTTGAACGAGCAGAAAATTCGAGAGAATGAACCGCAAAGACTTTGATGTCCAAACTGTGCCAAGAGATGCCATTAGGCTGGTTGGATGTGCTGCCGATAGTCCTATTGCACATTAGGTGCAGGCCAACCCCCCAATTGAAGCTAAGTCTGTACGAACTTATGTTTGGACGGCCTACCCCTCTGATTAATGGACTAAGGGGGGACCTTCGGGCATTGGGGAAAACTAAACTAAATGATCAAGTTGTACTGTTAGGTAAATCAATGCAGAAATTGCCAGAAATGTTTTTTTGTTTTTGAAATTCCGGTGGGGAGGGATTGGGTTTATGTGACTGTGAAAAGAATTGCCCAAGGGATTTTGATATTTGGGGCATTTGTGGTACTGATTTCGTATTTTGCAAATTTGATTTATGGACTGTCACGTGAAACATGCCCCAAGTGCGCAAGCACCACCAAAATTCGGAATGGTACACACCCGGTGATGGAGAACCGTACCATGTGGAGACAAAAGCGAGAGGTGCTATCTGGAACCCAGCTGAAAGGACACTTACTTGTGCAATTTAAATATGACTATGCTAAAAAGTTTGGGCAAACCACGTGTTGGGTGTGTAGTAGATTGCACCCAGAGACAATTCATATATCATTCGCCTCTATCCCAATGAATTTGAATATGTTTGTATCAGAAAATGTTACAGTACAGGCAGTTGATAGGTCAAGGGAGAAACCAGAACCATTCAGTCCTGGGCATCCTATAATAGGACCAGTGTACCAACCGGAGTGGTGTTTTCAATCAGGCCCAGATAAGGAGATAAATAACGGGGGTGGGTTATGTTATTGGACATCATACATTTACACATTTAATACAAAGGAGCAGTCAAATTTTCTATACATACGATGTAGAAAGCTCACAAGCAAACAGGAGGAGGTGATTGTGAATGTGACGAATGGGAGGCAGAGTGCACTGGATATGATGAAACGACTGAGACAACTGATGATAGAAATATCAAAGGGAACACTACATTTGTCACCATTTATAGTGAAAGGAGGGTACCAGGTGTGCTGTGAAAGAGTGTGTTACATATGGGTACCACCTACAGTAACGGGAATGTTATTTGTCTTAATTGATCCCAATCCAGAGGGTGAGGGGAGAAGACACTAATTCAGACACAATACTTCACCCTAGGTATCCACTGGTGTTTGAAAGACAGAAGAGAGAGCTATTCAAGAAAGCGGATCGAATATGGGCATGGCTTCCAGCATGGACTGGATGGGGAAGAGAGTTGATGGCAAGAATGAACAGTTATCCCAGTTTGATGGATGAGATTTTGAATAAGACTAGTTGGGATATCCAGTTGTTGAATCTGGAAGTACGAGAGATACGAAAGGTGCAAATGATACACAACATGGCACTGGAACAGATTAGTGCAGCTCTGAATGGGTTGTGTGAGATGATGATGCACTATGAATGTTGCACATTCATCAAGAATGCTACACATGATGTCCCTGACTACTATCAGGTAATTCAAGATCACCAAGAAAAGGTAGCACAGGTGCAGGACACAGCAAGGAGGATCGCTGCTGAAGGCTGGAATCCACTTCGTGGGTTCGGAGCAATCGGAGATTGGTTTGGATTCATTCTGAGATTTATTTCACAGATTGGATCTATGATTCTGATGGTAGTGGTGATCTTGGTTGTAGGGACACTACTGTATCGTATAGGGCTTTGCCTATGGCCGCTATGCAAGAGGGCACTGACACCCACACAGACACAAAATATACCACTGATCATCCCACAAGGTATGTTCCCAACGAAAATAGGCCCCCCCAAAGTATGAGGAACTCGAGAATAAAAATAGTGAGATGTAATGGCTACAAGTCTCAGGAGAGGAGCCTGAGGCTTGAACCAAGGGGGAATGTAGTGGAAATAGGCTGGAAGATGGCCGCCATTATAAGCCAGGGGACCATCTTGTTCAGAATACTTGTTCATTTGAAAATAACTAGGCAAGTTTGTAGCTGAAACTAGAATGAGGTATACGTAGAAACTTAGGAATGTGTTTAGATTAGCAGAAAAAGCAATTAAAGCCCTATGAAAGATCTCTGTTTCCGGCACGGAGGAGAAAAGCGAAGTAGATACTCCAAGGTCGTTGGGGCCCGCAGAAATACAAAGGAGTATAGAGATCAGACCAGGTGCCATCTGTAACAAGTAATTGTATGCTCTAGGGAGGGGGGCGCAGCCCGGAACAGTGAGAGCAACTAATTATGATTCACTGAAACTAACATGAAGTTTGCCAATTTACAGCCAATTTAATGGAATGTCTTTGTATTAGCCAAAGGGAGGTATTAACCCACATGGGGTGGGAGAGTGTCATCGGGAGGTGGGCTAATTGGGATGTACCTAATTATGTATTTGGGGTATAAGATTGGATGTCACGAGGGACTCGGGGCTCATTCTTTGCGATTGAATCCTGTTTGAGCATCTGTTGTGATATCACAATAAAAGTTTGCCTTTCCTGAAGAGACTCGTGTTCAGACAATCCTTGCTCGTGTTCGGTCCGGCCTCGTCTTGAGTGAACCCGTCTGATTCCGGTTACATTTCCAGCTTTTGCTCAGCAACTGAGGACCATTTCAAGGATCCTAAGGACAGTGCTGCTGAAGAGGCATGCTCCCACAGAATTATTCCGTACCTTTTTTTTTCTGAACAAAAGCTTGCTTATTGTAGACCTCTCACAGAGAATTGTATGCATACCTGTCCACTAGAGCATAGCAGTGTTAGGGATGGCCATTTGAGGATCATCTCAAGGAACCTAAGGGACAGCACCTCTGACAGGCATACACACACCGAGAGTTACTCTTCAATTTTAAACCTATCTGTATGTATTGTATAGAACTGTCCTGTTTCTGTAACTTGTTTTACATTTTTCATCGTCACTCTTACTTTTCAGGGGTCCGCCGAACATGAGATCTGCGTGTTGACTGAAATTCCGCCCTGCGTCAGACAAGTTACTTGCTTCCTAATGCATTGTGGGTATTGGGACTCCAGCGGCACCCATGTTAAGAGAAGAGATCCCACTTCTGACACCATGTAATGTTTGGTTTTTGTGCTGCTGAGGCGTTTGTGCAAATGACTCTCGGATGCAGAAATAAGGATAAACGTGCTGCTGGTTTTATTATAGTATAGCAGAGCTGCTGAAATGACAGATGCTAACAGAAAGGCCAACTGCCAACTGACTCAGCCAGTTCAATAGTCACCAGACAATTTGAACCCTGGCATATGATTGGTTAGTAATTACATATGCAAATATTACACCTTTTAAGTAAACCAGTAAAATTTATGTATTAATAATTTGGCAGTCTCCATGACTGTGAGAACACATTGTTTTCGTCTCAAGAAATTACTGTCAATCTCGGGTTACCCCCGCTTTACCTCTGAAGACGCAGTGTCACCAACAAAGCGAGACACAATACAGCTGATTCTTCATCATTCATATGCTAAGATTACGGTTGATCTATATTCACAAATTGAATTGAGCAATGAGTATGAACAAAAATCACTGATTTCTTGGTTAGGTTTTTGTGTAGGATGTAATTGTCAGTTTCACTAAATCTGAAACAGAGACATTGATTAAAATAACTTAGCCTTATATCAGCATGCACATACGGTTTCCAGTAATGATACAAAATCAGAACATATTAAACTCTAGACAGATTTAAGAGACGTAAACAATTTAGAATAATTACTGATGGGAAGTAACGACACCCTACTTATGACACACCATAATTATACGTAAGCCTCTCTCAATTTATATGTTTGTATTTGCACTTGTGATAAAAATAACCGTAAGAGACTATGCAGATTCCTTCCTTGTACAGAGAAAGACAGTAAGGAAGTAGTTGATCTCATGTTCATCTTCACCATGCACTTAGTGTCACGTTTGCTATGGCGCTCACCCCAGATCAATGTGGATTGGATCCTTTTTGACAGATCTCTGTGATACTCGAATATATATAGAAGTTAAGACTGCCACACCTAGCACTCCCAGCCAGGGAGGTAAGACAGAATACTAAATACCACTCAGTATCAAATGATTTTGTGACCAAGTGTCTACTGAGAGAAGGCAAGTTAACTATACACAGACAGAGATAGCGTAGCAAGATATACAAAGAACTAGTAGTTCATACAGGCAGGATTGGCAACAGAGAAGACTCCCTTGTACTTATTCTCAGTAACGTAGAATGATGATACAATACATTCAGTAACATGCAGGGCAGTCAAGGATACAATCAAGGATAGCACGGCATGATGTGTCTATCGACTTAATACCAGCCAGGCAACATGAGGGGTTGATGGATTCAGCAACCTGCAGGGCAGACCCACAATCAGAGACAATGCGGTATGAGGTGTCTATCGACTTAATACCAGCCAGGCAACATGAGGGGTTGATGGATTCAGCAACCTGCAGGGTAGACCCACAATCAGAGACAACGCAGTATGAGGTGTCTATCGACTTAATACCAGTCAGGCAACATGAGGGGTTGATGGACTCGGTAACCTGTTGGGCAGGCCTACAATCGGACGTAACCTGAAGTAACCTGCATATACACTTTGCAACCGCAGTGAGTATCATGTGCATAGCAAGGGAGTCAGAGAGAGAATAGTCAAAAGCAGTCCGGGTCAAAAACACCAGCAGGGTCCTCATACAGAAAAATCGGCAACTAGGCATACAAAACACTGAGACACGATAAGTGAGCACAGCTGGCGATGCGGGAATAACTCCACGTTAGGGCGACGAGTAGAATCTTGGACCCCGCATTTAAGGCCATGCCAAGCCCTGCCCCCTGAGATGCCATTCAGCCATCCTGAACTCCTGACACCCAGCCAGCCAGCGAAACCGCTGGGTGCCCAGACCCCCCCAGGAAGTGCTGCGGGGCAGAGGACATGACACTTAGAGGTGTGATATTTCCATTTAAAATTTTTGCCTTATTTTAGAGTGGTTTCCGCATTGCAAAAACTGAAACCGGTCAGTTGGCAGCGCCAGCTGGCAGAACAGTGGGTTCCCAATAATTTTGTGAGTCATAATCGTTTAAAAGAAAAATAAGGACCAGTAAAAGTTGCCCAAGTGGGCATTAATATTTTTTACGGACTAAATACAACTTCAGCTGAATATCGGTGATTTTCACAAAATGGAAGTATCCAAATTCCGATTCGCCAAACCAAATCAATCGATAAATTTCTTCAAATCAAGCTCACAAAAATCTGAAGATAATTTAATTCATAGAGTGGGAATACAGAGAGTATAGGGTGAAAAATATGTGGATCACCAAATACTGGTTAAGTAACTGTTATCCGGAATGCTCGGGACACTGAGTGTTCCGGATTGTGGGTTCTTCTGGATTTCAGAATCCGGGAGAATCCAATATTTCATAGGAAGAGGATCGTGGCACTTTCTGCTCCAGTCTGGCTCTGGGCAGCACTAAAATCCAGATAGTTGAAAACTTAATTTCTCTGAGTCTTTTGGATTTTAGAATTCTGAAAATGGATTCCGAAAAAGTTTTGCCTGTGCACATGTCTAGCCATTAATATTTATGGGAGGCATCCATTACACTTACCTGCTGGACGATGTCCATTGTCATTCTCATTTAGGCCTCCACTTCTGATCTCACCTGGGAAGTAAACATCGGCAGCTTTGATTGGACCTCAAATTGCTTTGCCAATGTTATCATCAAGATGACTTCCTGTAGGTAAATATGAAAGGTGACCTTTAACAAGCCACTTGAGATGCCCTTTTTCCCTAAAGACGTCACATACTGTAAATTTAAAGTAGAAGACTTTACTACCAACCTCAACTATCTGCACCTACTACCAACTCTATTAGGGTTATTGAAATAGAGCTGAATAGGCCCCGAAATTGCACCGTATAGTGAATCTCCCAGGAAGGGGCATTTTCGTGGCCATACGGCTATTCAAAAAGTTAGCAGTTCACCAAATATTGGCAAATTGCCAGCAAAATACAGTGATCTTCAGCAGCAGCGAACATCCCATAGTGAAGTAGTGGTTAATCTATTCAGAAGAACAACGTACAGCACCGAAATGTTAGTGAAATGTCCTGATTTTTGGTGGTTTCATTTAACAGGTTTAAATAAACGAATCCCATTGGTTTCAATGTAAAAATAATTCCTCATTTTTATAACATATTTATTTAACTGTTTATTCCTTTCATTTGCAGCAAAAAGTCTTTTCATTTACTTATTTTTTAGGATTTTTTAAGCATTTTTCGGGATTTTCTTCTGCAATTTTTTTTTTATTTAAATGCCATTTTTTTCTTTTTTCTCTGTAACAGACCATTTTATTATTATTATTCATAGGAACTTATATATTATTCCCAGGCATTTTCATTCAGTACTTTGTTTAAAAACGCCTTTTAAATGTTGCGTTTGCTTTGGGTTTTTTACTAACTTCATCGGCTTGTCAGCATTTTCCAGTAGCTTGTCAATGGTCTGTTCGGTGGGTCATTGGCATTTTTGGGGTCGATTCGGCAGTTTTGCCGTGGATCATCGGATGCATTCGGCGTTTTTTCGCCGTTTTTTCAAATCGATTTGGCGATTTTGAGGCTGTTTTTAGATTAATTCGGCAGGTCGATTCTCTACACTTCGGGGCCCCTGAGGTGAACGCTGATTTCACCGTGGGGTCGGCAAATATAACTCGCCAAAGTGCAGTGAACGGGAGAGCACCGAAAAGCCGTAGTTGCCAACATCAGTTTAATATTTTGAGAGTTGTTATAAAAAAAAAACACAATTAGTTGCTTAAAATAATAACACATCAAAACATACACACCTTTGCTACATTTATACATACTACTTAAGAATATATTAAACTTTCAACAGATTTAACAATGATGGCAATCTAGAATAATTACTGAAATAAGATGACTGACACCCTTTCACCCTGCGATATACTGTAATTACACCTATAAATCATATATTTGCATTTCCTTTTATGAATATGTGCATATTAAAAATATTGACTCCACAGTCTCTAAAGTAATTTAAAGAGTCATATTTTTTAATTAGCTTTTGGGTTGTGTCTTAAACCAGGAACCGAAAGGTTCAACGCAATGAGAGGTTACCTCCTTGTAGCTTCTTTACAGTAATACAGGCTGACACTGGAGTGAGATTTCTTAGAGAATTTGTTTCTCCCTGGGAGAACACCAATCTTTTATTAAAAGGGAACGCAGGTGGGGTTTTGTTTGTTGATTTTCATTTCTCTTTGTATTTCAATACAAATCTTACGCACACATTTTTGGTAGTGAATGATTTAATGTTGTCCAAGTGATGTCCAGGAAATGTACTAATTGTAGAGTTTTCAGAAAGCATGTTGAAATAGGAGCAATTAATGCAGTAAGGAATGGTATCTGATTGTAGACTCTGCTACATGGACAAATAACTCCTCTATTAATCAGGTAGGTAAGTTATGTAACAAAACTTTAAATATAATTTGTGTCATATTGACGTAGGGGCTATTTCAAATGCCCTGTATACGATCCAGTAAAAGGTTACATTCCTCCAGATGATTTTGACTAGTTCTGGAGAATGAATTTCTCTTACATAAACAGAAAAGTGATCTAACAAACATGGAGAAAACATTTGAGGTGTGTGGAATCCATACCTAGGTTTTACGTTAGCTTCATTACATGATAGTAACCATATTAAAAGCTGTTGTCGCCTCACAACTATTAGCATATTACAACGATATCACACCATCAAAGGTGACCAGGACCCTATTGGCTTGATGTTAGTTTCCAACCCTCTCAAAGATATTCAATATCAGATATATTTGTAGAGTGTCTTTTGGCTACTAAAGACCAGGGGTCCTATTGCAACCGAACTGCTCAGCTAACGGCTGCAGGCATTCTAACCGGGCCGCAAACTTTACATAGCTGATTGTTTGTGGAGGAACTGAAAATTTGAAGAACAAGCTATTCTGACCTTAGTCGTTCTCTTTTTAGCTTGAGACATCATTCAGGAAAGAATAGCAGCTCTTATACCCAGTTGCTAAGTGATTTCACAAGATCACTTGACACAATTCAAAATCTCTTAACACAAAGGACAAAATACACTATAAAATTCAAAGCTCTCCTTTCATCCAGTGGACAGGGAGGAGGATGCGATCCAGTTTCTCCTTTTGCTCTGTAGATCGAAGGATACCTGATAACCAGTGGCGGATGGTGACATTTCAAGTTGGTCGGGCGCCAGACTGGAAACATGAATGTTTTTAATATCTTTTTTTTAATATATATATTTAGTATTATTTTTACATTTTTTAAAAAGTTTATTCTTTTCATTCTCTGCAAAAAACTTTTTTATTTTTAAAACACCTTTTTGTATTTTTTGTATTTTCTTAAGTTTTTTGATTCTGTAGCAGACCTTTTTATTATTTTTTAAAGGGTATTTTTTATTATCTAGACACATTTTAATAGTTTTTTTTGGTTTAAGAACACCCATTAAGATAATAAAAGAGTTTGCCGATGCCAATTTGGCCTAGATTGGCGGTTATTGGTGCAATTCAGTGGTTTCCACCATTGTGCGATAACTACTTCAGCGACAATTTCGGTACAATATGTTGAGCATTCGATAAATCATGAATTTGCCATATTTCGGTTAAATGGAATTGCTGAAGTATGCCGAAGTACTGCGAAAGGTCTGTGGAAGGTCTTGAGTGTGGGTTTGGGTCATTGACGGGTAACATTTAGGACAGACATAGATGTCCTTAGGGATAATAGCCAACAAAACAGTTTTTTGTTTATTATAGACTAACCTTTTCATGGTAACAACTGGGCAATGCATTTAGAAACCAAGAAAAATATGCAACAATGTGGTACACACACCCTTTCTGTGGGACGCCTTCCCTTTTATAGCCACACACAATCAGTTGCTAAACGTTCCCTTTATAATCACTTTGACAAATATATTTAAAGATTATTTGGTCATAATATTGCCAGGTTGTGGAATGAATGTATCCTTTAGAATACATGTTTTTAAAATGGCGAGTTTTTATTTTATTCCGACAAGTATAAGTCTGGGTAGGGATGAGTCGAACACCCCCGTGTTCGGTTCGCATTCAAACTCGAACAATTTCAAAAGTTTGAGTTTGAACGCAAACACGAACCGAACTCAATGCAAGTCAATGCTGCTGACTGCCTTTCCCAATGACTCCATAACATTGTGTTCCACGTGCTGGTATAGTGCTGGAATGGCCTTCCGTGAAAAGAAATGGCGTTTTGGAACCTGCCACTTTGGTACAGCACATTCAACAAATTCACGGAAGAAAGCAGAGTCCACCAGCTGGAAAGGCAGCAGCTGTAATGCGAGTTATTTTGCTAAACTGGCATTTAGACGCTGTGCTTGGGGATGGTTGGGACTATATTTTTTCTTACGCTGCAGCAGCTGGGACAATGTAATCTGACTGCGGAAATCTTCAGCTGATTGGATGCTGTCACATTCTGAGGAAGGACCTGGTGCATCCATTACTGTAGCATCATCCCTGTCAGTGGAGACTGTAGCAGGCAATGACATGGCAGGACATATAGTGGGGGTAGAGACAGATGAGGAGGAGGAGGAGGACCTATGCAAAGTGTTGTGCCAATGGGATGCATGGCAGGTGGTCATATGTCGCCTCAAGCACATGGTACCCAAGCTTGGGATGTCTTTCCCACGCTTGATCCTCATCTCTCATAGATTACAAATAGCAACGGTGCGGTCTGCTGCACATTTCTTAAAGAACTCCCAGACAGAAGACTTCCTGGATGTGTGCTTTGAGAAAACAGCGCTCTGCACCTGAGCAGCTTTGACATCTGATGCCTTGGACTGGCTACGGTTGGTCATAGAGGACGTTGTGCCTCGTGTTTGTTGTGCCTCCTCCTCACTTGACTCCTCTGTTCGATCAGGCACCCAGGTGGAGTTAGTGACCTCATCATCATTGTCATCACCCCCTATCTCTTCGTCACTGGAGCCAACTTGGCAGTATGCTGCAGCTGCTGGGGCAACAATGAGTGCCAGTTATTTGTGTGTCACTGGCACCCCCTTCCTCTAGGTTGATTATACTCCCTTCCTCAACCTCAGTTCCTCAACCTCAGAGATTGAATCAGAGCACTGTAGTTGCTGCACATCCTCAAGCATCATGTCACTGTCATTGTAGTCAAACAATTCAGCAGACTCCTCTGTGAGTGATAGTGAGGCTACGGCAGGAGTAGCTGTGGACATGGAGGGTGAATTAGATGTTTTGGCAGCTGAGGTGGACTGTAAACCACTACAAGCCTGGCTGGCAGAGGACTCGGAGGATGAGGATGGCCTGGTTAGCCAATCCACCAAATCCTCTGTATATTGCTGCTGCTTAAGACGGCCAGCACCAGTTAGAAAGGACAAGCGTGCCCCTGCAGAGGATGCACCACGTCCATGACGACCAGAGGCACAGCCTCCCAACACAGAGGCTGCTTGCCCTGTTATCTGTGTCTGGGAGCGTCTGCCTGTCGTTTTTGGTCTTTCTGACATGGTGAGTGATATATAGATTAAAGATATACAGAACTCTGATTCAACTCTGTTATAAAAAATTGGAGATATGCAGAACTCTGATTCAACTGTGTTATCTAGATTAAAGATTTCCAGAACTCTGGTATAACTCAGTGAGACACCCTGATAGCTGGCAGCCAGTGACAAGACACAGATTAAAATTCCCAGAAACCTCCTATAAATCAGTGAGACCCCCTGATGGGTGGCAGTGACAAGACACAGATTACAATTCCCAGGAACCTCCTATAAATCAGTGAGACCCCCTGATGGGTGGCAGTGGCAAGACACAGATTACAATTCCCAGGAACCTCCTATATATCAGTGAGACCACCTGATGGGTGGCAGCGACAAGACACAGATTGCAATTCCCAGGAACCTCCTATAAATCTGTGAGACCCCCTGATGGGTGGCAGTGACAAGACACAAATTACAATTCCCAGGAACCTCCTATAAATCAGTGAGCCCCCATGATGGGTGGCAGTGACAAGACACAGATTACAATTTGCAGAAATCTGCTAGAAGTATGTGGGACCCCTGATAGCTGGCAGTGAGAAGACACAGATTACAATTCCTAGAAACCTCCTATAAATCAGTGTGACCCCCTGATGGGTGGCAGTGACAAGACACAGATTACAATTCCCAGGAACCGCCTATAAATCAGTGAGACCACCTGATGGGTGACAGTGACAAGACACAGATTACAATTTGCAGAAATCTGCTAGAAGTATGTGGGACCCCTGATAGCTGGCAGTGAGAAGACACAGATTACAATTCCTAGAAACCTCCTATAAATCAATGAGACCCCCTGATGGGTGGCAGTGACAAGACACAGATTACAATTCCCAGGAACCGCCTATAAATCAGTGAGACCCCCTGATGGGCGACAGTGACAAGACACAGATTACAATTAGCAGAAATCTGCTAGAAGTATGTGGGACCCCTGATAGCTGGCAGTGAGAAGACACAGATTACAATTCCTAGAAACCTCCTATAAATCAGTGAGACCCCCTGATGGGTGGCAGTGACAAGACACAGATTAAAATTCCCAGGAACCTCCTATAAATCAGTGAGACCCCCTGATGGGTGGCAGTGACAAGACACAGATTACAATTCCCAGAAACCTCCTATAAATCAGTGAGACCCCCTGATGGGTGGCAGTGACAAGACACAAATTACTATTCCCAGGAACTTCCTATAAATCAGTGAGACCCCCTGATGGGTGGCAGTGACAAGACACAGATTACAATTCCCAGAAACCTCCTATAAATCAGTGAGACCCCCTGATGGGTGGCAGTGACAAGACACAAATTACAATTCCCAGGAACCTCCTATAAATCAGTGAGACCCCCTGATGGGTGGCAGTGAGAACAAACAGATTACAACAATTCCCAGATATCTTCTAGAGGTGAGACCCCCACAATAGCTGCTGGCAGTGAGAATACAAAGATTCTCAGACAAGGTTTTGCAAAAATTAAACAATGTGAATGTGAATAAAGCCCCAGGGCCAGATGGAATTCACCCATGAGTACTGGGAGAGCTATGTGTTGAAATATGTAAACCTCTGTTCTTAATCTTTCAAGATTCTTTTCTTTCAGGAATAGTACCAGAGGATTGGAGAAAAGCTGACGTCGTCCCTATATTTAAGAAAGGTTTAAAATTTGTGCCTGGGAATTATAGACCTGTGAGCTTAACATCTGTGGCTGGGAAAGTATTCGAGGGGTTACTAAGGGATAATATTCAGGAATTTATTGGGAGGTATAATGTTATTGGCAAAAATCAGCATGATTTCATGAAACACAGATCATGTCAGACTAACCTAATTACGTTCTATGAGGAAGTAAGTAGAAGTATAGATCAGGGGGTCGCAGTGGATGTGATTTACTTGGATTTTGCCAAAGCTTTCGATACAGTTCCGCACAAAAGGTTACTATTTAAATTAAGAAAAATTGGTCTAGATGAAAATACTTGTTCTTGGATAGAAAACTGGCTAAAAGATAGGGTACAGAGAGTGGTCATAAATGGTACATTTTCAAGATGGACACCAGTGGTAAGCGGTGTCCCTCAGGGGTCTGTTATAGGACCAATACTATTCAATTTATTTATAAATGACCTTGAGATAGGCATTGAAAGTCATGTATCAGTGTTTGCAGATGACACAAAACTAGGAAAAGTAATACAATGTGAGCAGGATGTTACTTCGCTACAGAGGGATTTAGATAGATTGGGGGACTGGGCACTTAAATGGCAGATGAAATTTAATGTAGATAAATGCAAAGTTATACACTTTGGAGTGAAGAACACACAAGTAATTTATACCCTAAATGGTACGGAGTTAGGGAAATCCAAGCAGGAGAAGGATTTGGGAATAATCATAGACTTCAAACTAAGTAACAATGTGCAATGTCAAACAGCAGCCGCCAAGGCAAGCAAAGTATTGGCATGCATTAAAAGGGGAGTTCACTCACGGGAAGAAAACATAATTTTGCCTCTGTATAAATCAATGGTCAGGCCGCACCTTGAATATGCCGTGCAATTTTGGGCACCAGTCTTAAAAAAAGATATTATAGCGTTAGAAAAAGTGCAGAGACGGGCAACTAAATTAATAAGGGGAATGGAAGGGTTAAGTTATGAGGCAAGATTAACAAGCTTAAACCTGTTTAGTTTAGAGAAACGGCGCCTTAGAGGGGATCTGATAACCTTATATAAATATATACGGGGTCATTATCAACCATTGTCTGATAACCTATTCATTAACAGGACTATACATAGGACAAGGGGTCATCCATTTAGACTGGAAGAAAGAAAATTTAGCTTAAAGCATAGGAAGGGTTATTTTACGGTGAAAACAATAAAGCTGTGGAATTCTCTACCTGTTGAGGTGGTTGGGTCAGAGTCTGTACAGACTTTTAAAAAACGACTAGATGACTTCCTGCAGACACAGAATATTAAGGGTTATAATATTTAATATGTGGGTAAAAGATTCTTGATTCAAGGAGAAATCTGACTGCCATTCTGGGGTCAAGAAGGATTTTTTTCCCAGTATGTTGCATATTGGCAAGCATTTCAGACTGGGTTTTTTGCCTTCTTTTGGATCAACAGCAGTAGGTTATGTGGGAGAGGCTGAACCCGATGGACGCATGTCTTTTTTCAGCCTATATAACTATGTAACTATGTAACTATGTAATTAGAACAATTCCCAGATATTTTGTAGAAATGAGACCCCCAAAATAGTTGGTGGCAGTGAGAACACACAGATTACCACAATTCCCAGATATCTTCTAGAAGTGAGACCCCCACAATTTCTGCTGGCAGTGAGAACACAAAGATTAGAACAATTCACAGATATTTTGTAGAAATGAGACCCCCAAAATAGTGTGTGGCAGTGAGAACACACAGATTATCACAATTCCCAGATATCTTCTAGAAGTGAGACCCCCACAATTGCTGCTGGCAGTGAGAATACAAAGATTAGAACAATTCCCAGATATTTTGTAGAAATGAGACCCCCAAAATAGTTGCTGGCAGTGAGAACACACAGATTACAACAATTCCTAGATATTTTGTAGAAGTGAGACCCCCGCCAATAGCTGGTGGCAGTGAGAACACACACTAACACAACAATCTCATCTCAAAAAACATGTGCTGGGGCTGCAAGGGATGCCTTATATAGTGTGCTGCAGGACTTAGCTCTGTGAGCCCATGATTGGGCAAAATTTGCCCAATCAGGACTCTGAGTCGTGAGTCTTGCACCTGTCTTGCACCTGTCTTGCACCTAAACTGTGGTCAGGTGCGGGCTGTAGCCAATTACAAGCTTCAGGCCAGTGGAAAAGTGCATTATGGTCCATTGTGGTGCATTGTGGGCGAACATGCGGAAATGTTCGGAGTTCGACAAACAGCCGAGCGGGCGATGTTCGAATCGAACTCCGAACATATGGAACCAAACAGCTCATCCCTAAGTCTGGGCTTTGGATGGCTCCCGAAGACTCTTCACCAGAGCAATCCATGCAGATCAATAGAGCTCTAGATCCTACAACAATGCTTGGACATACTGTACTCCGTCTGGCCACATTTCTGTCTGTTACAGTGTTTACATATTCTGGTCTAGTCACCTTTATTGCATTCGCACTATCCATGACGGTTTCATCCTGTCTAGTTCCTGGTCAATCACGCTCAACTATCAGGAAAGGGTGTGTGAACCATCAGGAAATTTCATGCAGCTGCCAAAGGGATCAACCTACATGTGGGCAAATGCTAAGATTTTGCAAGGATACACCCTGTCCAGCTTTCTCAAACAGAAGCTGGAATTAAAATTGCTCCTCTTGTCCTATCCAGCTTAGCATAGCTTTGATGTAATCATGGCATATGGAGGCAATGAGCTCATCAACAGCTAAGGTCACAATAGTTTAAATTATTTTACCAATCACTATAACTCGTAAAATATGAGAACAATGAACGTCTTCTAATAAGGCCAATAATATGTCATTTGACATGAGCATGATTATAGCTATTAGTACACCTTCAGTTGATAAATGTCCATAACCCAGACTTGATATTTAACAGAAGCTAATGATTCACAGCTTATATTTAAACTTTTAAAAATCAGGGCTAATAACAGCCAATTAGAACCAATGTAAAAGTCTGGGTCCGATTGCAATGTTAATTTGGCAATATTTTAAAACATTGATTTCCTTATGGTTGTTTATAGCACTTCCTCATCCTTTGATATTTTCCTCCCTATTCTTTTCAGACGTAATGATTATTTTGTTTAGCGAAAATCCCTTACCTATAATTAATTACCTTTTTAAAGGTTGTTATTAAAAAGGGATTATCAAGTAAGTCGCTTTATGCTAATGATGCTGCTGATAATATCTATCCTGTACATGAGCTGTAACGTGATATTGCCAAAGAAAATGAATATCGCGTGGTGTTCAGTAAATCCACTCGAGATGAATCTTCCAAGTGGAACTAATTACTGGAAGTTCAATGATATCTTAGATTATGTCAACTGTGTGAAGATAAAGAAAGATAAGAGGAAGAACTGATCCTATTCCAGGAAAAGGAAGGAAGGACTGAGGTGTTAGTCAACACTAAAACCTTACCAAAATATCTTTACAGGAAAGTTACTTAAATGGTCAGTGTAAAGCAATAAATAAAGTCTGTTAAACACAGAAGACACGTAAGAGTTGGGTGGTCCTTAAACAAAATGGTGTAGATTGCCCTTGGTTTCTTCACCACTGTTGGTGCACGCTAAAAATCATCAATGTTCTATACTTACGTCTACCTTGTGGGTTTGGAGGTCCCGGTAGACCACATGGCTATTGCCTTGTTCCCATATCTCCTCATGCCATTTGAAAGTCTCCAGATATTCCATAGGAGACTGCTGACCCTTCCTCTGGACAATCTCCCAACACCTCCGGGCACTAGATTTAAAATGAACTAGTGTTGGCTGCTGACCAGTTGCTCCATTTGTGACCCTTGGACTTTCTTGGCAAATTCCATTTGCATCATTTAATGCAATATAAAGTTTTCCTTGCTCCCTCAGACAAGTACTGCCCCTTAGCGATCGGTAAGGTCGCGGATGCTGGGGGTAGCGCTGCAGCGCTGTCCCCAGCATACCCTCCATGGCGTCCATAGGACTCAATGGAGGATTGTGCTGCCGGGTCACATGACCGGCAGGATCTCGCCTCTCACGAGATTCTGCTGGTTGGTGAAGTGATCACGGAGGGAGAAAGGTGACTTTCTTCCCCCAGTCTCCCTCTGCTCCCTGCGACCAGAAGCAGTGGATCAGGCTGCTGTTTTCACCACAGGAAGAGTGGTGAGTATCTGATCTTGGGGGATTTTGAGCTGCAGGTAACAGATTCTGCAGCAGCGCAATTCGTTACCAACAACTCCGAGCTGGTGGTAACTTTTTTGTTAGCGCCAGCTCTTAGTAACTAGCGTTAGGACCAAGTGATCCCAACGCTAGTTAATCTGTGCTTTCACTTTGCGCTCCCCATGTTAGGTATAGGGTGTGCAAAGTACAGTAAACACGTGCTGCGAATCGCAAATTAACGAGCGCTAACGGGTCTTTTAACCCGTTAGCGATTCAAAGGCGATGTGGGCGCAGTGCTATGACTTCCTTTAAGCTAATGCTGACGCTGACTCTAGTGGTAGCTTGAAGGAGGTGATAGAGCCCCAGGTGGGCAGGGTTTGAGATCCTGATCCCTGGAACATTATGGTTAGAATATATACTGTAGATTTCTAGACTAATATCATAGTTAACTATTAGATTTCTTCAGAACAAATCATCCACCTAAATTTTTTTTTTTTTTACATATAGAACAAAACAAATGCAGACAAACAAGTGTAGAAGTGTTGCCTAACAACAAGGGATGTGATTCTGAAGATAGTATCAGAGAGATGTGGGTGTTTTTTTGGGTGTGTTCAGGGAAATACCTTGAAATGCATGCAGATGGGTGTGAAGAGGCTATAAAATGATTTTCAAAAATGATGACATTAAAAGGGTGGGAGAATATGCCAAGTGCATATCACAAACATGACTAAAAACTGCACATCAGAAGAGTTACTTGTCTTGGTATAATACTTCCTTGTCTGTGAAGTGAACTATAGCTAATTTAAGGTGTTATTCAGTAGGAGGCAAACTTGCCACCAAATTGGGCCGGATGGTGAAATTCCCCATACGGTGCAATTTCGTGGCAGTTCTTCTATTCACTAAACTGTGAATCCACATAAAAACTGGTGGCGTTCGGCGATGTTCAGCGGCAGCGAAATTGACCCATAGTGAAGTAATAGTTAATCTATTCAGAGAACAGCAAACTGCACCAAAGAGTCGGCGAAATGCCCTGATTTTCGGTGATTCAGTTCGACAGGTTTAAAAAGGTGAATTCCATAGGTTTCAAAGTAAAAAAATATAATCTTTTTGATTTATTTTTATTAAACCGTTTATTCTCTTCTTTTCAGCAAACCGTCTTTTCATTTATTTATTTTTTGGAATACCTTTTTGTATTTTTTAGACTAAATTTTGGATTCCCAATTTTTTTTAAAAGACAATTTTTTTATTCTGCAACAGACTTTTCATTATTTTTTAAATGACCTTGCAAAATCACTTAACACCATGGTGTCAAAGTCGGTAGTCAGTTACTGAACACTGAACACTTACAGGGTTATTCAGAGAGATCCGAAATGCGCCCGAAATGTAACCGGACACTAAAATTCAGTGCACGGGGACATTTCGGGGCCATTTGGCTATACAGAGAGTAGGCAATTTGCCAAATTCTGGCGAATTGCCTGCATGTACGGTGCCTGTTCGAGGGCAGTGAAATCCCCCATAGAGAAGCAATGTTTCGTCTATTCAGAGACACCAAACAGCAGGGAAAAGTTGCCGAAATACCCTGCTTTTTCGGTGGTTTCATTCGACAGGTTTATTCAGGAGAATCCTATAGGCTTCAATGTTAAAAATATTCCAGTTCTAATTCAATATCTAATAAACCATTTATCGTAAAAACCCAAGGGCTGAATATAGAATATTTGATACAGTCCTAACCTCAACATCTGAGGAAAGGGATTTAGGGGTTATTATTTCAGAGGATCTAAGGGTAAGTAGTCAATGTAATAGAGCAGCAGGAAATGCTAGCAGAATGCTTGGTTGTGTAGGGAGAGGTATTAGCAGTAGGAAAAGGGAAGTGCTCATGCCACTGTACAGAGCACTGGTGAGACCTCACTTGGAGTACTGTGTGCAGTACTGGAGACTGTATCTCCAGAAGGATATAGACATCTTGGAGAGAGTTCAGAGAAGGGCTACTAAAATGGTGTACGGCTTGAAGGAGAAAAGTTACCAAGAAAGGCTTAATGATCTTAACATGTACAGCTTGGAAAAAAGACGAGACAGAGGAGATATGATAGAAACATTTAAATACGTAAAGGGATTCCACAAGGTAGAGGAAGGGAGTATATTTAAAAGGAAACAAAATAGCAAAACAAGAGGACATAGTCTTAGATTAGAGGGGCAAAGGTTTAAAAGTAACATCAGGAAGCATTATTTTACTGAGCGGGTGGTGGATACATGGAACAGCCTTCCAGTTGAAGTGGTAGAGGCCAAAACAGTAATTGAATTTAAGCAAGCATGGGATAGGCATAAGGCTATCCTAAACAAAAGATAAATCCAGGTAAAGTATCCATGTAATTGGGCAGACTAGATGGGCCGAAAGGTTCTTATCTGCCGACATTTTTCTATGTTTCTATGTTTCTATCATTTTATTCTGCAAAAAAGTTTCTTTATTTTTAGATTTTGTAGGATCTTTTAGGCATTTTTTGTCAAATTATTTTTTCCCGTTTTTTTTAAATTGTTTTTCCATTTTTTCTGTAACAGACCTTTTTATTATCATTCATTGGATCTTATAAGTAAATTCTAGACATTTTCAGTAAGTAGTTTTTCTGCAAACAGCGCCTCAAATTTCAAACTTTCAAGCAAACAGTTTTTTGTTTTTTTCACCCCGTTCGTTTGCCTGTTGGCTTTTTCCGGCAGCTGCGCTGTGATCGACGGCTGTTCTGATTTTTCCAGCGTGTTCGGCTTGATTTTTGCGGCAGTTTCTGTGGGTTTTCGGTGAGTGTTCCCTGCAATATGGGGGCCCAGCGGTGCTTGCTGAATACACCACAGAGTCGGCGAACTAGGAATCGCCCCCTCGCCCCGAAGTGCAGGGAACGAAAAGTCAAACTTGCGGTGATTTTTCGGATCTCTTTGAATAACCTTGTTAGAGGATGAGCTAGGTTGGAATAGCTCGGTCTACTCTAGGGAAACGCAAATTCATGTCACCAATACAAAATATACTGTATATAGGAGATGTGAAGTTACATTAGGCTCGTGCAACAACGAAGGCGCAAGCAGGGCTTGCGTCTTGGTTGTGTTAGCTTTAGATGATTTTAAGCTAACATTTGGGGCTTTTTTCAATAACCGCCCCAGATTTTAGCTGAACGTCCTGGTTGGAATCGGGCCCAAGGACAGTACACAGTAAAGAAAAGAGAAAATATAAATTAAGTTATTAATAGCGACAGTGCATCTTACATCAAGTGAAGCAAAGGTATATAAGACTAGTGCTGCTCTGATAGGGTAGTGCCAATGATCCTGTGCCATAATGTTCTGAGGCAATGTCAACACTAGGACGCTGGAGGCCTAGGTGCCCAAGACTGATGCAGGGAGGGTAAGGTACAAACAGGCGTGACGCACAAGCGAGCAGTGTTAGTATTGATATTGGCATGAACAGGAGAGGCGCATGGTATCAACGTGTGAAATGGAAACCACAGAACGACGCCTACAGGTCTTTGACATAGTCAGTGGTAAAGATCCATATTTTTGCTATATACACTATATTGCCAAAAGTATTCGCTCACCCATCTAAATAATCAGAATCAGGTGTTCCAATCACTTCCATGGCCACAGGTGTATAAAATCAAGCACCTCGGCATGCAGACTGTTTTTACAAACATTTGTGAAAGAATGGGTCGGTCTCAGGAGCTCAGTGAATTCCAGCGTGGAACTGTGATAGGATGCCACCTGTGCAACAAATCCAGTCGTGAAATTTCCTCGCTCCTAAATATTCCACAGTCAACTGTCAGCTGTATTATAAGAACGTGGAAGTGTTTGGGAATGACAGCAACTCAGCCACGAACTGGTAGGCCACGTAAACTGACGGAGCGGGGTCAGCAGATGCTGAGGCTCATAGTGCGAAGAGGTCGCCAACTTTCTGCAGAGTCAATAGCTACAGACCTCCAAACTTCATGTGGCCTTCAGATTAGCTCAAGAACAGTGCGCAGACAGCTTCATGGAATGGGTTTCCATGGCCGAGCAGCTGCATCTAAGCCATACATCAGCAAGTGCAATGCAAAGCATCGGATGCAGTGGTGTAAAGCACGCCGCCTCTGGACTCTAGAGCAGTGGAGACACGTTCTCTGGAGTGATGAATCATGCATCTCCATCTGGCAATCTGATGGACGAGTCTGGGTTTGGCAGTTGCCAGGAGAACTGTACTTGTTTGACTGCATTGTGCCAAAGTAAAGTTTGGTGGAGGGGGGATTATGGTGTGGGGTTGTTTTTCAGGAGCTGGGCTTGGCCCCTTAGTTCCAGTGAAAGGAACTCTGAATGCTTCAGCATACCAAGACGTTTTGGACAATTCCATGGTCCCAACTTTGTGGGCACAGTTTGGAGCTGGCCCCTTCCTCTTCCAACATGACTGTGCACCAGTGCACAAAGCAAGGTCCATAAAGACATGGATGACAGAGTCTGGTGTGGATGAACTTGACTGGCCTGCACAGAGTCCTGACCTCAAGCCGATAGAACACCTTTGGGATGAATTAGAGCAGAGACGGAGAGCCAGGCCTTCTCGTCTGACATCAGTGTGTGACCTCACAAATGCGCTTCTGGAAAAATGGTCAAAAATTGCCATAAACACACTCCTAAACCTTGTGGAAAGCCTTCCCAGAAGAGTTGAAGCTGTTATAGCTGCAAAGGGTGGACAGACGTCATATTGAACCCTATGGATTAGGAATGGGATGTCACTTAAATTCATATGCGAGTCAAGGTAGGTGAGCGAATACTTTTGGCAATATAGTGTATCACAAAAGGGTTTTTAGTATCTAAACCTTTGTATCTTGTGTGTTCTCTGAACTCATATGAGAATTAGCAAAGAAATGTCAATGTATCAGATTGTATAAATCCCTACATTCCATGAGCTATCAGAAAGGTGTGGCCCTCAATCAACATATAATTTCCAGTGAGATTGACTTTAATGGTGTTTAATTATTATTATTCATGTTTAGATTTTTTATGCATAACTCATGCATCCACATGTCGTTTTCCTTGATAGTAAACTCATAACTGGAGATAATTTTTCTTTGTTTGTGGCAATTATCAGAAAATAGCTACCCATAAATATTCTCCTGCGTTCCAGTAAATCTTGCAGGAGGGTCCAGTGTTATTTATTAGAATTGGGATGTATATGTTTGTTAAATAAATATACATGGTGCTGGATACAATTTGTGATACAGTGTAAGTGAAGCATGCAATGCATTCATGGGAATAGTAATTCCAGTACAATGCAACTATAGGGGTTATTCAGAGAGAGCCAAATTGGCTCTGAAGTTTCACTGAACAATTAATTTCCCCCTACGGTGCAAATTCTAAGTCATCCGGCTATTCAAAAATCTGGACGTTCACCAAATATTGGCAAATTGCCAGCAAAATACGGTGCTGTTTGACGGCAGTGAACTCCCCATAGAGAAGCAATGGTTAATCTATTCAGAGAACACCGAACAGCACCGAAATGTCAGAGAACTGCCCTGTTGTTCGGTGGTTTAATTCGGCAGGTCTAATCAGGCAAATCCCTTAGGTTTCAATGAAAAAAATATTCCTGTTTTTATTAAATATTTATTCAACCATTTATTCTTTTCACTTGCAGCAAAAAGTTTTTTCATTTTTTTTTTTTTTTTAGGCATTTTTCAGCAAAAAAATGTTTCACAATTTTTTTTTAAATACCGTTTTTTTTTAACAGACCCTTTTATTTTTATTCATAGGACCTGATATATTATTTCCAGGCATTGTCGTCCAGTAGTTTTTTTGCAAATGCGTTTTAAATGTTGCAGTGTTTTGTTTTGCTTTTGTAGGAGGCTTGCCGGATTTTTCTGGTGGCTGGTAGGTACCCTTGTTCAGTGGATCGTCAGATTTTTTCAGATGCGTTTGGCGGTTTTGCGGCAGATCGTCAGGTGCGTTCGGGTTTTTTCGGCGGCTTGTCAGATTGATCTGATATTTCTTCGGCGGTTTGGGTGGAATTTCGGTGCTCTTAGAATACCCCTGCATGAGCTTGATTTAATTCAGCCCGATGGCCAAAAATGGGACTTTTTCAGTTGATTTTAGGCCATTTTTCAGTTTGGGAGTTTCAAATTGGGGTTTATACCATCTATCAACTCTCATAGTTATATTTTTCAATGGAAATATCCCCTATATTGATTCAATTAAATTTTTCGGTATGTCAATTTCCAAAAAAATGCAAGGTGCTAAAAGGATTTGATAAATGGATTTTAAGGCAGGGAAATAGAGGGAATAAGACTGAATTTTTTTTTAAATATCAGATATTTCTAATAGTAATGTTTAAAAACGTCAAACTATAGGATGCTGGCCCAAAAATAAGCTTTTTCTGGTGTTTTAGCGGCCATCTTTTTTTCGGAACCAGCATAGTTTTTCGTATATCTGCCCTGGACCAAATAATTTCATCTGAATGAGCTCAAATTTGGAAAAATAAATAAATAAATCAGCCGCAAGCAGCCAATATATTTTTCGTAAAAGCAGCCACCGGAATTAAATCAAGATTTAAGCTTAAATAGGAGATCTACAGGTTTATTCAAAGAGAATTGCTGGAGAAAGGTAACCGAACGCTGAAATTAAGCATATGGTTACCTTTCCTGGCCATTCAGCTATTCAGAGAGCAGGCAATTTGCCAAATCTTGGCGAATTGCCTGCACATACGGTGCCTGTTCGAGGACAGTGAAATCCCCAGAGTGAAGCAATGCTTTGGCTATTCAGAGAACAAAAACCAGCAGTGAAAAGTTGCCGAATTGCCCTGCCATTCGGTGGTTTAATTCGGCAGGTTTATTCAGGCGAATCCCATAGGTTTCAATGTTAAAAATATTCCCATTTTAATTCAATATCTAATAAACCGTTCATTATAATATTCTGCAGTAAAAAGTCTTTTTATTTTTAGATTTTTTAGGACCTTCTAGGCATTTTTCGGAATTTTTTTGCACACTCTTTTTTCCTTTATTTTTAAATTGTTTTTTATTTTTTCTGTAACAGCCCTCTTTATTATCATTCCCTGGACCTCATATGTAAATTTCAGACATTTTCGCTCAGTAGTTTCTTTGCAAACAGCGTTTCACTTTTCAAACATTCTTGCGTACTGGTTTTTTTTTCTTCACCTCCTTCGTCTGCGGTGTTGGCTTTTTCCGGCGGCTGCGCTGCATGTGATCGGCTCCTGCTCGGGTTTCTCCAGCGTCTTCGGCGGGTTAATCCAGATGTTTTTGCGGGTTTCAGTGTGTTTTCGCCCTCGTTTTGCGGTGAGTTTTCGGCGACTTTCCCCTGCGTTTTGGCGGCCCTGTGGTGCTTGCTGAATACACCGCAGGGTCGCCGAAATGAGATAGCCAAATCGTACCGAATTAAAGAGAACGAAAATTCACCGAACATGCGGTGGCTTTTCGATTCTCTTTGAAGAACCCTGCTAATTTATAAATGATTAATCAATCACTGGTAAAAACATACAATTTTCTTGGCGGGTGCTCAGTTATTATACCTTAACATATATCTCTTAACAACATCCTATTATATACTTGTTTACATTAAGAGAAACAGTCAAAGCATTCATGTACTCCGTCAGTAGTAAAAAAAAACAACAGTTAAAATAAAAGGAATACACCCAGGTCATTAGCGACAACACCAATTAAAAAACCCAAAGAGAGGCGGCTTCTTAATTCCATATAAATGCTGCATACGGAATAGTGCAAGTCTCATCCAGACCTGTTGATTTTCCGAAGCAGGGAGACGACATGGCAAGTAAGTAATAAAAGGACAGGTGGGGTTATTAACCGATGACTGTGGGGTCTTTTAGAGTCATTTATTTAACCCTTTGAGAGCAGAGCACAAGTCTTAACCCTACTACTTGCTTGATACTTATGTTTACAGTAATGTATCTCTAGAGGACGGCATATTTATTTATTTATAAAGTATTTTGCCAGGAAGGATACATTGAGATTTCTCTCGTTTTCAAGTATGTCCTGGGTTCAAGAACATTGAAATTTTTACAGTCGTTACAGAAATACAAAGTAATAAATGCAAAATATTAAAAACAAAACACAGCACAAAGCAGAATCTTATTAATTATTTGACAGCAACAGAGTATAATGCTCATAATGAATTAAAAAAATACCGTTGACCACTACTACTAATTAGCGTTCGATCAACCGTACAGTCTGCGAGAACCTGTTTTAAACAATTATTTTAAGAGAGAGAAAAAAAGATGAAGGAGTTGATTAATGATTTAAGTTATTGTGTAGCTTCTGTATAAATAGCTCTAACATATGTGCGTTGAAAGACTCCCGGTGTAATTAGCAGGGGTAAGCTTGTAGCAGCCAATCTGACGGGGAGATTCTGCTTTCGGGAACCCAATGACTCATTGAGGTATGTTGTGTCTATAAATCCTAAAATTCTTTATTACAAAGACGTGTCTCTTATGTTAAACCTTCCGAGAGTGGGTAATGAAAGAGCTTCATTTACAAAAGGAAACAAACTTACTTTTTAGAAATGCAAAAATATAAGGGGTTATTAAGAAAGAGTCGATCTGGCCCCGAAATGTAACCGAACACTTAAAATCAGTGCATGGTGACATTTCGGGGCCATTCGGCTATTCAGTTCGCCAAATTTTGACAAATTGCCTGCAAGTACGGTTCCTGTTTGAAGGCAGTAAAATCCCCCATAGAGAAGCAATGGTTAATTTATTCTGAGACACCAAACAGCAGTGAAAAGTTGCCGAAGTCCCCTGCTGTTCGGTGTTTTCATTCGTCAGGTTTATTTAGGCGAATCCCATAGGCTTCAATGTTAAAAATATTTCCGTTTTAACCCAATATCTAATAAACTGAAATTTGCATATAAGATCCAATGAATGATAATAAAAAGGCTGTTACAGAAAAAAGAAAAAAATGATTTAAAAAAAAAAAAGGAAAAAACATTTTGCCGAAAAAATCCCAAAAAATACCTTAAAGATCCTAAAAAAAAATCTATAAATAAAGAGACTTTTTACTGCAGAATAAAATAATAAACAGTTTATTAGATATTGGGTTAAAACGGAAATTTTCGGTCAGTAATTTAATTGCAAACGTGTCTAAATTTTGACACTTTCAAGCGTACTGTTTTTTTTCCCCTGTTCGTCAGCTTGTCGCTTTTTCCGGCAGCTGTTCTGCGCTTAGGGATGAGCCAAACACCCCCGTGTTCGGTTCGCATTCGAACTCTAACAAATTCAAAAGTTCGAGTTCGAACGCAAACACGAACCAAACTGAATGCAAGTCAAAGGGACTCAAAAGTTCGATTTTGAGAGTGCCCTGCACGAGGGCATATATACAAGATATTTGCCATAAAATGTGTATGGGGTCTGGGTAGTGCCCTGGGGGAAAGGAAACAAGGAATTTTTTTTAAAAAACGTTTTTAAAGTTTTCCATGAAATAAGGGTTAAAAATAAAAACTAAAAATTCCTTCTAATATCGTGCCTAGGAGGTCCCCATAACCTGCCCGTGAAGTGGCGGATTTGTAGGATGTATAGAAACATTTAAAATCAAAAAAATGACATTTCAAATTCCTTTAATCTATTCATAAACAACTGCTTGGGGCGGCAGCCTGTATTAAAAAAGGAGACATTTTAGGACACGCAGAACAAGTTTAGTAGCTTTGGATGAAAGTAACAATAGGTGCTTTAAAATTGGGCCTTTAGTGTCGGCAACAGTGCTGTCACACCATAACCCCTCTGTGGTATTGTGGAAGAGTGCAGGGTTGGACCCTGCGGTCCAAAAAATTAAAATGATATTAATCTGGTATTATAGGCGTCAGTGTCAGTGCACCCAAATATTGTGCCTTTGCTGGCAGCAAGTGCCTTCACACCGTAACCCTTTTGTGGTATTGTGTAAGAGTGCAGTGGAGAAGATTTTGTGAATGCAGAAGAGATCGCCTATCTATTCCGTTACGTCAGCATCAGGGGATTGATAGCTGCTGATCCAGGACTGATTCATTTTTATAAATGTCAGCCAGTCTACAGAGTCGGTGGACAGACGCACTCTTTTGTCTGTGACAAAACCTCCAGCGGCACTGAACTTCCTTTCAGAAAGCACGCTGGATGAAGGGCAACCTAGTAGCTGCATAGCATATTGGCTAAATTCTGGCCAGTGATCCAATCTCAACACCCACTAAGCCAGTGGATCATCTGCTGTAAATGTATCCAGGTCTGCCCTTGCCCCTAGGTAGTCCTGCACCATATGGTGAAGACGCTGGCAATGGGTGCCTACATTTGACGTCCCTGGGCGTCGTGGAGTAAAAAAATTGGAAAAGGCATCAGTCAAGCGCCCCCTTTCACCACTATTCCTCTGATCAACGGCAGCCTCAGAAGCACCTATGTCATCACTTGGTAACCTAACAGTGCCTGGAAAGGTGTTACACAAGTGTCACTTTAGAGCGTCCTCAAGTTTTTTCATCCTGTCCTCCCTCTGTGCGGGCAGGATGAGTTCTGAAACCTTACCCTTGTATCGTGGATCAAGAAGGCTTGTCAACCAGTAATGATCCCTCTCCTTGTTAGCACAAATCCTAGGGTCCTTTACCAGGCTTTGCAGGATAAGGGAGCCCATGCAGCATAGGTTGGAGGTGGCATTAGCTTCCGAGTCTTCCTGGTCAATGAGGATGACCCTATTGTGCACTTCCTCCTCCCAGCCACATACTAGTCCTTGGGTTTCTGGGCACACAAAACCCTCCCTTGAGGAATCCCCACCTTCAATGCCCCCACTACTTAAATATTCCTCCACCTCCTGTCTGATCCGAGGAGGACTCGCAGGAATGCTGTCTGCGGAAAGACTGGGGCCATCAGAGCTAAGGAAGGCCTCCTCTTCCTCCAGCTGCTCTGCCTCTAGAGCCACATCTATAATTCCCCGCAGAGTGTGCTCCAGCAGGAACACTAAAGGAATTGTGTCACTGATGCATGCACTGTCCCTGCTCACTATCCTCATTGCCTCCTCAAATGGTGACAGTACAGTGCATGCATCCTTGATCATCAGCCACTGCAGGGGGGGAAACAAGTTGACCTGAACCTGTCCTTGTGCCATACTCACACAGGTACTCATTTATGCCCTCTGCTGCTTGTGCAGACGCTGCAGCATTGCTAATGTCGAGTTCCATCTGGTGGGCATGTCACAGATCAGACGGTTTGTGGGAAGGTGGAGTTCTCTTTGAATTTCTGCCATGCGAACACTTGCTGGGAATGTCCGTCTGAAGTGGCTGCAGACTTTTCTGGCCTGGCTGAGAAGCTCTGCCAGTCCTGGGTACCTGGTTAGGAAACGCTGTACCACCAGATTTAGGATGTGTGCTAGGCATGGTACATGCGTCAACTTACCCAGGCGAGGGCAGAGAGAAGGTTGCTGCCATTGTCACAGACGACCATTCCCAGCTGAAGCTGGCGTGGTGGTAACCATCTCTGCACCTGCCCCTGCAGAGCTGACAGAATTTCTGGCCCAGTGTGGCTCCTGTCCCCTAAACAAACCAGCTCAAGCACAGTATGGCATCTTTTTGCTTGAGCCATTGCGTAGCCCCTGCCACTTAAACTCGGTTTAACTGCCACTTCACCAGAGACAGAGAAGGAAGAGGAGGAGGAAGAGGGAGAGGTGGTGGTGGAGCAGACAGACCTCATACAAGCAGCTTTCTGGAGGCGTGGTGGATGAACAAGCTCCAGCACACAGCCCCATATTGGATCCCTCCCAGCTGCAACCAGAGTTACCCAGTGTGCCATTAAGGAAATGTAACGGCCCTGACCATGCTTGCTGGACCACGTGTCTAAAGTCACATGCACCTTGCTGCTGACTTCCTTTCCCAATGACTCCATAACATTGTCTTCCACGTGCTGGTATAGTGCTGGAATGGCCTTCCGTGAAAAGAAATGGCATTTTGGAACCTGCCACTGTGGTACAGCACATTCAGCAAATTCACGTCACGGAAAGAAGCAGAGTCCACCAGCTGGAAAGGCAGCAGCTGTAATGCGAGTAATTTTGCTAAGCTGGCATTTAGATGCTGTGCTTGGGGATGGTTGGGACTATATTTTTTCTTACGCTGCAGCAGCTGGGGCAACGTAATCTGACTGTGTAAATCTTCAGCTGATGGGATGCTGTCACATTCTGAGGAAGGACCTGGTACACCCATTACTGTAGCATCATCCCTGTCAGTGGAGGTTGGACTCAATGACATGGCAAGACATATAGTGGGGGTAGAGACAGGTGAGGAGGACCTATGCAAAGTTTTGCACCAATGGGATGCATGGCAGGTGGTCATATGTCGCCTCAAGCAAGTGGTACCCAAACGTCCGGTGTCTTTCCCACGCTTGAGCCTCATCTGACATAGATTACAAATAGCAACGGTGTGGTCTCCTGCACATGTATTAAAGAACTCCCAGACAGCAGAGTTCCTGGATGTGTGCTTTGAGACAACCGCGCTCTGCACCTGAGCAGCTCTGAATTCTGATGCCTTGGACTGGCTAGTGCTACGGTTGGTCATAGAGGATGTTGTGCCTCGTGTTTGTTGTGCCTCCTCCTCACTTGACTCCTCTGTTCGATCAGGCACCCAGGTGGAATCAGTTACCTCATCATCATTGTCATCACCCCCTATCTCCTCATTACTGGAGCCAACTTGGCAGTATGTTGCAGCTGCTGGGGCAACATGGGTGCCAGTTATTTGGGTGTAATCACTGGCACCCCCTTCCTCTAGGTTGATTATACTCCCTTCTTTAACCTCAGAGATTGAATCAGAGCACTGTAGTTGCTGCGCATCCTCAAGCAACAGGTCACTGCCATTGTAGTCAAACAATTCAGCTGACTCTTCCGTGTGTGATAGTGAGGCTACGGCAGGAGTAGCTGTGGACATGGAGGCTGAATTAGATGTTTTGGCAGCTGAAGTGGACTGTGAACCACTACAAGCCTGGCTGGCAGAGGACTCGGAGGATGAGGATTGCCTGGTTAGCCAATCCACCAAATCCTCTGTATGTTGCTGCTGCTTAAGGCGGCCAGCACCAGTTAGAAAGGACAAGCGTGCCCCTGCAGAGGATGCACCACGTCCACGATGACCAGGGGCACAGCCTCCCGACACAGAGGTTGCTTGCCCCTCTTATCTGTGTCTGGGAGCATCTGCCTGTCCTTTTTGGTCTTTCTGACATGGTGAATGATATATAGATTAAAGATATACAGAACTCTGATTCAACTCTGGTATAAAAATGGGAGATATGCTGCAGAACTCTGATTCAACTCTGGTATAAATATTAAAGATTTCCAGAACTCTGGTATAACTCATGTGAGACACCCTGATAGCTGGCAGCCAGTGACAAGACACAGATTAAAATTCCCAGAAACCTCCTATAACTCAGTGAGACCCCCTTGTGGGTGGCAGTGACAAGCACAAATTACAGTTCCCAGAAACCACCTATAAATCAGTGAGACCACCTGATAGGACCCCCTTATAGCTGGCAACAGTGACAAGACACAGATTACAATTTGCAGAAATCTGCTTGAACTATGTGGGACCCCCTGATAGCTGGCAGTGAGAAGACACATATTACAATTCCCAGAAACCTCCTATAAGTCAGTGAGACCCACTGATGGGTGGCAGTGAGAACACAAATATTATAACAATTCCCAGATATTTTGTGGAAATGAGACCCCCAAAATAGTTGATGGCAGTGAGAACACAAAGATTACAACAATTCCCAGGTATTTTGTATAAATGACTGACCCCCAAAATAGTTGGTGGCAGTGAGAACACAAAGATTACAACAATTCCCATATATTGTGTATAAATGACTGACCCCCAAAATAGTTGGTGGCAGTGAGAACACACAGATTACAACAATTCCCAGATATCTTCTAGAAGTGAGACCCCACAATTGCTGCTGGCAGTGAGAACACAAAGATTAGAACAATTCCCAGATATTTTGTAGAAATTAGACCCCCAAAATAGTTGGTGGCAGTGAGAACACAAAGATTACAACAATTCCCATATATTGTGTATAAATGACTGACCCCCAAAATAGTTGGTGGCAGTGAGAACACACAGATTACAACAATTCCCAGATATCTTCTAGAAGTGAGACCCCACAATTGCTGCTGGCAGTGAGAACACAAAGATTAGAACAATTCCCAGATATTTTGTAGAAATTAGACCCCCAAAATAGTTGGTGGCAGTGAGAGCACACAGATTACCACCATTCCCAGATATCTTCTAGAGGTGAGACCCCCACAATTGCTGCTGGCAGTGAGAACACAAAGATTAGAACAATTCCCAGATATTTTGTAGAAATGAGACCCCCAAAATAGTTGGTGGCAGTGAGAACACACAGATTACCATAATTCCCAGGTATCTTCTAGAAGTGAGACCCCCACAATTGCTGCTGGCAGTGAGAACACAAAGATTAGAACAATTCCCAGATATTTTGTAGAAATGAGACCCCCCCCAATAGCTGCTTGCAGACTGGCAGTGAGAAGACACACTAACACAACAATCTCCTCTCAAAAACACGTGCTGAAGGCTGTGTGAAGCCTTATATAGTGTGGTGAGGGACTTAGCTCTGTGAGCCCATGATTGGGCAAAGTTTTCCCAATCAGGACTCTGAGCCGTGATTGGCATAGTCTTGCACCTGTCTTGCGCCTAAACTGTGGTCAGGTGCAGGGTGTAGCCAATTACAAGCTTCAGGCCAGTGGAAAAGTGCATTGTGGTGCATTGTGGGCGAACATGCTGCGAACACGCGGAAATGTTCGAAGTTCCCGAACATACGAACTGGCGATGTTCGAATCGAACTCTGAACAAATCGAACCGAACAGCTCATCCCTATCTGCGCTGTGATCGACGGCTCGTCTGCCTTTTCCGGTGTGTTTGGCATTGTTTTTGCAGCGGTTTCTGCGTGTTTTCGGTGAGTGTTCAGTGAGTGTTCGGCAGGTGTCCGTCAGGTTTGCGGCGGGTTTTCTCTGCACTCCGGGGACCCTGCATTTGTACTTGAATACACCGCACAGTCGGTAAACTAGAATCGCTGATTCACCTCAAAGTGCGGGGAATGAAAGGGCATCGAAATGTCAGCAAAATTTCGGAGCTCTCTGATTAACCCTTATAGGGTGATATCCCACGTGTACCAATTTGTGCGCTAATAAAATTCGCCACTCACAAAAACATCTTGTTAAAATCGCCCATCATCCTCCAGTAGTGTGCTGTAACTGGTACTGTTCCGGTCCAATAGTGGGGGATCATTTCAGAGTCAATAAAACAGCACAGCATATACTGGGAACAATCAGTATAAAATCATCCAGATCAACACGTGTCTTCCAAATGGGACTTCCTCAAGAGAAAAAGTTTATAGATGTTTCTTATTTGATGAAAATATGGCTGTACTATCTTATGGGGGGGATGAAGATAATTGGAATACTCTTCTCCCATGATGTCTATTTTGCTTTACGATTATTGAAGAACGAAGGTGAATTATAGAAATAAATAGGTGGCTACTGGCTACAATTACTAGTATTAAAAAAAAATGATTGGAAAATGTACCGTTAGAAATATGTCTTCAGTGTTTAGGAAGCACGTCTATAAATTTATTTTCTGTATGTATGGGAAAGGATGCTTTAAATGACATCTCATAAAATAATTCCTGAATTATGTTCAGAATAAACAATATATAAACACAGTTAAAACAGTCAGGTAAAGTAGAATTAAACCGAGAACAAACAAAAAAAGGACTGTACTCTCAATCGAAAAAAAATAAGATACATTTTATTGTACAAATATATGAGCAAAAATATGTCAAAAACAGATCTTCACAAGATAAATAATATACAGTATAATAAATGTACAAGTCAAACATGAAAGTAAGAAGAAATACAGCTTCTTAAATGACATTCGATTATATCTAACGATAATGTGATCCCAACAATGTTGTAGCTATTCACTAGAACATGTGACAATGCATAACGAATACAATGTATACAAATTCACGACTTAAGTAACAGCCAATCAAAATCAATGGAGCTCAACAACTGTCAATGTATCTATTTTGACATATTTTGCTCATATATTTGTACAATAAAATTTATCTTATTTATTTATTTATTGTGATTGGATGGCAGTCCTTTTTTTCCTTTGTTCTCTGTTATTGGGGTTATGGGGAGAATAGCTTGTTGTGATAGCACACCTATATGTGTTTTTTGGATACCTTATAATGTTGTTCTAAAGTAGAACAAAACAGCAGATATTTCAATATGTCATCTGAGATATACTGTGGCCAGAAAAAGTATGTGGACCCTTTAGAAATGTCTGCATTTATGTATAAATTTGTCATTAATTCTGGGTTGATGTTTATCAAAGATACAGTAATCAACAAGAAGATTCTTGTTTTAACTAATAAATCCCAAATTATTTTATTGGTCTTGTGCATATTCAATATCATTAAAATATTCACAGAATAGGTTGGAAAAAAGTATTTGAAACTTTAACAAAATCTAATTAGAGCTGGAAATTGGTAAACCTGGCATCCTATTAATGAAAAGGGATTGGAGCTGTGGGTCAGACGTTTTACATTTAAAAAACACTCAAACATTCTGAGTTTGCTATTCACAAAAGCATCTGTTGATGTGAACTGTTGGTGATACAGCAGGACAATTATCCCAAACATCAAGGTGCATTCCCTACAGAATGTCTTTAAAAAAAAAATCTGTCTTTTGGACTGATCCAATCACAGCCCCGACCTTAAACCCATAGAGATGCTGGTGTTAAGGTCTGGGCTGTGATTGGTTCAAGAGAGATGCTCACTCCAGACACTCTCAAAATATCATTGAGCTGAAGCATTTCTGTAAAGAAGAGTGTTCCAAAATCCCCCCTGAATCTTGTGTAGGTCTAATCCTCAGCCACCAGAAAAACTTGGCTGAAGTTATTGCTGCTAAGGGAGGATCAACTATTAAATCCAAGAGTTAACTTACCTTTTTCTTACGTTTCTTGGCACTGTAATAAATAGGATGTTTAGATTATGTACTAATATATAGGATTAATGAGTCCATAATTGCTCGCTTGCCAACCTCTTTTTTACTGCAGAAAAAATGCTCACAAATTAATCTTTCTAAAAATGGTCTACAAATGGCTTCTCTCCTCCCTCACTGTAAAAAAGAATATACCAACCCCCTCCATTCCAATGAATGGGAGGCACTAGTGTCACTCGTCTTGAAATAGGAATGTCATTCAGTTAAATTCCATGAAACTGGTTGTTATAACAATAGACAAACACTTGTATACAGGGCCGGTGAATTCATTAGCCCAATTAGGCAGTTAGTGCTATACATACAGTACATAATTATTCATAATTATGTATGTATAGTATGTACTTCCTTTACCTCATTCACAATCACTTGGTGATTGGCTCTGTACCTGTTTGTTATGTTTTTGGATGGTTTGGTTCTTTTGGGGAAACAAATGTTTTGGTACATAGCGGTTGAGGTGGTCCTACTTGTAGGTTTGAGGCACTGCCTTTGGGGTGCTTCACTGCATTTTCTCCTATTAGGCAGTTGCTTAGAGCACCATTAGGAGGGGTAGGCGCCTCACTGGGCTAATATAAAGGCAGGCACTATGGTAGAATTTATGTTTTTCTGTGTAGCCCTGCC
Organism: Leptobrachium leishanense; assembly: GCA_009667805.1. Classification (NCBI taxonomy): domain Eukaryota; kingdom Metazoa; phylum Chordata; class Amphibia; order Anura; family Megophryidae; genus Leptobrachium; species Leptobrachium leishanense. The sequence goes on along the minus strand of CM019074.1, from coordinate 37,173,596 downwards.
ACAGAGCTTGTAGAGGTGCCCTCCTGCCGTTAGACCAATACCAGAGAGCTCTCTGAGGGAAAGTGCTCTCTGTCAGTGAGGGGAGAGTGAAAGACATTAAGAGGTTAGGGAAATAGGGGAGTAGGTGGGAAGAAATCAGCAGAGGAACTTTAAAGGAAGGTGGGTGTCATGGAACCCAGTGCTGAGAGACTGTGGACTGTGCTAAAACCTCGGTCCTCAGCTATTCCCCCCATAAAAGCTATTGGTCTGTTTATACTTTCATGTTAAAAGTGGTGTTTTTGTGTCTTTTCCCCCCAGCAGAACATACTCTAAATGCCCTTAAGTCTGTTCCTCGTGCTCCCTGACACCAGGGGAAACCTGGTTTTGAAACCCCAGCCAATCACCATCGAGGAGGTAGACGTGCCAACCATTCCCATTCAAGGACCTGCATGGCATTCACTTTAATGGAAACATCTGCAGAAACTTTAAACCCTGGCACCCCAAAAACCTCTTGTTCCAGCAGGGTGCTCTTTTAGGTGTTAGGGTCCCCTCAGAGGAGCTGCAGTTGGGGCTATTTTCAGGCGGGAGTTCCATCGGAAACCCACGTTTCTGAGCCTTTATTGGCCCCAGGGGCTAACACAGCAGCAGCCATGCAGCATCACCTGGGGTAACTTCCACACACTGTGGATCTGTCCCCCACCTGCGGATCTGGTTGATTTTTGGACTGTGACACATAGGGGCCCAATATATGAAACAGTACCCCAGATTGCCGCTTCTCCCCTGAAATCCCCCCAAACAAGGACCCTTGCTCTGCATGACTGCAGTTACAGTTATTTATAAGGCTCCACCAAGTTCCGCAGCGATGTACAATGGGAGAGACAGAATAACCAATATACATACAATTTATACACATAGAACAGTAGAAGAGAGGACCCTGCTCAAGGGCTTACAGTCTGCAAGGAGGACCTGATAGAGACCAGGGTGACCTGCGGTGCCGGGATGTCTGGGTGGGCTGGGATGTTAACTGATGTTATCTGATTCTCTACCAAAAAAAGAGGCTGTTTGTAATGGCCAGTGAATCTGCTTAACCCAATACGACCAGTGTTGTCTGCTTTATTGGGAGAAATTAAGAACTGACATTCATTCGGCGTTGCTTGTTGAGGGAAGAATCCAGGAACTAGTGGAGGAAAACGAGTCACAACGGCCGAGGGAGTAGGTGAAATGAGAGAGAAAGAAATTCTAAGAGTATGAGAAGTTTATGTGGAGCAGAGACAATGTTTGGTGTCAAAACATCGGGGTGTAGGGTTAACAAAATATTTTAGGCCTAGGGTGGCAGAAATTCTTGCATCAGCCCTGTTATTGCTAACTTTAAAGAGCTCAACATACAAACAACTACTTCAAATTACAAAAAAGGGTGATGCTTCCAGGGAGACACTCCAATGAACGGAGATAGTGCTCTAGGACAAGTGAGATATATTTTTTAGGATTGGAGATTAATCGGGTGCTTGTGTGTGGGGGGGAGGGGACTGACGTCCGTAACGTGCCATTTTTAAGTACATATCAGTTGCCAGTTCATGGTGAGGTGTCAAATTTCAATGGGTGCTTTAACTTAATTATTTACTTTTAAGTTTTACAGACAGACAGGGATATCAAGTCTGCACTTTATCACTCGTTATTGCTCAGCATAGAGAAAGGAGGCAGTGATTAAAATGTTGCAACAAAAAATAATGAATAAGGTATCATAAAATTCCAACATATAATTACAGAAAATCCAGGCTGGCTGGAGGAATTAAACTGGATTAAATTAAAATCCAAATGACACAGGATTTAATAGAAAGGTATCAAGAGCACTGCTTGCAAATCGTTCCAGCATTTGGAAAAAAAAATACTTACACATTATGATGTCAGATTTGGACTTGACCCATTACTGGCAACCTACAAGGAATGAGTTAAAATTCTATAGGGGAGGGGTTATTCAGAAAGAGCTGATCTGGCCCCAACATGTCACCGAAAGAGACATTTCCCCGTATGATGCAATTTGGGGTCCATTCGGCTATTCAGGGAGCAGGCAGTTCGCCAAAGTTTGGAGAAATGCCTGCACGTACAGTGTCTGTTCGAGAGCAGTGAAATCCCCCATAGAGAAGCAATGGATAATCTGTTAAGAGACACTGAACAGCAGTGGAAAGTTGCCAAAGTGCCCTGCTGTTAGGTGTTTTCATTCGTCAGGTTTATTCAGGCGAATCCCATAAGCTTCAATGTTAAAAATATTCCTATTTTAATTCAATATCTAATAAACCGTTTATTATCTTATTCTGCAATAAAAAGTCTCTTTATTCATTGATTTGCTTTAGGATCTTCTAGTCATTTTTTGGGATTTTTTTGGCAATCTTTTTTCCATTTTTTTTTAAAGCATTTTTTCTTTTTTTCTGTAACAGCCCTTTTTATTATCATTCATTGGATCTTATATGTAAATTCCAGGCATTTTCGTTCAGTAGTTTCTTTGCAAACAGCGTTTCAATTTTGAAACTTTCAAGCGTACTGTTTATTTTTATTAGTGGATAACATTGATTAGGATGCTTGTCATGTTTTCTCATGCTAAAGTTTCCATTGCAGCCCTACAAATTGCAACCTTTGACCTCCACCTTAAAGCCAATCGCACTGCACACCACACCGACTCTTATCTCAACAATGATCTAATATTAAGAAGATGTCAACCGTTTGATGTCACGTTGACCTTCGACCGAGAGGTTACATCAGAGGACCAGATGCAATTCTACGCCAGTCTTGTGACAGACAATGCAGGTAAGTCACAACAAACATTCAATGAGTAGCCCGTTCGATCCACTGGAAATGTCCCCATTTCATACTCTTTTGACCTGCACTCCACATGGATTTTTAGTTTTGTTCTAAATTACATAGGCTGCCTGTCCAAAAAAAAGTCCCCACCTTCAGTACAAGCCTGTTATCATCTGGGTTGCTTCAGTTGGTCAGGTCTAGGTTCAGCAACGTCATATGCCGAAAAAATTAGGTCATGTAACTCCCTGAATATACTGAATGAGCAGGTTTTTCCATCAATGGGTTTTTTCTTCACTGATGGCACAGCGGGCATATTCCAAGATGGCAATGCCAGGATTCATCGGGCTCAAATTGTGCAAGAGTGGTTGAGGGAGCATGAGACGTAATTTTCACACATGGAATGGCCTACACACAGTTCAGACCTTAACCCCATTGAGAATCCTTGGGATAATGTGCTGGAGAAGACTTTACGCAGCGCTGCGACTCTCCCATGATCAACATAAGATCTTGGCCACAAATTAATGCCACTCTGGACGCGAATAAATGCTGTGGCATCGCATGAGCTTATCGAAATCGATGCCACAGTGAATGTGTGCCACAAACACAGTAAAAGGCGGTCCATCGAAATATTAAAGTGTGTGGTTTTTTTTTGTCCTGGCAGTGTATAACCATGGCTTATAGAGTGAACATTTTTGGAATTTGCCAAAATCCATATACTAGGCATTGGAAACAACCATTTTGGCTCCATAATTCTGCACAGAGGTGGCAGTGATGTGTTGCAGATAGGATTTCCAAATATTTTGACAATTGGTATGGGTAAATTTGTCTAAATTGAAAATAAAATAGTTGATTCCAACGGGTCTATTCAGTAAAAGGTGAAACTCAGGATAATTGGCAGGAGAAAAGAACAAACTAGACCAAATAGCCGATTTGGAAAGTGAGATAAAAGGGAGAATTTTTCCGCTTTGGCTATTTTGGCCTAGAATTTTTACTTCTCCTGCCAATTCTCCTGAATTTCACTTTTATTGAACAGACCTGTAAATCTACTTTGATGTTACCAAAGAGGTTTAGGGTTGTGGACAGCTGAATTTTAGCACACCTTAAGGCTGGGGTCAGACGAACGCAGTGCGAACGTGCGTTTAGCCGCACTTTATTACGGCCGTGGTAGCAGCAAATGATGTCCAACGCAGGCTCACACACAAAGTATGGCCGCACGAAAGTTTGGCAGCGCAACGCAAGCAGCAAACGAACGCATTTTTGCAAGAACGTCAAACCGCGAGTACTGACGTACAGAGTGCGCTGCGTCCGCATAGTGGCGTGTGTGCGTGATTAGGAGACGTCAGACGCTACTCATGTCCGGCCAACATAACGTCCAGACACCCAAAGTTTCCTGGTTCGGATGCTTAAAAAATCAGGGCCGAAATTGAGCATCGTATGATAATAAATCCGATACTCACCTCTCATTCCACGGTGAGAACGATGGCCCGATCCGCCGCTTTTTGTCGCCAGGAGTAGAGTGAGACTGGGAACAAATAAGAAGAGGACATCTCTCATTCCCTGGCCAATGGTGTTCCTAGACCTTTCCTCTTTCCTCCCGACCATTAGGTTTCCAAGTCAGGGTTTATATATAAACTATTCTCCACCAGAAGAGATGCAAAACAGGAGACCTCCTGCCCACTGGTGAGACAGGGGACCAGAGAAGGTGCAGAGAGAGCTCTACGAAGCACCAGAGGGAGTGAAAGCTATACTGAGAGAGAGAGTGTGTTATGCAGAGGTAACATGTTATGCATGGAGAGTGTGTTATAAAGAGAGAGACAAATAAAAAGGATAGAATGGACCACAGAGCACATACTGGGGCATTAGTGATGTCACTAGAGGCCCAGCTTCATTTTATAAATACGGTATAAATAATGTCTGCATTAACTGATTACTCATGTTTTCTGCCACCAGGTGCCTCATTACTAGAGATTCCTTTCGTAAACTCCTCCACCCCACCTGTCAATAGCTGGGGAGTACAGAGAGGGACGAATGGGTCCAAGTCCATGAAGCTGACTTTCTGTACCCCATCCAACGCTGTGATTGGACGTTATACTCTTCAAATGGCTCTAAGTGGAGGAAGAAAAAATATTAGTGATTTTATACTACTCTTCAACTGCTGGGCACAAGGTAATTATTAGAAAACATATATAAATATATATACAGACCACCATAAAAAACAAAATCCAAAAACTCACAAGGGGTTATTCAGAGAGAGACGATCTGGCTCCGAAATGTAACCGGACACTGAAATTCATCATACGGTGACATTTCGGGGTCATTCAACCATTCAGAGAGCAGACAGTTTGCCAAATTTTGGCGAATTGCCTGCACGTACAGTGCCTGTTCGGGGGCAGTGAAATCCCCCATAGAGAAGCAGAGAAAAGTTGCCGAAGTGCCCTGCTGTTCGGTGGATTCATTCAGCAGGTTTATTCAGACGAATTCATAGGCTTCAATGTTAAAAATATTACCGTTTCAATCCAATATCTAATAAACCGTTTATTATTTTAATCTGCAGCAAAAAGTCTCTTAATTTCTAGATTTCTTTTGGATCTTTTAGGCATTTTTCAGGATTTTTTTCGGCAAATTTTTCCCCCCACTTTTTTTGAAAAGCGTTTTTTTTTTTTTTTCTGTAACAGACCTTTTTATTATCAGTCATAGGATCTTATGTGTAACGTTAAGACATTTCCATTCAGTAGTTTTTTGGCAAACAGCGTTTCAATTTTGGAAATGTCAAATGTATTTATTTATTTTTTTACTCGTCCGGCGGCTTGTCGGCTTTCTCCTGCGACTGGTCGGCGATGTGATCGGCGGCTTGTTGGCTGCGTTTGGCCACCTCCGTTAGTGGCAGATGTTTGGCGAGTTGGTGGCGGCACTCAGCGGCCAATCTCGGCAGCCAATTCCCTGCATTTAGAAGAATCAAATTTCCCCGCCCTGCGGTGAATTCAGCAAACACCACAGGGTGGGGAAATGTGATTCCACGAAGTGCGGGGACTGTGCGGGGAACGCGAGAGCACTGAAATGTCGGCGACATTTCGGTGCTCTCTGAATAACCCCTAGGTATAAATAATGGGAGTTTGTTCATGAAAGAAGATCAAATCTTGCTTAACCCTTACATATCGTCAGTGTAACCCATCTCGACAGGGCCTAAACGCTAAACGAAGAATGATCGCAATGATGGCATTGACTCATTTGCTGATGTCAGAATCCTCTCTGGGGCTCCTAGTGATTCACGGTTAAATAGACCTGGTGTATATACTGTATATAACGAGTATAGCAGTCTGTAGTGATACCTTTTTATTGGACTAAGGTTACATTTACATAGTTACATAAGCTGAAAAAAGACATGCGTCCATCGGGTTCAGCCTCTCCCACATAACCTACTGCTGTTGATCCAAAAGAAGGCAAAAAACCCAGTCTGAAATATGCAACATACTGGGAAAAAATTCCTTCTTGACCCCAGAATGACAGTCAGATTTCTCCTTGGATCAAGAAGCTTTTACCCACATATTAAATATTATAACCCTTAATATTCTGTGTCTGCAGGAAGTCATCCAGTCGTTTTTTAAAAGTCTGTACAGACTCTGACCCAACCACCTCAACAGGCAGAGAATTCCACAGCCTTATTGTTCTCACCGTAAAATAAAACACAATTTAAAATACAAGCTTTCGAGAATGATCCTCTCTTCGTCAGGTCTGGAAGCTTACTATACAGTATATACAAGGGTTGTGGTGGAGGACTCAGGCTGGGGTCAGACGAGCGTGATTTCTACGGACTGTACGTCCGTGCAGTACGGACATCGTCAGTACGGATGACGCAGTAGTGGTCACACAGTCCGTTTTGTCACTGAAGTTATTTTTGACGGATGTAGGAGGGAAAATAAATTACAATGAAAAAACATTCTGTCCGTCAAAAATGCTGGACGTATAAATGCAGTCCGTCTGACCATGCTCCATCACTCACACACAAAGCTATGCAGACGTTGTGGACGCAGCGCACTCCGCACGTCCGTTCTAGCAGTATTACGTTCTTGCCAAACCTGAGTCCGTTTGCCGCGGCCGTTGTGCGTCCGCAGTTCAGTGCGGACGTACTTCATGTGTCAGGCTCCAATGGACTTTCTTTCATGCTATCACGGACGTACTTTTAGGCTAGGGTCAGACTGAGGCAGTGCGAACGCGCGTTCTGGCGCACTTAATCACGGCCGTGCTAGCAGCAGATGCCGGGCAATGACGGCCAATATACGAAGTACGGTCGCACAAAAGTCCGGCTGCGCAACGCAAGTGGAAAATGAACGCATTTTTTCGAGAACGTTAAACCACTAGTACTGACGTACAGAGTGCGCTGCGTCCGCTAGCGGCGTGTGTGCGTGAATTGGAGACATCAGACGCTGCTAATGTCCGGCCAACATAACGTCCAGATGCAAGAAGTGTTTTATTGATGATCCGTACAAAATCACGGATGAAACTGCGCATCGTATGACCGCTATTGCGTATTCCGTGAAAAAATACGTCCATTCTTCGAACGCACATTTTCACGGACAACGTGAAAAATGCGTTAGTCTGACCCTAGCCTTAGGCGCAATCACGGACGTGAACACTACGCTCGTCTGACACCAGCCTAAAAGTGAGATAAAAAGCCTCCACACTATAATAAGTGTGTTTATTATTACAGAAGCCACTTGCACATCATAGCACACACATATATATATATATATATATATATACACACTCAACAAGAACTGCAGAACTTATAGCAACTTGTTATAAAGTGTTATTTCTTCAAGCATGTTCAGCCTGTAAAGATTAATATATATATTTTTTTTTTAACATTCCAGATGACCATGGTGCAATGATTGTAATCTATGGCAGGTCACTCCAGCCATTTGTCTCTTTCTATTGCCGGGTTAGGGTTGTGTTTTAAATATTATGCTCCATTGTTCACTTAAAACAAATAAATAATAAATGCATAAAAAATAGCCTTATGGTGGCACAACCAAAATCCACAATTGCATATATTTACACAGACATATGCAAATTACCCAGCTCAAGCAACCAGACATTGCACATCACATGCTCACCACATTAAGAATGAGGAGATACCATAACATTGGTGGTTCTCAACTCTGGTCTTCAAGTCTGGTCCAACAGGACAGGTTTTAAGGATCACCCCGGGGGAATACAGACTGAATCCTGCAGTCACTGAGCAGCAAATCATATCACCTGTGCTGTGCTTCACATATCTGGCAAACCTGACCTGTTAGGAGGACTTGATGACCAGGGTTAGTATCAATTGAAACATATGGGTTGTTGCTTCTGGATCAAGGTTTCCTTATGCAATTATCCAACACTGGCAAGTGCAACTCGGCAATTGCAGCCAAACCGCACTTGTCGGAGTCAACTTTTGTGAATGGAGCCATATAAAAGATGCTGGCAGCGGCCCCTCAATCTGCTGGCTGTCAGGATTATTCAGAGAGAGGTGAAAAGCAGGAGAATGGCTGGAGAATGGAAAATTCTAGGTCATAATAGCCAAACCAGAAAAATTCTCCCATTTATCTCGCTTTCCAAATCGGCTATTTTGACCTAGAATTTTTCATTCTCCAGCCATTCTCCTGCTTTTCACCCCTCTCTGAATAAACCTGTATGTGTACTAAAATAACAATCAGGGTTATTCAGAGAGAGGTGAAAAGCAGGAGAATGACTGGAGAATGGAAAATTCTAGGTCAAAATAGCCGATTTGGAAAGTGAGATGAATAGCAGAATTTTTCTGGTTTGGCTATTTTGACCTAGAATTTTCCATTCTCCAGTCATTCTCCTGCTTTTCACCGCTCTCTGAATAACCCCGAATGTGTGGTAGACCTGGACAACCATTTTTTTTTATTGCTTTGCAGCTCTAGATCAGGTAAGCCAAGTTACAGTTTGTGGCATGCATACAGAGAAACACTGTGCTACACCATATGTGCAAAGAGATCACGTAGCAAATACTTAAACCAATAGAATTTCAGATCTTGTGTAGATCAATTCAAACAGACTCAAAAACCCCCCCCACAAAAAAACAAATCTAAACAAAGTAGCTGTTTAGCATTTCTTAGCAACTGTAACACTCGCATATTTGCTGAGCAAGTCCGTTCTTGCTCAGTATGTACAAAAAACAGATATAAGTGTCTGCAGACATTGCATCCGGGATCCCTTGCAGAACTGCTCCCAGCATGATCTATCATTACCGATTATCTGATGTCCTTATAACACATAGGGCACATAAATGAGCGTTAGGTTAATTGAGGTGAAAGTGTGCCATACAGATCATCTCCCGATCACTAACGGGTTAAAAAAATCCATTAGCGCACCAGTATTAGCGCTTTTTAGCAAATGCTTAGTGTGCTTTGCGCTCCCTATGCTTAACACAGGGAGCGCAAAGTGTAAGCAAAGAGTAATTAACGTTAGGATTACAAAGCCCCAACGCTAATTACTAACCACTGCGGCTAACTGAAAAGTTACCCAAAGCTCTATGCTGGTATTATCTGCTTCCACTTCTGTGGAGTCAGTTAGCAGCAGCTGGAATCCCCCAAAAATTAGATACTCACCTCTCATCGCACAGTGAGAACGGTGGCCTGATCCACCACTTTTGGCCACCAGGAGTAGTGATGGGCCGAACACCCCCGTGTTCGGTTCGCATTCAAACTCGAACACCCGAAAAAGTTTGACCGCAAACTCGAACACGAGTAGAACACCATGCAAGTCAATGGGGATCGAACGTTCTAAAATTAAGGTCCCCTCCAAGAGGGCATATATGCAAGATATTGGCCATAAAAGTTGTATGGGGGTTATTCCTGGGGGACAGGAAACAATGAAAAAACAAAAAAACTAAATGTTTTTAACCCTTTCACTGCTGAGTCCTGAGCCATTTCACAGCTGTGTGCTGAGCTCATTTTTACCGCTTTTGCTAATTTTTAAACATAATTTGAAACCATGGGAAATGTTTGACCAACAATGAGTGGGAAATGTTTGACCAACAAGTAGTGGGAAATGTTTGACCCACAATAAGTGGGAAATGTTTGAGCAACAAGGAGTGGGAAATGTTTATGAATCCCATAGGCTACAATGTTAAAAAATATTCCCGTTTTAATTCAATATCTAATAAACCGCTTATTATTATATTCTGCAGTAAAGAGCCTCTTTATTTTTCAATTTCTTTTAGGATCTTTTAAGCATTTTTTTGAATTTATTTAAAAAAAAAAATTCTCAAACTTTCCGAGAACGTCCCAACTCTTTCGAAGTTCGCAAATTTTCGAACAGCCGATGTTTGAATCGAATTTCGAACCGATTTGAACCGGCAGCCCATCCCTAACCAGGAGCAGAGTGAGACTGGGGAATAAAGTCCCCAGTCTCCCTCAGCGATTACTCCACGAACCTGTGAGAGGAGAGATCCTGCAGGTCATGTAATCCACCAGCAGAAACCTACATGGAGTCTAACGCGCTGCTGTGAGTATCCTGGAAGCTAGCGGCCGTTACAGGACAGGTTTCAGCACCTGCTTCGTAATCTAGTTGTAAAACGGGTTCTCTAAGGAGAAATCTGCGAGTGAAAATTTCTCCCCTTAGCATCCCAGTTTAAGCTACAGGCACATGATAGTACCCATAGTGAGGTTCAGCGAATTTGGCTGTCCTTTTTTTGGTGTATTGTAGAATTGTCTCATCTTTACCCATTGTACAGCGCTGCGGAATGTGTTGGTGCTTAATTAATAGTATATATAATAATAATTATGATAATATATAACTTATTACATATTTACAATAAAAAATAAAATAGCAACACATATAATAAAAAATGTTATTTGTTTCTTGTTCAGTTATTTTTTAAAAAACTTTCTGGCATTTCTGCAGCAAAATAGAATGTTTTACATTAATAATTAGTTGTAAATTATCAACAGCATGTGAATTACGGACTTTTGAAACGATCCGAAGCGAGCCGAAATGACAAAACGAAACAAATCCATATAGGATGAATTTTGAATTGGATGACATTTTTATATTAAATGTATTTAGCCATATGTCACATTTGACGTTTTATTTCACTGTCTGCTAGTGAATATGTAAAAGACGCTGACCAGTAACATCTAGTTCTGTATTTTTGTTTTTTTCAGATGATGTTGTATATCTGAGTGATGAAGCACAGAGGACGGAATATGTTTTGTCAGAATTTGGTCTTATTTTCATGGGGGAAGCAAATAGCCCACAGTCTGTGCCCTGGGATTATGGACAGGTATTGTATGTTATTTATGATATTTAGATACAATTAAGTCGCCTACTGATGACCGGGTCGGACGCAGGGAGACAAAAAATACACAAAAAATACGCAAACACATAACTGTGGAATAATATATATATTTATTATATAGGCCACAGCTAAGGCTAAGGTCAGACGAAAGCAGTTTTAACGTGCGTTTAGCCGCACAAAATCACGGCTGTGCTAGCAGCAAATGACGTCCAATGCCGGGGAACATACGACGAACGGCCGCACAAAAGTTCGTCCGTGCAACGCAAGTGGCAAACGAACGCATTTTTTCGAGAACGTCAAACCGCTACTACTGACGTACAGAGTGCGCTGCGGCTGCATAGCGGCGTGTTTGCATGATTGGGAGACGTCAGACGCTGCACACGTCCGGCTAACATAACGTCCAGACGCAAAAGGGTTTTAGGCTGAGGTCAGACGAGCGTGATTTCTACGGACTGTACGTCCGTGCAGTACGGACATCGTCAGTACGGATGACGCAGTAGTGGTCACACAGTCCGTTTTTTCACTGAAGTTATTTTTTGACGGATGTAGGAGGGAAAAATAAATTACAATGAAAAAACATTCTGTCCGTCAAAAATGCTGGACGTATAAATGCAGTCCGTCTGACCATGCTCCATCACTCACACACAAAGCTATGCAGACGTTGTGGACGTGGCGCACTCCGCACATCCGTTCTAGCAGTATTACGTTCTTGCCTAACCTGCGTCCGTTTGCCGCGGCCGTTGTGCGTCCGCAGTTCAGTGCGGACGTACTTCATGTGTCAGGCTCCAATGGACTTACTTTCATGCTATCACGGACGTACTTTTAGGCGCAATCACGGACGTGAACACTACGCTCGTCTGACCCCAGCCTTATTGATGATCCGTACAAAATCACGGACGAAAATGCGCATCGTAATACCGCTATCGCGTATTCCGTGAAAAAATGCGTCCATTCGTTCGAACGCACTTTTTCACGGACAACGTGAAAAATGCCTTCGTCTGACCCTAGCCTAAAAACTCCACACAATAACCCACCATAATAACATAACCATTCCCATAACAAAATTAAAACAATAACCCAGTGCTTAAAGAGGGCTCCCCACAATCACCACAAACCTCCAAACCAACCAACCACCACAAAACTTCCCAACTCCTAACCATCTGACCAAAGTAATCCTAACTAAAAAGGAACCCCTAGCCAGCACTGCCTACAAGCCCCCGCCGTGACAAAGGAGCCCAACAAAAATACTGTACTAACGAAAAAACCAACCCAACCTGGAATTAAATAAAACAGGGAGGGAGGGTGGGGATTTTCACTGCTCTACCTCAGGAGAAAAAGGCGCGCAGAGTCTCTCCACACGCGCCTTAAGTACCCTCCTGACGACTCCTCCCACACCACTCCCGCTCAATCTCCTCACGCGCTGCAAAACCTTCTAGAAAAATCCTCCCTCCGTCCTGGCATTAGAGGCAACTTAAGGGCCCTACGCCTTAGTTGCTTCAGGCCTTATGTAGTTTGATATATGGATTGAATACGCATTTTGTGACGCATGTTTAATGCCATGGGGATAAGAAAGAGCTTTAGAGGCTGGAAAGGTGAAGTGTAACTTTTCTTTCGGCATGAATTTTATTCATTTTCTATCAGTTGAGTCCATCAGTGAGCACCTGTTCTAATTTGCTTACAGTTATATTAACTCTTTCACTGCCACGATTGAGTTAAAGGGACAATCTACACATTTTGACCACCTTAGTGTTTTAAAGTGCCAGGTTGTGTAGGGTCCGCTTCAGCCATGACCAGATAAAATCGCTGGGTGAAGTGGAAGAGTTTTATCCATCTACTTTACACCAGCGCCACTTGCAGCCAGGATTTTGAATTTCCCGGCTGACAATCACCAGGTCGGTCAATGGTGACATCAGGACACTTTTGCTGACATCACCCTCTCTCAGACCGCCGATGGAAGCGAGTGTTCTAAGAGAGGCAGCTGAAGGATCGATTCTGCCCAGGCACGTGTAGCTCCGACCCATCATTCTTCACAGGTGCAATTTGTGGTCCTGCGCTACACAAGTTGCATAGATTTGCAAATTGTGTAGAAAAGCTGCAGGGAGTTCCAGATTCAGAAGTTCCTGAGCTTACAAGGAAGTGAAGAATACAACGAGAAGAAAAAGTGAGTAAATTTGCATGCAATAGAAAATGTATATAAAAAATAATAATAATCAGGCAGAGACTGTCAGCAGCCTCTGCCCAATTATTTAAGGGCAAAAAGAGTGTTGTTTTATAAGGGTACTCTTTTTTGCACCCAATTTCTTAATTTATTAACTTCATTACATGGCGAAAGAGTTTAAACTTTATTAGGGTTATTCACAAAGCACCAAAATGTCAGTGCTTTCTTTTTTCTCGCACTTAGGGGAATCGAATTCCCCGACCCTGCGCTGAATTCAACATTCACTGCAGGGTCCCTTGAGTGCAGGGAACGGATCAGAAAAGCTGCCGCAAAACAGTTGAGAATCTGCCGAAAAATCTGCGAAGAAATCAACGTAAACAGCTGCCGACACGATCCGAAATTTCGGATCGATCCTATAACCGCCGCAAAAATCCCGAATGCACCTGACAATCTGCCGCAAATCCGCCGAACACGTCCAATAAAGCTTACAAGCCACCGAACATGGTGCTGACCAGCTGCAGGTATATGCCGACAAATGGGGCAAAAAAAATGATTGACAGTGTCAAAATTGAAATGCTGTTTGAAAATAACTACTGAATGAAAACGCCTGGAATTTACATATAAGGTCCTATGAATGACAATAAAAAGGTCTGTTACAGAAAAAAAAATTGTGAAAAAAAATTGTGGCAAAAATTAAATCAAGTAATTTGAGTTTCTTGAGAAGAAAACAGTCAGGGCTATTCAAAGAGAACCGAAAAGTCACCGTACGTTCGATGACTTTTTGTTCTCTTCAATTCGGTGCGATTTGGCGATCCCATTTTGGCAACCCTGCAGTGTATTCAGCAAGCACCACAGGGCCGTCGTAGTGCAGGGAAAAGCCGCTGCAAACCCGCCGAACACTCAACGCAAAACCCAGCGAACGTACACCGAAACCCGCAAAAACCATCTGGATTAACCCACCGAACACGCCGGAGAAACCCTGAGCAGCCGCCAATCACAGAGCAGAGCAGCCGCCGGAAAAACCCGACACCACAGACGAATGGAGTGAAAAAAAAACCAGTACGCTTGAGGCTGGGGTCAGACGAGCGCAGTGTTAGGCTAGGGTCAGAGTGGGGCAGTCGGAACGCGCGTGCAGGCGCACTAAATCACGGCGGCAGTAGCAGCACATAACGGCCAATGACGGCCAATATACGCAGTACGTGCGTACGAAAGTGCGCCGACACCACGCAACCAGCAAATGAACGCATTTTTATCAGAACGTGAAACCGCTGCTACTGACGTACAAAGTGCGCTGCGGCCGCATAGCAGCGTGTGTGCGTGATTAGGAGACGTCAGACGCTGCTAGTGTGCGGCCAACATAACGTTCAAACAGCCGGATTTCCCTAGACTTCTTTTCACCCCATCGTCATGAAATACGTCCAGAATTGCGCATCGTCTGACCACTTAAGCGTATTCCGTGAAAAAATGCGTGCGCACGCATCGACGTACATTTTGACGGTGGCTGCAGAAAATGCGCTCATCTGTCCCTAGCCTTAACGTCCGTGTTGCTGCACATAAGTACGTCCGTGATAGCATACAATTGTGTTAAATGGAGCCCCACACACGAAGTACGTCCGCACAGAAGTGCGGGGGCTGACGGACGCAGCAAACGGACGCAGGTTAGGCAAGAACGTAATACTGCTAGAACGGACGTGCGGAGTGCGCCATGTCCGCAACGTCCACATAGCTTTGTGTGTGAGTGATGGAACGTGGTCAGACAGACTGCATTTATACGTCCAGCATTTTTGACGTACAGAATGTTTTATCATTGTAATTTATTTTCCCTGCTACATCAGTCAAAAAATACGTCAGTGAAAAAAACGGACTGTGTGGCCACTACCTTGTCGTCAGTCAGAAAGTACGTCCGTACTGCACGGACGCACAGTCCATACAAAATGCACTCATCTGACCCTAGCCTTAATGTTTGAAATGTGAAACGCTGTTTTCAAAGAAACTACAGAACGAAAATGTCTGAAATTTACATATGAGGTCCAATGAATGATAATATAAAGGGCTGTTATAGGAAAAAGAAAAAAACGATTTAAAAAAAATAACAATTTTTTTTTCTCGAAAAATGCATAAAAGATCAAAAAATTCTATACATAAAGAGACTTTTTACTGCAGAATATTATAATTAGATATTGAATTAAAACTAGAATATTTGTAACATTGAAGCCTATGGGATTTGCCTGAATAAACCTGTGGAATGAAACCACCGAACAGCAGGGCACTTCGGCAACTTTTCACTGCTGGTTTTTGTTCTCTGAATAGATGAAGCATTGCTTCACTATGGGGATTCACTGCCCTCGAAAAGGCAACGAACAGGCACCGTATGTGCAGGCAATTCACCAACATTTGGCGAACTGCCTGCTCTCTGAATAGTCGAATGGCCAGGAAAGGTAACCATACGCTGAATTTCACTGTTCGGTTACCTTTCAGCCCCAATTCGGAGCTCTTTGAGCTGTTAGTTTCTATTATCATGACAATTCCAATACCACTAGTCTGTCTGCATGCACGATACATTATTTTCACTAGTATTATGTTATTATTATTATTATTAGTTCAGGTTGAACATAATTACAGAAAAAATGGCGTCGCACCCATACTCACCGGAGCGGCAGCAACTGCCAGGAGTAACAGCCCAGTTAATGTATAAAACATAACAAGGAAAATAGGTGTCATCTGCGCTCGTTTCTATGTGTTCCATGTACAACAAAACTGAGGTTTTTGTTTGTTTCAATGGCCATTGCTGGGCTGTTACTCCTGGCAGTTGCTGCCACTCTGGTGAGTATGGGCGCGACACCATTTTTTCTGTATTTATGTATATCATGCTTG